>CM056576.1:125556759-126156759 GCA_029721435.1 Gymnothorax reevesii | reverse complement strand
CCGGTTGTACAGTTGTGTTTCTTGACCATTGGATATCGCTACAAACAGATGTGAGTTGAAATGACTGTAATATGGAATGCGCGTTTAAAACGCGAGTGAAAATGAAAACATTGTTACTCAGTAATGCCGGTAGGCCTTTCCCTGCATACCTCGCAACAATATGGGGAAGTTATGGCAAATGGTGGTTGAATGACAATGGATAATGAACCTGGAAGTTAAAAATTGCATATTAGAAATGGATGGGGCGGTAGAGACAAGCGGCGTCAGGGCAGCATGATGGGTAATGCCGGCTACCTGCTGCCTGCGCACCACTGACTGCGTAAGCGTCACAGCTCAACCTGTGACATAAAGTAGTAATCCTATTCCTTACCCACCGAAGACGGGGAACTAAAACTATGATTAAATGTCAGGAATTGTGAAAAACAGAGTCAAAATGTATTTGACTATGACGCCTGTAAACTTCTGACTTCAACTGTAGAGTCAAACTTTGTTTTCAAGGCTTAGTTCCTGGTCTTGTTGCCAGAGATCGCTCACTTATGCCGCATTGACTGACTCCAGTGCAGGTAATTCACACCCAGTTTTCCATTCAAATCAATAAAACTTAAATGAAAGAACTAAGTGAATCACTTTTTCCTACAGGAAAATGTTCACTCAGTAGGTTTTTTTTTTCTCTTCACTAAATAACTCCCCCGTGTGACAGTTTGTTAAGTTACAGTTCTGTTTGAACAATAGAGAAATATTTTTAGGATGAATCAGGGGCAGGCTGAATCACTGCGCCTAATGCTTTCAGACGGCTCTAACTCAGGAGCTGCGCTGTACAGACTGCAAATTAAACAACATGGTGGCGCATGAAAACTGTATTTTTATGAGCCGAAATGCTTTTCAGTGAGTCCGCGGAACATCAAAGGGAGAAGAAAACCAGTCATATTTCTCGGTACAGTTCATACTTTCTTTGCAACTCTACCAACACGGAGCGTCCTTCAAGATATCTCGACCCCAAAGCTTATTGTAACTGAGTGTAGCAACAAACTCAGCTCCTGCCATAAATCATTTTTCTTCTGTTCTGCTAACAGCTCTGGCATATAAAAAGGGTCAGGGCCCAGAGACTGCAGGTTCAATTTCCAAGCCGGTCAGTAAAAATATCCACATGTCAGCCATTTACGAACTGTGGGAACCTGAGGAAATTCATCCTTTGCCACCCTGTACAAGCGCATCTGTTCAGCGAGCATGAAACACATATGGCAACATGCTGATTGGTTAATAAATGTTGTCCAATAAGGCAATGAATCCATTATCCACCCAGCTTTTTCCTGTTCAGGGTCACATGGGAACTAGAGCAAATTGGAGCAGGGGACATTGCAATGGGCCTCCTCCGACCGTACACCTGTCCTTCCATCCTTCTGTGTGTCCGTCCGGATAAGAAGACGGAGTAACTTGTTTACCAAGATGAATGAAATTTTGCGCATGCATTCAACTAGTCATGACCTTGATTGGGTTCCATGCTAGTGGGGAATATTGATGACAATGGCTTTTTTTGCACTACACAGCTATGACCAAGGCTGGCCTTGAACAGTAAGCAAATCCTTCTCTGTTGTAATGTAGTATAATACTTTCTGTCAAACAGTGAATAGCTGCTGTAAGCAGTGACACGTGCCCAGTGCGTCGGACTGTGACATAAGGGGCTAGTAAGCAGTCACACGTCACGTAAAGAGGCTCACAACCGAAGATAAAATCTCAAAGCTAGCTGCTCAGTCAAAAATGTAAACTTCAAATGCTAAAGTAGGCTTTATGGCTGAAGCCTAAAAAAAAAAAAGGTTTTTTCCCCGATACTAAATTAAAAGTTCTGTGTGCAGGCCATTGTACTCCATTAAAAGTTTGGCGTGTGAGCAGTTTCCAATAAACTTGAGTGAGCGAACTAGGATTTAGAGTGTCACTCAAAACTGAGCAGTCTATTAATTTATTCGGGATCAAGTTCCACAATGTGCAGAGATACAAGAGTCACAATAAGCGTGGGAGGCAGAGCAGCCTAGAATCATCAGAGACACTCCCTAACCTGACAGGGCATCATAGGGATTTGCAGATCTTCTTATCTTAAGCCAAATTCAGTGGGAATTTCTTTATCTGAGCTCTGAAAATGGAATAAGATCAGAAACGCACCTGCCATTCAATCTGAGATGGAGAAAAGGTACCACCCAATGGGTAGGTCTGGGGACCATTTTTTTGAGCCATGTCCGTCCGTGCATGCGTCCGTACGTCCATGTGCCTGTCTGGATTCATTACTCTGAAACTATACTCTGCAGCCTTACTATTGAACTCTGACCTTATGACCTTTACCAAACCTTCATATCTATTATTCATTTTGTGAACTTTGACCCTTAGGCAACAACTTCCATCACTGTTTTCAGTTTCTAGAGCATATCTCCAACACTGCTGACATTTCAAAATTGCTCGTGTAGGTTGGCTGTATCCTTTAGTTGTGCTTTTTGAATGTTTTGTTGACCTGTGACCTTTGAACTTTTTCTGCAATGTTCAACTCTGAAAAATCCTCAGATCTTTTAACATACCAACACCTAATGAGTTAAGGTCAAGGAAGCAAAAGGAAGTTTTAAAATTGACCTACTACCTTTACAGGAAACTTGTGATTTTGCCCTCAGTTCTGTTTATAGAGAAAATCTCCGAAACTACTTGCAGTGGCTTTTCAAAATTACTTCTTAGTCCCCCGCCACCGGACAAGTAGATCAGGGGACTGTTGATTTAGGTGATGTCCATCCGTCCTTCTATCAAATGGACCGTCCATATGTCCGTGTCCTTCGGCAGGGGATTTCAAGGTCTCTGGCTGGCTTGTTTTCTTCCTATCCAAAATCAAATTCCAAAATCACACAGTTGCCACCCCGATTAAACCTTCCACCTAATGTTAGAGACCTGTAGGAGGGATTTTAGTCCATACTTGTGAGGAAAGAATGACTGAGGCCAGGAAGTGACAATGAGCAATTAGATCTGACTCAAAGTCAGTTATCCGGTTCATCCCAACAGCGTTTGAAGCAGTTTAGCTCAGGGCTCTGTGCAGGGTGGCCGAGTCATTATACATCAATATTCATGAAACCCTTTTAGACGTGTGGGGGGGGGGTTCGCCATGCTGGACATGGAGAAAAGGACGGGTGATCAAAACACTGTTAGAAGCATTGAATCATTATTTAATTGCACAGTATGCTACAAAAAAAAAAAAACATTTCCGTCAGATGAGCAAAAAGGCCCAGCTGAAACCTTGGCAAAAAGCCGCAGACCAAAGAATGTTCACATACTTCTGGACAAATAGAGCACATTTGTTTCCATTTTATGATATGCCAAGTCTAGAGCCAGACGCAGTAGCAAAAAACTTTAATAACTGCTGACACACAGCATTTAATCCCCCTCTATCCACAGCTGTAGTGAGAGATGCAGCCCCATTTCAGTCCATTAAAGAGTTGTGCTCATACTGAATGCAGCCCAGGCTCATGTACATCAAATTTGGCATTAGCGCCCCCTGTGGTCAGTCAGACTCATGCGGTCTGACAGCAAGATTACACATCCATTTACACAGCACACGCACTCATCCCAGCACATTGGCTGCAATTATCGTTCCCCCTGTTCCAAGGGAATATAAAGCTCCATTTCAGAACAAATGAGGACCGTGAAATAGTCGTCAACCCTGAACTTGCAATAGTGTCCTTTTACCACATAGCTCCCAGCACTTATCCTCCTACGCTGCAGCAGACTCAAAATTACATGAAGGAATGAGCTAAAGGATTGGTACATTTTGAATTCAAACACTCCAGCATTTTAAGGTCTTTTTCCCACTGCTTTAGTGGTCACTGGATGGGAGCTGAATTTCTAATCAGAGAAGAAAAACTGCTAATCTCAGAAATCCACTCACTACATACATTTTCTTCCACTGATAGCAGCCAACATCAAGGCTACTGTCTCCTGTACCCATGTAGTGTTTAAAGCAGAGCCTGTGAACGAGGTAGGAGGAGCTTCAGATAGTGTGAGGCGGAGCTTTTAGAGGAAAGAGGGCCAGTGGTTTGTAGGTCTTTTTTCTAACCAACCACAACACAACTACTTATTTTAAAACTGAACATACCCTTAACTGGAGAAAGAAGAGACTAATTAATGGTATTTAAGCAGGTGTTGTGATTGGTAGGAATGAAACCCTAAACACCTATGGCCCTCCATGGCATATGATTGGGTACTACTGTTTAAGCGCTGCTTGTTTTGCATATTTTTACATGCAAGAAATTTCCATATTCGGCCCTTACCCCAGTGAGTTTCCACAGGTTCCACCCGCAGCCAACAAATACTAAATGAGACTGGATGTCTAAAGATGAGAAATTTGCCTGTCTGGTGAACTCTAGCAAATTTACAGCCATGTTAATTAATGTGCATTTGACCCTGTTAAATAAAAAAAAAGAATTGAAAAGAATTCAATTTCTCTGAACAAACAGCAATACAATTCAAAATGGCAAAAGGCACAGGCATTGGCAAACAGTACACTCCAAAATTTGAAAGAGCCACTACAAAAAAAAAAAACACTGGCACAATCAGAAGTCTATTTAAACTGACAAGGTCTTAGTGAACAAGGCCTTTCCCATCCTGTGGCCTCCAGGGGGTAGGAGAGAAGGATACAGCGAAAAGTGAATCACTCTCAGCCGGACTGAAACCCGTACTCCACAACAGCAACTGTGTGAGCCGACCCATCACCACAGCCAGCTCCTGCAAGCCAACCAATCACAACTGTCAGCTCCTGAAAGCTAGCTAATCACCACAGCCTGCTCCAGCAAGCCAACCAACCACAGCCAGCTCCAGTAAGCCAGTGAAATCACCACAGCTGGCTCCTGCAAGCCAACCAATTGCCACAACCTCACCCACACCAACCTATTGCCCCATCCTGCTCCAACAAGACTACCAACTAACACAGCCTGCTCCTGCAGACCAATAAAATACCACACCCTGCTTCGGCGAGCCAGCAAATCACCACTGTTTGCTCCAGTAAGCCAATTACTAGTCTGCTCCATGTCGCTCAGCTAGTCACAGCTGCCCACTCAAGCAAACCAGCCAATCACTGCTGGCCTTTCCAGCACCACTCAAGCAATCACTGCACACCACTCCAAACCCCCTCATCCAATCACTGCCATGCGCCCCTGCCTTGCCCGACCAATCATCTCTGGAGCCCTCCCACACTATTCCAATCACACCAACTGTAGGGCCAGAACACAATTCAGACAGAGTAAAAATCCTCAGAAGTCAAAAAGACCATTAATAAAGGGGGAACGAGACAGAACCGTATCTAGCGCCACTCATCACCGTGACAACGCGCCACTGCTCCTACCTGCATTTTCACGGACCAAATATTTTATTTGACCTCGGAAGCGTCAATGGACACACACCATTTCCCCTTCAGTGAAACATTAAACTGACCAAAAGCTGGAGACACTCTGAACAGATTTTCCATCTAATCTAATGCAAATTGATTATATCGGTTGGGAACCCAGCAATCTGGTACAGGGGAGCCAAGGGGCCATGTTGATGTTTACAGAGTACTGGGGTACAGCAATTTAATTCATCCCTGCAGCTATGATAACCCAAGTGCTATGTTCTCCACACAGTAAAAGACCTGATGTCATTGCTCTCTGATCAAAAGAAACAATGCCGAAAACGCTAACACGATCTAGATGTTTTTTTGCTACATCAGTGGGTGTTTCACTACAACCAAACAGCATTTTTTGCTGTTCGAACAATGCATTAAAGCCAATGATACAATAAATTTAAATCTTCATTCTTACTTTGTGAAAAGACTACTTGATAAAAACTTTTTACTTGCATTTTTTAACTCAGCATCCTCAAATTGGGTAATATGAGGCCTTTTTGGGGAAATCAGAAGATATTTTTTTCAACATGCGGGGTGGTGAATCATTCGTGAGAGATGTTACCATTGCATTAGCAAGGCAGGAAATTGACCGGAACAATTTAATGGAGGTGGCTGCGATGAGAAGGGAGTCTGAACAGGCCTACCTGTAGTGCCCCTGCTGGCCAGTACAGCCATCTGCATCCTGTCGAATTGGCTTCACACTGCTCAGGAAAAATGAGAGGGATACAGCTGGTTTGGGTTCGCATTTGTTCGTTGCTCAAGCGCCTCCTGCTGGCCAGCTGGGCACTCGGTAGTAAATTTCTACGCTGTAGTACATGTTCAGGTGTCCACCGCCCTTGTTCTGTGCTTGCGAGGTTTCGAGCTACGAGTGTAAAATAAACATTGATTGACAGGCACGTGTTTAAGCGGAGTACCGCAAACTGGCTGCAATCTCTCCTGAAGGCAGTATGAGTCACATACAAGTATGTTTGTTCATATGTTCACCGAATGGACATTCCAGATTCAAGTGGGATTGACAATGAAAATTGAAAAAAAAAAAATAATAATTTTTTTTTTTTTTTTAATAAAAACATGCAGGAAAGTCGTACTTCGGGAAAAGTTTGGGAAACATCGCTGTAACATTTAGTCAGTGTGCACTATACATGCATTCGCCCACCAGTCAAGAGGGATGAGTCACCTGACCGCATGACTTATATCCAGTGGCGGCTCGTGAATTGGCAACAGCAGAAGCCCAAACAATCCCTTAAAGTTAATGGTTGTTCATGAACCGTTTTCAATCATTCATTTAAATTACAATAACAGAAACTCCGAAAACTCAACATTATCTGATGCGGCCAGTTTTCATTAATAACGCATACCTGTCAACTCTCACGCATTCGGCATGAGTTTTAGTGGCATTTTTACGTTCCTCTGCTGTAGAAAGCAATTATTCTATCAACGCGTATGTAGTGGGATTTAAGTACTTGAGCATGGAGGAGTTTGAAGCAATGGAATTGCATAAAGACCTTTCAGATTATCTTATTTCATTTAAACAATCCGAAACAAACGCATTGCTTCCAAACCCAACCTCTGAGTAAATAAAAGTATGAGAAGTCTGGAGTCGTAATCAGTATGCGTTATGAATGAAAACTGGCCACATCTGATAATGTAGAGAGTTTTCGGAGTTTCTGTTATGGTAATTAAAAAAATTGATTGAAAACAGGTCGTGAACAATCATTAACTTTAAGGGATTGTTTGGGCTTCCCCTGTTGCCAATTCACAAGCCGCCACTGCTTATATCCCCACATCTCTGAAGACCAACATCTATGGTTTCTGCACACCTGAACTCTGAAATGTGCATTGGTCTGTGCATAGAATTCTAAAGCAGTAAAACATACGTGACTATTACGTGGATGTGTCATACAGTCAGCCATAGTGGGTATGACTTTTGCTGTCCCTAACCGTTGGACTGCCTGCGTAGAATTCAGTGGCCTCACCTTTCTAACGTCGCTACTTTTCACAATTACAGTTCAGTCTCAGCCAAGATTATGCCCGCATTAGCACATTCCAGGGAATATTATTTTGAGATCATAAGCTCCACTGTCCTTTTTTACATGGTTTTCTGTGATAAGGGGTTTATTTCCGACCAACCCTATATAATACCTCTCTCCGTGAAGTTACTGATGGGCTGATGTTGTGAACAGTCCCATCACAGCCTGCTTTGGCATCCTCAGTGACTTCAGGAGTCGGGTGGCTGTTCTGTTTTTTCTTACATGTTGCACTAATGCACAACTATAACCATCATTGAAAGCAAATTTTGATCACTACATACAACCCTATTTTTTTTTTGTCCATCATATGAATCCAAATTTAGATGTCAATTTAGTCACTTCCTGCGAAATACTGGCTAGGTGAGCAATTTTTGTGACCACTCATCATTCATGCCCAGTTAACGAGCCCTCTATCTAAATAACTTCGGTCTTTTCCTCTTGCCATTATGATCCAAAATGGAGGTCTCAACAGTGGTTTCTCAGGAATGTGTCATCAAGCACTAAAGCAGTGGCGTAGCCAGCAGGGGTGCAAAGACACGCCCCTTTTTGACTGCAATTAGTAGTTCTCAATCATTTTCCATTATTGTCGCGCTTTCCAATTATCATAATTGGCAACCGAAGACACGGTTTCTCTCCATATGCGATCTAATAGCGATTAAATCATGGGCTAAATTCAGTACAGTTGTGGAACAAGAACAGAGAATTGGGTTGCACAAAACTTCTGTTTAAAACTATTATTAGTCCTGACCTGTTCTCAGTCATTTTCATAATTAACAGAAGGCTCACTCCGAGAGCACTCCGCAGTTAACAGGTGCTGCTTTTTCTCCCAGATTAGGTAAAACGAAATTCATTAATCTGGACGCGTATTTGCGAGAATAGGATTTGCGATAATTTGCTTATTAAAGAGAAACCGTGTATTCGGTCGCCAATTTAGATAATTGTAAAACACGTCAATAAAGGAAAATGATTGAGAACTACTAATTGCAGTCAAAAAGGGACGTGTTTTCGCACCCTCGCTGGCTACGCCACTGTTAAGGATATTTATTGCTCAGCACATAATGCTGCACACCTGTATAGAAGCCCAAGTAATGTTTCCCCACTTATTTATCCAGGTTTATTCTGTCACCTGTCTCTCTAAACATGGTACGACTGTGCCATACTTTCCTTTTATCCTATATAATCGATAATATCGATTTTCAACTCCAACGCAGAAAAAGTTGGAAGGGTACAGAATATGCATATTTAAACAAAAAGCAATCATTTCTAAATTTACTTTTTCTTGTACTTCCTTGCTGACAGTATGAAGACAAGATAGGCTACTTAATGTTTTGTCCTGTCAACTTCATTTCACTTGTAAATCCGTTCCTGCCATTCAGGCCTGTAACATTCCAAAAAAAGTTGTAACAGGGGCAATTTGGGGCTAGTAATCAGGTTTTTTTTTTTAATGAGTGTTTTGAACCAGCTGATGCCAACAGGTGATTGTAATTTTGATTTGGTACAAAAGTAGCATTCGGCAAGGGCCTTGTTCTTCGGGAGTAAAGATGAGCCTAGCATGGTCAATTTGCCCAAAAATCATCAAAATATTGGTCCACAAAGAGAGATCGGAGGAAATTTGGGGGGGAGGAATCAGGACAGGTCTGGATGGATGGATGGATGGTTGGGGCAGGGTGCATGAGAATATCAGAAAGTTAGGCAGGGTTCATGACAGGAAAAAAATCGACTCACGAACATATCATTCTGGCGGCTAGATTCAGTGCCCCAATGTGACATTCCGGTACTATAACGTTAATCCCACGTCTTACCATTACCCTCTCTGCATGCCGCAGTCTAAAAAAGTGGGGTAATATGCAATTTTATGCGGTAATTTAATCGGCCGGATAGGAGAAAAGAATCACACTCTGCGCGAGAATAGCTTTGGACACTTGGATGCATTGGAAAGCAGACCGCGACAACAGGTTGACAGTGAGGTGCATTCGTTCATTCTTGTTCAGGATTCGGTAAGGTTCGGATACACAAATTAAAGCTATGAGTGATGTATTTACTTCAAGCATAAATCAAAGGAACTTGCCGCTCTTTGATTCTAATTTCCCATGGGCGCCAGTGCACACATGGCGAGATCATTTCTGCACGAATATTGAGGAAAATCCATGCCGCAAAAATATCAATAATTGCCCATTGCTTTTTTGCGGAGTAGCCGACTTGAAGTATCAAATGCAAAGTTAATGCATTATTTCAACTGACAACAACAGTTCTTTAGGGGGTCTGCCTGCTTCAGAATGAAAATCTTTCACAACTTATACGTCTCTTCAGGCAGGAACATAATGCAGCGAAAGCAATGCATCTGTTTAACAAAATGTGCGGCAACAGAATATACTTCGTAAACCCAAACTTGCTGCGGAAAAAAATTCGCCATGAGTTGTGCTGCATTGCTCCATGACAGGGTAAAATTTAACAAAATGAACGTCGTAATCGAGCTTAGCGTTACATGAAACACATCACGTATGAAATAAATAATATTTGATATCAAACCACGACATAAAAGTCAGCTTCAATCAGGCGTTCGTCTGAACACAGCGCTATAACACAAGCTTATAAATTACACATCAGGTCATGAGCATGAGGATCAAACGTTTGCTCAGGTTTGCCCAGCAAATAACGGTAAATAATTACAGCCTTCACTTTACCTGAATAGGTTTGCCTTCTCATTTTCCCGCTCTGAATCTCTTCTAAAGTAACACTTCCTTTGCCATCGTCCTCAGTATAAATTCAGAGTACCGGAGGGTAACCGGAGCTTGGTGCGGTCAAAGCCTGATTCACCGCGGAACGGTTAGGAGACAAGGAGTCTCGCGCTAACATTTAAAACTAAATAGTACAAATCCCTTAGCAAAATCGATTTTGACACATTAACCCTGTCACTCGCGGTAATTTCCACCCGGTTCAAAATGTATGTGACATGATGGTCAACACTGACAGACTGGCTACCGATGATCTCGTCCACTGGGAGCGGTTCCCCTCTGAATAACATTTGAAAATATTCCGCAATGCCAATAGTGGCTTATTCTAAACGGTGGGAATAAACAGCCATCTCTCGCCTCTAGATCCCCCCCCCCAAGAAAAAAAAACAAGGGTGCTTATTAGTGGATTCTGTTAAGTTTTGCCAATATAAAGAGCATTGTCTTATTAAAATCACCTATTTATAGAAAACGTATATAGCCTATAGAGCTTATCGCGAATTATTTTCGTTAGCCTTTGTAAGGCCTGTTCCGGATGGTTCACGCACCTGTTGCTCGATATTAGTGACGCCGAACTCTAAGTTCCACTCTCACTTGTCTTTTAGTCCAGTCCTTTCTTTCTCAGCAAATTAAAGTCACTTAAACCTGGTGAAATCAGGGCAGTTTAGTGCATCCAGCTAGATGGGTCAACTACAAAAATGCACTGTTACATTTTAGACTGAAAGTGCTGGGAGATCAAACTCCTTTTAGGTTTACTGTTTTGTCTGGTTGATGTGTTATTGTATTTAGGAACTTCATTTCAGTTGTTGGTTTGCTAAAGAATTATTATACTTTATCTTCAAGGCCTATTTGGCAGCTTGTAAAGACATAACAAATATTAGCAGTGACCGTGGACTTCCATAAAATTTTGAGTTTTAGACTCCTGGGCCCCCAACTCATTTCATTTACATTTCATAAATGATCAAAATTCCACAATTCTTTCTAATGCCTAGACCTCATCACCCAGCGGAGATAAAAGCTGATCCACCAAAATGATGAGTGACTCATGCCAAGAAGCAGAGGGCCTAGGCTCAACCGTACCCCAACCTGTCCCTCCAAAACCGTAACAAGATAATTCAGTCGCCACAGGGACTGTCCGTCATCTCCCCGATCCCAAATTTCAGACAAAATGGCCACCGGCAGCCATATTGGACATGCAAAATTACCAAAAATCGGTCTTGAGCATTGTCAAATAAATATCTTCGCCTCTGAAAAATTAGAAAAAATTTCTGAGACAACTGTCCCTTTCAGAGCCCGGGAACAGAAAAACTCTGCAGGCGCAGCAGCCGCCTCGGAACTAAACCATAGTATCTCCCGGCTATCATCATTTTCGGGGAGATACAATTATTTCTAATGAATGGGGGGGGGGGGGGGGGGGGTGTGTATGCTCGTCATTCAACACCAATGTGCCAAAACCTTGTGACAACTTGTTTACGTGATGTTGGTCCCCCATATACCACCAAAACTGCTCAGACCCTCCAAAGCATGGACTGTACAACTGTTGAAGGTGCCCTGAGATATCTGCCACTAAGACTTTAGCAGCAGTTCCCCAAGCCCTGCAAGCTGCGAGGTGAAACCACAGCAGATCAGACGGTCCCATCTCATCCCATTGATGTGGATTCAGATTCAGATTTGGGGAATTCAGAGGCCAGGAAAACACCTTAACCACTGTCATATTCTTCAAACAATTCTCCCACAATGGCAAATTACTATTTTGCTGAAAGAGGCCACTGCTATTGGGAGATACCACTGCCATTGAAGTGGTGTACTTGCCATGCAACAATTCTAACGTTGGTGCCTTATGTCAAAATGATATCAACATGATTGTTTTCCCAAACAGAATATTACCCAGAAGCCTGTTTGTCAAATCACAGTCCTTAAGGGCAAAAACCTGCTGGTTTCAGCCGGAGAGTCCAGCGTGAAGCCAATCTGGGAAGCGTTTCCCAAAAGCATAGTTCGTCCATTCAGTTAATTGAGTCCAACAATGAAAGTTAGCATCTGTGATTTCGGGACTCTGTGATTTTTTGCCTTGCAAAGCCGAAGTGACCATCACCTCACGGGTTCGATCCCCGCCTCAGATCAGCCCAGCAGTGGTCGGCAGGTTTTTCAGAGTAGCGCACAATTGGCTATTGCGCTACAGGGTTGCAAATTGGGAAGAGACTGCCAGGAAGGAAAAATAATAGTTGCCTTGTTCGTTGCTCAAGCGCCTCCTGTTGGCCAGACGGGTGCTAGTCAGGAAGATTCTAAGCCTGGTCATGTCCGGGTATCCTCCGCCCTCGTTCTGAACTTGTGAAGATTCAACCAATGAGTGTATAAGAAGCAGCAGGCTGACAGGCGCGTGCTTCGGAGGAGGGCGGCAAACTGTCTACATTCTCCTGAATTGGCAGCAAAGGGTTGCATACGAGCAAGCCTTGTACATAGTTCACCAATTGGGCATTCAAGATTCGGGTGGGATTGGAGATGCCAATTTAAAAAAAAAAAAAAAAAAAAAAAAACTGGCCTTATCAAACCAGGTGACCTTCCTCCATTGCTCTTAGAGGTCCAGTAGCAAAACGCAAACTAATTTTAGTCACTGTTGACAAGGGACTCGGATTAGCATCGGCACTGGTCTGCGGCTACACAGCGCTATGCCCGTCAGAATGCGGTGCACCATGTGTTCGTGTCACAATCCTCTTATTACCATCATTAAAAATTTTTGGGACTTGAGCCACAGTTACCCCTCAGTCAATCTGGATCAGACAGAATTGCCTCCATTTCCCTTGGAAATTGATGAGCTTTGGGCACCCAACAGCCTGTTGCCAGTCTGTGGTTTGTCACACGCTTTGGATCACCATCAGCTGGCACTCACCAGTGCTGACAAGGAGCACCGGACAAGCCGCGTCGTTATGGAGATCCTCCAGGCCAGTTGTCTGGCCATAACGGTGTGGCAACTGCCAAAGTCTGAGGTCTTGATGGCTGCGCATTTCTCCAGCATCCAGTATGCCAACTACAAGAACTGTTAACTCACCATCTAAAATATTGCAGAGCTCAACGTGCTATTGTTACGACATAATTAACAATATTTGCTTCATCTGTGAACGTTCATATTTCGGCTTATTGGCGTACATCAGGGCTATTCAACATTATCCTGCAAGGGCCAGTGTGGGTGCAGGCTTTTGTTCCAACCAAACACTTACACATCTGAAACTCTTTAGCAAAGAGTCTTGGTGTTCATTAGTTGTATCAGGTGTGTAAGTGCTTGGTTGGAATGAAAGCCTGCAGCCACATTGGCCCTTGCAGGATAATGTTGAATAGCCTGGGCAGGCATTATAAAAAAAGATGTCCGACTTGGTATTAAAGGATGGACTACAGCTTTGTTCCTTGCAGTTGCCTTGCAACACAGTGATATATTACTTCCGATTCATTTTTACCATTTCCAGAGCCTGCATCATTACAGTCTCATTCGCTCCATTTTGTTCAGGACTGTGCGGTTCAGGGATGGGACAGGTCGCTGAACTCCCATTAGTTTGGGCTCACTCTTAAATGTTTGGTTTTCAAACACTTCGGTCCTTTCGTTGCTCTTGGCTCAACCGATTGGAGTGGCAAAGGAAAAAAATTAATAAAGAAAAAGACAGGGGAATTTTAGGTAAGTGAATTTGGAAAATGGAATGCCCTTGCTCCTATAAACAAGTTTAAAGTGACATCTGTCACAGGCATGACTAATGCCCAGCGGAAAGTTAGAGGCACGGCCATAAAATGGATCATTTGTACATCACACACACTGAAAAAAAATAATAATGCTAAGGAAGGTCTCTGGTGTCCTTGCTCGGGAGGTTTTTGGGAAAATACCCTGCCTGGAGGGGAAGAGGTAATTTTTTTAGTCTCATTTGCAAGTCCATCTGTGAGTCAGTAAACCTTTTAGCATAAAAAAATTTGATAAAAAAATTTAACCATGTTTTCAGGAAAGGAGTGTGCTGATTAAATTTTGGACCCAATAAGGTCAGATCAAAGTTAGTGAAAAAACTAAAATCAGGTAAAATGTCTCTCACCGGTGGGGCATGTTGTGCAGGGCACCACTTGCCTCACTTCTGAAAGGCATCAAAGCATTTTAAGCAGCCTTAAAAAAAAAACAACTCCAAAGACAAGGATCATCCAATCACAGTCCTCAAGGGCTGAGAGCTGCTGGTTTTTCACCCTCCCCTTACCTGGTAATCAGGTGCAAAGACAGTCTGGTTAATCAGAACCACAAATAGATAGTCTAGATAACTAGATAGTCTGGTCTCCCGCGACCGCATGGGTGTGGCCCCCGAAAGCCCACCTCTCCAGTCTGTACAGCGTCCACAAGGAAATCTCTACGTTTTAACACAAATTTTTGCATTATTCGGCCAATACTGTCGTCATGGCAACCAAAATCGATAGGTGTCATACCTTAAGTATGACACATGCCCAGACCAAATATGAAAGTAACTTGAGAAAAATTACAGCCCGTACAGCATCCACAATTGTCTACAAACGTGGACATGGCGGAGAGGACAAGCATGGATCCACAGTAACCGCCCAAATTCGTCCGAGGCTACAATTAGATAATTACCTGGGCGAAAAGAAAATCAGGGCTGAATTTGGACCCATGGGTCAGATTTGTTGATCCCTATGAATGAGAAAATCTAGCCAGGCACTTCAGATGAAATCGCAGTTTGATCCAAACCCCGATTCATGAGGACGTCCTTTCCATCACTGCATCAGCCAGACCGGTCCGACCTTGTCGCTCCAGGAGATGAAAGGGATGCATTCCGCAGGAAACCAGGACAGCATTCCAGAATATTTTTTAATTAGACAGTACGCTAAAGAATTCTGAGGAAATATGCGTGCAGAGTCAGAAATTGCAGGCTGAATAAAAAAAAAAAATAACTTGGAGGAGCCCATGGTTTCTCCATTTTCTATTTTTAATAAGAATAATGAACGCATTCCATGGAATGTACCATTACACAAGATAGGGGGGAGGACAGTCTTTGTGACATAGATAAAGGGGCTTCTGATTCATATATAACCCTTTTATATACAGACCAGAGGGCAGGGGGACGGACAGAAGAATGGTGTGGTTTGGTGTTGCAATGTGTTGTGGGTACGGGAGTCGGGGTTGAAGGGGCAGGAGCAGGGTTTAGCCTTTGGAGGTGGCGTACTGGCGCAGGAGGGAGGAGATGTCTCCGGATTCGGTAACCTCTGCAGGAAGGGAACCCTCCTGGTCCTTGATGGAGGGGTCGGCCCCAGACTGCAAGAGCAGTTCCACGATGTCGCCAAACTCGCATGCTGATGCTGCAGAATTGGACAGGGGAGAGGTCACATAACCGGGCCGCTAGGTCAGTTCCTCCAATCACCTGACCAGACCTGCGCCACTCGGGCGGGCATTTGACCAAGCAGCTCAAACCATCCTCAGGTCACCTGACTATTTTTCTCTGCCTGCAACTTTGCTTGTACTTCTCGGTCATTTATCAGACAGTTATCAGAGAATGTACCCCATAACCCATCCCTGTGGTGGGTGCAGCACTCTCATTCCTTAATGACTACTGGGACTTCTATGTGGTTTACAGTACGTAGCTGATTAGTCCATCTGTCATTGCTAGAGAAGAGCAGAGGGCCCAGCTCCTCCTCGGCAGAGCACACAAGCACAGTCTGTGTCAGATCTCATAAGACAGAATCAAAGTGACACGATCGTTAACTCCTGGATAAGCGGTTAGTGAATTAGGGACCAGTCATCCATGCCTAGATCATATTTATCTTACCGCTCGTGGTCATGCTAACGGCAGATTGATTGATTCATTCATTCATTCATTCATGTGACACCCGAGTCTCATCACAACACTCCTTCCGAAGCTTCACTTGTCCAGGAGTAAAAAAAAAAAAAACTGCCATTTCATCAAGTACAAAACACGCATCAGGAATGAATGGGCTCTCACCATAATGCAATGCTGTTTGGCCTTCATCATCCTGCGAAGAAACAAAAAAAACATCAACAATCAAGCGCATGACTGACGGGCAACTTCAGCTGTGCGCACACATTCAGGGATGGCATTTCAGTACATTTGAGACATAGTGTAGCTACTGCATACCATCAGAGATGGAAGGTCTTAGAATGAGAGAGTTATATTCCTAACCAGGGTTTCACCAACCCATGAACTCACCAAGCTGATTTCACCCGTTTCATTCTGGCTAACAAATCGCGCAACCGATCAAACACAAATGTCTGAATTTTACTGCCCGATTCATTATTTTCCACCTCAGCGTAGATTTAACATGAAACAACAGACAAATGCTGTCAGTGGACAACAACCGAGATCACATTCATTGACGTTATGGATTCATGCATTTCCCACAATGCACACCGCACAGCTATTTCTCTTCTTTCTTTGTAATCGTAACAGCAAATATTCACAATTGATTATCTGCCATCACGTTTATCCTTAAGCTTCTGACTTCACTTTAGCACCGAGCATTTTTAAATACAGACTAGTTTGCTTTGATTTTCATGACATAAACACACAAATTGGTCCCACAATCTGCAATAGATAACTGGCAACCTTGCTTGTTTGCTAGTTCGTTTCTTCTTTTTTTTTTTATAAATAAATTTGGCATTTCCAATCCCACCCAAATCTGGAATGCCCAATTGGTGAACTATGTACAAGGCTTGCTTGTATGTGACCCCTTGCAGCCAACTCAGGAGAGTTCGAGCGGCTCTCCTCCGAAGCACGCGCCTGTCAGCCACCGCTTCTTATACACTCATTGGTTGAATCTTTGCAAGTTCAGAACGAGGGCGGAGGGAGTTCAGAACCTGGACATGACCAGGCTTAGAATCTTCCTGACGAGCGCCCATCTGGCCAACAGGAGGCGCTTGAGCAACGAACAAGGCAACTACTTATTTTCCCTTCCCAGCAGTCACTTCCCAATTTACAACCCTGTAGCGCAATAGGAAGTTGTGCGCTACTCTTGAAAAAGCTGCCGACCACTGCGGGCTAATACGAAGCAGGGATCGAACCCGCGACGTGATAGTCACTTCTGCTTCGCAAACGTGATGCTTTACCGAGTGAGCTATACAGCAGCTCTTGCTAGTGACAAAGACCAATCAGAAGGGTAGCCAAGTGGTAGGCTGCTTGACTAGTAACCAAAGAGTTGCTGGTTCAAGCCACCATTGGGATTTGGAATTCAGACTCCCTCTGGAGAGATGATGATGGGAAGAACTCTGTCATTGGGCCCTTGAGCAAGGCCCTCAACCCCTAAACTGCTCAAGGGGCTTTAGCCCTTTTTCTCTTTATCCCCGCTTCACTTACAGCTGTTCCATCAACAATTTCTTCAAGGGGATCCTTGAAAAATAGGAATATTTTCTCAGTGGAATTTCCCCAGTGAAATAAAGGTAAGAAAAAAAAAAAAAACTATTTGAATCATTTGATTTGAAAATGGAAAGTTTGACCGAGTGGTGGTGCCACAGGAAATACAAAAAGATTGGATATGTCCTCTACGCACTAGGGATGAACATGAGACGCTCCATGAAATTACTGCAAAAAGTTTTGCAGTTATCACACAAACAGAGAGGAACTGCAGGGGAGGCAGTATTCAAGGTGAGTCCATTTCCCCAAAAATGACTAATGCAACAGATACTAGAAAGAGCGTAAAAGCTAAGGTCAGATGATGACTAATATTTCTTCTGCTATCCTACCTACAAATGTTGTGAACTTGCAAATTATGGAGAAATGCAAAGCAAGAGAATTTATTCAGGTCCTTTGAGAGCTAATGCAAGAGACAATTAAATGAATTGCATAAAGAATGGCTCCTGACATGTCTTTTTCAGAACGGTTTTTGCCCTTCCAAGCAATGACCAAAGGTCTTCACACCCATAGTGCTGACTTTAATTGCAACACATGATAGCAAAGCAAATGTAGAGTAAATCTATAAATAATGACTCATAATGGTCAGCCAGGGTCTCAGTGGAATGGAGAATCAAAGCAAAAAACATTCGAATTTGTAACACATAAAAAGCATAAATACGCAGTGAAATCCGACTTTACCATTAAAGAGAATCACTCTGTTCATCCTTTAAAGAGCAAGGCAGATATACCACCCTCGCAAAAATCAATCCTGGAGATTGACGCTACTGATTTGCCACTGCAGAAAAATATAGGAGTGAGGTGAATATGGTGTAACAGCTTTCTGGTGTTCGGAAACTGACCACAAACTCCAGTAGAAAAAACCCTCAAGGAGAGTCCAATCTCTCCACCCTTCAAAGGAGAAAGAATTTTCCATATCGCTCCAACCACCTACAGAGTTCCATGCTCTCCATCCTTCTACAGAGAGAGTTCCCATTTTCCCTCCACCCCTCCACAGTGTTTCTAACCTCTCCATCCTTTAGAGTTACCAATCTCTTCATCTTTCTACAGAGAGAGTAAAATCCCTATCTTTCCATCATTCAACAGAAAGTTCCCAATTTCTCCATCCCTCTACAAAGAAAGTGTAAAAACACTCCTCATCCTTCGACAGAGAGGGTTCCATATCTCTCCATTCTTCTATAGAGAAAGAGAGTTCCATATCTCTCCAATCTTCTACCGAGTTCTCATTCTCTTCATCCTTCAGAGAAAAAGTACCCAATCTCTCCATCCTTCTACAGAGAGGTCCTAATCTCTCCATCCTCGTACAGAGAGCACCTAATCGTGCCATCCTTCTACAGAGAGCTCCTTACCTCTCCATCCTTCAACAGAGTTAGCTCCTAATCTCCCCATTCCTCAGAGAAAGAGTACCCAATCTCTCCATCCTTCTACAGAGCTTTTAATCTCTCCATCCTTCAACAGAGCTCCTTATCTCTCCATCCTTCTACAGAGAGCACCTAATCTCTTAATCCTTCAAGAGAAAGTTCCTAATCTCTTCATTCCTCTACAAAGAAAGATCCTAATCTCTCCATACTTCTACAGAGATAGCGCCTAATCTCTACATCCTTCTACAGAGTACCTAATCCCTCCATTCCTCGTCAGAGAAAGAGGTCCCATTTTCTCCATCCTTCTACAGTTCCCATTCTCTTCATCCTTCCACAGAGAGTCCCAAGTCTCTCCATTCCTTCTCAGAGAATTAGGCCCCAGTTTCTCCATTCTTCTACAGAGTTCCCAACCTCTCGAACTTCTACAAAGAAACTTCCCATTCTCTCCATCCTTCAACAAAGAGTTCCCATTCTCTCCATCCTTCAACAAAGAGTTCCCATTCTCTCCATCCTTCAACAAAGAAAGCTCCCATTCTCTCCATCTTTCTAGAAGAGAGCTCAATCCTTTCCATCCCCTTACTAGAGAAGTGTTCCCATCACGTAAACCCATCACGAGAAAGTGAAGTTCCTATCAAAATTGTAAAGAAATAGCCAGTGTAAGCAGTTCATGCAAAAACACAAATACAAAAAAAAGCTCTTGTCTGCTTCCAAACTTGACCAACAATGTAACAGATAAATTATACAGCAATTCTCCAATTTCAAAATGAGGAGAATGAAAGATAGAACACCAACCAGAGTTCACCAGAGAAAAACCCCTCGTGACGGTGGATGTGCAATGAAGCTGGCATAATTACAGCAAAGTGACTTAATCAGAGCAATTTGCAGGCTGGATACGCAGGTTATACAATTAAATGTGATGGATTTCTAAAGGCGCGACGAATGAGTAGGCATTTCAAATCGAACTAAAATGGCAGGGACCGATCGAGTGGCAGGCGGCATAAAAGCCCGGTGGACCTTGCTCTGAGTGGGGGGTGGATGCATGGAATGGGGAGGGAGGGTCACACAAGGGGGCAGAGATATAATCGGAATGAAAAGGGAGAAAAAAAAAATTGCTTTAGAGCCGCTCCACCATGACTTTTTCACCCGGATAAAGCATACAAACTGCCGCGCCCGTCAGTCACCAGCAGTACAGTGAACCAGTGGCCCAGAAATGCGCGGTTGCCGTGAGAAACACCAGTGATGCGACCTCATTATATGCAGATGGGAATTGCACATTCCGCTTTCTTCTTTAGAAAAAAAAAAAGAAAAGAAACACGCTTTCACAGCAGTACACAGCCTGCAACCATTACACCCAGCAGCTATTTTACCTCATTCATATTTAATCAGCCATTTACCAAGTGCACCCGCTTGCCCAACGGAGGGGGGTTTCTAAAATATTCCTGCCTATGAACCAGCAGTTCTGTGTCTCAAAGTCTCAAGGACCACCACACATTTTAAATCAAAACCATCCTGCATTTCAATTAAAACCAACTGTAAATGCTGTCTAAAGGCTGAACTTGAATTCGGCCTTCGCGCTGCAGCCTAAAAGAAAACCCATTTAAGAAACAGATTTCTTCCCTTTGCTCAATTCAAGTGATATATTATACATATTTTATACATAGATAGTCTTTCAAGAATGTACAGTGCTTCACAAATTTATTAGACCACCACCCAAAGTAAGATTTATGCAACAGCTGCCCTAAATTTACAGTATTGATAATTACCAAAATCATTTTTCTGTTTCTGTTTTTGGTTAATCCACCGGTATGCGCACGCTCTTTAATTGAAATGATATTTTTAATGCCAAAATGTAATTTTCAAATTCACTGTTTTACAAAAAAGCAGAAAAAAAAATAGTTAAGCACATTTTGATTAAGATGCCAAATAAGTTTTTTACTTGCATTTCTGAGCATCAAAATTAGTATTAGTGGTTGAATGCAAGCTGTTATCAAGGCCGAAGGGCCAAACAAAATATTACGTTTTTTTGGTTTTAATGTGCACATAAGGACTTCTTTAATTGTTTCAGTCTGTTATTTGCCAAAGAAATAACAGTATAATTTTTAGATTTAAACAAGTTTGACAAATTTCTAAAATATTTTTTTTTCCTCATTTTTATGACAGGTGATCTAATAAATTTGTTAAGCACTGTACATGCAGCCATTTCACCATAAAAGATACTCAGCATAAAATGTTGAGTAATGTCAATAAATTTATTTTTTAAGACTATTTTTTCAGCATTTTTGCTTTAGGGGAGGCATTAGGGTGATTATAGAGCTTAGGAGCTTAAGTAAACTCCGGTGAAGTCCCAAGAAAAACAATGGCATGACTTTAGAAGCGTAAGGCTGTATAAAGTTAAATCCCATGATGTGTATTTAATATGGAAAAGTATGGTATGAAGCAATTAATTGAACATAATAACAAAAAAATGCAAATACCCTTGGGTTCAACAGAATCAAATCACATAAAGGAATCTGAATGTTTGAAGCCTTCATTTTTTATTTTTGCATACTTATTGACAAAATTCATCCAAGCTAAATAAAAAGATCCTTTTGATCATTACTACACTGTTAAATGGTTTTTCTTCACAACAGAAAATCAACCTGGAAGCAAGTGCAATCAATTCTAAGCCAAATTTTACCAGTCTCTGTCAGCAGTGTATGTCGCTGCTTTTAACTGCCTGTCCAACTGTCAATGCTTCAAACTCCTCTACACCCCACAAAAATAGATAACATTTAAATTAAGCTTAATTTGGAAAGAATCCAGAGAAAACTCTGCAAGTAGTTGCACATATAAAGTTCCACAGTGGACATCTCAGGAAGCATTGACAACATTCTTCTGTATTTGGCAGACAAAAATTTTGCTCAATGTAAAAACCGATGCAAATCCATTTTCAGGAGAAAGTTTCCTTTTTTTTTAAATCAACAAAGAACAAGAAACAACTGAAGTTGGCTGCTGTGACGGCCCAACGTGACTCATCGATTTTTTTTTTTTATTACTGGTTTCCTGGTCACCTGACCTTTGACCTTGCTGTTGGGGGTGTGGCCTCAGACTCACCTGGCTGTTAATGTCGGCGTTATTCTGCAGCAGGACCGACACCAGCTCCTTGTGCCCCCGATCACACGCCCAGTGAAGCAGCGCCCTGCCCTGCAAAACACAAACCCTGGATACTCACCAACTCACACTCTCCAGAGAAAACAGATCAGTCTAGTACATAAATAAAAACGGTAAAACTGGCCAGTCAGAAACTGCAAAAGTCCCCCGCCAAAGAGGGTCACAGGTCAATGAAACAATCAAAAGGCACAAGAAAAAAATAAGGCCAAACTACGCAAGCAATTTCGAAAGGCCGGTGTCCAGAAACAAACCGAACGGATGCATGTGTGCACACACTCTTGAACAGACACGACCAGAGTCAATAGTCCCCTGACCAACCCTTCAAGTGGTGGGGTCCTAACAAATAGCGATTCATCTACTTGCCCTTTTCACATATTATTCCGCCAATGGTTAAAAAAATCAAATAAAAAAAAAAATGCATGTTGCTAAAATCCACTGAGCATTTTCTGCGCTCCTAAAACTACACTATTTCCTTTGAGCCGTCTTCACCCACCTCTTCATCTTTGAGGTTGACATCCACCTTCTTTGAGTCAATGGCCTTGGTGACGAGCTCGATGTTGTTCTCCCTGCAGTGGTCAAATATGTTCTTATCCTCTTCCCTTCGACAGACAGGAGGAGGAAACAAATAAAGACACAAAACGGGGTGAGACGGCACACAAGGCCAGGGAAACTCTCTTTACAGCATGTGTCATCACACACAATATTAGTACCTTCTGTGCCAAACAGAAAACATATCTATTACCACAAACGGTTTTATTTTGTTTCTCAGAAGAACAAATCAAATGTACAAACTGTCTTTCTGACAACAAAAGATTGACCAAGAAATCGCAGACAACATATAGACAAGGTTACACTGACCAAATGAATTATGACTTTGTGATAGGAAAATGCGTCCATTTCCAAAGGTAATTCAAGATTGACATTCATCAACTTTTTTTTTTTTAAAAAAGATCCATTTGCTGCAGCCTGTAATGTGTTGCCATGTTTTGAAATGCCCTAAAGCAGGGGTCCCCAATCTTTCCCAGAAAGGGCCGGTGTGGGCGCAGGGTTTCATTGCAACCCGGCAGCTAATAACTTGATGCTACTAATCATGCTTATTAGCAAAGAGTGCAGGGGATGATTAGTAGTATCAGGTGTAGCTGCTTGGTTGCACTGAAAGCCTGCACCCACACCGGCCCTTTCTGGGAAAGATTGGAGACCCCTGCCCTAAAGTCAAATCCCAAGATGACCTTCACTGTCAAATTAATTAAAGAGATATGACCAACTGAATATAACCAACACAAGCAACTGACATGTTTCACTTTTAGCCAGTAACTTTCAGCCATGTTGTGTCATCATAATTGAAGCTGCTTGCATGAGTATCCAATCAGACACAAGGACAGGCAGGCGAGCCTTTGAGAGGATTTCCATGACGACCAGAACAAGGGTTAATGTTCCGATGCTAAAGCCCATTGTTCCCAGCGTAATTGACCTTCTCAGTAACCTTCTCTACATTAGGTCCATTTCCAGTAACCTAGTTTTGATTGATATTTCCACTTACAGATGAGAAAATGACTAAAAACACACGCCAAATGCTTGAACCCCTAAAACTCAATTAAAACTTTATGCATGTCACAAAGGTGGTTTTGGTTGCATTTTGAATGAGCAATGATATAATATACAAGGATAGGAACTGTTAAACCACATTAAAGATGACACGCAGAGGTTTAGTGAACAAAATTCTTCCTGCGGCAATGGCAGCCGTTGTTCTTTCGGTTGTTTTGATGATGAAGAATCTTGAGGATAATTTGCATTAAGTAGCAAATGGAAATACGCAAAAATTTACCTCATCTCACCAACAAAAGATGTAGCGCCAACAAAACATTTCAATGGAAACCCAGCTAATTGCATTATGTACAGTAGTACAGAGTCATAAACCATCAGGCTTCATTTCATCGATACTGCCCTCCAATGGCAGACTGCAGTATCTGCGATAGGTTAACACATACAGATACTGCAGTCTTTCGTTGTAGGGCAGAATATAACAGGTCAAATCGGGGAACCCAAGAGAAATCTATAAGGAATAGCTAACTGTAATTAGTCTGTTGACTACTTTTTTATGTACATCAACAATACAAAACCAGTTGCATTAATACAGTATTCTCTTTATTCAAGCAGCAGACAATAATAGGACAGCAGGATATTCATGATAAACTGCGGAGCCAGTTGGAAATTCTTCCCAGCCACCAGTCCTCCAGCTGATCTGTGCGGCTGTCCAGCAATGCCTGTAACTCAGAACGACGGCATCACCAAGAAACGACGCTTGGCAATTTACCCATTCACAACTGAACAAGACTGATGTGTGACCTCCAGCACAAATGAGTTATTTCATTCTTCTTATCACCTGATCTTTTCTTCCTGGAAAAGGGAACTGACCGCCGCTCCGCCGAACCCCGTCCGACGCTCCCGCCCTCTTCTGTCAGACATCTGAAACAGGAAACCACAATGATCAGGCAACAGTGTCACACATTAGGATTATCAAGTTAACATAGTGAAACCCAGAACCCATTCAAATTTGGAGCATGGACTGAAGTAGACCGAGTTGTTCCAAGTTCTACTCAGTGCAGCTGTCCAGCTAAAACAATGATCCCCAAGACTCCGGAGACAACAGCGTTCACTACTGAACAGGTGGGTCCACACACTGACCCAAGAGTGCACTCTGCCACTTTCCATGGGTTCAAATCTCTTAACTGACGGGCCAAAACCGCTCATTAGATCCTTCGGTCACCTGCATCACTAAGCAGCATAACCAAGATAAATACATACACAGAGAGAAAGCTGAAACGGATGTAAGGGCTCCACACTCCCCGGAGGTTGAAACATTTTAGTCAGCCAAATTAGGCAGCAACGCAAGTAATCCTGTTTGAATATACAGGCCCCAGGATGTTAAACAAGTGGCCTTGTTTGAGAACTGTCTCCCCCTTTTTCCTTCTTAATTTACATGAGCTATTCAGTAGGAATTGTGGCCAATTTTCTGGCCAGAACAAATACAATCAGACTCTGCGTGGCTCTCCAAGACCAGGGGAGAGCTTCAATCATCCACTACACCTGAGATTCCAGTTTAACCTCCTCAACAGCTGCTATAATTGAACACTTCTTTTTCAAGTGGAATACATACAAATTATTGCCGAGACAAAATTCAAATTATTTAAACCAGTGGTCCCAAATGACGGCCTGGGGGCCAACAGGGAATACTTGTTTTAGTTCCAACCACAATTCCAACCGTATGATTTTTTTATGAGCCGTTCGTCTTGATTAGGTGCATTTCTTGCTTAACTCTTTTCCCCATAGACTCCTCCCACATACGGGGGGGGGGGGGGGGGGGACTAGAGTGCCAAGGGCCCTGAAGATTGCCGGCAGTTACAGCCCCAACAGGAGAAAAGTAACTAGCATCGGTCCGAGGATTCGTCAGGAAGCCAACATAAATTCTTGCAAAAGTAACATGTTGTCTACGCGATACTGTCATTAAAAAGCTCCAGCTCGGACATCCGCAAAATTTTTTTTGCAAATTCCGGCGGAGATTGCGAATGGTCCCGTATCACTATGAATCCATTTGCAGTTCTTCGAATCAATTCTTCTCTGCACTTCCGCGGGCCAACGCAGCTCAGTGAGAAAGGGGTTTTAGTTAACATTATGGGGCAACTCGACTGAGCGGTCACATTTTTTCATGAGTGACAGACAGCAACATTTTTATGTCACTTTTCTGCCATTTAGCAAAAATAGAATCTTTAAGAAATCTACATCATGAAATCCTATTAGATTTTTTTTCTAACCTGAACTTTTACTGTCGTCTGCTGTCAATTAGTGAAGTGCACCATCTTCTCAATTCACTTCTGGTTCTTGCTCTGCTTTCAGACAATAATTTTTTTTTTTACACAACAGTGCCACTGAGTGGGTCTATTTAGTATTATTCTTTCTATTCCATGATGTTAAAAGGAACAAACATCCAAAAATGGATTTTGACCAGTTTTTATTGCTGCAATTGATCGCAGAAAAAGGCCGACCATGCGGTTACAGTGCCCGTTAAAATTTGAAATATATATAGCTTAGTGCCTAATACATACTAATGTCTAAAGACATTATTACAGGAGGAAATGGATTGATTTTGTCACAACCTTGACCTTGAAGACCAAAGTCAAATCCAATGTGGTATGTTTGATCAGCATACATGATTTGTCATTAGTATCCAATACATACCGAAGATCTAAAGCAAACATTAAAGGACTTTTAGGCCGTTTTATCATTACCTGGACCTTGTTGCCCAAGGTCAAATCCAATATGTCAAAAACAACCAGCATACATGATTTGCTATTAGTGCCCAATTCATACCTAAGCTCTAAAAACATTTGTGTCATATAACCTTGACCTTGAGGCACAACATCAAATTTGACTGACTGCCTGAGAATGTTCAGCATGCATGGTTTTTTTATAGATACCTCAAACATACCTGAGCTCTAATTGCCATATTCAGCAAGTTTTTGCACGTTTCCCATTATACATGAAATGTTTTGACAAATGTGGAAAACATATTGAAAAGAAAGTGTAATCAATAATTCAATATTTGTATAGTTTATTTTTTGGAAGAGTACATTTCAATGTTTTCCACATTTGTCAAAACATTTCATGTATAATAAATTGATGCTAAAAACAATGTATAGTTTCTTTTCTGGAAGAGTATATAAGTGAGGAACACCACTCTTAAAGTGTATCTGTATTGGCTTATAACTTGATTTTTTGACAGACAGTGACTTGGTTATCAAAAATGGATGACTCTAAAGGATACTGAGTGATAATATTGATGTTTTGCCGATTATATATTAGTGTTTGACTGAAATATATAAATCCTGTGGCGCCTGCTACCACTGGGGGAGGTTTGGTCTTACCAGCTTAGCATCACATGGTGGTTTTGGACAGTACAGTAACCAGAAAGCGCTCCCTAGAGAGAAGTGGAGAAGGGTGCCAGTGCTGAGACTTGTTTGTTGCTGGCATCAGAATTATTGATTGTGTGGGATGTTTAACATTTGAAATCCTGAACATTGAGATGTACTTTAAGGATTCCAATAAATTGTGCGCAAAACACTGAACTCGCCTAAAGTTCAATTTGGAATCTGTTAATGGAAATCTTAAAAGTTAAACATTTAAAATAAACATTTGACAATTCCACTAATTCTGATTCCAACAGCACAAAATTTTGAGCTCACCCCAAGTCCAATTTAGCATTTTTGTCAGGCCTCTCTATTGCACTTAAAGGGTGTGGCCCTTTTCAATTTTGGGATGCCAAAAATGGCTACATTGATAAAAATGTTAAGGGAAAAAAATGAAGAAATTACAGGTTTAAAGGGATTTTGATTGCCAGTCTTTGGAATAAATTCCAAGCTAAATGCTCAAGAGGTTTTAATTTAGCTTTTATGGTCCACAGGGTCCCCATTATTCGAGGCTGAATTTGAATGGACCCAAAATTTTCTATACAATCGAAAGTATGATGGAGAGACCTGTTACAACGCAAATATTTAAGGTTTGACCTTGTTCATGCTACATACACTTTGTCTGTTTTTCAAAGTTTTATAAAGTCCATGAGTGACTAAAAAAAATGACGACTATGATTAAGTGAAGAATATTTTTTTTACTTTATTTCGAGGGAGAAAGTGAAGAATATTTTTCAGAACCCAGGGGGAACCCTGCAACTGACTGGCATCGCTATTTTATATGTTTTATTAAGTACATATAGAGACGGAGTGAGAGCTACTAGTGTAAGATGAGCCTTTTTGGCAACCTTGTATCAAAACACTGACATCATCGTGAACATCGCTACTGAATCAATTGTCGCCACACTATTCCATATTTGACACTGTCAACCAATGATTTTCAGAAATTCCCCTACTTTGGGCATAAGCAATGAAACACTGCAGTAGTCATAAACTATAATACAGAAGACAACTCGCTGAAAATATGCTTTTTTTTTTTTTTGCAATTTTATGAATTTCTGGGAAAGAATAGAAAGGGAACCAAACATGTTGTTCAAAAAAAAAAAAAAAAAACCAACAACCTTTCCAGTCAAAACTGCATTCCAGCTTTTCTGGAGAATCATGCAAAACAGCACAGGAATACTTCACTTTGGAGAATGAGTGGTTACCTTAAAGCCCTCTGGATCGAGCGCTTGGACACAGGACAAGTATTCCTGCATGGCTTGCTCTGCAGTCATGTCCCCCAGCTGCTTCCAGGCCTGCCTGCGACAGACACAGCACTGTGACAGCTGCGCGCAGCTTCCCCATCTGCCGCCGAGAAATTTTTACATACTACCGTTGCCCTAGGCTTGCTCACGGGGCAGAGACTGTTCTTACCTTCAGTGTGTTGAGAGTGTCATTCATAAATTGCGTAAATACATATATGCATTTGATATTCAAATAAGACACACGTTTCAACAGTTTGCCCATTCTTTACTGGTCCCAGCATATCAACAGGTCTCTTTATGATAAATACTGAAAGACCTCAATTGCATTACTGAGAGTGTTTATCAAAGAATATTGCAGTGTTACCATTTCCTCTGGCCCTCGAAGTCGAAAAACCCCGGCTTTGCAATGTTGCATTTCCCAACTTTGACCTGCGTGAACAAGAAAGTGGCGCTCGTACACGGTCTACTAACCAGCCTGCTGGAAAACCAAGGAAAAAACTGGGATAATAGATAGCCATAGTATCTTCCACTTAATATCGTAATTTGAAGTTCCAAAATTTAAGAATCAAGCAAGTAACGCAGCAAAACAAGACACATTCTGAAAAGTGGAATGTAAATGTGTGATGACAGGACGACGAACAGTATTGCAACCAAGCCGACTAGCTACCAAGTACACATACGCTGTGGAATTAAGGAAGTCCAGGATAACTCACTTGCGACGAGCCAGACGGCCAACAGATATTAACCATATTATTAATAGGTCGTGCATTATATAAAACAAACCACGCTGAAATATATTGGTTACAAGATTCTATTATGTCAGCACAGTTCATTACCTGTTTATACCTGGCGTACAGGTACAGCAACTGTTCTCTACTAGCGTTCTGCACCAGACTTGGGACACGATCAGCCGCAGCTTCGAACTCATTTTCCAGTTCTTCTCCGTCAAGTCGATGTTCTAAATCAGCAGCCCCGCAATCCACCCCCCGGAGACCTAAATCCGAATCAGAATCGGACCCACCAAGTGGCTCTCCTGTGTCGGGCCGAGCCGGATCTGTACCTGAGCCTGTAGCAGAGTCGGGGGAAGACGATGGAGATCGTGACGCCATTTTTAATACTTTGATGGGAGCGATTAAGTATCTAATCTAGATGCTTGACACAGTATTCTAGATACCGTTGCATGTGAGTGTGTGTGTGAAAGCCTAAAAAAACGTTAGAACCGTTAACCGTTGTTGTGCTCCGAGTTACAGTCGGACTCGTTCTAAATTTGGTCCCTCTGTGGTGCGCGTTTATAAAGCGCACGTACTGAAACCACGACGAAGAAACGCTAGTTCCGCTGATTAGACCTCTGGCAGGAGCCAGAGGTTTGTGTCCATCATTGGTTCTGCAGGTCGGTCTCGGGGCTTCCTCCAGCGTAGGTTATTCTGCTTTTCATTCCAATTGCGACTGCAATCAATCGCTGTTCATTTTTCTAAATTTCTGGTTCAAAGGGGTTATACGATGCCAAATAATAATCATTTAAAAATAATGAATGAATGCCCTCTTTACCCACTTTGACCGAAATGGTAATAGCTGTACGCTATTTCGGGTTCAAGTTATGGTTTATTGCGAACATTTTCAAAAAGATACACATATTTAACCGACCAAACTGAAGACGATGGTGAATCAATAGGGTCCTAATTACGTCGCTTAAGTTTTACATTTAACGCAATGCATATCTGGGTCGGTATCCTTTTCCCTAATTTATTTGTCATTCACTTACAAGTGACTATTCTAGCGACCATGTCATATTCACACTTTCGGCACTGAGGCCTACATTATGAATATGGAACTCCTCAGAGCATGCATAGCTATTTCTGACATGATGTAGCTCAAAACAGGTAAATAATTCTTATAAAAGTTAACAGTGCAATTGAGAAATAGTATTAGCCAGAGATGTAAAATCCAGGGGTCAGGAAGTCCTGCTTAGTTTTTCTCCCACCCACAGAATGAGCTGATCATTCATATTGGCTCTATCCCCCGTCAGAAGTAAATCCAGGTTGGAATAAAGCTCTGGGGAGAATTTTTACTTTCTGAACTCGGACTTTTCACCTCTGATAGTTGCTAATTAAAATCCTGGAATTGCAATGGTGTTGGGAACTCTCTTGGTAATTCCGTATATTGTTTTAATCTTTTGTTTATCGGATAATGAAAGAAGACTGAAAATAAACTCCCTATTTTTGAAAAATGGCATTAAAAAGCACGTGTTTAAGGGGGGGAAATATTATCGTAAACATATTGACTACACATTGAACGCCACATAAGAAAGGTTTTAATATTTGTTAATGGCATTGCATTAGCTTCCTCTAAGCAAATATGAACAAACTTGCTGTCTCGTGAGCATTTTAAGTTCGATGCACTGAGCAATAATGTCGTGGATGGAACTGGCACGCCATTCTGCCGTTTAGTCTTGTAAATTAGTTAATCAATCCTCAGATTGCTAATCAAGCAAAGAAGCCTAATAGAGTTATCGATTGTTCAACGGTGCGGATTCTGCCTACCCTAGCTGACCTCTGACGGCACGTTACTGGTATTAACTCACATGTATGACAATGGACAATATATGTAGGCCTAATTTAAAGTTAACTTGATGGTTTTTGTCAATATTAAAAGTACAGTTTTCAAATAAAATTTGGGCAAATATCCAATTGCAGATTCTGACATACCATAGTAATACACTTTACAAGAGTTGTCATTTTTAAGCAACAAATTCATAAAATCTTACCATGACAATTGCCAATCCGCTGATATTTTAAACAGGTTTGTCTACACCAGAGAACACCAAATCTGGACCTCGGAGTAGGAGCGCTGCTAAAGGTGCCTTGAAAGAATACCATATTTGGCCCCGTAATCTGCACGATTGTCTGTTAGCCCACCTCATAACCCATTTTGTATAACTAACACTCTCAGAAACTTTACTTTGTCGGGCAGAAGCGCTGCTGTAATTTAATTAGGCATATGGACAGAGGCCCGAAATCTGTCAAATTTTTGAACGTTGTATCCTGCTATTGTTTTACACCACTAGGTGTCAGCATGTAGTTACGTTTATAACAAGTCTGGGTCCAGTTGAGAGTGAGGAAATAAGTATGCCACATGAAGGCACCATAGACATGCATTTTCATCAGTATTGAAAGTGATTGACGCAACAGCACAACATGCTGCAAGAAAATTCACCATTAGGTGGAATAGTGAATGGGAAGGTTATCTTACCTGGTTGTCACTCCAGTTAAGTGCGAGCATGTAAATCATGTAACAGGTTTTGCTAATTGTTTACCCTCAAGAGGCGCTGCCTTGGCACTTGAGAATACATTTTTGCACTCGCTGCCAAATCATTGCACCAACAGAGGGCCGTATCAAGCCTGATCTTCGTGCCAAATGAGCACGCAGTCAGACCTGAAAGCCCAGTGTGCTCCTCAGAAAAGTAGAGTGAGCAGATTAGGCACAGACTATGAGGAGGAGGAGGAGTGGAGGGGGGGGGGGACCTCAGGCAAATGACTCTTTACCTGAGTAAAGAGGTGATGAACTTGCGCCGGAAGGATGTATTCAGTGGTTTCACCGACCCCCCTCTGTATGTCTTCTGGTAGTCATTCAAGCAAGATGTACAGACTAAGCGCACAGATCATCCGCCATTTCTGCCGATACCAGGGCTAGGACAAGCCCTGTCTGGGGTGACAGCACCTCCAGGTCCACCTGACTTAACAGTTGAAGAGGCAGAGTAACTAAACCATCTGACACTATCTGAAGGTCCTATTACGGAATGCAGCGGTGAGTGTGGGGCCTCAGACCATGGCCCGTCCGCAGGTAGTGCTTTACTAGTGGGTCGCTCCCGGCAATCTAAACCATTGTGACCCACCATATTTACAGCCGCAAAGAATCCTTGCAGGAAATCTAGAATACCATGCAGGGAGCACAAATGTGGATCAAGGTTCCTTGCTCCGGACCAGTCCACAAATATCCACCAGCAAGTTATGTAGGCCCTGGAAGTGGATGGGGCATGCACATTCTGAATTGTAAAGATCACCACGGTCAGGAGACTCAAGCCACTCACTTTCATCTTCTGAACCTTCAGGTATCATTCCAGAGTGGGATGCAGTAAAACGGCACCCTCTGCTTGTTGCAGAGCCATGGGAATGTTGGATGCTAGCTGTGGCCCTGCCATCATTTGTCAAATCAGGTCTTTGACACCTGGATTCACTGGTGTCACGATCATCACGGATGGATTCTGTGTCCAGACCTGTGGTGCAGATATATTATCAGTTGCAAGGGTGGATAAGCATACAACAGACTGGGGGGTGTATATAGCAGGTGAACCCCGAGAAGAACCAGAAAGAACATCAATCTTCCTATACTAATGCCAACTTTGCACAGAACATTCCCAACCAACAGCCTGCACACCATTACAATAATTTGAAGGTATTCATATAAACCTCCCTTTTAAAAAGTCGCTGAAATAACCTTGTTACGCAATGTGACATGAAGTATAATAGGCCCACTCGTCTCACTGTGATGACTTTCGGACCAAATTGGCCCACCAACAAAATTCAATTAATTTAATCATCAACTTACAATGAGTTGCAATAACTCTGAGTGATGTGTGTCACTTAAAAAAGAAATTATTAATTATAATAATAATAATAATAATAATAATGAAATAAATTTGCATTGGATGGCTTTAAAGTATTTGTCCCGAAGTATCGAGTTAAAGGCCCAATATGTATTTCTCTGCCGCTAGAGGGCGCTAAACCAAACAATAACAAGAGGCCTAGTTTGATGACGCAATGGGATCGTGTGGAATTATGGGAGTTGTTGTCTTCATCAATTTACACGCACCGCTGTCAGATAAATTCTCCGACGTGACTCAAAAAGGAACGACGAAACCATGTACATGGACGAGGTAAGGTTATATTTCTTAACTTTTATATAACTTAAGTTATATAACTTTATATATTTCATTCAAATAAAAAATGTAAGGGATAATGATAAGTCAGCCGTTTACAGCGCTTATGATGTGCTGCAGGTCAGAGGCTGAGATTAGGGAGTGGGGCCGGCTCGTGTTGCCCATCTTTGTAGAAAATAGCAACAGATGTGAACACTCTGTTGCTGAATGCAAATGCTAAAGGTAACAGATATCGAGGAAATTCCACTGTCAGCTGGCAATGTATGCTTTCAGTTGCTCCTGCCACTATTGCTATAGCTTCCTTAGCAACGATGTGCTCAACAGACCAGCTGGCCAGCGTTATCTGTCGAGACACTGCTGATTGACCAAACTGAATTGAGTATTCAAGGGAGCCGTGTTCTAACTGCAAGTAATGTAGCTAACGTAGCACTGACTTCTCATAATGCACAAACGATGTGTCATACACATCAGCTTTCCATTTGTCACGCGGCATCACAAGAAAATGTTTTGAAGTGGAGTAATGTTATGCTATGTTTACCATCTTGGCTTGAAACGCTTTTGCAATGGTAAAGCACGCATGCGTGGAGGGTGATTTTCTCGGTCTCGTGCTTGGATAAGAACTCTTTGGCAGTATTCGAATCCCGTTTCTCGAACAGAGAACACTGTTCGTCGCAAATCGGATACCTGAGAACGTGTTCGCGAACGCATTCTCACGGTCTTGACCACATCACCTCCGGAGGTGGTGTGGTCCAGAACGACGGGGAACTACGTGGCTGCCACAGTCGAAACTGATGAAATGTAAGCTGATTTTATCCCTCGTATGGTCTATTTTACATAACTTGTAGATTTCGGAACAATTTCATCTATTCACTAATCCATTAGGCCTTGACTTGACCCAATTCCGGATTGAAAAAATCACTTAAATCTCACAATTCTTTGCTTTGCGATCTTGAATAGACTATTAGCGAGAACCGCCTTGCCTATGACAACCTCGGTACCTCCGCCAAGCATTCAGCAGCGTGGGTCCACACATATAATTGCAGACGCGTGCCCATGGTTACCGTTCCCGACTTTTCCGGCATATTCGAATCCCGACTCGTTCCCGCGCTGTCCGGAAACAGTCAAGAACAAGGATTCGAATACAGCCTTTGTGTTGGGATTGACGTCAAATATGTGACGAAAAGAAACGGCCAGTGTTCCTACATTGATAATTCAGATATCTCTGTCTTTGATAATCATTGAATACATCACGGATAGTGCAAGTACACAACACCAAAATATATATAACATGTCTATACATATTATAGATATTTGAATTGGGAAATTTCACATATTGGGCCTTTAAAACTTTTCGATAACATTAGGCTCGCAACGAATGTAAACCCTCAAACCGGGATGTACACAGCATTGTCCAAGAGAGGGCAGTATTGACAATATAATGCAGTTATGCTAGTCTGGTGACGTTCGGGTGAACAGCGTTCCTCCAGTGCCGTTTTTTTTAAATAATAAAAAGTAAATAAATATGTTTTAAAAACTAAATGAATAATTAAATGTCGTTCATAGTCCAAACAAACTTGTCTGTCTAAATGAGGTAGAAGTTAGTTTTCATCACCTGCTTTTGATTCTCAGCTTTTAATTGTGGACTCTGACAGGGTGTGCGAGTTACACAGGATATCCAGGTTTCAGCTTGTTAGGAAATACTCATAAGATACCGAAGAGTTCTGAAAAACAGTCTTGTGGACACGTATGACCAAGACTCAAATGTAATAGATTGAGGGCAAGAATGCTGTGCAGAGGTCAAAAGAAGCTGTCCAAGATCCAACACACTCATCCCCTAATATGAAATTTTTACCATTTCACAGGTCTCCACATTGTGTGTGAATGCAGGAGAATATAGTTCGTTCAGCTGCCTCCAAATTCTCGTAAGTTTTTCATCCTACACCAGGGTAATGATTCCAAACATACTGAAAATGTAACAAAGGAGGTTTTCAAAGCCAAAACTGGAACATTCTCATCTAGCAAAATCATCTGTCGATCTCAATCAAGCTGCGCATGTGTCTCATATGCAGGAGAAATGCCTTTCACAAATGAGCATCCAATAGTAGCAGGAGTCAAAGATGTGGCCCAGGAGTACTGCCAAATAAGGATATTGTTATTTTATTGTTGACAAACGTAAAGCTGTCATTGCTTCCAAAGAATAAGGTGCAAGTTCTGAACACAAATATTTAAATTTAAATTGCAGTATAATATCCCAAATATTATGCCCTGAAATGGGGACATAGGAGGAGCTCAGCATATTTAAGCATATTACTTCGTTCACAAGGTGCTGACTACTTGAAAATTCCAAATATATCTAGAATTACAATTGGAGGCAGAGCATACTCTTACAAAGCACCAATTTTATGGAACAATCTCCCAAGACAAATTTGGGCTTTGGACACGCTCTCTATCTTCAAGAGTAGGCTGAAAACTTTACTTTTTAGTCAAGCCTATGATTGTTCATGATTAGTTATGTGTTGGCTCTGGTGGGACTGACTACAACCTTGATTTATGATATGTTCACGATATTGGAAGCCAGTGTAATGTAAATCCATGTGGAACCGGTGGCACTGAGCATGCATTAACGGTGCCAATGGGGCTTGCTACAGCCTTAGTCACTGGGGAGGTCCATATGGTACTGGTGTACTGTTAAGCAAATCCATGTGGAACCGGTGGCACTGAGCATGCATTAACGGTGCCAGCGGGGCTTGCTACAGCCTTAGTCACTGGGGAGGTCCATATGGTTCTAGTGTCTAGAAAATCTAAAGTGATCTTCCTGGAATAAGTGTAGGGCCTCTGTGGTGCGGGAAGTAGATGGAGGGGTGTTGACTCATTCCTGACCAGTCAGCTCCTAAATTCTCATTTGGCACATGAGACAGGACTGTATTTTTATTAATACACAGTTGTTTTATCCAGCGCCTCACCCCACTTTTTTCTGTCTCTCTCCGAGGATCTTTCCCTCCACAACCCTGAGTCCTGGATCATCCGAGCCCTGTCCCTCACCATGAGCGCTGGCTGCTGCTGTCCTGATGCAGTCCTGATCCAGTTCTGCACCATCCTTGGCATGCCACTTCCTTGAGCAACTGATAGCACTGTTTAGATGGACTTTAACGGAACTGTATTGTCATTATCTTGTTATCAACTAGCTAGCCCGTGGAGGATGGGCTTCCCCACTATAGCCGGGTTCCTCCTGAGATTTCTTCCCTCTGGGGAGTTTTTTCTCACCACTGTTTGAGGATTTTTCTCCCTACTGGGAGTTTTTTGCCTCATTTGCTGTAGTGGGAATAGGCTGGGCACTGCCCTTTCAGTTACTCATCTCTGACAGTAAAGCATATTTGTGACAGGTTATCTGTGAAAAGCGCTATACAAATAAAATGAAATTGAAATTTAACACAGATTTATAAATAGAAGTGAGTACACTATACTCAAACAAACCTAAAACCTGTCACATACACTTTAGTAGGTACACATGAAGCTGCTCTTTTATACAAAAATGTAGTCAGTCAATCACATGGTTACTCAAATAAACATGTATTTCAACTGTGACGTGTGCAAGAGCATCTCTGAATGCACATTAACTACACTGGGTTCATCTCCCGCCAGCCAAGAACAAGAAACAGTGGGCAAAGACTCGCTAAAACTGAACAGTTGAAGATTAGTAAAATGTAGCCTGGTCTGACAAATCTTGATTTCTGCTGTGATGTGCAAGTGGAATGGTCAGAATTTCACATAAACAACATAAAGTCATGTAGTCCAGCAGATATATGAAATATTTTGGTTGTATTGTGCCTTTGATGATACAAACATGAAATTTGGCACACAGATGGGGCATACTCTTATAGTGAAGTTTGGATATAGGGACATTCCAGATTCCTCCTAGGGCTAAAATGGCAGAAATGAATTTAAAATTCTTCCTAGAAGTTCAGCCCTGTCATATGTCCTGGGTGCAAAACACAATACAGTGAGCATATTATTAACTATTATGCACATGCTATGCATATACTTCACATTTGACTCAAAAAGTGCATCTACGGTGACCTTTAAGGGACAGAACTAATGGTTTATGCTCTGAGCACGCTTGTACTCTGGTTCTTCGCCTTGGACATACAAATTACGCAAGGTTGATACCAGTTCACTTGCGCAACATGGTGATGCTGGCAACCAAGCATCCAAGTGTTTACATGCAGTTTTTGGCTGGAAACTTCACTGTGAAGATGGCACATGCATTCTCTGCCATCGCCATTGACCAGGGCCACCAGCAGAATAATGCATTGGCGAAAGGTGGAGGAGGGGCTGTAGGCCTGACTGAGAATCCAGCAGCTTTGCGCCACTAGATGGTGTCTGGTCCAGAGATGGCAAGAATGATCGCCGAGTTCCAGGCCGTAGCAGAGAAAAGAATGAAGAAAAGTGAACTGAATCACCATGAGCAGACAAAGGGCACACAGATGCCCTTTACTCGAGATGTGAAAGCACTCACTGGTGTCATCGAAGAGATGGGGAACCCATTCTGTGATGACAGCAAAGACATCTTGGTGCTAGACAGCAGAGACCTGGCAGACCCAGCTGCCATTAACACAGTACACCATACCGAGAAGCTTGGATAAGAACAGTATGACACCTATGTCAATAGACAAAGCCCATCACCAACCCAATAAAGAGAAACAACCTCCCTCTCTTCAGCCAATCTCCAGTCAGACAGAAGTCAAGAGCACAGCTGCAGGTGTCGTCCCTCAAGAACGACTGCTCCCTGTTCTCCAGTTGGTTTTTTGCATCCCAGACACATGTTGGAGATCTCGATGAATTCTTTGCACACGAGAACCATGCTTGTTCCCCTTGCACTGTCACCTATGGGCAAAATGAGACTAGGAAAAAAGTCTGATCTGGTTGGGTGCTGGGAAGATCTGATCCCTCCACGGGAGAGTGCTGCTGCTAATCCTTCTGTTGAAGTCATGATCCTTGATTGAGCAGCTATCGTCAACATGCTAGCACCTGACAATGCAACAACCTTCTCTGAGTATGCATCACAAGTATTCTTGCCGTACATCACATCTCAGCTACAGCATACGAGCAGGTTGGATATTGCCTGGGATGAATACTTCCCAGAGAGTTTGAAAACAGATACTAGGAAGAACAGGGGTAAAGGTATCCGGAGAGGAGTCGAACCGTCTAGTGCCATCCCTGGTCACTGGCAGGCCTTTCTCCGCATAGACGAGAACAAGGTGGAGCTGTTTTCCTTCCTAGCAACGAGGATAGCAACCACAGAGGCAGAGAAACACACCACAAAGATGTGCTTTGTACACAGCCCCGAGATGTTGCTGGTCTCGCCTCGTGCAGCCATGAGGGGGCAGACAGAAGAATCCTACTTCGTGTTGAAGATGCTGTGAGACAGGGCTATAGCAAGGTGGCAATCTGCACAGTAGACAGAGATGTTGTGATCCTTGCAGTGACAGCAGCTGGACGTCTGGATATCGATGATGTTACGAGCTCTGTAGTATTTATTTCGCCTTGCTCTTAATTAATTGTTTCCACTTCCGGAGGGGGCGGTGCTTTTTAAGGCCGCCACTTGCACGTGCCAGAGGAGACTAGCTCTTTGACCATTTGCAATTAGCGTTACTGAACTGTGAGTATTTCGATTGCCTTCTGTGTTGGACCAGTTTGTTTTGACCTACGATTCTTGCCTTGCCCTGTTTTTGGTTCGTTTGGATTCCTTTGATTGACCCTTGGCTTGTCGCTCTGTGACTTTGATTTTTGCTTTTGCCCTTCTACCTGGTTGCTCGGTATAGATGCCTGGTTTTTGACTTTGATTCGCTCGTCTGACTACCTCGCTCGTCCCTCCCTTTCTATGCGCTGTTCGATTACCCTGGTTAGTTAGGTATTCCCAACTGGATCTTACAATCCTTCCATCGGGATACCTCTTTATTGTTTTGCTCTGTTATTTTCCCTTTGTTATTCTTGGAGGTGACTCTGGGTGGAAACTTGTTTCCGAAGGGGGTACACGATTCGCTGGCTCAGTCCGCGCTTCTGGACGGAGTGTTCTGGAGTTACGTGTTCAAAAGCCTCCCTGTGTCTGGTAAACCTTCGAAGACTAGCGGTAGGTCTTAGTTAGCTCTGGTTAGGCAATATAGGGACCGGAGTGCTGTGCAGCGTTCAGGTTCTTTTTGTATTTGCACAGTTTTCTCTCCCGGGGCCTCCTTCATTTATCTACCTGTGGCCGCACTACCTAGACCGGGTCATAACAATGAGCTCTGGGTTGCTTTTGCCACAGGAAAGAACTTCAGGTTCTTGGCAGCTCACAAGATGCCTGTGGCTTTGGGACCGAACAAGTGCCGAGGGTTTCCATTCTTCCACGTCCTTACTGGATGTGACACTGTATCAAGCTTCGGAGGAAGGGGGAAGAGAACAGCATGGGAAACCTGGAAAGCCTGTGATGAGGTCGCTGATATCACTGCAGGATTCTGCGCATTGGCTGCCACACCATACCTTTCCATCTTAGATAACTACATGGATGCACTGGAACGTTTTGCTGTCCTGTTCTATGATTGCACCAGCAGCCTGGAACATGTAAACGAGGCTCACAAACATCTCTTCACCCAGAATGGCAGATCAATAGATGCCATCCCCCCGACTCGAGAAGCCCTCAGACAACACATCAAGAGAGCTGCCCACCAAGCTGGCTTCTGTTCGGGCCAGATGATGGTTTGCACACCAGAGCTGCCATCGCCAAGTGAATGGGGGTGGGTTCTCAGTGATAATGTCTGGGGCATATATTGGACAACCCTCCCAGAGGCAACTGAGGCATGCTGGCAATTGAAGCACCTATTACTAAAACCCCATAAGTCACACTTGACTTGACTTGTGGGGTTTTAGTAATCAGTGCTTCAATTGCTGAAATGTGGCTGCAAGAACGGTTGCAGAGGACAGTGCAAGTGTGTGATGACCGCACTCCAGTGCACAGCTCTATGCCGCTGCAGTGGGGAGTGTATGTCAGAGTAGAACAGGGACCATGTGAGATCACATACCTTAACCTGTAACATGCATACATGTAGAAGACTCTATATTACTTGGATCTAACAGATGCTGCCTTTCCCCATGGATTATATTTTATGTAAAGGTCAAATAAAAGCACTTTCAGTGTGTTAAATTGACATTTCCAATTCATTTCCATGGTGCTTGCTAAGTTTGTTGAAGAAAACCGTCCAAAAATTGCAATTTGTGAACTGTAAGGACCAAATGAGTATGTTATGTAAGGGTTGTCACATTTAATTGCCTTCCTACAATCTGTTTAAGTGAAATAACATCATTGGTGTGCTTCTCAAATAAGTAAATCTAGTTATATCTACATGGATCCTGTGTTGCGTAATACCCGAAAAACGGTCATTTTGTAAAATGGCCAACATTATTGCCTTAGGAGGAATCTGGAATGTCCCTATATCCAAAAATCTTCCTCAGGGATGCTCTTGCAGTGTCTCAAATTTCATTCTTGTATCACCAAAGGCACATTTTTTTCACATATCTCCAGTACTAATGGATCCCTCCTGTCTTGCATCAAAGGTTCAGGTTGTTGTGTGGTAGTTCAGTGGTGTTGGGGAATATTTTCTTTGAACATATTAGGCTCCTTCCTACAAAATAAGCATCACTTTAAATGCCTACTTAAGCATTTTTGCTGAGTATGTGCATCCCCTTTATAAGTCTTCCAGCATGAAAATGCACCATGTCAGTTGGGACGAAGTGTAAATTGTGAGTAAAATCAAAATGCAATGACTTTCAGATCACGTGAGCCAATATGTTATTTATAATAGAAGAAAGATAACATTTCAAATGTTGAAACTGAGACATTTCACATTTTTATCCACAAAATGGGCTTATTTTAAATTTTCTAATGGCAACAGGTCTCAAAAAAGCTGGGACACAGGCATAAAAGGGCTGAAAAAGCAATTAATATACAGCATCCTCCATAATTATTGGTTAGGTTAAGATGTGTTGAAAGCCTTAAAATAAATTAAATTTTTATTGCAGAAGCATACTCTCACACTGAAAATTGTAGAAAAATGTAACCTTCAACTGAAGTGAATTTTAAGGGAAAAAAAAAATCCCTGACAAAGAAATAATTATTTTTCATAAAATCATCTGTTCCACAATTACTGGCACCCCTAACAATTCCAAGGAATTAAATGTAGTTGAAGTATTTCTGTCATTTCTGCAGTTGATCAGAGTACCTAGTAACATTTAATTAGTAAATCATTGCTTCCCTGGGGTATAAATATGACTTGACACAGAGGCCATTTCTCTTATCCACTCTTCAACATGGGAAAGACAAAGGAACACACCATTCAAGTAAGGCAGATGTGTGTCGACCTTCACAAGTCAGGCAATGGCTACAAGAAAATAGCCACTCGCCTGCACCTGCCCATACCTACTGTCAGAAGAATCGTTAAGAAGTTTAAAACAATTGGAACAGTGGTAAACAAGCCTGGACGAGGAAACAAGGTTATTTTGCCATCACGCACAGTGAGGAGGATGGTACGAGAAATAAAAAGTTCTCCAAAGCTCACTTTTAAAGAATTGCAACAAATGGTAGCATCTTGAGGTCACAAAGTCTCCAAAACAACAATCAGGCGCTATCTACATGCCAACAAGCTGTTTGGAAGGCATGCACGGAAAAAAGCTTTTCTCACTCACAATCATAAACACAAACGTCTGGAGTTCGCTAAGCGGTACTGGGACTTCAACTGGGACCGTGTGCTTTGGTCAGATGAGACCAAGATAGAGCTTTTTGGCAACAAACACTCTAAGTGGGTCTGGCAGAACACAAAAGATGAGTATGCAGAAAAGCACCTCATGCCCACTGTGAAGTATGGGGGAGAATCGGTGATGCTGTAGGCCTGTTTCTCTTCCAGAGGCCCTGGGAACCTTGTAAGGGTGCGTGGCATCATGAACGCTTTGAAATACCAGGACATTTTAAATCAAAATCTGGTGGCCTCTGCCCTAAAGCTGAAGATGGGTCGTCACTGGGTCTTTCAGCAAGATAATGAACCTAAACATGTGGCCAAATCTACACAGAAATGGTTCACCAGACACAGAATCAAGCTCCTCCCATGGCCATCTCAGTCCCCAGACCTCAACCCCATCAAAAACCTGTGGAGTGAGCTGAAGAGGAGAGTGCAGAGAAGAGGACCCAGGTCGCTGGATGATTTAGACAAATTGTGCAAAGAGGAATGGTCGAAGATCCCTCTTTCTGTATCTGTATTCTCCCATCTTGTGAGACATTATAGGAGAAGATTAGGTGCTGTTTCGTTGGCAAAAGGGGGCTGTACAAAGTATTAATATCAGGGGTGCTAATAATTGTGGCACACATGATTTAATGTAAAAGAATTATTTCTTAATGTGGGATTTTTTTTCCCCACTTAATAAATGCACGTGAATTAAAGGTTGGATTTTCCACATTTTTTCATTGTGGTCCAATATTATTTAGAAAAAAAAACTGCATTTATTAGGAGCTAAAGAACACATCTTAACCAGGGGTGCCAATAATTATGGAGGGCGCTGCATAAGAGAGTCAGCTGAAAGAATATTTAGCAAGTAATAAAGTTAACTGGCATCAGGTGTGTGACATGATTGGCAATAAAAGGGATGTCTTAGAGAGGCTGAGTCTCTCAGAAGTAAAGCTGGCCAGTTGCTCTGCAACCTGTGAAGGCTTGCGTAAAAAAAATTGTGGAATACTTTAAAAACAATGTTCTTCAATGTAAAATTGCAAAGGCTTTTAAGGTCTCATCATCAACAGTGCATGACATCATCAAAAGATTCAGAGAAACTAGAAAAATCTCTGCGCGTAAGGGACAAGGCCGAAGACCTTTACTGGATGCCCGTCATCTTCGGGCCCTCAGACGCCACTTCATCACTCACCGGCATGATTCTGTCATTGACATTACTAAATGGGCCCAGGAATACTTCAAGAAAACACTGTCTGTAAACACAGTCTGCCGTGCCATAAACAGATGCCACCTAAAACTCCTATCATGCAAAAAGGAAGCCATTGCTGAGCATGATCCAGAAGCGCTACCGTGTTTTGTGGGTGAAGGCTCATTTAAAATGGACTGTAGAAAAGTGGCAAATTATCCTGTGGTCAGACGAGTCCAAATTTGACATTCCTGTTGGAAATCATGGGTGTTGTGTCCTCCGGGCTAAAGAAGAGAAAGACCTCCCCTCCTGTTATCAGCGTTCAGTTCAAAAGCCAGCATCTCTGATGGTATGGGGAAGCATTAGTGCATATGGTGTGGGACACTTGCATGTTTTAAAAAGCACCATGAATGTTGAAAGAGATATACAGGTTTTAGAGCAACAGAAGCTCCCCTCCAGACAACATCTATTCCAGGGAAGGCCTTGTGTATTTCAGCAGTACAATGCAAAACAAAATACGACGGCTATTACAACAGCATGGCTTCGTAGTAGAAGAGTCCATGTGCTGAACTGGCCTGCCTGCAGTCCTGATCTTTCACAGATTGAGAACATTTGGTACATAGTTAAACAAAAAAGCCCCTAAAAGGAGACCCAAAACTTTCCAGCAGCTGGAAGCCTGTATTAAACAAGATTGGGATCAAATTCCAATGGCTAAACTCAAGAAACTTGTCTCCTCAATGCCCAGACGCCTCCACTCTGTGTTAAAAAGACAACGGAATGCTACACCATTGTAAACAGGCCCCTGCCCTAACTTTTTTTGAGACCTGTAGCAGCCATCAAATTTGAAACGAGCTAATTTTGTGAATAAAATTGTAAAATTTCTTGGTTTCAACGTTTGCTATGTTCTCTGTTGTATTGTGAATAAATTACTGGCTGGCGTGATTTGAAAGTCATTGCATTTTGAGTTTATTCACAATTTACAATTTGTCCCAACTATTTCAGAATTTGGGTTATACATTGCAGCTCAAGCTTATTATACAACCATGACAATGAGATCAGTTTGCCCCAATTATCTCCAGATCTTAATCCAGTAGCGCGATTTTGGGATGTGGTGGAACGAGAGATTCGCAGCGTGATTTGCAGTGGGCAAATCTGCCGCAACTGAGTGATGCTAACATGTCAGCATGAAATAAAATCTGTCATGAATGTTTCCAGCACCTTAAATCTATACCACAACAAATTCAGGCAATTCTAGGGTTAATTGAGCACGGGGGGTTGGGGGTATTTCCCAGTTAAAGAAATGTGTGCCTAATAAAGTTGCCATTGAGTGTATATAAGCCCCAAGCCACCAGAGGTACTTAAAATGTGTAAAAACACATAATTACTATGACTGTGGTGATAGTTATGATTATACTGATGTTGTTTATAATTATTGTTATTGCGAGTCATTCTGCCTTTATTTACTTACTGGAAGACGAGCTAGAAGTGAGCCTAATTCAACATGGTGACCAGGTTACAAAATATTTTAGAAATAGTAATACTTTAATTATACATTTAAGAGGTATTTTACCACTGCTGAGGGAGAACAAGGTCTCAAGGAGGAAGAATGTAATTAATTTTAAGAAGACGACAGTAAGTTAGTACTTATAGCTCAACGCTGTTTGCCAATGTTAGTGTTTCTCCCAGGCTGTTGTTGAGCATTGATGTTTGGGAGCCAAAGGGGAAGGGCCCCACCTTTGGCCCTGTTTTTAAATAGGACTCAGTAATCTGACAGCTGGCTGTCCTGGCTGGAGAGTGTATGCGAGCCTCAAGTCATGGGAATATCTGTCAGGAGACATGGGCAGTTACTCATTTGCTGGAGTGCGCCGCTGGCAGCACCGCTCAGAAAACAGGAAGGAGGGAGAGAGAACAGCCTCTCCTTCAAGATGTCTGCAGCTGCCGGGTATGCAGATAAAACCAGTGCAACTAGGGAGGCTGCAGAGGACAAGCAAACGCCAAACACCTCAAAGCACGGACAAAAAGGGAAAGAAAACAACGATTAAAGTTAATGAGACAAACACCAGGTCATTGTGCAAATGAATCAGAAGTAAAGTGGTGGTCATTTGTGCTTCAGGTCACAGAAAAAAAAGAGCTCTATTATACGTCTAAAACTTGCCCCATGTAATTCATGAACAGCCAGAAATGATGAGCTGCGTTTCGCCCCGAGCTGTAACATGAGCATTGCTTTTAGTGGCTGCTCATTGGAGAAACAGAATCCAAAGAGAGAACACAGTATCTGTACTGATCCAGTCTACTAAATCAGGCCGGACAATAAGAATGCACGTCTTGAGCTAATTCTACCACAATGCTTTTTATTTGCGCACGAAAGTAAACACATAACCAGGAAAGATGATTCCTGAATGAGATGAAATGGCACACAATTTGAGGATACAAATGTTACTCGTTATTGGAAGGGACCACCCAGAGCGAACACGAATATGAAAGCAGTCTCAAAATAATAATAATAATAATAAGATACAATCTTGGTCATCTTCATCTTAATTGTAATAATAGGTTTTGAAATTAATCCAACATGATTCAGGTCAGTTGTAGGTCTGTTGGCAGGGTTGGACTGTTTGCAGGTAAGACAATGGATGTAGATTTGTTTATAGTCGGATAAGCACTAAGCTGAAACAAATCCTCTCTGATGTGCTCACCTAGTTTTCCTGTTTCCTTACGCTGGCTTCTCTTTACGAATAAAGCCAGCAGATAGGAACAAGCAAAGGCCCATTCTCCAAAAACGTGTCAGTGAGGACACCTTTTTCTTCCAACATTTTCTTACTTTACCTTTAGCATGATGAAAATGAATGTAAATAATATTTAGACTGTACATGTATAAAGTCTTACATTTCTAGTTACAATGTAAATTGTCGTTTGTTAGCAGAGCATTACAATTTTTAGATTTAATGGACATATGAGTCCTATCTGTGATGCTTCAGTTTTGTATTTTTCTAGGAACACTGATGTTCTTCACTTGTGTACATTACTTGCGATACACGTGTCTTAACCGTTAAATCTATTGTATTTGAATACAATAACACAAGCAGCATTAAAAGGCCCCTATCATGTCACCGGGTGCACAGCCAATTGGCCATTACTAGCCATTTCAAAATCTGTCTACTGTGACATCACGAGGGGGATGGCACACCAAGATTAATGAAGGCATTGATTACCTGTTCGGCTGAAATTGATCAGTCCATCTTGCCTCTGGGTGGACACTTCACCATATGATGTCACAAAGCAATACATTTTGTAAGGATTTGTAATGACCAATTGGCTGTGCATCTGATGACATGATGTGGAAATTTAAAATCATTTTATTCCAAAGACCACCAAATTCAGCCGTCAATTACTCCCCTTAATTTCTCTGATTGATTTAGGGTCTCTTAGCCTGTATTTACGCCATTAAGTCTTGATGCCCAGATCGGATTTGCTGCCTGAATCTGATTTTTCTTTACTATGCATTTACATGTATTTTATCAAGTGACCCATATCTGATTCACGCGCTTCCACATGCCAACAACCATAGACTGTATAAAAAGATGGACACAGCCCCCTGGTCTGAAAAATGAAGCCCATACGGAAGTACCGTAAAATGGCATTCTATTTAATGGCCAGCAGGTGGCGACGTCGGTGGTTGCAGAAAGAAGTTCAATGCTACAGAAGTCTATGAGAAAATGACCCTACTTTCGCCAGCTGATTTTTCATTTAAACAATGATTTTTCACATTATTTAATGGTAGCTATAGCAAGTTTCAAGTCTCCTTTGATATATTATAATGTTCATTTTTGTAAATTATGGTCCCATATAGACTAGAATGAAGGATAAAGCCAGAATATGTATTTGGGCCGTGGCTATCCTCTGGTCAGGTCCAGAGCCACGTTCCTCCCCGGATCTTCTATACACGCTCTCATCCAATAGAAATCACATCCGCTTTCAAAATGACAAAATGGCGCAATTCAAATTGCCAAAATCGAGGCTTCCTTTATGGTATGCGGAAACTAATGGGTGACGTCACGGTAGCTTCGTCCATCTTTTTATAGACCCATTTACAGTTTGCAAACAAAACAGGCTGCCCGCGCAGCTTGGCAACGGAAGTATGGTGGACCATAATAGCTTGTCAAGCTATACGAGGGCATTAGCCATCAAAGATCGCGAATTCTACCTTAACAAATTAACTTTGACAAATGGCAACCAATTTCCAGATCGGTATGGTATCAGTGAGTGGGTAGATGGCGTTAGTAGCCCAGTATTCCGTGGCCTGATATATGTACCCATTTGATCGAGAAACCGACCGTGCACACTGGGAAGGAACTAGAGCATACAAGGCACTGGATGCTTATGACTACGTTATCTGCGGACATAAGCAGAATGTTAAATACCATGACAGACTTGGAGCTTTGTGTCTCGAAATCAGAGGTCCTTCCTAGTCAAACACAAGGGCATAAAACCGCTGTGTGTGACGCATGGGTTATAATAAAAAAAATAAATGAACAGAAAACTACATCCTGACAGCTAATTGTACCTGCATGGCAGGCTAAGTATTATTTTGTATTGTTGGCTTGCTAGCTAGCGAGTTTGACTGCATAGATGTCATGCAAACATGAAATCTGCTTCGATTTACCATAATTTCACATATTTCATTCAATGTCTGTTACCATGAGACGTGCGTCAAAAAATTGGTACATTAATTTCTATGGAGCAAAGTCCACTGGCAGCGTGTGACACGCGTCAGATTTTTACTTTTCGCCATTGCTCAATTTCTTGAGCGTCAACTCAATAGGAACGCATTTGTCTTTTAGGTTAGCTATTTAACTATTTCGCCTTGTCATGGTTGGTGGCACACAAGGATACCCTACATGCAGTTGTCGAAACCGATACACCTGCTTTTAACTAAATCGCAGTTTTGAGGGGAAATCCGTTATTTTGTGCACATTTATTCTTTTTCCTGTTTACACTCTCAACGAGCGTATCTGATCTGCGCCACATAAGAGCAAAATATCGTAATTGGGTCACATTACACTGACAATGTAAATGAGGCCTTGTTCTAGTCTAAATTTACAACTGATGGAATGAAAATTATGAACATCTACAGACAGTGCAGTTCTGCTGAATCTGAAAAACTCTAGTTCAGGTACTGTCACATCTGTTCATCAACCCATTTGGTCAATTATACAAATAAATTGAACAGGAACATATGATGAACACACATGCAAAAACTCTGAGTCGCTAAATTACCATTAGCTCGACTGGTGCTGGGCTTCTACCATTCACAACAAGACAGGCAGTCTTCACCCATATCCTTAGATATCTCCACCGGTCTAATTTCTTATTTCAGTTTGGCTTTATTGCCCTGGATGTATTTAAAGACAGGTGAAACGACCTGTAAATGCGCCGACATGCCCTCTCTGTTTCCTGATGGATTCAAATTTGATTTCCCTATAACATGATCGCTTAAAAACATCTGCGGGCTGAGTTGTCTTGGCCACTAAAGCTCTGGCTCGATGTGCCCCAACAATCTCTGCGCATACGAAGTCACAGACACCATCAGTAATCAGACTAATTGTAATTAATAAGAACCGGGATCTGACCGTTTGTGTGTGACTCTACAGGCTACATGCATATTAAAATATTATTTTCTAAGTGGCAGAGCAGCTCCTGTATGTTTTGGCCAAAAAAGAGAGAGAAAAAACTCAGTGGCTAGCCCTTTACGGTTACTTTGAAACTTACATGGCAGTTGTGGACCAAAAAACTCGCATTCAAAGAGCTTAAGTGACAGCGCAGCCCGGCTTGTGATGAAATCTTCAAGTCTGTGCCTGGCAGCAGGTGCCAAAATATCTTGGCGAATCCGACCTTCCAGCCCCGCCTGTTTATGCTAATATGCATGATGTCACTACATCGTTTACTGACTGTGATGGCGGTTGGAAACGAGCTGTGTCAAAAATCTGAACGGGAGGAGAGAAAGACAGAAGAGGAGCCTGACCGTTGGTGTTGTTGTTTATAGCAGTTAGCTTACTCTCTTATTCCAGGGTGGGGGGGTTTTGTTTGGTTTTGCCGAGAGATGTGTGTTATGTAGTGAATGCTGCCCTTTATTCGTTTAATAATATGTGGCACTCGGACTCTTCGCAGTACGAGCATAATCGGGACGAGGCAGAGGAAGTCAGGGCAGACTCTTGCTCGCAAAGCTAGCGAGGCTCAGTGGCCATACCCCCGACCTGCGAAAGCACCTTAGCCAGTGGGCTAGCTGGGTTTAAGCCCAGCCCGAGAAGAAGACGAGGTGACAGTTAAGAGTGAAGACCAGACACCCAGGGCGAGAATCGGGAGGGAAGGTCGTCCGGGATGAAATTCACAGAGCACCTTTCGGCGCACATCACTCCTGAGTGGAGGAAACAGTACATTCAGTATGAGGTGAGTTTGAATGTCACTTGACTAGCCTGCCAGCTAACATTACCTGACTGAAATGACGTTGGTCTCTATGGACATGAGTGTGGCTAACGCATGTAGCAGCTATCCATTAAGACAGCCAAGTTATTGTAAACTACAGATTGCTAGCTGGGTTTTCCCATGAAGCATCCACAGATTAAGAACTGTTCGCCATGTAGCTCGTTAATCAGATAAGCTCTGAATTGTTGTGATGGTGAATTTGATGTTGGTCAGTTTCAGAACCGTTCGCCATGTAACTAGTTCATCATATGAGCCCTGACTTGTTGAGATCGTGAATTTGATGTTGGTCAGTCTGACTGACGTGTGAATGGTGATGATGGAAAGAATTGTGGACTAGCTCGACGATGGCTGGCTGGGACTGGGGAACATCTTACCTGCTCTTTAGTTAAGCTCACTAGCCTGATACATGTTACTAAGCTTCAGTGTGTGAGGGTGTCTGGTACTGCTCGCTAGCGTTGTCTCGGTCACAGTGAGCAGGTTTGGGTTTTCCAGCCGAGATCACATTTGAGCACCGCCTATCTGCAGCACATCAACAGCTGATCGATGTTGTGCTTGGTGTGCGAAAGAGTTTTGTTTTTGAAAATGGCTGATGTTAGTCGGCCATCTGGCTAACTTGACTAACGCGGTGGGTCTGCAAGGAGGAGAGGGGTTTTCATCCACTAGCAACAGAAAGGGCCCTCATGTCCCCTTACACATTTGGCGATGATGCAGTTCTTTTCTTAAACTGGTCAGTTTATCGTGTTTGACCCGTATCAGTCCGGCATCATCTTCAACCTGCATATCGTGCCCGTGGTACGATACACGACTAGGCGACATTTATCTGACGTACTATGCAAAGAAAAACAAAGCTGCTAGCCAACGTTGGCAGCTGAATTTCATCCATGTCCATGACATGAAATGTAGAGCTGAGCATTGGGGGCGCATTTCCTCCATACGAATGAACACAAAATAATCGAAATGATTACTTTCTGCGTAACGTTATCTGCGCGCTATTCTCTGTATGTGGAAATTTTTATGACTGTTGGCAAATATTCCCTCAGTTTACTTTGTCTTCAGTCGTTTTTTTTAAATGTGGCTCGTGTTTAAATGAGGTAAGCCTGTTTTATGGTTGTATTGATTGAACAGTGGCTTATCATAACATTGTATGATAAGCTTATCTCCATGTAGTATTTGTTGCTGGCTGATCTATTGTATGACTGTTTATTAGTATTGTTATGAGTCATAGTGATATATTCATCCATACGTCTGTGCTTGCAGGTTTTTGTTGATGGAGTATACAAATATGAATGGCTCTTGGTCAGATCAGAATTGTTGTATTTTTTACTTCGAAAGCTGGCCTAGATCTTGTGAGTGAGTTAATGCAAGGGTAAGGTGCGTGCCAACCAGATGTGAAGGCATTTGAAAGGATTTTTATCTGATTAAATTCAGTTCAATTTTGAATTTCACTCTCATGATACATTTAAGTGCATCTTGGATTGAAGCAAAGCGAAGCCGAGCTGTGGAAACTAAGTCGATGTTTGTCTTACTTCCCATTTCTCTTCTAATCATGCACGAGGCGCAGTGCCTGCCTGACGGCGGCTGGCACGTTCTCCCGACGCTGTGAGATCTGCGTGTTTTCATGGCTGTGCGTTTGCACGCCACGCCTGAGCCTTCATTTGAAGAAGGCAGTGACAGGCCTACCAAAGAAAACGTAGCCTCAGCACACAAAAACTTTGAAATGCCTACATTAATCGCGGAAATAGCAACAGAAAAATAATACCCCGCTACCGAAACTGCAAAAACCGCAACATAAACTGTTGACTCGTAGCATAAGACTATGAAACTGCAACATCTTCTATAGCATCCGTCTTTGCCATTTACTGCGCTTGCGCGTACCGGCCCAGGCTGCTTTCAGAGATAGCGGAATCAGGCGTGTCTCCTTCGGTTGGTAAGTAAAACTTCCAAATATGACGTTATTGTTAATGCAGATGTTTAACAATGAATTGTAAGACGTAGCTGTTACATCCACATTCTCTTAAATTCGCTTATTTTAGCATGTCACCCTGCCGAAAATGAACGATGCACTGTCGATTTCGCTAAAGTCTTAAAGTTGCCAACTTGACGACTTTCTCGCTTAATCTGGCGACTTTCCAAATCGGGATTGTTTGTCCACTCAAGACGTATGTATACGTCTTGAGAAAGTCGTCAAGTTGGCAACTCCAAGACTATAGCGAAATCGACAGTGCATCGTTCATTTTCGGCAGGGTGACATGCTAAAATAAGCGCATTTACGAGAATGTGGATGTAACAGCTACGTCTAGCAATTCATTGTTAAACATCTGCATAAACAATAACGTCATATTTGGAAGTTTTACTTACCAACCGAAGGAGACACGCCTGATTCCGCTATCTCTGAAAGCAGCCTGGGCCGGTACGCGCAAGCGCAGTAAATGGCAAAGACGGATGCTATAGAAGATGTTGCAGTTTCATAGTCTTATGCTACGAGTCAACAGTTTATATTGCGGTTTTTGCAGTTTCGGTAGCGGGGTATTATTTTTCAGTTGCTATTTCCGCGATTAATGTAGGCATTTCAAAGTTTTTGTGTGCTGAGGCTACGTTTTCTTTGGTAGGCCTGAGTGAGTGAAGTTGCCTGTGTACGGCAGTGCTCCTATCGTTCAAATGCTTTTGTTCCTGTTGTTGCATGAAATTCTGTTTCTTCTCTCCAGTTATGCGTGGAATGCTGTTCTCCATATATAATGCGTGGAATGCTGTTTTACATATGTAAAACGTGCATGTTACTCATGCACAGTCAGTATCCAATGTAATATCCAATCAGAGGCTTTAACTTCACGAAAGCCTCCCGGAGCCATGAATTTGGGTCTGTGAGAGGCTGGGAGGCAGGGTTGCCTAGTGTGAGGTGTTTGACTGACAACTGCAGAGCTGCAGGTTCAAGTCTCTGGTGTGGCTTGGGTTTCTGACGTGCGTTGGATAGATGATGATGGGAGGAACTCTGTCTTTGTGCTCTTTAGCAAGGTCCTTAATGCCAAAACGGCCCTGACTTACAACTATTGTTTTCTGGCGTTCTCCCCTGACAGGTGTTTTGTAAAAGTTAAAATGAGGTGCCGGTACTCAACCTGAGTATCAATAACCTGTCCGTGGTGGACAGAGCAGCTGAGATGTGTGATCTGCAGACCGCCAGTGGAGAAGCAAACCACTGTTTTAAATGGCTAAACTGGTGTGATGCCTGACGAGCCCGACTTATGATTGGTCACTGAACAGCCACTTAAAGATTCTGTACACTCAGCCTGCTAGTGATCAATCAGATCAGGAGCTCTGTGACCCTCAGCCTGCCTTTGTCCGATCACAATTTCCCCTGAGCCACTGTGAAGCATCAGCCCTTCAGTGATCAATGAGTGGTCAATCAGAACAACTATAAACTTCAAACCATGCATAACCAGTTGAATTGTTGAATCCAATAAAGGCCCAATTTGACACTTTTTCAACATGGAGTTGGGCCCTAATTGAATTCACCAATTCAATCGGATGATATGGTTAGTGACCCTCAGTTTTATTACCATGACATATCTCAACTTGAGAGAGGGGCTCCGGCCATCAAAATCTCAGTAAAATCTCAGATTGTGTGTTTTTTTTCATTAAGATTTGCTTTAGCATATTTGTTTTGTGGATGTTTTGTAGCCTGCCTGGTCTAAACAAGACATTTCTCGCTCTTCATTTTGACTGTCTCCAGCCTGGATAAAGGAGGGAAGCTGTAGCTCTCATTTTGTGGCTGGGCGGCAAAACAGCTGATGCCAGGACCTTTTCTTTGAGACAGGAAGTGCTGCTGCTCTTTAGACATTCTCTGGAGTGCAGTGCGTCATGTGACCGCATTTAAAATAGCAGCCATTTTTTAACCCCTCAAACTCTTATATTCACTTTAATTTCCTCTTGAGTAGGTTCAAAATTAGAGAAAGCATTTTTTTTACATTGTAGGACAATGTCACATACATATTCTGTATCTGCTGGTGAAGCGCTTCACTGAAGCTTCATCGCACTTATATAGTGAAATATTCAAACCAAGGTGGCATGTTTTCATGGCTGTAGCATTACATGGAGAGGAAAATATCTAGATCTTGTGGATCATTTTATGCACATTTCCCTGTAATTCAGCAGGACATATTTTGGAACTTTGCAATCTGGACTAGAACTTAAATTAGGCCTATATTGTCTCAAGTATTAAGGAAGCACTTGCGTGTGACGAACCTATATGTGACTACATGGGTTTTATGGGCTAGACCTCAGAATCGCACGGCTGCTCCCCTATCCTTCCACTGTAGGACTGGAACTTGTGTGGGGTGGCGGGGGGGGGGCGGGCTGAGTGTGAGTAACGCACTGTCCTGAGGAAGTGTTGTGCTCCAAGATAGAAGAGTCACTTGTCTGCGGAATAGTAATCACTTCGTCCAATGGAGCCCTGGCTTTCTGCCGAACATACAGAGACAGATACAGAGGATGTGGAAATAACATGTGACAGAAGATGACGGTTGGTGACTGGAGTGTGCTGTTTAGTGGCAGGCACAGACACACACATGCAAACATTATGCTGCTGCAGCGGCTGCATTTAGCCACAGGCATAGAACATGCCTGCATATACATTCGCTTACTTGTTGTCAGGTGCACACACACACACACACCTGTATAGAGTTATATTTTGCCAAGAAAAAGCGGATCATGGTGTGCTGCACTGTTTGCATGCGAGTATTTTTGAATGGAAGTTGAAGTGTGTGCAGCTCAGGCCAGTTGTGTGCCTGTTCTTGCTTTGATAAATCAGGCTTTACTTGTTTCTCACTGGCTGAGCCACCCCAGTCCTGTGGGCCCTGACGTGTTCCAAGCGCACACTGCGCACAGACTGGGTGCGTCAAATGCACAGACTGAAGAAAAAAGTTACCATAGAAACAAGAAGTCATTGTTGCATCACCCACTGGCTTTCCTCAGGGCTGGTTGAGAATGGTTTCGGCTGGGTGCTGTCATGTCGTACAAATTGGAGCCAACAGTCTGCAGAGTTCTGCCAAGTCTGGAGTCGTCCACTAACCATGTGGGAAGCAGCGTCCGAATCTGGTCTCTCTGCAGGCACAAATTATTCCTCTCTTGTTTAGTTTGCACACAAGCTTTGTAAAGCTGAACACAGAGATAAATTGGAGAACGGTTAGCGGGGCTAGTTGGCAACGTGTCTCAAAAAGACCTAGAAATGAGCAGTGGAAACAAACCCAGATTTCGGCCAAACACCTGCTGAATTTTGATTGGTCAGATTTCATGCCTGCATTATCTGGGTTAGTGGCTTGTTCTTCCTCAGTGGGTGCTGGCTAGTAAGCTAACCCAAGGGGTTCATTGATAAACATGCTAGAAGGGAGCTGGGCTAAAATATGGGCTTAGGAATAGAGGCTCTTCTACCCACAACACAAGTCACATGTGAGCTATGCCCGAAATGCACATATTAATGAGGCGAAAGAATGACCGCTCCTGTTCCCGCCTACTGCTACTGTTTGTTTTCGAGGAAGAGTTTGTCTGGTTAGTGCTGTGCTGTTATGTCAGCTTGCACAGACCCACTTTGTATATACTCAATCTTTGGCTGGTATTCTCTGCGCAAAAACATGGACTCAACTGAGTACACTTAATCAAATGCTGCTGTCAGAAATCTGGAGAGGCTGTGCTGAGGTGGAACAGGAACTGCGCTCAAAGGGGCTGATGTGGAATAGTAGCTCAGACATATTGAGCAGTGCTAAGATGGATCAGGATGAGGCAGCACAGGAGCTGAGAGGTGATGAATAGCGATAAGGTGGAACTGGAGCAGAGAGATGTGGAGCAGGGCTGAGGTGGAAGGGAGTGAGGGATAAGGAATGGAGCTGAGGTGGAATGAGTGTTGAGAAATGTGGTGCTGTCTTCAGGTGGAACAGGTGCTGAGAGATGAGCTGGGCTGAGGAGGAACGGGTGCTGAGGGTTGAACATCAGGGCTGAGGTGGAACTGGACTGTGAGATGAGGATCTGGCTAAGGGGGAACAGGATTGAGAGATGAGGAGCAGTGCTGAGGTGGAACAACAGCTGTGAGATGAGGAGCTGTGTTGAGGTTGAGGAGGATGGAAAGACGAGGAACAGAGCAACAGCAGCTGTGAGATCAGCAGCAGGCCCGAGGAGGAACAGGATGGAGAGATGAGATGCAGTGTTGCGGTGGAATAGCACCTGTGAAATGAGGAGCAGGGTGGTGGTGGAGCAGGAGCTGAGAGATTAGGGGCAGTTCCAAGGTGGAACAGCACCTGTAGGGGGAGGAGCAGGCCTGAGGTGGAACAGGAGCCGAGAGATGAGGAGCAGGCCTGAAGTGGATCAGGAGTTGAGAGATGTGGAGTGGGGCTGTGGTAGAACAGGAGCTGAGAAATGAGGAACTGGCCGCACGCTAACGAGGCTGAAAGAGGTCATTGTGCTTTTACTGCTGGCAACTCAAGTTCATGCGTGGGCTCGCTAGTCATTTGCCTATCAGAATCTCTGAGTTCTCAGAATGCCTGTTGTTTTTTAGCCATTTTTGAAGGTCAGCAGATTTGCAAATTCCATGAAAATGGAGCCTCTGTGCGGCTGCATTGTAATTGGCTGTCACGTCTTTTGAAGAGAGTAATAGGGGCGCCTCTTCCTCCAGTAGAGCTGCGGGGTCAGGTTTGTGTTTTCCTGGGAGGCTAACCGCTGGCAAGGATGGCAAACAACCATGACACGAGGGGGAGAATTGAAAGAGAGAGGGACATGGAGAGAGGGAGTGTTGTTTTGGAAACACAAGATGAGTGTGGGAACGCAAGCCGAGACGGGATCTTGAGAACATCACTGCCAGCATGGAGCCAAGGGTCCCGTATCCTCTTTAATCACAACACCCGCCCCCTGCTCATAAACATCTACTGACTGACCTTATACTGAAGCTAACGGGGGCACCATCAGCACCAACTCGACTGCACCGTACTGGCAGTCCTCATCTGTGAACCCAACCAACTTTTATCTGTGGGAAATTATTCGATACTGGATTGCTGCAGGAGCCATCTCTGTGTGTTTATAGTGTGTATGGTGGTCATAATGTGTGTAGTTGTGTTTATGAAAGTTGCCGTTACCTGAAGCTTGCTCCGAGTATAAAATACTTTGGATGCCTTTCTGCGTCTTAATCTTGAGGTGCAAGATTTAGTTGCGGTCTGAGATTGCGAGTTTATGCAGAGATTAGCTTCAGCTTGTGTGTGTGCAGAGACTGGCTTCAGCATCTGAGTTTCTAGAGAGAACAGGTTAGTTTCAGCATGTGAGATTCTATGGAGAATAAGTTAGCTTCAGCATGTGACTTTCTATTTAGATTAGGGTAGATTTGGTGAGTTTCTGTGGAGAATAGGTTAGCTTCATTGTGTGACTTTCTATGGAGAATAGATTGGCTTCAGTATATGAGTTTCTATGCAGAATAGACCAGCTTCAGTTTGAGTTTGTTTGGAGTAGAGCCTCAGAGTGTGAGTTTGTTGAGAGCAGATTTGTTATGTTTAGTGGCAGTTGGCTTCAGAGTAAGGTTGTGTTTGGATTAGGCCGAAGAAGGAAATCTTGTGTTTCTGGTAATGTCAAGAATTTGAGGTAGGGTCGGTTGGTATGGTTTTTTTTTTTTTTTATGAATATCTTCTGGCTTGTATGTGATCCAAACCTGATCATTTCCAGAATCTTTCCTGGAATCACCCTAAAACTAAATAAAACTCTCATGATAGATCATGTTCTCCTTTCTATGAATCTTCTTTAAAGCGTAGCTTATTTATTATGACCGTGGAATTATATTGGGTTTCGCATGCTGTGGTAATCTATTCTGGGTGTGATCTTTAACAAAAAATACAAAACGAGGAGTGAACATTTTCCAACATAGAATTTTAATCTAGGCTTGAAAAACATATGCTGGTATAATTTTTATAGTAAAATGTAAAGTATTAAAAAGTGTGAAAAACATTATTGATGCTAATGACTGATTCAACAATGATTATCAATTCAACAATCTACCATTTCACCAAAGGGCTGATGCTGACCTCTGAAGAAACACAACTGATTTAACTTTTACATCATTGAATATTGTCCCAACAAGTTATGTAGCCCTGACATTAAATTTGGAACACTGGAGCTGGTTGTGGATCAGGGTTGGGGTAAATTCTGGAACTGGAATTGCAATGCTACATATGATGAAATGCAGCATTGTTTCCCCCTTTTTACTCCTGGATAAGTGAAGCTTAGGACGGAGTGTTGTGATGAGTCTCAAACGTCACTCCCTAGTCAATCAATCAAACAATTAATCATCAATCAATTTGCCATTGGCGTGACTATTGGCAGTAATAGTCACAAACGGCTTATCCAGCAGTTAACGATGCTGTGCTAGCTAACAAAATCAAAGTGACGTGTAAATACTCGCTAGACAGTGATATGCTGTGATTAATCCACTTCTGTGGCTTTTCTCAATCTCTGAAAGTGTGAAACGCTGTTATGGTTACACGTGCATGATTTGCTTTTGGGATGTGCCTTAACCTCTTCCTGATATCACTCATCTTGGCAAGCTACATTGTACCATCAAGTATTGAAAGTGAAGTTCGGAAATGCGTTTAACGCATTTTATTCACTTTTGTTAGAAACTGGGATAAAATCTCTCTGCTCCTTATCATTAATTTCTACATTTTTTTCCATCTACTTTGTGCATTTGGCACTGCGAAAATACAACAAGAAAAAAATTCAAAATCCAGATGCCGCACAAAAATTAATAGGGTGGGATCGATAGTCATTAAATTTTTTTTTTTTTTCTTGGAGGGTAGGCTAGCTTTAGTGCCTGAGTTCATGTGTAGAATAGCTTCAAAGTGTGAGTTTGTTTTGAGGTCAGCTTCAGCGCGAGTTTGTTTGGAGGGCAGTTTGTTTGGAGGTCAGCTTCAGCGCCAGTTTGTTTGGAGGTCAGCTTCAGCGCGAGTTTGTTTGGAGGGCAGCTTGTTTGGAGGTCAGCTTCAGCGCGAGTTTGTTTGGAGGTCAGCTTCAGCGCGAGTTTGTTTGGAGGTCAGCTTCAGCGCGAGTTTGTTTGGAGGTCAGCTTCAGCGCGAGTTGGTTTGGAGGTCAGCTTCAGCGCGAGTTAGTTTGGAGGTCAGCTTCAGCGCGAGTTTGTTTGGAGGTCAACTTCAGCGCGAGTTTGTTTGGAGGTCAGCTTCAGCGCGAGTTTGTTTGGAGGTCAGCTTCAGCGCGAGTTTGTTTGGAGGTCAGCTTCAGCGCGAGTTTGTTTGGAGGTCAGCTTCAGCGCGAGTTTGTTTGGAGGTCAGCTTCAGCGCGAGTTTGTTTGGAGGTCAGTTTCAGCGCGAGTTTGTTTGGAGGTCAGCTTCAGCGCGAGTATGTTTGGAGGTCAGCTTCAGCGCGAGTATGTTTGGAGGTCAGCTTCAGCGCGAGTATGTTTGGAGGTCAGCTTCAGCGCAAGTGTCTGTAGGGATTGGCGCCTGTGGATTTTCAGCTTCATGCTCCTCAGGAATTGGGAAGCGCTCTGGTACCCATCCATTACCTGCTCTTTCCTCCTCGGTCATCCTGCTGCAGATGTTCCTCACCATGTTTCTTGCTAACATCAGCATGTAATTGTCACGGGGCCATTGTGATTATAGTCATGTTGTATTAAAGAATGAATAATTCAGTGATTTTTAAATGAGTTTGAAGAGGATGGTACTGTAGTAGTATACTGGTGGTGTGACTGCAGTAGAGTGTCCGGTTGTGCTTTTTTTACACTGTGTGATGTGGACCATGGCAGGGTTCTCTGCGAAATGGAAATCGATTTGCTTTATTAAAAGCAGCCCAGGAGAGTGGCTGCTCTAATGGGATGGTGCACATGTTGCATACACCTGTGAAGGCAATCTGTCCTATTCCCCACCCCACTGATTTTATTTCTCTCAGGTGTGAAGGCTCAAAGAATTAGGTGTTCTTACTGTGGAAGCTAATGGACTCCGGCTCTCTTTGCGAAAGAAAACTCACACAATCAGGTTCTCTTTGCGAATGGTCACATGATCCAGCTCTCTCTGCACTGAAAACTCAGACTGTCGTTCTCGCTGTACTGTGGAAGCTCAAGTACTCTGGTTCTCTCTCTTCTCTGAAAGTGCACAGACTGGTTCTCAGTTAATATTGAGAAAGTATCCGGTTCTGTCTTTGTTCTGTGAAAGATCAGTGTCAGGTTCTATCTCTGGGCTGTGAAAGCTCGCAGTGTCAGGTTCCATGTCTATTATTTGAAAGCCCAGAGTGCAGGGTGTGTGTTGGCCAAAAATTCTGCTTAACCACAGAGGCTAATCACCCTGAAATTCAGTTGGCCACAGAGAAAACCATTTAGCCGCACATTTTGCTGTAATTTTAAGTCAGAAGCCATAGAGAACTTGGATTCAGTCATACAGAGTGCGTACAGAATAAGTGTACAGACAGCCAGAGACAAGCATGTATGTATCATCTTGTGAGTGACTGCCTGTACTACAGTGTTCTAGTCAGGTTTACTTTCCATCGGGGTGGTTATTAGCAGTTACAAGCAATTTTGAAATTTGATTAGGCTGCAAAATGCATTAAAAATCACATTTTTGAACAGTGTGGTTGAATTTCAAACGGGGTGGTAAATCCATTAAACACTTCTGAACAGGCAGGGACCACCCTGTTCAAATTTGCTGGTGAGAAAGCCGGTAGCGCACACCCTGCAGTGACGGGTTTTATCAGTGTTCTGTGAAAGCTCAGAATGTAGGGGTCCATCTCTGATCTCTGAAAACTCATTGGTTGTCTCTGTGTCTCTGCTGCAGGCCTTTAAGGAGATGCTGTACTCTGCCCAGGATCAGGCTCCGTCTACAGAAGGTAAGGAAGACCTGCAACTCCACAGACTGTATTAAAAGATGGACGAAGCCACCGTGACGTCACCCATTTGTTTCAGCATACCATTTAGGAAGCCTCGATTTTGGCAATTTGAATTGAGCCATTTTGTCTTTTTGAAACCGGATGTGATTCCTAATGGAGGAGAGTGTGAATTGAAGATCGGGGGGGAGGAGGGAGGGGTGGATCTACGGGTGAATCTGACCGTATCAAACAAGGATCAGAGGATAGCCACGCCCCTAAAGCATATTCTGGCTCTATCCTTTATTCTAGTCTATTTGTGACTGTAATTTGCAAAAATAAACATCATGATATATTGAAGCAGACTTGAAACTTGCGATAGATACAATGAAGTAATGTGAAAATCATTATTTAAATAATAAATCAGGTGGGAAAGTAGGGTCATTTTCTCATGGACTTCCATAGGATTGAACTTCTTTCGGCAATCACTGACGTTGCCATCTGCTGGCCATTAAATAGAATGCAAATTTTGGAGATTTCTGCATTGGCATCAGTTTTCAGACCCGAATGCGGCGTCCATCTTTTTATACAGTCTACGTGTGACTCGCATTGCTGTGGATCACCATGAAAATGCACTGCAGTAGCGCTGCATTACCTCTAGGGGCAGAATGCTTCAGAAGGGCTTTCTGCGCACACACTGACCTCCATTTACAATAAGAGGCGGCATAAAGAACATACTGGGGAAAATATGGGGTGCAAGAGCATGTCTAACATGCATGTAGGGGCCACAGTCTCTGGGGCCACTGTCTTTTACAAACCCAGGGGCCACTGTCTTTATCTTGACCAAGTGTTTGAAATCGGGCTTTGTTTTCAAGGTTCCCATAGTGTCTCTTCCTCCAGATTGTAGAACTTGGCCATGTACTGAAAACTTTCCACCAGTATTGAAATGTACTGGTGGGGGTTGGGGGGGGCTACTGTCTCTGTCTAACACACATTCAAGGGCCACTGTCTCTAACACTCTCTAGGAGGGGATAGTCTCGGGGCCAGTGTAATATCTCACTCGTAGGCCACGAAATCTAATACTCACTCGAGGGCCACTGTCTCTGACGTGCTTTACCCCTTTGTGCAGAATACAAATAATGCTAAATTTTTGCTGTTTTGCATGCGCTTATTTAGGCTTTTTAACTCAATATTCGTGTCACATAGACTGTGGAAAATTATTCCAGTGAAGCAAGACATTTGGAAATTCGAACAGAATGATTTAAGAATTGAATTTCAGAATTAACAGACGCCGGCATCTACATCTGTACAAAGGGCCGGTGTCTTCCTCTAACATACTCTAGGGCAGTGGTTCCCAAACTTTTTCTGCTGGGCCCCCCTTTGGTACATTAAAAAATTTTTGCGCCCCCCAAAAAAAATAGGTAATACATACGCACATTTTGTTTTCAGAGACCATGGCAGTTTATTTCACTCATTGTAATTTATATAAACCTCAACCTTTTTGGAAAAAATGTGAGTAAACGGTCATAAACTGTAGATTGTCATAAACTAAAACTAGGCTACTTTTAGAATTGGAAATAGCAAAATAACAAACAACCACGGTGTAATTATTTTAAGTGTAACTGTTTTCAAGCACCTTAACTGTGTAATTATGTTCAGTGTAACAGGTTTACTTTTTTTAATATACAACAACATTGCTATTTATGCATTTTCCGGACACCAACAGAAACGTACTTGCATACAGCCAATCAGCAACCTTGTGCGGACCGCTGAAGGAGTGTCTCGAGACAGTTACATTTTCCTCTCTTCACTGGCCTCGCACTTTTAAGTTAAAATACGTTAACCGAGATCGCGTCAGCTTATTCTAGAAAATATGAATGCACTGCACAGATGATTTTTGTCCAGCCTAGCTGGGAACATTACAAATGATTGGCACGTTTGGAAACGGCCACAGTTATTTTCCAATTAAGGACACGAAAATTTAATAATGCAAAATCTCTTTTAAAGTATGAAATCATTAGGCTGTATCACACTCGTCTGCCTGAGTATAGCCGTCTACTTAAAATTGTGTTTCTATGATGCAGAAAGACAGCGAAGTACGAAAAAAAATTCATGAACACCACTTGCCGAACCTGCCGATATGTTTGTAACGTTCAGTTGGTGGGCTAGATAAAAATAATCTGTCGGCATACAGAGCATTCATATTATCGAGAATAAGATGACGCAATCTCGGTTATTTCTGCTTTGTATTCATCGGATTTTGTTCGGTGTCACTTACCATTTTATTATCAACATGCCAGATCAGTGCAGGATAAAAAGCGGCGAGTTGGGTATCGCAAGACTACATTACCGGCTTCAAATATTTGAACAACTACATTCATAAATTATTTATGAAAATGGCAGGCTAGATGAATGATTTGGCGAACAGTTATGTTGAGAGTAAGGCAGGCATTTACGATGTAATCGCAGAATTCTGGTCAGCGAATGGACTGTATGCAAATGATTTTCTGTTGGTGTCCGGAACTCCCGCACCCCGCGCCCCCCCTGCAATTGCTCTGCGCCCCCCACTTTGGGAACCACTGCTCTCGGGGTTGACTGCCTATTGGCCGCTATAGTGGACGCACACAGACCACTATCCCTAATACAGGGGCCACTCTTTCTATATAACTCATACTCAGGAACGGGTAGGAAATTAACTTTTCAAAATGTAGACATATACACTACAGGCCAAAAGTTTGGGGCCACTCTCAGATTTTTAATGGTGCACCAAGTGCAATGTGACCCCTTGGTTTTGGGGAAGGCATTTATACTGCATGCCTTCTTGTTACATAAAATTGTTCACATCCTAGTGACATAAAATCATGTAATACAAAGGCATTGGAACTCAATTATAAAACATTGTGGTCAGTGATCAATCAGTCAGGACAGCTTTAAAATGTGGTCTTAGGTCTGGAATTCACCCAAAACCTGCTGGCTTCTTTTATTTAATGCAGTGAAGTCATTTCATGTGTAAAAAATAAGGAAAGAACATTTGATGTGAGATTTTTTTTTTTTTTTTTTTAATTTGAGGGTGGGCCCAAACTTTTGGCCTGTAGTGTACCAGCCATTGTCTGGTAAATGTTCAAATTCACCAGCCAGCCACTCAATGGTAAATAATAATTTTGTGTCTGAAATCTACCAGCCACTTCATTATTTCACCAGCATTTGGCTGGTGCTAATTTCTCTCCCTGAGGGACCATGGCCTCTTTCTCGCACACACTGAGAGTTGGCTGCCTATAGGGCCACTGTATCTCGCACTAAAGGCCACAGTTTCTAATACACATTAGGGGCTGGACACCTCTGTCTGTGCAAAACCGCTTGTGAAACGCTCATAACCGGTGCCCAATGCAAACCCACTCCCTTTCTCGTCATCTGCTCATATTTCACCCCTTAAGCCACATGTGATCTCTGGTCCTCAAAATGTGGCTTTGTGGGACCCAAACTCTGTCCTCCTTCAGAGGTCCTCAGGCTTACACAGAGAGATGTCATTAATGAGAGGCGGTCGAATTACTTGACCGACACGTAACCTTGCACAGGAGCGTTGAGTTTGCTCCATTCAGCGTTCATTAAAGGGGAATTTTGCATGAGGCTGCCTGGGCCACTCGGCCCTGGATTCTGGGTAAAACATTCTGGGTAGTAAAAGCACTTGGATTAGAGTAAATGAATGGGGTGCTTAGGGGGGATTTATACCGGTAAATGCTGTTAAACGCCGTGATTGCGGGTCCCTGGGTGTCCCTGGAAACGTTCCTGCTTTTCTTACAGACACCTGGCATGCCTCGCCTTATTAGCTTGCAGGTTACTCGTAGTGTACCGGGGTGGAGTTTGCACTTTTATCCAAAATGGTTGGGTACGGGAGTGCCATGTTGTGATTGAGAATGTTTATATTACAAACGCGCGTATTATTGTGTTACTATGGGATTTACTGCACCACAGTGCTAAATAAAAGCAGGTGCTGCCTTTAAAAAGACAGAAATTATGAAGTAAAAATACTAAGCCAGTTTTCAGCCAGCAGTGATTTATGATGTTGCTGTACAGCCAATCAAAAGGGAGGTTATTAGTGTATCAGAAGCACCTTTGCTGAGGTTACGAACATTTTAGCATCTTTTCCTGTGGGATTATTTTCTTTAGTTTAAACATCTCTGGATGGTTTTCCCCTCTCACATGTTGACGAGCATCCATGTGCTTTGTTTATAATGACCATGCGATATCATATTGAGCTCATTCTCCTCTGAAGAGAGCTGTCCAACTCCATGCTGTGTAATCTGGGTTGATAAGACCTTCTGCTGAGCCGCGATACTCTTGTGTAACCAATGCAGGTCACGTGTCAAGGCCTTTTTGCTGCAGAGGAAAAACAACATGAACTCTACCTTCTCAGCATTTTAAATGACCTTTGACCTCTCCGTGGAGCATCTCCATCAGTATCCCGTAGAAACCTGGTGATTAGCACCTTTTCAGCCACTTCCTGTCCTCTGATGACCTGCTTCCTGTGCTGATGTAAGCAGGCAGTATCATAGGCAGTATAATTCAAAAGACTTAACACAAATTGACATAAGAACCCCCTAATCAACATGTCCTGAATTGCCTTGGGCGATATACTCTGTGGGAAATGCAGTTCATTTAATGCCAGCACATGCCAGTAGAGAGCATTGACTGAATGCAAGTCCCTCGTTGAGAGCTAGCTTTAGACCGCAGTCTCATTAAACCCTTTAGATTTATCCCATTAATTCCCAAATCTAACACAAACACCATGGCAAAATAGTGACACAATAACCCAGCTGTTGAAAACAGGAGGTGCTGTTTAAGTGTTTATATACCATGTATTCACAACAGCACAAGAAGTTGCGAATAAGGTCTGCCTGAACTCCAACTCCGGCCTCAGCCATGATGCAACCGGCCATGTGACGTCAGAACTGCTTCTCATTATCACTTCTTAATCATTCTATGCCACATTTTGATTTTGATTTGTCTGTTGGCTGAATAAATGGCTTGAACGCAAGTCAGGCAAAGTACACGGGAAATGATTTAAGGTGAGCTAATTATGCCAAGACGATGGAGACTGTCCAACCTGGCTGGTAATTAGCGGACTTCAAATCACAGTATTCTTCCCGGAAGCATTTCAAATGACCGCATTAGGTATATGTCATAGAAAAGGTAATAAGCAATCACGTCTGTCTGCCTCATTGTGGCAGTTACTTTTATTGCGCTTAAATTAATCGCGATTAATTATTCTGACAGCCCTAGTTGAGACATGTTGTCTTTGCATAGAAATTTCAGCTCATTATCTATATCTATGTCTTTATCTACGTCAAAAATGGACAATTTCAGTTTTTTGATATGACCATCCTGCCACTTCCTCTTTTGGGGGTTCAGGGCTGAAATGCATTCCCAAAGTACTTTATGCGCTTAAGATATTGCATACCAAGTTTTGTGAAATTTGATCAATATTTGTGACCGCTAGAGTTTACGGGTCAAATTTTTTTGACGGATCGCGGACAACGGGCAGTGGCGCTTACGCCATCTTGGTAACCCAGCTGGTCAACAGCTAGTCGGTTAAAGATAAAGTTCAGTTATGTTGCGATGCTCTAAGAACTCAAAGAACCGGAAACGCTGCCTTCTGTGTCTCGCAAGACGACTTTTGTCCTGAACGTTCCACTTTTTTGAAGTATACTGCCAGTTTTAATGTTCATCAATATTCTTCGTGCGAATGACGCAATACCTGTTTGCTGCAAATTTCTCTTTTTTTTTTGAGTGTGTTACAGTCGTTGGAGGTTGTGACTTTACCCGCAAAGTGGAATTTTTAACTTTTGGGAGTTTGAAGCCAACATACACACTTGCACTGCCTCACTGTGCTTGCAGACTGTGTGACCTCTCTGACCTATGGGGAGCAGTTTATTGAGGATCCATGTCAAATCAGGACCCTGTAGAAGAGTGTTCTGTGCGATTAAAAAGGAATTGATTTTGCAGTACAGACCCACTGATGCGTGTACGCACAGACTCACGCAGTGACATAGCACGACACACAGATCCGCAAACAGAACCACAGACACTCGCCTAATTACCCACTGTCACTCACTTGCTGTTTAAATCTCAGCACTGACCTTCGTGCTGTTTCCATATGCCTGCTTTAGCACGTTGGCGTGTAGTACGCTGGCAACAGACCTCTGCTAATTGGCTGGCGGGGGCGAGTTAGGAGTTGCAATGATTTCCTTTTGTTTTCTTTATTTTGTATTACTGCAGAGCCTATGAGCAGGGCTACAGTTACTGCTGGTAGTTACTGCCTGTGTGATTTCTGCTCAATACAAAGCCCTGGCGTTAGCTGCTGTGCTACAGGGCATATCGGAATCCAATGAAATGTGCGCATTGCCCTCATATTGGGTTTTGCAAAGAACAAAGCAGTCTGTCCGCGACATTGGGTCAGCGATCACAACACCACACCAACCTTTTCCCTGTTGGGCAGGTCAAGCGCTAATGGAGTCATAAACTTGGTGCATTTTGTATCATGCCTTCAAAACAAAGTAAGATGGAGGTACAATTTAAATGGCTTTGTGTAGGTCTTCCCTAGTACGTCAAAAAAACAAAATGGCTAATTTTGCTCATTTGATTTATTTTGGTTGAAAACGACAAAAAAACTGGTCAGTAACAGAGTTAAAAATTTGAGTTACAAATACAGTATCGCTTGACCTGGCCCTGTTGACTTTTGTTTCTGTGATGACCCTGTTCTGCAGTTGAGGCTTTGCTGAATGAATATAGCTTGATGTAATGTAATATAGGGTGTGATGTAATGTGTGCACTATCTGTCTTAAGTCTGGGGACACTGACACAGTTCCTGTTGTTTTGGCTTGGAAGACACCTGCTGGATCTATCTGTCACACACTTCAGGCTGTAAATAAATACAATAGAAGCAAAATATAGAGGATTTAATCAAAGATCATGCCAAGATGCCTGGTTGTTTTTGCTGCTTTGAAGTTGGAGATGGAGTGTGTTTAAACATGGCTGTAATTCTCCTGTGGACGGCTCTGACAGTCTGCACTTAAAACCTTCAACGTTATATTCACTGTTTGTTTTTGTATACAGTGTTCTGGAGCACAAGAGCTAAAATAAAAGCAGTATCGCTGTCGCCGAAACTTTGACGGGCAGTGTAATGTAGGGTGTGAGGTAAGGTAGTGGAGGGCGTGCTTACAAAGCAGGAAAGCCCTGTTAGGTTCAGAGAGGGGTCATTACGTGTGATGATGGCTGTTCCCATTACATCATCGGAGGTGCCATATGTCTGAAGGGCCTCCTACACGCTGGCATGTGGTAATTCTTTTTCCCCGGCGACTGCCGCCATGCCACGCCGCGAGCCGGCGTTATTTCTGGGCGGCCGGGACAGCGCTCACGGTTAGGAGTTTACATTATTCTTGGACAGGTGTCTCAAACTGGTTTGTTAAAGGGCCGAGAGGCTGCAGGTTTTCATTCCATCCATGCAGAAGCACACCTGATACAACTAATCTACTGTGCAGGCTGAGTTCAGTTGATTAAATTAGTTGTATTTGGTGTGCTTCTGCTGAGCCGGATTGAAAACCTGCAGCCGTTTGGCCTTTTTACAGACCAGTTCGAAATGCTTGTTGTAAGGCATCAATTTGTGCTCTTGAATCCGGACCTCAGAAGGAATGAAAAATTAAAAAGTTAAATGTCAGGTTTTTAGAATGCAGAGAGGAAAAGAAAAACAATGGGAAACGGCCTTCAGTAGCTGTGAGGTAGCTGGCGCTGACCATCAACTTTGCTGTGAGTCTTTTGTGACATAAGGCGATGTTTCTGAGTGAAACTCTCCCAAAAAAAAAAGAAAAAGGGCATGTGATTTCCGTGGCATTTTCGAAGTTAACTAATCCACTGTGCCCCCCCCCGCCCCCCCCCAACCACAGACACACACACACACACACACACACACACGCTCGTGTGCACATGTAAACACACTCGCATGCAGAAAACAAACAGCTCTCCTATTAGCACCAGGGGACAAACACCATATCCCATAATCCCCCGCAGAGTTCATCTGTGTGCTCCTGTGGTAATGAAGGTGTAGGGATGTGCTGCGGCATCATCTCCCCTCACGTTGAAAACAAACAAGCAGGGTTTTGCCCTAAATGTTAGTCTAGACCTGCCGGCTTCAGTCCGGAAAGGGATGGGCCGCCCACTTGCATGAGGTAAAGTGCGTAATTATGTACCCCGGAGTGCAGGAACCTGTCGATTTTGAGCACTGGTACCTGCATGCTGGCAAACATATTTCGGTGAGGGGCCGTCGGTGGGAGTGAGTCTGTGGGAGGCTTCTGGTCCTTCCAGCTGTCCGGTCTCTGCACACTAACGTGCTGCTGTTACCCGCGAATGAGCGGCATCTTTGCACGCTACCCGTGATTTCAGTAATTCTCAGCTGGCTAATGTGCCAACTGTGACTTTGCTGTGTAAACATGCAGCTTGTGGTTTAAGTAAATCTCAGCATGCTTATGTCCCACCAAATGGATCAGTTGTGCACAATTGCGCTACTGGGCTGGGCGACAATAAATATAGAAGATATGTATATTTGCTTAACAAATTTATTGAACCACTCGACATAATTTGAAAACACAAATATTGAAGAAATTTGTGAAAACTTATTCACACATAAAAACCAAAAAAGGCCTCCTTTGGCCTTGGATAATAGCTTGCATTCTTGTGTTCAACCTCTAAAACAAATTTTTAAGTTCAGGAATGCAAGAAAATAACTGTTTCTTTATCAAAAATGATAATATGCTTAACTTTTTTTTTTTTTTTTGCTTTTTAACGGTAAATTTGAAAATTCATGGATAACAACAATAATTATATTTTAGCATTAAAACTATCATTTCAGTTAAAGAGCTTGTGCATACCGGTTAATTAACCATCACAGAAACATATAAATGATTTTGGTAATTACCAACTCCCTTAATTTAGGGCAGCTGTGGCATAAACCTTATATTGGGTTGTGGTCTAATAAATTTGTGAAGCACTATGTATAATTAGAGAATATAACATTTTCTATCGTCACAAAGTCTTATACCGTGATATGCTGATGTGTTGTTTATATTTAATCTGTGACTGCCCCACCTTAGGTAGAAAAGAAAAAAGTCATGGTTCAGGACTGCTCTGCTGCATTAGTCACATAGAAGGACTCGGAGTGTAGGAACTGCAAATGACTTGTATTTGTGTCAACCAAAGTGGGTAAAGGACAGAAAAGACAAGTGTCTACAATTTCAGAAAAACGGTGAGGACGACGTGGATTGTCAGTTACTGCACCTACATCCTCGATCAAATACACCATACAACTAAATTTTCTGGAGTGGTCAAAGTTTTGATATGATTCTCATGCACTTACTGTGTCACATGAGGGAAAATGGGTTGGTGCAGTTCTTTTATGCTAATACACATGGCACGGTAGGCATGCTTAATGCTCATGCATTGAGAATAGTGGTCAGGTGATGGCAACATCGTATGTAACTAATGTGAAGTGATTCAGTGTCTTTGTTTATTTTTATTTTGCGCAATTGTTATGCAACAGAAAGGGTGAGATGCAAAGCGTAAACAGTGCTGGGAGTGGCATCAAACCCTTGAGGGCTTTTAGTGGCCTCGCCGGCAGCAAAACATGAAAAACAAAATGGAGTATGGCAGTGTCTGTATTATGTATAGTGCTGTGAAAAAGTATTCGTCCCATTCCCTATTTTTCCATACGTCTCACATGAAAGTTTTAGATCATCAAACTAATTATAATATTGGACAAAGATGACCCGAATAAACGCTTAAATGATTTCATTTATTTAAAGAAGAATGCTGTCCAACTGTACCATTGTCCCCGTGTGAAAAATTAATTGCCCCCTTTCTTACGCTAGGTTCCCACTATCACAATTCGCGGCATGATTGAAATCGTGGTCTTAATCGTGGACTGATCGTGGTGATCCTATCAGATTTTATCAGATCTTGAGGTCAGTCCTGGCAATCGTGTTGGTCGTAGAAAAGTTTTGGACGGTTCAAAAATTTCCTACGATCAACATGATTAATTGTCAGTCGTGATCATCGCATCACGTTGTATCCAAACCTGAAATTTCAGAGAAGTTCCACGATCAGCCACGACTGGCCAATCGTGGCGTTTGTAACGGAGCGCATGACAGTGGGAACTAAGCATTACTAAATCAACCAATTTAACAGTCGTAATTGATAATTGGGTGCAATATCTTGAGGCACACCCAGGCATGATTACTGCCACTCCTGTTGAATCAAAACATCACCATGATAGAACATGTCTGGCAATGTGAAGTGGGCAAAACGCAGCATGTGATGCCGTGATCTAAAGAAATTCAAGAACGAATAAGAAACAAAGTAGTTCACATTTATCAGTCTGGAAATGGTTTCAAAGCCATTTTTAAGGCTCTGGGACTCCAGCCAACCATGGTGAGAGCCATTCTCTTCATTTGGAGAAAATTTGCAATGGTGATGAACCTTCCCAGGTGTGGCCAACCTACCGAAATTCCTCCAAGAGCGCATTGACAACTCATATAGGATGTCACTAATAAACTCCAAACTAACATCTGAAAAACTGTAGGCTTCACTTGGCTCAGTTTAGGTCACTGTTTCCAATTCCACAATAAGAAATGGACTGAGCAAAAATGGCATCTATGAGCTGCCGGGCAAGAACCACAGCTGGCCCAAAAGAACAGGAATGCACATCTCGCATGTGCCAGAAAAACAACTTAATGACCCCTGATGCACACAAGCATGTCCACCTCTGAATGCCTCAAAAAAAAAAGAGTTTTATAGTGGCCTTGTCAAAGCCCTGGCTTAAATCCAATTGAGTTGCTGTGGGATGACCTTCACCTGACAGTTAATGCTTGCAAACATTGTAATGTTGCTGAATTAAAACAATTTTGCACAGAAGAGTAGGCAAAAATTCCTCCTCTGTGATGTAAAACACTCATTACCAGTTACTGCAAACGTCTGATTGCAGTTGTAGCCGCTAAGGGTGGCACAACCAGTCCTTAGGTTTAGGAGACAATTATTTTTTCATGTGGATCTGTATAGGTGTAGAATGCCTCTTTACCTTCAGTAAATAAAATGATCATTTAAAAGCTGTATTTTCTGTTGACTTGTGCCGTCTTTGTCTTCTATTAAATTAAAATATGTAAATATGGCAAATATGCAAAAGAGAAGAAATTGGGTACGGGGCAAATATTCAGTCTCAGCATTGTAGCTACTGTCGCCTGTCTAGCATGATTAAACGCTACACTTCTTTGATGTTTCTTCGTTTATGCAACTAAGATCATTAACATTAGACAAAAGTGCTTTAGCACGTCCTGTAGGTATTGCAATCTCACATTTATATGTTGAGCTATTTTTGGTTGCAAGTGAATGTATAGTTGTTGGTCAGCAGTGGTTATTGATGGCTACAGATACAAGCATGAAAAGGAGCATCCAGTTTATCTACAATCATCTGCATAATTTGGACCAACTGGTGAATGTCCTTAATGTTAATCCTGACATTCCTGCGCTGATTAAATAAGTTCTTCCATCTATGTATAAATTTAATGTGTCGGTTGACATGAGGCTGAAGTTGGTTTCTTTTATTTGTAGCGTCTTGTTCAGAAATCCTTGTAGGCCTCAATTATTTTCCAGGTCGATTATAAAAAGCTTGATTGGTCTTGGGCAACAAGTTGCTTAGTACACATATTATATTCATTAAATTGGCATACACTTTGCTTATTTCTTGTAGCTTTGACTTTGATGTGCATAAGCATTACAGGTTTATGTAGTCTTAATGCTACTTTCCATTTCAAAAGGGCCCCTAAAAGGGGTTTGGGGTGCAATGTATTCAACTTTTAACATTTTTTCATTGTAAATCCTTATCCTTCAAAGTATCAAAATCTTTTTGCATAAAGAAAGGAAAATAAGAACATTAAAATGTACTATTTCAGATTTGTTTAAATGAAAGGTTTTAAATTACCTCTACTGCGCTGGAAAGGGGGCAGCTAAAAACTATTCAAAAGTCATATAACATGGTCATTTGAATTATTCCAAAATAAATAGGTATATTATGATCTATATAATTATCTTGATTAAAAACATACTGTATCGTGAAATAGGATTTCGAAAATATTGCCCAGCCCTACTACCGGTGATTTTAGTGACAACGTGCTAACATGCTGACTGTAAATCAGCTGGATCACAGCATATTAACAAGTGGACCACTGTCTGTTGCCGATTCTGTGTTTCTCTTAATCTTATGAACAACATATGTATTTCTATTTAACTGTAGTAATCCCTATTGGCTCTCTCAATCTTCACATTTGGTTGTCAGGCGTGTTATTGGTTGTTATGGAACACTTTGACTAAGTTTATGATGCAGGTTGGCTGCCTCCCTTCTGTCACACCTAGCTTGATTAGACACTTTTCTCCATGGTGAATGAATGTCCTGACACAACCGAAGATCAGCCCTGCTGTGTCATTGCATAACTGTAGGTGTCATGCCGTGTCATAACATCATTAAGGATCTGTGAATCGGATTTCATAATATTGGCCTGACTGAAGATCTGTAATACAATATTGCAGCAGGTCATGCAGTATCATTACATATCTTCAAATATTCAAGAGTGTCATTACATAACTAGGAATCTGCCGACAGCATCCTAGGGCATGAATGACGATCTGTTGTACAATATCTTAACATAAACAAAGATGTCTGACGGTTGCACAAAATAACTCGAGATGCGTCAAAAGGATTTCATAAGGTAGCATTAACCCTTATGGGACGGTTGTTATGCAGTCAGAACACATTCATAAGCTTTAGAGCTCAGAAGATTTTGAATGCATTTCATTATCATTCTTGTATTGGAGCCTGTTAATTATATGTGAACATAGTGCTGTTTGCTGAAATCACATCCTCAGCGGAAGCGGTTCGGCTGTGATTCACCTTTGGATGTTAAAGAGGGACAGACAGGCTGGAGTTTCGTTGAGGCCGGAGAGCGGAAATTGACCGCCGCATCTCTTTAAATACCCGCAGCACACAGACACTCCTGCATCTATCACCAACCTGAGTCACCGAGTCTGGCTGCCTTTACATGTTCTGAAATTCCCAATGCGTCATTCAGGGCATCAGGAGTGAGGAAGATGGAGGGAGCAGAGTGAGGCTGGAAAGGCAAAATAAAAAGTTTGTCTGCTGAGGGTCCAACGCCTTTATATCTCAGAATTATTTCCCTCTGAGTGACTAAAATTGGAAATGCAGTGTATCTTCCTCATACGCTGTCTGAGATTGGCCATTGTACCCTGAATGGAGGAAGCTCACGTTAATCGGCTCCGCTATCCAGTGTAGCACAGGCAAGGCAAATTTATTTATATGGTACATTTCATACACGGGGGCAACTCTGTGCGCTTTACATAAAAACCAAATTATCAGAAAAACAAGTTGACATGGTCTACAGCATCCGCCACCAATCATGTGCTTCTTATTTTCGAACTCCATCAAGGCCTTTATGGTCTGAAGCTACACACCAAATTTGGTTGTCCTATCTGTAATAGTTTCTGAGAAAAGTTGTCCCCTTTCTCTCGGACGGACGGAAGGACGGACGGACACACGCACGGACGCACGGCGGTCAAACCTATATCCCCCTCCCACTTCGTGTTGGCGGGGGATAATAAGAAGCAATTAAGACATGCAATGATTAGAGAAAACCCAATAGTAAAAAGAAGAAAAAAAATTAAAATAAAAAGAGGGGGAGAAAGGAATCAAAAAGCTAGACTAAAAAGGAGCATAAAATATGACTGCAGTATAAAATAATGATTCACATTAAAATGTATTGAAAGAGCACAAAGTGCAAATGAAAGGCAGCCATTTTACCCCAGTGTATTAAGCAATGGTAAGCTAAAGTGCTTAGGGAAGGAAGTATTTGGTTAAAGTTTATTTATCTGGTTAACGTAAGCTTAATAGTGCTGTCACGATTAATCGATTGAACAGAAATTCGTTGCTGCCTATTTTGATTATTGATTAATCGTTTCTGTTATTTTTCAAGCACAAATTTCTAACATTTGCTGGTTGCAGCTTCATAAATACACAGATTTTCTGTTTTTTTTTTCCATTTTTCACTGTGAATAAAGAGTCTTTGGGTTTTGGACTTGTTGACAAAATAAGCAATTTTAAGACTTCATTTTGGGCTTTAGGGAACAGAGAGGTGCATTTTCCCAATTGTTTGACATTTTGTAGAATAAATAATTATTCGATTGTGAAAATAATCGTAAGATTAGTTGTCAATGAAAATAATCTTTATGTGTAGCCCTAGTCGTCTAGAAAAATGATCTGATCTGAAAAAAAATGACGCCAGCCTGACCATGAAAGCATGTGTCATCCTATATACAAAAACTGCGGAGGGCGTAATGATACATCGTCAAAATGAGATAAAATAAAAGGACGCACAGAAAATTACATTAAGTCAGTACATTTTGAAAAAGATGTGCAGCTGCAAAGAGCTGGGGATGCTAGCTTGTGCAGTGATCAGCAATGATCCCAGGTTTGGGAGGAGGCCAGGTTGAGAGGTTTGATTGGTCCAGAATCCCCCCCCCACAATACTCTGCGTGATGTGGGTGAGTCCCATGCTGTGTGGGAGAGCGTTTCAGTCTTTCTGGGTCACTGACAGAAACCGTAGGACACTGCAGGCCCGGGCTGCCCGGTGTACGCCTCTGAGCTTACTGGAGAAACAAACCTTCGCGCTCAAAAGTGAGAATCTGATCACACTGTTTAACACTGAAACTGAAGGAGACTGTGCAGAAGCCTAGTCAGTGCATTCACATTGGGATCTGCATGTGTGTGTGTGCGTGTGCATGTTTTTGCGTGTGCAAGTACATATGCATGTTTTGTGCAATATGTGTGTTTTAAGGGACTGTTTTTGTGCGTGCGTTTGTATGTGTATTGTGTGTGATTTTTGTGTTTGCTTTTGCGTGTGCATGTGTTTTTGTGTGTGTTGGTGTGTGTGCGTCTGTGTGCCTGTGTGGACGCGCGCACGCGCGTGTGTGTTTGTGCTTGGGAGTGCGTGTGCATGGGCTTTATGATGTGTTTCATGCGGTTTTGTGTGTGTGTGTGTGTGTATATGTGTATATGTGTATATGTGTATATGTGTGTGTGTGTGTGTGTATGTGTGTATGTGTGTGTGTGTTTTGTGTGATATTTGTATATGTGTGGGGATGATGAGATTCTTCTGCTTATTAAACATGAAGTTTCTTTAGTATCTTTATTCTTCTAATAGGAGCTGGAATAACACGCGACTGAGGAAAGATGAGGCTTAATCATTCAGTGAATAGACAGGGATTGTGGTCTTGTGATTTTCCGACTGTCTGATAACTGGAGCAGTGGAGTGATTCATGGCACAGTTCAGTGTGCGAGTAAAGGAGAACAAACTGGAGTTGGGAATTTGTTTGTTTGCCATAGGTCATGCAGTAATGAACATTTAAGTGTTTTGTCGTTTTACACATGTAATTTAAATGAGGCACACTTGTAATTAAACATTAATAATGGCTTTGTAGCACGATAATGGCAGTGTTATTTAGGACTGTGATGGTTTAACATTTATCCCTGCAAGTGGTGCCGAACTAGGAGCAGTATAATGTCACTTCCTGGCTATGCTGTGTGTTTTCATTGGTTTCGGCAATATGCTATTTTGCATATTCTTTCTGTCTGCTTTGACCCAATAATTTGCAGAGCACCTTGTGTGGCTACTGATCTTTGGGAACTAAATCTGGCTGAGCTGTGCGAGTTGGCTGTTTGAATATTAAAAGTTGGGCTTGGCTGGTTGAGCTTTGGTGTTTAGGTACTTTACTTTTAAGGTCCTTCAGTACTTTGGCTCCAGGCACCATGGAACTGCCTCAGACTAGCTCAGCCCGGCTCTAACTGCCTCATACCACCTCAGACTGGCTCCACCCAGCTCTAACTGCCTCATACCACCTCAGACTGGTTCAGCCCAGCAGTAACTGCCTCATACCACCTCAGACTGGCTCAGCTGAGCTCTAACTGCCTCATACCACCTCAGACTGGCTCAGCCCTGCTCTGACTGCCTCATACCACCTCAGACTGGCTCAGCTGAGCTCTAACTGCCTCATGCCACCTCAGACTGGCTCAGCCCTGCTCTAACTGCCTCATACCACCTCAGACTGGCTCAGCCCAGCTCTAACTGCCTCATAACACCGCAGACTGGTTCAGCTGAGCTCTAACTGCCTCATACCACCTCAGACTGGCTCAGCCAAACTCTAACTGCCTCATACCACCGCAGACTGGCTCAGCCCTGCTCTAACTGCCTCATAACACCGCAGACTGGCTCAGCCCAGCTCTAACTGCCTCATAACACCGCAGACTGGCTCAGCCCAGCTCTAACTGCCTCATACCACCTCTGACTGGTTCAGCCCTGCTCTGACTGCCTCAAACTGTCTTAAACAGGCTCAGTCCACCACAGATTGGCTCAATCTGCCTCAGACCAACTCAGATGGCCTCAGACTGGCTCAAATTCCCACAGACTTTGCTCAAACAAGCCAGCTCAGACAGGTCAGATCAGATTCAACCAGATCAGACCAGCTTCACCTGCTTCTTTCTGCCTCAGACCAGCTCAGACCAGATTAACTCTGTTTGTATTCCTTTAGTACCGCTGGGTCACTTCATATCCGTCTGCTTTCTGACAATTAAATAATTACACTGATGTGATTTGCTAGATAAGTTATTACACTGATGAATTGCAGTGCTCTGAAACTTTGCTCCTTTGCCACTAGCAAGATACAGTTTTGTGAGTCTTGTCTGTTTCTAGAAGACAGATGAAACCGTCTGTTAGAACGAAGATTGAATTAATGGGCAGATGAAAGATTATATGAACCCTTGGGTGGAGGGTTAGGGTGAATTCACAGATTTACCAATAGAAACTGAAGATGGCCAATTCTTCGCCTGGGAACAAATCTGAGGCCATGGCCTGTGATGTCACATTGTCAGTACTTCATGTCTATAGAAGTGAGGTCATTACCTGAACTTGGTTTTCCAGGAGAACGGCATGTGTTTGTGTGTTCGCACATGTTTGTGTGATGATTGCAGGATGTGTGTATATGAATTTGTGGTGGTGTAGTCCATGGTTGTGTGATTAATCATGGTTGTGCAATTCTGCCTGCATCAGTCATTATGAGTTTGGGGCATTAGTGCTGATGCAGGGGCATTGGGTTCACTAATGACCCTCTCTGTTTCTCTGTGCTGTACTGCGTAACTGTGTATAACACACAAATACACAAACAGATATGCGTGTACTGACATCCTCTCTCTTCTCTCTCCCTCTCCCTCCCTCCGTAGTGACAGACGAGGACACGGTGAAACGGTATTACGCCAGGTTTGAGGAGAAGTTTTTTCAAAGCTGTGAGAAAGAGTTGGCCAAAATCAACACTTTTTATTCAGGTGAGTTTGTTCATAATGAGACCTGCACCCACGTCTAACTACACACGCTTCCTGTATCAAACTGAACAGGGGTTGAACTCTGAGGTTATTTCATGGGAGCACAGGAGTAAAAACTGTGCCATTTTTGGATCATATTTGTCATCCACAGCATCCAACTGACCTCCTTTCAGAAAATGGATGTTGGATTTGATTGCAGCCTTCGAACGAAGTTTGATTTAGATCTTCGTCTTTGCCGCCGCGTTCTTAGAGATTCTCTTGTGGACGTCCTTCACGCCACAAATTTCAACCGATTCCTTCGACATTTGGGGTGGACATAGGTCATGGTTGGGTCACAGTACCTTTTGATGTCAGCTGTCATGACAACAGACTTTGCCAAATAAAGCACTTTTTCATGTTGAAAATGTGCCCATTTCAGTGTACGGCTTGTGAACGCTCTTGAGGTCAGAGTTGTCAAGATATCACGAGCGGCAACCATGCAGTTGCAGCCAACCGGACTGCCTCATATTGTTGGCTAGTTCCTCAAAACTGAGTCAATTAACTTCGTATGGACTTCCAAAAGACTTGGGCTATATTGAACACAGCCAAACTGTTTAGTCCACTTTGCGACCTGCTCACATCGACACTGGAGGAGGATGCCATGCCATGTGATTCCTCTGACTTGCATGATGAATTGCCACTCTACACTGTGGAGTCACACCATCAATCACTCACTGCCTACACCGCTGGAGGATTAGACAGTCAGTGAGCAATTGGCTCATATCGCTATTTGCAACTTACCATCCCTGGAGTGACCCCTAGAGTGCGACGAGACTAACAAATTTTGACCAGCTTAACACCTGTTGTCACCAGTGTGGCTGATCCGATTTTTACCTCGCCCATTGCCAGTAATGGCCTGGCTGAGATTCAAACTCCCGACCAGAAGGCTCCTGGATGAACGTCCGGCTGCGAGCCTCTCAGAGGCTCCTTCAATTCAATTTTTATGACGCAGGTCTCCCTTCTTTCTGACCGTATCTCTTTGAGGTAACCGTCCTATGAAGGTGAACCCGCTCCTGTGTCCCATGTGCGTGAGTTATGAAACTGGTTGAGTGACTGCCGCCGGGGTATGGAGCGGGAGGCCAAATTTTCTGCTGTGTCATCCCCCCCCTGCGGGATTCGTGCTGGCGTTCTGCTTGTTTTTCTCACTCCATAAATCTCCTACCTGCTTAACACCGCTTCAAAAGTAAGCTGCATCTGGGCTCCACTCTCACTGAGCTCAGAACAGGCTATATCCCCCCTGGCAAAAATACCTTTTACCAGTTATTACAAACTATTATAATTATTATTTCCTGACGAAATTGTTGCACATTCAATATCTTGGGAACATTCAATAACTCGCATCCTGGGAATATATGCTTTCCTTATGTGTAATTGCTGTGATTATCCGTAAGGTTTGTTCACACCAAAGAAGAAATAATGAAACCGAGATACAGAATTCTCCTGGGAAAGTTTTGGATTCAGTGCGGATGGGCGTGTAGAGATGATTGGGTCCAAGTTTTTTAATTTTTTTTATTGGCGTGTTTTCGATTTGTTTTTCATTTTCATGTTTGGCATAGAAAGGCCTTTGCAGGTATTCAGTTGACTTCTTTCACTCAGTGACTTACAGTTGAATTGTACTACTCAGTGGGCCAATCATCCCATGAGCAGTGTGGGGTTAAGGGCCTAACAGCTGCACTCTTCTTACTATGGCTACACTGGGGCTTGATCCTCCGGCTTTTGGTGGCTCTCGGAGTTTCCGTCCGAACGTCCTCTGTTTCAGCATCCTGTTTTCTCAGTCGCAGGCGCTGGGGAATTGCACGGTCCTTTGGGATCTGCGTACTTTGTCTCCTTTTTCTGCAGTTCCGGAACTTTCTGAGGGTCGGGCTTCGTCCTTACCAGCCCTGCAGCACCGCCATTTTTGCCGCAGTTGCCCCAGAGATTTGATGCGCACTCACAGAGAGGAATCATTTCATTCAAGTCTATTAACTTTGATAGCAGTAATGCCTTCCTGAATTTACGTTTAGATTTTACTTGGTACTCGGTCACAAATGTGCTGTTTTTAAGGATTACTAGAATTCTCCTCTCAGGCGACCGCTCTGTCTGCGCTCTTGTCGATAAACCGGACTGAACCAGTTTCCTCAGCCGTGAACTTCAGAGCAGAGTTTGCGGTTGTCGCTAATCTAGGGGCTCTGTAAGGGCCGGCGGGGAGCGGGGCTTGTTTTTCCTTCAGCCGGTGTAGGTTGTGACCCCATTGACCCTGCATGCCACAGATTCTCTGCGCTAACCTGACCGTCAGCTCCTGTGTTTACCCTCCCTTCTGCCTCTCTAACTGTGGCCCAATACAGTGTACTTTGGCACAGTTTTTGTTTTTTGGCCCTGTTTACCTTTGCATTGGATTTGAAAACGTTAACTATGTCAGTTTTGAATTGTGGGTATTTACAGGGTGGGGAAGCAAAATTTGCAAAATAAATCACCATCCATAGATTGTATATTATTCTCAACTGGCATGTTTATTGAAAAAAGAGATTATAAAGCAGACAATAAAGATAATAGGTAGTCCATTATTCAATATGTCCACCATTATTAGCAATAACAGGTGCACACAATTCAGGGGAGTGGTTGTGGGATTGTTTGTACTTTAAATGTCAGTGCAAGATTTGCTTCCCCTCCCTGTACACTCATAAAATGCAAACCATGTAATGTTAACTTGGAATTGCAGCCATTTATACACTGTCTAGCCAAGAAAAATTCACCTCCCGGATTTAACTAAGAAAATAGGTCAGAGCCCTCCATTGGATAATTATTGCAGTGATTTATGTGTCTCAGCTGGAAACAAGTTATTGAACCCTTGCTGATGCAGTGAGTAGCTTCTCATTTCTTGAACAACCATGTCAGAAAACATGTCCTGTACTCATAGAAAATTACTCTGTTTCAGAAGGGTCAAATTATTGGCCTGCACCAAGCAACGAAAACCACTAAGGAGATTACTGAAACTACTAAAATTGGCTTAAGAACTGTCCAACACATTATTAAAACCTGGAAGGATAGTGGTGAACTGTCCACTTGACAGAAGACATTGGTTGGAAAAAAATCGTAAATGATCACGATCATAGATTATCAATACGCTTGCTAAAGTCTGACTTTTTAAAAATCGACTCTAGAACTCAGACTATGTTTGCTTGTCAAAGTTGGAGCATCTCTAAACATATAATGTGGCATGAACTCTCAAGATTGGGAGTAAACCGAGAGTTACTACAAGAAAGCCACTTATTATTGTGGCTAATTGAGAAAAAAACCACTTAAATTTGCTGGAGGCCATAAAGATTGGAATGTGGAGCGATGGAGAAAGGTCATGAGGTCTGATGAGTTAAGATTTACCCTTTTCCAGACTAATGGGTGCATCAGAGTTGGAAAGGAAGCCCATGATGTGACGCGCCCGTCATGCGTGGTGTTCAAGCTTCTCAAGGCAGTGTTACCATCTGGGGTTGCTTCAGCTGGTCAGGTCCATGAGGCAGTTAACTGAAGTCCCCAGACTGCTGAACCGCACTGAATGACCAGGTTATGCAATCAATGGATTTTTGCCCCTGAGCCCCGACTGAGGGGCAAAGGGGTATTGTCATCACCTGCGTCCGTGCGTCTGTCCATCTGTCCCATTAACGTTTTATTCCGCACGATAACTTGAATACGCCGTGGATCTAAACAATCCAGAGGCTGAGGGGTAAGGCCCGCTTTGCAGGGCTTTTTTTTTTCCTCTCCATTACAGCATAGGCATAGTCCAGGATGACGATGCCATGATTCATCGGGCTTGTTGCGGGGGATCGGGCTTGTTGCAATGTTGCGGGGGATATAAAAATGGGGTCCCTCTGTCTGTCAGTCCGTCCGACACATTTGTTGTCCGGGCTATAACTTTGAAACTAATCATCCGATTCTGATCATATTTGGCATCGAGGTGTAAAACCACATATAGGTGTGTCACGAAAAACAATTTTGAAAATAATTTCGTAATTTTTCACGTTTCGGGGCAAAAAGCGTCAGATTTGTGGGAAATCTGTAATGTGTCCTGTCTTGGCTATAGATTTGAAACTAATCATCCAATCGTGATCATATTTAGCATCGAGGTGACATAAAGGTGCGTCATGAAAACAATTTGGTATAATTTTCCGAGTTTTCTGATGCATACTCTCCGGCCTATTTTTTTTTGCAAGGAAATTAACAGCTTTGCGATTAGTACAGTTCTTTAGAAATCTAAATGCATATAAACATTCTCTTTTCAAAAATGCAATACCAGTTGCGGGGGATATTGCTTGACAATGTCAGCAGCTTGTTACACCCCCCCTGTCTCCCTCTCTCTCCATCCCCCCCCTGTAGAGAAGCTAGCGGAGGCGCAGCGGCGGTTTGCGACACTGCAGAATGAGCTGCAGTCGTCGGTGGACGCGCAGCGGGAGAGCAGCGCTCCTGGGCTGCGGCGGCGCAGGAAGCCGGTGTTCCACCTGTCGCACCAGGAGCGCGTCAAACACCGCAACATCAAGGACCTGCAGCTGGCCTACAGCGAGTTCTACCTCAGCCTCATCCTGTTGCAGAACTACCAGGTCTGAGCTCCCTCACTCACTCTCTTTCTACCTCTCTCCCTCCCTCACTCTCTCTCTCTCTCTCTCTCTCCCCCTCTACCTCTTTATCTCCCTCCCTCTTCCTCTCTTTAATCCTCCCTCTATCTCTCTATATCCCTCCCTCAGCCTTTCTATATGCCTCCCTCCCTACCTCTTCCTCTCTCCATCTGTCCATCCCTCTAACTCTTTGTACTCCTCCCTCTGTCTTTACCTCTATTTCCCTCCCTCCACCTCTCTATACCCCTCCTTCCTTCCTTCTACCTCTCTATACCTCCCTACCTCTGCCTCGTACCACTTCTAATCTGCCAGGTCTGCTGTACTCCTAGTTCTCCAACTACCTCTCTCCCTGTCCCACTTTTATTGCCCTCCCTCCATCCCTCCCTCTCTCTTCCTCCCTCTATCGCAGCCTGTTTACTTCTTCCTCTCCACATCTCTATCCTTTCACTCCCGTTTCTTATCCAAAGAAAGACAAGGCACTTTACCGTCATTTTTGTGTAATTTTTGCTTCTCACAGAATGTGGCTGTAGACTGCTGGTAATGTCTCTCTCTCTGCACAGGACTCTCATCCCTCCTTATCGCAGGAAATGCTCTTTCCTCTCCTCTTCTGCTGCCTCTTCTGTTCCATTTGCTTCCTCACCGGTTGTGTTGAATCCATCTCTTCTGCAGAATCTGAATTTTACGGGATTCCGGAAGATTCTGAAGAAGCATGATAAGATCCTGGAGACGGCTCGAGGGGCGGACTGGCGTGTGGCACACGTGGAGGTGGCCCCGTTCTACACCTGCAAGAAGATCACCCAGCTCATCTCAGAGACTGAGGCAATGGACCCCATCCACCACCATTCTGGCTCTAAAACACCTTGCTCTGATCCGCCATTCTGGTTCTGAAACTACTTCGTTGTAACCCCGCTCTGATCCGCCATACTGGCTCAATCACACTTCACTCTTAACCCCACACTGATCTGCCATTCTGGCTCTGACACTGATAATTGGTAACATCACTCGTATCTGCCATTCTGGCTCAGTCACACTTCACTCTCAACCCCGCACTGATCTGCCATTCTGGCTCAATCACACTTTGCTCTTTAGCCCCCACATTAATTTACCATTCTAGCCCTAACACCGCTCACGCAAATCTCCAAACTAGGCTGCCATTCTGGCTGTGGTGCAAGTTGATAAGAAGTCCTCATTGACCTGTCTGTCTTACTCAGGTGGCCTCCATTTTGGCTCTTCTAGTGCTCAATTTTATGTTTTGTTTGTGCTGTTCGGAGTGTACCTGCATATGCATGAAACGTGTGTATCTATGTAGGCCCTGGTCACGACAGAGCTGGAGGGGGGGGATCGACAGAAAGCCATGAAGAGGCTTCGAGTGCCCCCACTGGGCGCAGCACAGGTAAGAGACACTCTCCCCACACACACACACACACACACACGCACACACTCACACGCACACGCACACGCACTCGCACACACACTCGCACTCGCACTCGCACACTCACACTCACACACACACACACACACACGCACGCACTCGTGACACCTTACACAGCACTGCATCACAGTCCTGAATTTCATGAGAGAGTCCTCTGGGACGGACACTTATCGTAAGCTACCTTGTTAATATTTAATCTTTGCAGTGAAGCATTTAAGAGAATCCCTCTCTAGTCACTGTATTGATCTTCCGTCCGCACTTCTCTAGTCTTTCCCTCTGTTACAGAGCTGTAGGATTACTGTGCTGTAAAAGGCTTAGTGAGATTCTGCTCAAAATTCTGACCCAATTATACTCCCCTTACTCCAGCCCGCTCCAGCCTGGACCACCTTCCGTGTGGGCCTGTACTGCGGGGTCTTCATCGTCCTCACCATCGCCTTCATCCTGAGCGGTGAGTCAGCCTTTTACCCACAATGCCCTGAACCCTACACACTCTCTTCGAGAAAAGGGTTCCAAGAGAGAACCTCCTTTTTTACGAGCGTGTACTGGTATGTGAACTATTCCCTTGGTGCATTGCAGGCGCGGTGCTGATTGACAAGCCCAATGTGTGGCCGCTGGTGCGAATTTACCGTGGTGGCTTCCTGCTCATCCAATTCCTCTTCCTGTTGGGCATCAACACGTACGGCTGGCGGCAGGCCGGGGTCAACCACGTGCTCATCTTCGAGCTGAACCCCCGAAACAACCTGTCTCACCAGCATCTGTTCGAGGTGAGACCCCCAAAAATATCCTGTCCCACCAGCATCTGTCCGAGATGGGGACCCCAAAATATCCTGTCCCACCAGCATCTGTCTGAGATGGGGACCCCAAAATATCCTGTCCCACCAGCATCTGTGCAAGGTGAGACCCCCAAAAATATCCTGTCCCACCAGCATCTGTCTGAGATGGGGACCCCAAAATATCCTGTCCCACCAGCATCTGTGCAAGGTGAGACCCCCCAAAATATCCTGTCCCACCAGCATCTTTTCGAGGTGAGACCCCCAAAAATATCCTGTCCCACCAGCATCTGTCTGAGATGGGGACACCAAAATATCCTGTCCATCAAGCATCTATTAGAGGTTAGACCCCCAAAATATCCTGTCCCACCAGCATCTGTCTGAGATGGGGACACCAAAATATCCTGTCCATCAAGCATCTGTTAGAGGTTAGACCCCCAAAATATCCTGTCCCACCAGCATCTGTCTGGGCTGGGGACCCCAAACCATCCTGTCCCACCAGCATCTGTCTGAGATGGGGACACCAAAATATCCTGTCCATCAAGCATCTGTTAGAGGTTAGACCCCCAAAATATCCTGTCCCACCAGCATCTGTCTGAGATGGGGACCCCAAAATATCCTGTCCCACCAGCATCTGTCTGAGATGGGGACCCCAAAATATCCTGTCCCACCAGCATCTGTGCAAGGTGAGACCCCCAAAAATATCCTGTCCCACCAGCATCTGTCTGAGATGGGGACCCCAAAATATCCTGTCCCACCAGCATCTTTTCGAGGTGAGACCCCCAAAAATATCCTGTCCCACCAGCATCTGTCTGAGATGGGGACACCAAAATATCCTGTCCATCAAGCATCTATTAGAGGTTAGACCCCCAAAATATCCTGTCCCACCAGCATCTGTCTGAGATGGGGACACCAAAATATCCTGTCCATCTAGCATCTGTTAGAGGTTAGACCCCCAAAATATCCTGTCCCACCAGCATCTGTCTGGGCTGGGGACCCCAAACCATCCTGTCCCACTAGCCTCTGTTTGTGGGGAGGACCCCAAAATAGCATTTGTTTGTAATTTGGCTCTCTCTCTCTCTCTCTCTCTCTACTTCTGCCTCTTTCTCTACAGATAGCGGGGTTTTTAGGGGTGCTGTGGTGTGTCAGTATCCTGTCGTGTCTGTACTGCCACTCCATCCTGGTGCCCATGCAGGCCAACCCCCTCATCCTGTACGGCTTCATGCTCCTTTTCCTAATCAACCCCTTCAAGACCTGCTACTACAAATCCCGCTTCTGGCTGCTCAAGCTGCTGGTAAGAGCTCTGTCCACTGCCTCTCTCTCAAATGCTTCTCTTTTTTTTTAGGCTTGAATTACTTTATCAGGATGAGAGAAATCTCATTTTTGTCATCTAAGCCTGGCAAGGAACAATTATTTTATTGTCTTTCTCTCCCTCCCTTCATCTCATTCTGCCTTCATTCCTCCCTCCTTTATTTTCTCGCCCTCTCTTCCCCCCCTTTGTGTGTGTCTCTCTCTCTCTCTCTCTCACATGCTTTTTCTCTCTGCAGTTCCGTGTGTTCACAGCACCCTTCCACAGGGTGGAGTTTGCCGATTTCTGGTTGGCCGACCAGCTCAACTCCCTGGTGATGGTGTTAATGGACCTGGAGTACCTGGTGTGCTTCTACAGTTTTGAGCTGGACTGGTCCGAGACCAAAGGTCTGCTATTGGACAGCGGCAAGAGTGAGCTTCATTTTTCAAGTATTTAAATCTGTTTGGAGTGAGCCGATAGACTGAGTATAAAGATGGGTGGCGCAGCTCCACTTCCTATACGGTACAAAAATGGAGCGAAAATAATCCTTTATACAGACACTGCTGGTGCTCCGTTAACATGGATTCAGCCAAACGGATTACGGCAAACCAGATATCATTTTAGTGGATGAGAGTTAGACGTTAAAAATTGAGGGCGGAGAGGAATACCAGCAACAGTAAAGGTAGACCGAATTTTCATCCACTGTTAAAATAGTTTAACTTTTTACTGTCCTCCGCGTAAAATTTACTGTCCTCCACGTAAAATTAGTCTCCTCTCTGCCAGAGACCATGTGAACGTAGCGTAAGCTACGGCCAGTCTGTCCTGAGGCAGTGTGGGGTTTGGGGCCTTGATCAAGGGTTCAACAGTTCGTACTGTGCTTATTGTGGCTGCCCGGGGCCTCGAACCACCAACCCTGTGTGTCCTGGTCGTAACGCATGTAGGCCACTGGTTTATTTATAGGTTGATTGATTGGTTGGCGTGTTCAATATCCACTTGTTGGTCTTTGTTTTTCGCAGGCGGGCAGTTGTGTCACAGCTACTCGTACGGCGTGCGGGCGGTGATTCAGTGCCTGCCGGCCTGGTTCCGCTTCGTGCAGTGCCTCCGCCGTTACCGCGACACCAAGCGCGCGTTCCCGCACCTGGTCAACGCGGGAAAGTACTCCACCACCTTCTTTGTGGTCACGTTCTCCGCTCTGTACAAAACTCACAAAGGTAAGGGGAGGGAGAGAGGAATTCTGAGGGCCTTTTATTTATATACTTGAGTGTGAGATTCGGTGGGGGTGATAGGACTTTGTGAGGGAGATCCGAGGTTGAGAACCTGCTTATTTATTTATAACCTTCTTATTTATTCAGGCATTGTTCAAAAGACATTGTAGAATTTGGGGGAAAAAAACAGCCAGCTTTGACGTTTGGGGCTTTTTTATTCATGTCTCTAGGAGAGAGTGATCGGGAGAGAGTGGGAGCGAGAGTGAGGCTTCATTTTTATATACCACTTAGACATTGTGTATTTACAGAAGCGACCAAAAAGGCATCAGTCCATAACAATGGTCTCAGTAAGGAAGTGAAACGGGTACAAACAAAGGCTAATTTCAAGGAATGAAATGAAGCCTCAATAAAACTTGAAGCATGACTGTAAAAAGACAGTGAGACTGCGAAGTCAAGGGAGAGGGAGAGCAGAGAGAGGGAGGGAGAGGGAGGACAAATGAGCTGGGGATAGGCTGAGAGAGAGGGAAAGAAGGGTTGAGAGAGAGAGAGAGAAGGGCTGAGAGAGAGAGAGAGAAGGGCTGAGAGAGAGCGAGAGAGAGAAGGGCTGAGAGAGAGAGAGAGCAGGGCTGAGGGACGTTGACTGTGTAGCCGTGCTACAGGTGACATGACTGTGGCTCTGCCCGATACTGACCTTCCTGGCCCAGCGTCTGCGCCGTACTGGCTCTCCGCCCACAGCATGCCCTCTCTGTACCGCTGGTATTCGCGGTATTTCCCCGCTATCTCCCTGATCCCTCTCTGCTCAGTGTCCTCTGTGTGCTAATGCCACCCTCTCAGCCTGGCATACACTGCGGACCCTCTGCCAGTCGGGCAGGGAGGGGGTGGTGTGTGTAATGCGCATTTGGAGAGACCCCGCATAGCTGGAGTTTTTCAGCAGAGAGCAGATACCACATGATGACAGCTATGAAGCTCTTAACGTTCGCTAATGTCTGCGGTGCCAGCTTGTGTTTTATAAACTTCCATTTCATAGGCATTGATTATAAATGAGCCACTGGTGCCTGTTGTTTTTTGAGGCGTTTGCTCTGCTGCTGAGACGAAAGCAGATGTCCTCTAGATGAAAGCCTCTGCTGAGTAAATGTGATGCCGAAGGGTTCTTGTCATGTTTGGCTTTATAGTGGTGTTTGATGTAGTGCACTGTTGCAGCTATGCCTGCTTAGCTCTGTCTCGGACTGTCATGTGTTCGCCCCCTGGTGGAGATGCTTATTATGGCTTAGCTTGTCGATTCAAACGTGGTAACCGACTGCATTCCCGGAGATCTGCCATCCTGCGACTTTCCACTCCATCCCTAACGAAGATGATTTTATTCTGAATCTCAATATTGCATCAGGGTTTCCAAATTTGAGTTCAAATGAAAACAGGATTATTGACATCTAGGAAAAGATCTCCACATATGCCTTTGAACACCACCATCCTTTATGTTTACCGCACCTTTTAAAACGTGCTGGTGTCAAAAGACATATGCACAGAATATCAAATTGGTAAAACAACACTCCATAGTACAGAATAGAGAATACACACTCGGGTTACTGTTGTTTCAGGTAACAAAGCACCTACTTGTAATATGACTGTTGTTGACCATCTATTTCTCTCTCCCTCCCTCCTTTTGCCTCTCTTTTTTTCACTCTGCCCACCCCTCCTCCTCCAGCTGAGAAGCACGAGGATGAGAAAGTGTTTTTCTACCTGCTGATCGTGTTCTCGGTGATCAGCTCGTGCTACACGCTGATCTGGGACCTGAAAATGGACTGGGGCCTGTTTGACCGCGGCGCGGGGGAAAACACCTTCCTTAGGGAGGAGATTGTCTACCCGCAGAAAGTGAGACCGCTAGCCAATGACCTCGCGCTCCTGCCACTGACCCCGCCTCTCTGTTGCTCCATAGCCAATCAGATCATCCCTGGATCGAGTGTAGCTCCACCCTGCCAAGGGGAGGCATTACAGATGCCATTTATTAAGAAAACCAGGCGAGCCTGGTTTATCCAGACCCAGCGAGACCAGAACAATGTACCTGGGTTTGACTGTAAGACAATAGAAGAAGAGAGAGAACAGGACTGAGGGCAAAATTTAACCGAACAGCAGAAACTAAAATGCAAGAGACTGTAATTCTTGATAGAGTTGAAACGTTATGTTTTCACACAAAAATAAGTGAATTTAACACGAAAACTGCCAAAGTTTCAATATCCCCGATTCCGACAACAAATTGGTAATGAATTTCTTTTTAACCACCTCAAATTTTGTTTTATTTTAAATGCCAAATTTGAATTTATTGAAGGATAGCCCCTTGAGATGTAGCAAATGCATTTGAATTGTCAATAAATTGGCGTATTCATTGTTAATGTTGAGGTTATATTTTGATTGCTAAAATATATTGAAATAAATGTCAGAAAGGCTCAAAGAAAATGACAATGAATATAAAATCAATTCATTAAGGGGGTAAAACATTCTAGTGTTAATATTTCTGCCTTGTTCATAAGGGAATGATCTGTGCTCTGCAGGCGGCAGACAGGTGGGGTTAGTAATGAATGTGGATGGATATGGGCGTAGCTTACAGTTCCTGTGTGCATGTCCTTGTTCTGCAGGCTTATTACTACTGTGCCATAGTTGAAGACGCCATTTTGCGTTTCGCCTGGACGATTCCCCTCTCCCTCAGCACTGTGAACCTTGGCACTCCCAACGTTGGCGATATTCTGACCACTGTGCTCGCCCCACTTGAGGTCTTCAGGTGAGCCTCCGTATTTGTGATCACCCCCTCTGGTGAGGCCTGTGTGGTGATTTTTCTGGCAGATTTGCTGAGCCCTCGGAGCTCCTACTAGTGCTGGAAATTCTTGAAAATGCTTGAATTTTAATCTGTTTTCAAGGTTTCAAAAGTGGTTGGAATTTGAATAAAGTGCTTGAAACTACTAAAAAATTTATGTAAATCTCATTACCTTCATTAAATCGCTGTCTGACTGAGTAGTTGGATAATAAAGGAATAAGCCCCGAGAAGCAGTGGATTACAGTGATTTTTTTTCATGGTGGAGGGGTGTTCTAAGGCACGACGCGCAGAGGAGTCACTGTAACCCACTGCTTCAAGGGGCTTATTGCCTTTATAAAACTGTTACCCTACATATCGGCCATTAAATGAACACACTAGGAAAAAAACCAACAATTTATTGGTAAAAAACCAACAATAAAATTGAGAATTATTAGTTCCTCCACAAAGCAAGATCGCGTGGACAGAATGGTTGGCAAGCAACACAGACGCCAAGATTGCCTTTTCATCTAGCGCCATTGTCATGTCACATCAGGCTATTTGGGCTCGTTAATGTAGATGTACTATGAAAGCATGCTATTTGGAATGTCTCCTTCGGTCTCCCGAAGGCCCCGTTAAATAATTTTACGTTCGTTTAGATTTCGATTATCGGGTTTCCTTGTTCTCAACTCGCACGGAGCGGCCATATCATTACAACCAGCAGCGAGTGAAGGGAACAAGATTGACTTTTGTCCTCTACACTTGCTGGTGTCCAGGAAAATATGCTGAATTATGCATTAGTTTGCTAGCCAGCTTGTCAACTAGCTAGCTTTCACTACAATGGATGTGGTTACCCAACACATAGCCCATAAAATAAACACACGAGAAAAAAAATCAACAATTTATCGCAAATACTGAAATAGCCAGCTAGTTAGCAACGTAGCTAGCAAGCTAAAGTCACATAATCCTATAATGCTATTGCTGGCTACGTTGATAGCCAACTGGTTAGCAGGTTAAAAGGCTTAACTTCACTAACACTGAATTGTGCTGTAGTCTGCCTCAGAACACAGTGGGTTACTCTGATTTTATACCGGCATGGAACGCGGCTCAGCCAATCACATTTAAGGATGGGAGGCACCCGTTTTATAAATATGTAATTGACCACAGGGGTCAGGTGCTGGGAAAGCTTGAAAATGCCTTAACAGTGCTTGAAATTGACATCAGAAAAGGTGTAGGAACTCAGTATTCTTCGATGGCTCAACTTAGCAAGCAGAATACTGGAAAGAGGCATTCCACAGCTCCCTGTTGTCATGGTTACAACATCATCACCAGTGCTGTCAGTGCAACGGTTTGTGAAAGTGTTATTCAGAGGTGCAAGCTTCAGATGTCGGAAATTAGAACTGTTGACGGGGGTTTGTTCTTCCCATGAACCCACACGGCTGATGTCAGTGATTAGTTTTATTGCCTTGCTGAAGGACTGAGCCAATTAGCAAATTCAGGTGATCTGAACAAAATTGGGGCCTTTTACTGCCTGAACTGGTATCCATTACACCCAGTCATTCTTATCCATTTATTCATCTTTACTCCACTTCTCCTCTCCTCCTTTCTTCTGTCCATCCGCGGCTCAGGCGGTTCGTGTGGAACTTCTTCCGCCTGGAGAATGAGCACTTGAACAACTGCGGCGAGTTCCGGGCGGTACGAGACATCTCGGTGGCACCGCTCAATGCCGACGACCAGACTCTGCTGGAGCAGATGATGGACCAGGAGGACGGCGTGAAGAACCGGCTCGGCAAGAAGAGCTGGAAGCGGAGCTACAGCATGTCGCTGCGCCGACCGCGGCTAGCCTCACAGTACGCATACTCGTGCACCGTCTACTGCCTACTGCCTACTGCTGTTTCTCTCCTCTTGCTAACCACGCCGCTAATTCTCGTCCCTCTCTGCTCAGATCCAAGACCCGCGATACCAAGGTGCTGATAGAGGACACGGATGACGAGACGTACTCCTGAGACCCCCCGCCCTCCTATAAGCGCTCGTCCTCTGGGGGCCGCGGAGACATGCTTCCGTCCTCTCGCGCGTGCATGCGCACAAACGCACTCTTGCGCGCAGTGCACGCACACGTGCGCGCTCATACGAAAGCAATCGCACTCAAACACGTGTGCGTTCAGGCACGCTCTTGCGTGCTTGGACGCGCACACGCATACACTCTCATGCGCTCACACTTTCAACAGTCACAAGCTTACGCACAAAGATACACAAAAATGCACTAGCGCTCAAACCTACATACTTTCACTCTCAAACACACACAAGCACACAAATCAAGACTCCAGGGATCATACCAGTTCTTCATTAAGTTCCATTTTTTCAATATTTGATTTGACTTAAAATCAGCTCATCGCAATCAGGCGGAAAGCAATTTACTTTTTACAAGCATTTGTACTGGGGGATCAGCAATCAATCAGAAGTAATGTCAATGAAGAAAAGACTGACTGAATTGGACTGGGAGATTGAGTTATTCATCTCGTTAGTCCTTTTTGACCATGTTCTTCATTTTGCTGTTACGCCTTTCAGGAAAAGAAGCCTTTGCTATGTTTGTGTGGACGCCGACCTACTTTGTTATCCGTGAATAACTTTATTTTTTTAATTAATGTTTAAGTCCATCTGTGTTACTTTGTTTTTCCATTATTATTTATGAAAAGGAGAATGGCTTGAATGTCTGTGCAATGAATCGAAAGCTTTTCCGGTTGAAGTCGACAGTGTGGTTACCTGCTCCCCGCCGAGCGTCTGTCTTTCAAGAGCAATTTATAAAAGCTCCAGGTGGCCTGGGCGGGGCTTCAAGACTGAGGAAGCCCTTCCCACGGAAATATGCCCCGCCCCTTCCAGCCCATCGACTGAATTATGGCAGTTGGCTGAAATGCAGAGTACAGATAGCATTTGGCATTACCTTCTCCCGGTGTCAGGGTATGAAATTAACACCAGCCAAATACTGGTACGTTTTATTAGTGGCTGGTAGGTTTTTCAGCTCTGGTAGCCACTTTCATAGGTTACCACACATCGCTTGGAAGGTTGTGCTCCATTCAAAATATCTGGTGAAATGTTGAAATTAGCTACAAATTTTGGGAAGCACCATTCCCTGTGGTCAGTGGACAAAAATAGTTATTTTGATCCCCTGTGGTGTGCAGTTGTTGCATGATATCGCAGCTGAATGAGGATGATGACTGTGTTTGCCACTCACCGGTTCAGCTACCACGGTGAGTGACCTGTGTTCAGCCTAGTCTCGTCTTGGTCTTGCTGTGCTCCGAAGCTGAAGCTTTACAGCTCCACTTCATATAATACCGGGATCACAAGCTCAAATCTTGGAGGACTGCTGCATTTTTCCCCCCGTATTCTTGCACTTAAGTTTATTTAAGTCACTGGTTGACTTAAGAAGCTGCGCATTTTCTAGGCAGAAATTAGTGACTGGTTGAATGGAAATCCCAAAAACCAGCAGCGACTTTGGCCATCCAGGACTGGAGCTTTGAGACCCCTGCTTTCTGCTCGACTTGTATAGGATTGCCTGCAAGTTGCCTTGACTCTGTTGATTGTATGAAGTCACCTTCACCTCCACTTAATCTCTCGGACTGCGACCCTGAGAGGCAGTTCCAATAACCCAGAGGGAGTGTGGACTCGGACCAAGAACCAGAACCTTGTTATTCTGTTTGCTATGACTATTTACGTGATGATCTTTGCATTAGCCCCTGCCCCTTCCTGTGGTGAGAATGAGGAGCTTTTGTCTCATGTTTGCTGAGGTTTAGTTGAATTAGCGGATGTGATTTCTGGTAGAGTATGACAGTATCTTGCTTAAATTGTTGTGTTTTTTGTTGCATTACAGAGGCCATTGGAGCCGTCTGTGTGAAATGGTGGCATTTTGCATAGATGGCGAACGATACCGTTATTTAGCTCAAGCTTTTATCCAAAGCAATACTGTTGAATTGACTAAGCAGGGGCCAATCTAGTGTTGGGTGAAGGGCCTTGCTCAAGGGCAAAACAGCTGCACTAATCTCAATGTGGATATATGAGGCTTGAACCAACAATAGTCCTGGTCTCAGCTAAGCACTTCAGCCGTTAGACCAAGTCCTCTCTCCTCACTGTCCACTGATCGTCATTTTTCTGCAAGAGGAGTCAGTGGGTGGGATGATTGGAAGACCTGCTGGTTGACAGGATAGCGCCCCATTCAGAAGAAGAGTTATTTGTATGTAGCTGTCGAAACCGGTTTCAGAACCAACCTCTCATCAGGTTTATGCCATGCACACCTTGACTGCCTGGTGTGTTCTATCTCAGAGACATGTCCCAATCCAAAAAATTGTGTTTCTCCATCGCCTGCGAAATGTCCTGTGCTGACTGACGCCTTATTTCTGTTTTGCATTTGTTTTGTCTTTTTGGGTTATTTTTTTTCTTGTTATTTAAAAAAAATTTTACTTACCGAAAGGACCACGGATAAATACAGGGCCATAAAAGATTCCTGATATGAACCAAAGTGATTGCAAAGAATCATAAAGGAAACTCTGAAAGTTAGGACACAGAAGCTACACCACTCCTATGCATTCCTTATATGGTCATTGCTTCCTGGGGTTTTTGAGAGAAACATTAATTCCTGTTGTAATGTTATTGATGTTATGTGACGTGTGGCTCAGTCGCACTCCGCTGGACTGACATGTCCATCCCCCCAGCTGTCATAAGTGGGTGTGTTGTTTTTTTCATGTTATCTGCCTGTTGTGTTTTGTCCTGTGTTTGTTATTATGAAGACTGAATGGAGGCAACCTTAAAGTAGTGCTGCTGGGGTGGTCCTCTGCTCCAAACACATTTTAGAAAAATTTGTGTGCAGGCCTTTTGATACTCGGGTGGGCAGGTTCGAGCTCAGTTTTCATGATACCTTCTGCTGCTGTGGTTGCCTCTGGGATAGTTCATTCTTTCCATAGGTTCCCATTCAAATCAATGCGAACCGTAACGTATGAATATGAAGTTAATGCTGTAATATGTCTATAGAGAATGTTCACGCATTATGTAGATTTTCCTCATCCTGGGTGTCCTAATGTGCAGAATTGTTTAGTTAGTTGGTGTTCTATTAGGACGATTGAGAAATGAGAAGTGAGCTAATCAGGAGCTGGAGTTACATCACTGCTTCTAACACGCTTTGTGGCGACTTTGCTGTGACTGGGTCCTCATTTTCTACAATTCCTGTTCAGTCCTTGACTGTAGTTAGTTTGAGCGAAGGATAATCCAGAGTTTGACTATCCTGTGCTCACGCAAGCTTTTATTGAGCAAATGTGTGTTCACTGTGGCTATTTCGGTTTAGGGCTCAGGTATGTCTGTTGGTGCTAGCTCTGTTCTGAGGGAGGGTCAGCTAGCGCAGGGCTAAGGCCGATCGGTGCCCACTAACTCGAAAATGCACTTGTGAGCACTCTTACCCCTGGGCTTAGGACTGTGTGAATGCATCTTTTCAAGAATTGGGTTGGTGCATATATCTGTTGCATGTCTGCCACGTGTTTACTCAGCCTATGTGTCAATCGTAAGAGGTTCATATGGTCAGTTTCTCTGGGGAGTGTAAAAGCCATGCCCTGCCCCTCATTATGTCAAAATTCTGAAAAGGCCCCACCCCTGTTGACACCCAAGTTCTGAAACTCAGAACAGAGAACTAGATTTAACATCTTCTGACCTTCCTGTGTTGAACTCCAAGTGTTGCCAAATCTCGAGTGTCACGTTCTCCTTTTTTATTTTTCTTGGGTTTGTTTGCAATTTCTGTAGTTTTTGAATTGTATTCATTGACATATTCCTCCTGATAATGGCTCCAAGAATCAAACTTTTGAATTTGTCAGTTTGAAAGTATGTTTTTTTTTTTTTTTTTTACATTGTAAATCTGCTCTGAAAGGAGCAGCAGGCTAAACAAGGAAGACGTTTGTTCTCTCCTGAAAATGCTGTTTTGTCTTTAAGGGTCAGATTTAAACAGACTTTGTTGCCAGTGTACAATAGCAATGATGCTAATGTGTCTGATAAGGCCCTAGTGTGTGTCCAATAGTATTAATGCTAACTCAGCCAGCAACAAAAGCTTCTCACTATGTTACTGTAATATTTTGCTACATCATTGTGACATTGGCATGACGTGGCAGCGACATTGTGAGAACAGAATGCATTTGGCCAGAAACTTGTAGCAGTAGTTCTATCCTGTTAAAACCAGCTTTGCAGCGCATGCAGTGCGCATTAGCATTAATGCTAACCTGTTTGAACACATTTCAGCGAGCAGGGTTGGAGTCAGTTCGGTTTTATCAATTTCAATTCCACTTCAATTCCAAATAATATATTCCAACTCCAGTTCCACTCAATTTATCGATTCCGTTTCCAGAACTGACCCCAAACCTGCTGGCTAGGGTACTATAGCAGTAATGCTAACCTGCTCAAACAGACTTTGCAGCATGTCTGCCACAGCAGGTTACTTCCTCATAGAGGACTTTGCAAAGTCACATTCCACTGACCTCAAAGCTCTGTCCACACACAGATGTGTGTGTGTTTGTGTGTGTGTGAGGGAGAGCATGTGTGCGTACGTGCGTGTGCATGGGCCTTTGTTCTTGCTCAGAACCTTTGGTCCATCACACACAATAGCCTCTCTCACCGTACTTCCTTCCCTTTGAGCCTCACCTTGGTCTGGCCCATGTCATGCACTCATGTGTTTCTGCTCGATATGTTGCAGCCTGTGTTACTCACACGCACATCTATAAATGCACTCTGGTTATTTTTACTTTGCTTGGCTTTGTCTGGAAACGGGATGGGAGCTAATATGCGAGGAGTCCAGTGTCCTTGTGTACTTTGGTCCCTCCGTAATGTCCTTCAGGGAGGGGCAACTTTTAACTCAAACGTGGTCCCTGCAATTATTTGCTTGAAGCCAAATTGACTGGATGCTATGGGACAGAATCAGCCCAAATGGACCTTTGTTGGGGAGGTTGGAACGGATGTGTAAAAAAAAAAAAAAAAAAAATTCTGTATTTGTTTATTTTGTTGCTCCTTCCACTCAAATTATTGTGATGCTGTTTAGTTTAGATATTATTGTGCTTCAGCTTTTTTTGCTTTCCTGTTTTTGGTTAAGTAGCTCGTCATTTGGCCGTGTTTAAAGACGTACATGGAAAGTTGGACCGAAAAATGTAAGGAATGTGTCTATCCCTTTTTACAATGAAGCGTGTAAATGTCAATTGTGCTACGCTATAATCTGAAGGCTATACTGATGGAGATGTTGTGTATACATGTTGGTCATCCCGAATTATCTTGGTTTTATAAACCACCATGATTTGTTAAAGTTGAGGTGTGCCTCTGCTTCTTTATTGCGTGATGTGGATTTAAAAATGTCGTTTAGTGCTGATTAATCACTACACCTCTCCCTTGCCACGATCACTTCACAGCCAAATGTCACTCTAAGCCTAGTCTCCCTCACAGGTGTGAAGGCAGTCCTCATTAAGGCGGAGAGTGTAAGTATGCAAGGGAACTTCGGGACACATTTACCTCCGTTCACTAGGAAACCAGGGAGCTGGAAACATGGCTAGCAGTGGACGTGTTGTGTCATATATGATGTCTCCCGTCCTGCCACCCGCAAAGTAGTGAGATCAGAAAGTCAGAATTGATACACATTTGATGTTGGAGGGATTTGCAGTCCCCTACTCGGCGGTAATTGCGTCCCTCAGCACGAACGCGCAGCAGAGGGAGGAGTAGATGGGGTGAGGGTGCAGTGGGCGATTTGGGTCGAGTCCTTGCCAACAGCAACAGATGGCTGGAGAATGATGTGGAAGAGCTGAGTCTGTCGTGAGTAATAAAACTGGCGGGTGATGCTCCCATTATTTCTGGATGTGACAGTGTTTGCAGCAAGATTGTGTTCCTGCAGGTGAATTATCCCACCAAGCATGATTTTCAAGTTCGTTTATAAATTTCTGTTGAATTTGCACATTTCAAGAGAGACCACATGGCATGCATGTATATTCAGGCAAAGGTCCGCCATCCTCAATCCCAGGTCAGTCCTGGCTACTCCCAACTGTGCATGTGCCGTAACCCCTGAGCACACCTTTGGTGACACTGGCTTCCTTTTTATCTCTTACCATCCACTGGGAAACACAGGGACCTGGCACCATGGCTACTGACAGATATGTTCCACTGTATACGACATATTCATCAATTCAGGTTTGCTGTTGGAGCGTTTTGCACCCCGCTCCCACTCGTTGTTGATAAGATTGGGACAAATTTCAACATGGTCGTCACTTTGTACTGGAAAGGGTGTGGCTAGGGCAAGGGCGTGTGTGATTTGGGTTTGAGTCATAGTGTACAGCTGTGGCAGCTGGTGAACTGGCGATAGGGGAGACTCAAAACAATACCTTAAAATTAATGATTGGTCACGACCTGTTTTCAATCATTCATTTAAATTACCATTACAGAAACTCCGAAAACTCTCAACATTATCAGGTGTGGCCAATTTTCATTTATAATGCACATCTGTCAGCTCTCACGCATTCGGTGTGAGTTTAAGAGGCAAATTTATTCCTCTGCTATAGTCAGCAATTATTCAATCAACGCGTATGTAAGAGATTCTCGCGCAGAATTGAAGTCCTCGTGCACTGGAGGGGTTGGAAGCAATGGAATTGCATAAAGACGTTTCACATGATCTTATTTCGTTTAAACAATCATGAAACACATGCATTGCTTCCAATCCCTGAATAAAAAAAAGCGTTAGAAGTCTGTAGTCGTAATCGGTATGCGTAACAAATGAAAACTGGCAACATCTTATAATGTTGAGAATTATCGGAGTGATTGCAATGGTGATTTAAACGAATGATTGAAAACATGACCAATCATTAATTTTAAGGGATTGTTTTGAGACTCCCCTACCGCCTGTTCACCAGCCAGTGCTATTATAAAAAGGCACTGCCGGTTGATGTCTCTCAAATTGTCAGTGCCATCTTTTCATCATCAGTCACAGAGCTCATGGTGAATATTGCGTCTTGCGTGGAAGAAAGATTTCACAAACTATGATTCTAAATCATGGAGAAGGTCATAATATTCAGAAAGGCACGTTTTTCAATGAAAAACATAGTAAAGCTTCTTTCAATTTGTATTCAGTTATATAAATTAAACATTTTGAATTCCAATGACTGCCATCTTACCGAACACTAAAATTAGCCGACTATTTATTCATTACATTCTTGGCTCGCATTTTCCGTAAAAATGTATTACATCTTCAAAACCTATTCCCTGAAGATGGGCTCGTCGTTGGAACGAATGTGTGCGCGCAGTATATCGGTGGTTTCTTGATCGCTCTGATATGTATTTCACAGCGACACAGTATCGTCATCATCTACGTATCTTACGTTAACCCATCGTTAAGCATACATATCTGGCTAGCGGTGCACCGCCGTCTCTGGACCGACGGCGTACGGCTGCGCAAAAGTTAACGAGCTTTTGGAGGACAGTTACATTTAGAGGAAGTGGTCAATAGTTGGCTGAAATGAGGTATTGTTTGAAGTTTGTGTTCATTCTGTGTAGCGTTGCAGTTTGTACCAGGCATATCTTTTCAGAACTTACTTCAATAATATTTTGACCAGTGTGAACTTGATGTAGTTTGTCCTGGAGGTAATAGAAGCGAGCAGGTTAGCTAGCTTCACATTATACAGTTTTTAAAATGAGGGTTCGGTAACGTTATGTTACAGAAAACTTTGTGAACTGGCGAGATGTTTTGGAAATGCGCGTTAGTTTCCGATCTCATTCGACAGAGAAAACGGGAGCGGCGTTTGGTGGTCAATTCCTTTAAATCACAAACCCAACTGTCTGTCTTGTAGTTGTTGTGCATCGAAAGTAATCCGAAATCCAAATATATCAACAATCTGTGATCTAGCAAGCTAAAATCGAAACCTCCCGATGTGACGGTGTGAAATACAAGCTGAATAAGCCTAGTGCGGTGTGGAATGGTTCTGTTCTAATTTATCCTCCTAACGAACGCGTCGGTTATTACCAGAGACGTGCCTTCGGTGGAATTAAAGGCCTGAGGTGACCTCTCGTTGTAACAAATCGGCTCACTCTCACCCTGTCCCTCTACCTCGACCCTGCGTGCCAGTGCCTATGCTAGTTTATCTTTTGCAGTCGGGTACTTACATGAACTACTGTTGGCACTGTGACCTCTCATTCACTCCTTTAAGAGAGTTGGCAAGATCTCGTCTCGCTCCTTCTAAACGCCACGGATCCTCCCGAAATTCGGGCAATAACCCTCGTTAGGACTGTATCTCACCACACATCTTAAATTGTCCAAACTTCGCCGGTAAATCCATAACTTCGTAAAATGGAGACTGGCTCAGTGTAACACGACGGAGACGTAGTGCCTTGCGCAATTCGATCAAGGCCTTGTGTGGATCATTTCTCCCCAAATGCTCCCCATACTGTTATTTCAATTGTAACATCGTTGGATTGATAATTTTTGCATCGGCTTTTAGAGGACTCGTTGCACATTCACGCAGGACATTTCTGCTGTTCATGTCATTTTAGAGATTCACACATTTTCTGCCTTTATCTAGAGACCATATTATGCTAATTTCCTAGTTCAGTGTTTAATTTTCTTGGTCCATTTACAAACACTTTGTTTTCTTGGTCCAGAGCACCTACTTACAGTTGTACTGGCTGTGTGTGCAGCATCTCAGGCTCACTTGGCCTCTAAGACTCCTGACCTCACAGCATGTTGTGATTGGCCAGCTGCTTGGAGCGTGTGTCAGGAATATCTCGCCCTGTACCATAAGGGCATTTCAGCTCCAGAGCCTTTCTGAACCGCTGGAAATGTTTCCGCTTTGAGGCAAACTTTCTTGTAGGCTTGAATCATGCAAATATTTTCCATGGATAAGCTACTGAAGAAAATTCTGGATGCAAAATGAGGTGTTTTTGGCAGTTCAGCAGCTGTGTTTTCTGTCAGAGATAACTCCCTTTGGCCTGGACTTTGGGCATTGTAACTTTGCTGAGATTTTACATGCACCAAAATGCTATATTACGCACAAAAGAAAAGGGGAAAACCCAAAAAGTATAATTTGGGCCCTTTATTTGACTTCTTTGTGCAGCATTTTCGCTCTTTTGCAATATTGAGCTCTTCTACTTGACAATAATCACACAATTGCCCCATGCTTTAACGATTCGTTCTGCAGTCAAATTCAGAGTAAAATGTACATTCGCTCTCCGTACTATTTAGGGATGTCATTGCATTGCGTTTTTCGCGGAAACACGATTTGATGGGGGAACTCAATTGGACACAACACCAGATCAGGATCTTAGATCTTTTCCAAACACTTCACTGATGACTGCCTTTATCAGCCAGATCCAGAGTCACAGGAAAAGTCTGAACATCACTGTGGGTGATGAATGAAATCACCACTTACAGTGCCTGACAAAAGTCTTGTTGCATAAAGACATAGTAACTAAAAATGGCATATAACTTTATGTCTAACCAATTAATTGTTATAATAAATGGTCCATTTTAATGTCAAGGGCTTTCACATTAATAATTTGCTGCAAAATGAAACCGTCAAAAAGGGTTCTGATGTTCACAGCCTGGCAAAGCCCATAACGTGTTTTTGCTGGGACAAAAGTCTTGTCGTCTCGTCAGATGATGCAACTAATCACAGATTTTAACCCATGACAAATACTGTAATTAACACATTCCCAGATGTGTATAGAAATAACCTCAGCACACCAGACTTTCATATGAGGTGCGACTAGACCTCGGACAACATGCCAAATATTCAACCACAGACCAAAGTGCTGATCATCAAGAGCCTGAAGACTGAGTCTGCTGCTGAGGTGGCAGACATCTTTAATGTATCCAAATGTCAAGTGGAGGGGATAAGAAAAATATTTGAAGAAACTGGTGATGTTCCTGGCAAGTGCAGGTCAGACAGACCCCGGTATGACAACTGTTTGAAAGGACCGTTTGTTGCTTCAACTATACAAGACTAGCCCTTCTTCAACTACTGCAAAGCTACATGAGGAAATATCACCAAAAATCCGGTATCTACAAGAAGAGTTTGTCAAATTCTCTCTCAGTGGTTTTCATGGCCGAAATTGTACACAGAAGCCTGCATTAAACAGAAACCAAATAACCTGCATTGCATTTGCCAAGGCCCGCAGCTTGCAGAAAGGATTGATACTGGAAAAGTGGCTGAAAGTTTATTTTCCTGATGAATCATCCATTGAACTGCATCCAAGTTGCCGTATAAGACCTGTTGGAACCCTCACGGACCCAAGATTCTCCCAGAAAACAATCATGTTTGGTGGAGGCAAAATCACGGTTTGTTGTCACAGCCAGTGTGAGGGGGTGAGAAAGATCTGCAGAGTGGATGGCAACATCAACAACCTGAAATATCAAGAAGTTCTTGCTGCCCGACTCATACTGCTGCTCCTTCTCATACTTCTGTCTCCACATCACAGTTCCTGAAAGCGAAGAAGGTGAAGGTACTCCAGGATTGGCCGACCCAGTCACCTGACATTAAAATTGTTGAGCATTTCAGGGGTAAGATGAAGAAAGAGGCTAGGGAGATGAAACCATAGAATCTTGATGACCTCTGGGAGTCCTGTAAGACTGCTTTCTTTGCCATTCCAGATGATTTCATCATCAAGTTATTTCAGTCGTTGCCAAGACGTATGGATACAGTCTTCCAAGCTCATGGGAGTCTACGCAATATTAATTCTTTTTTCTAAGGCACCATGAATTTATGTTCTAATATTATAGTGGCATATTTGTGTATTCAAAATAAAGTGTATGAATAATTTCCACATTTTTTTTCAATGCGACAAGACTTTTGTCCAAGCAAAATCTGACCTTTCTGTACTAATTAAATGATAAAACTCAATGAATGACACACAACTCTATTTTGGAATATTTTGCATAATCTAGAGGGCTTTGCCTTTCATATAAGCCATTTTTTGATTCCAATTGATCAACTTCAAGTCAGGTTATTATTTGTTGTTCCTACAACTAGGATAAGTGACAAGACTTTGGTCAGGCACTGTAGTAAGCCATCGATCAATTAGCCAAGCCCAAACTGCTCTGGTCCCACATCTTCCCCATCTATTCTGTACTCAGAATAGCAGATGAACAAGCCCACAGTGCTGCTGATCCTAAAATGAGTTTAGAAACTATTTTATGCAAAAAGAAGACTCAAAACTAAACTAAATCCATCTTCCTCCACAAGACCTTGAGTAAAATAGAAACTTTGGCAGCGAACCATGATGGCAAAGCCAGAACAAGACCAGGAGCGCGATTTGGCCAGGTCACACGGTAACAAAGTTACAAAATTGGTGTATTTCATATCATAGCTCCAGAGCTAAGTAAGACATAGTTACAATTTAAATGGCTTTGTGTAGGTCTTCCCTTGTACTGAGAAAATGTGATGAATTTGCACCGTAACTGTGCTTGATAAATTAACTAGACTCCTTTTCCCCCCAACGCCAGGGTCCTCCCCCGCAGTTGCAGGGCGCTTTGCATACGCCGCACGTACCTCCTGGCCTTGCTTCTCGTGGTCCTCCTGGTGGGAGCAGGGCTGACAGCCTTCCTCCCCAACCCCGAAGATCAGGCGGCCGCCCAGCGCCGGGACTCCCGCAGTGACTTGGCCAGCCAGGAGAGGGCTCCACCAGCAGCAGAGGACAGCTTCACCATCATCATACAGACGTTTAACCGCACGGACGTGCTGCTAAGGTTGCTCAACCACTACCAGGCCGTGCCGAGGCTGCGGGGGATCCTGGTGGTCTGGAATAATGTGGGTGAGGCCCCACCGCGGGGCCTATGGGGCTCCCTGGGGCCCCACCCCATCCCTGTGACCTTTAAGGAGCAGAGCGCCAACCTCATGCGCAACCGACTGCAGCCTTTCAGCGAGATCGACACCAACGGTGAGCAGTGGTGGGGCTAGTTGATGGGTTCGCGAGATCACCATTGGCTCAATGTGCAAATTTGGCCATGACACAGTGGGTCTTGTTTTTATGATACGGTAACAATGTGGGCACCTGCCCTGCTCTCTAGCACATCCCACACCAACACTGCACTAAATATTTTGTGCAGTCTAAACATTTTGACAGTTAAACTGTAATAAGGGCTGGAATTCCTTCATGGGTCATGTAATATGCATGTAAGTTAATGTGAATTTATGGCTGACCGTCTCTCACTGTAACAGTTCTATTATTTTTTGCTCCAGTGTGCTGGAGTAGTGTGTGGAAAAGTGGAAATTTCTTCCCCGATCCAAATACTTACGAGTGCACTTCTTCCTCTCTGATCTTCAGATACTGCTGAATGCCTGCAGCTGGGGTGCTTTTCATAATGCTAATTTATGCTTTATCACATCCTTTTGTGACCTGGAAATTGTTTTGCCTCTGCCATTATGGAGAATCTTCCAATCTCTTAAAAGCATCTTGAGGCGAGAGGAAGCTTCTAGAGGAATTTAAAGTGAGGAAACACAGGTGTATTTCCTTGTAAAAACCTTGTATTTCATGGAATGATGTTGAAATGCCACGCCTCCACATGTGATGTCGCTTCATGGAACGAAGGATCTATCAGTTGGCAGCGTTCGGCTCCTCCCTCCCTGCTGTGCTTCGTTGCATCTCTCTCACTGGGAGGAGCTAAGATGCAGTGAAGTTACGCACATGTGGGGAGCGAGGACACTTATTAACAAAACGAAAAGCATCCCAGCTTCTGTCAAGTGATGAAACATCTCTGCCATTCTCTAAGGCCTGCTAGAAGGCAGCCAATCAGTTGCAAAACTCTGCACCTTCCATGTGACTTATGAAATGTCACATGACCACTGAGATCTGTCTGTCTTTTTCTGTTTCACACTCCTGTCTGGGAGCTGTTCTCAAATCAGTGTGTATATAGTACTGGTCACTCCTGCTTCTGCTGATGGTAAATGACTCCTCCTTGATTTGTGTCTCTCTCAAACTGTTTCACGCCTGTTTCTTTTATTGTGCACAACTTCTACGATTGTTTTGCACTCTCCTATCATTTTGTCAAGTTTTTGGGAAAACACAAAAAACATTATCAAAGCATTATCAAGAGATGATTTAGGCTAGAAACTCATTTTCATAAAAAAAAAAAAAAAAGACTGTCAAATATATACTACTGTTCTCAGGTCAGCGTCTCTCTCTTCTGTAGCTGTGCTGATGCTGGATGACGACACCCTGGTCAGTGTTCCGGACCTCAGCTTTGCTTTCTCCATCTGGAAGGTGATTCTTGTTCCAAACAGAAATTCGGTTCGAGTGTGAAGTGTATGATGCCTTTATATTTGGTATAAAGTCACTCCTAAGCCATGCGTTAGCTCAGTGTGTCCTGGCACTGGTGAGCCTTGTTTCACAGAACAGGATCACTGAGTTGACTGCATGACTGCGCTAAGCAAAACCTAAAGCCCTCCCTAATTGGGATCAGGGGCTGAAGTTAAGTGTTGTTCTGGGTTTCACTTGGCGGAGTGATCTTTCCTTATGATTTACTTCCAATTGTCTTTATTCAGCTAACTTGGGCTGTGTTGCTGCACACTGTGCAATTTTGGGCTTGCATTAACTTTTTGCTGGGTGTTTTTTGCGTGAAAACAAAATTAGAGTGGTTCTCGGAGACCGCAGACCGCCACGAAGGCCAATCGTTCACTTGTCTATAATATGCAAATCTGCAAGTGCAACTACCTCATAGTTGTCTCTATTGAACTTCACTACCATCGTCTTGATTTTAATATGTGATGCGTATCCGGTCCAAAATTCAATGAGTTGTTTTTTTGGACTGTTATACCTTTCTAACAAAACAAATTTGTTTTTCCATAGTGCTACTAACTTAACAACTTACCCAACTGATCAAATAACCTCCTTGGCGGAGGTAATGATAAACCACTTAAAGGGGCGTGGTTGTGCATCTGCAGTGGTAGGGTGTGGAAAGGTGTGGACATTAGCTATTGGATGGAGCAACAGGGGTCTGTGAGCTCCGCGTGGAGCAGAGTTTGAGTGCTCGGTGAAAATGGGAGAAAAGAGAGGTGGGAGCCGTCGGAGAAAGACAAGAAGAAGCTCAGGCACTGGAGAAATAAGAAACACCGAAAAAGGAGCAATTTTATTTGCGATAAGTTCCAGCTGCTAAATTTCAATTCTAACCTCGAAGTGGCTAGCTCTGATCTTGCAGTCTAGCGACTAGGCCAGAGGTGGGCAGCGAGGGCCATATCTGTCCCTGGTTTTCACACCAACGTCTGGTCTTTTATTAGTTGATTGTCTCAATTAGCCAAACCATTTATGAAATCTGACATTTCATTCGCATTTCTTTAAATTATCATGAAACTACAAAGACTAGTCTTGTCTCCCTGCATAAAACATTTTCCTTTGATCGAATCATTGCGAAAATCTATATTTGGGCATGCAATCAATTTACTCAAATAGTCAGGTTAATTGATAGGAATAAAAACCTGCATACACACCGGCCCTCCAGGACCGTGATTGCCCACCCCTGGACTAGGCTGTGGTGCAAACCTCACTCTTGGCCAAAGCCCAGCTTATTAAGCATCAGACACCCTGCCCTTGCACTAAAGTACCACATATCTGGCCCGTACACGCAACTCCAGCTCCACTCAAACTGCCTAATTGAATGAGATTGTAGCTAGCTGCTGACAGTGCATCATTTTTGCTGGTCCAGCGTGGGTTTCAAAAAGGCTGAATGCCTGCAGCTCCACACAGATCATTGGTGATTAAGGCTGTAGGAATGAAATATGAGTAAAAATAAGATTTTGCCCTCCTCCTCTATGCAGATTGATAGGATTCATGTGACTGATTATGTTTGCTTTGTATTTTTTCCCCTCTGCTGGTGCACTACAGCTGTTCCCAGAGCAGATTGTGGGGTTTGTTCCCCGTAAACATGTGACCACAGCCTCCGGGGTGTACAGCTACGGGAGCTTTGAGCTTCAGGATCCCGAGGAGGGAGGGGGAGACAGGTATTCGTGCTACACCTGAAATCTATTTTAGCTCATAACCGCTAGGTCTGTAATGCACTGCTGCTACACCTCACCGGGGGTGCATTTCACCATGCAGGATTACTGACTTTTCGGAGTTCTCAGAGTTAAATCCAGAGTCGCTGTTTTTACATCATTCCACGCTCCAGTGTTAGTGGAAAAGTCCAGTAATAGAAGGGGTATTGGCGTATTCCTGGGAAAATTAAGGGTAAATATATTAAACAAACAATACTTTAAGTATTTATTTAATTCCTTAACGGTTAAGTGGTTAATGGTTAAAATAAATGAAATGTAATTAATATTTTTGGTGATCTTTTCAGGTACTCCATGGTGCTGGTGGGCGCGGCTTTCTTCCACCGCCGATATCTGGAACTCTTCCAGAAACAGCCGGCCGAAGTGCTCGCCTTGGTGGACGAGACGCAGAACTGTGACGATATTGCTATGAACTTCCTGGTTGCGATGCAGCTGGGGGCGGGACCTCAGGGGAGGGCGGGGCCCCGAGCAGCTGGCATGTTTGTAAAGCCTGTGGATCTGCGGAACCTGGAGCGCGACGCCCAGAGCGGGTACCTGGGCATGTGGCACCGCCCGGAGCACCTGTTGCAGCGCTCCTACTGCCTGAACCGCCTGGTACAGATCTACGGGTCCATGCCCCTCCGCTACTCTAATCTCATGCTCTCGCAGTTCGGCTTCCCCAGCTACGCCAACCACAAGGCGCGAAACTGACTGTATGGTCGGTCCAGAGGCTAAAATATCCCCGTTAGCCAGCAACACGGCTTGGGACTAACCCTTGCAAATGTTAAACACAAAAACATCTGTCACACTAATTACAGGGCCTGGGACTGATTCTTGCGTGTTGTTAGCGGCAAAACATCCCAGCTTCGTCAACCTCTAGTGTGCGGAACTGATCCTAATACTGCTAGGCATGCAAATGCTTTCCTACAATGCCAATTCCAAGGCGGGGAACTGACCACATCACTGTTCCATACACGAAAACATTACTGCTCAGTCATAAAGTCCGGAATTGACCGCAACACTAGCATGAACTCACAATTTTCAGCACTGTTCGAATTTGCGTGGCAATTCATACTACTACTGTGATTGGTCCAAAAGTTTGATTATTGGCAGCTGGCAGTAGCCAACCAGTTTGGGCGAGAAAATGTATCACCCAATCAGCGGACAGGCCGTTATCAATCACAGTGCAAACTCGAAGAGTGCCAAAAACTGAGATTCATTGCAGCTGGATACCAAGCTACCACAGTATTGTTCCAAACACAAAAAGCATCCTCATTCTGTTACATGTTCCCCTGGTGAACTGTACCAGTAGGATGCTTAAGACCTTTGCATATGATAGGCCTCCTCGCCTGTCTGGTCTAGGAGCCTTAAGCCATGCCCTTACATCCACGTTTCTCTGGGGAGGATTAGCTTACTCGCTGAAACAACTAAATCGCTTTCGAGAAAACTGTCGGCCAAATTAATACAGTGAAGTCTGATCTCATTTCCCAGCTGAGTAAATTAAGTTCCCAGAGCCTCTAAACAGTTGAGTAAGGGCTGTTTTGTTACTTTCAAGGGCTGCTTAAGTGAGTTTGCAAGTCTTGGGAAGCAGAAATCTGTTAATACTACTAGTACTGTAATGACCTGTGGTGTATCAGATATGCCTTAACATGATTATAGTGTAATATAATCAAGGTACAAGAAACTAGCATTATGTGCATTTATTTATACGAGTTCCGATGGAAACATGGTTGAAAGACTGCTGGCGCGACATTTCCTGATTAGCTGTTTTTTTTGGGGCCATGTTTGGGCTTTGCATGCTACAGCCAGTGCAGAGGATCCACTTCCCATCATAAATGGTGATGAGTGATTGAGATTAATGTTTATGAGTTATAAAAACTTAAACCAAAGTTTTTGGAAATGAGGCTTCTCTATAATGGCCATAATTTTGATGACGTTCAGTTGGTAGATGTTACTCTTTACTAGCCAACTTCACCTGCAATCTTCAATTCTGATATGTTTGAGAAGAGGCTACTGCGAGGGTATGCGTGGAGAAGATTTAAATTATTATGGTGTATTTCCATTTTAATCTCATGTCAGAATGCGTTGTATGAACATAGCTTTTCTTCTGTACTTCGTCCATGTGACCACTAGAGGTCCCACGTGCGCTTGTAACTGGTGTGAGCATCGAGAAAAACGTGCCAAACTTGGTCCATTTCGAATCCACAACTAGAGGGTACATGTACATCCCACAAAAAATCTACAGCCCTTATAAGTATTGCGTACATATCGGCGTTTTTCTGCGTTGAAACTTCATTGGCTGCACCTGTATCTTTTCAACGGACTAAGGAGTCCTAAAATAATTGATGTTTTCCTGCATGGCAGGGTTTGAAGAGACGGTGCATTCTCCTTTTAATTTTCAGTTTCGCAGTGATTTATGTTTTCAAAGAAAACACAAACTGTGGCCTCCAACCTGTTTCAGTTTTTACTGTAAACACGGGATTAGGATTTGGGTTTATTACTTGAATTGTATCTTATAAATAAAGTTTGAAATTCACATTACGCTTTATTTTTTCTTTCTATATTTCCTCTGGTCACAACAGATAAAGCCCATGTTATTTCATCCTTTATTTATTTTCAAAAATAAAACTTTCCTGCAGCAATTTGCCCTAGGGCCTGCCTGCCTTCACTGATTATCTAAAAGACCAACAGACGGACTCAGGATTGGCTGTGACTTGACTCAAGGAAGATCTAGCCATTAGGGAGGCTGCATGCTGCCCCGTTGCAGCTGTGCGTGCCCTACAGTACATATGCGCCACAAAAACCTCACCGCTGAAATGTTGGACTGAGGAGGGAGAAACATGGAGGATTTTTTCTGCAGTTGGACAAGCCCATGGACACAGTGGCAGTGTGCTAAATCAGGGCGGAACTCTTGACTCCATAAATCAATCTTAGGGAGCTAGAAGAAATCACACCTTAGTCAGCTGAGGATGGGCTACCCGGCTACAGCTGGGATCTCCCTTAGATTTCTCTCTCTTGGGAAATCTTTCTATCCATTTGGGAATTTTCTTAAATGTTTGGTTTTTAGGGCTTCAGGCCTGGTCTTCGCCCAACTGTTTTCCTGACAAGCCATTGTTTGAGGTTAGAAAACTGAATTGTATTTCATTGGGCAGATCTGCATGCATGAAAGAGTAATAGCAAGAATTTTCCACAATCCAAGGTCGTTCAACACGAAATACTAATTTCTCAGACGGTCTTCATGTTTGTATTGACTTTAAAAAAAAAAAGCTTTATTTCAGATGAAATTGAAAAGCAACTGAAACTGAAAGCAAAAACCTCAGAGGAGAATAAAATTAAGAGGTCAGGGGAGTCCTAATCCAGTCGATCAAATACCCTCGAACTACACTCGCACAAAAAACAGCACTTGGGTCCATAGCACAGTATTAAGGACATGGATTTTTAGTTAACCTTGTTAAGCAGAAAAATGACTATGTTGTTATGCATTGCACACATTATCATCAGCCAGTTACAGAAAATAAATTCTTTGTAAACTCCATTAGGCCAAATGCACACAGTCCATGTACACATTCACCCATTGCAGTGTTATGTTCTGCTTAGTAGTAGAGGCACTGATGGTGGGCGTGGTCAGCCCGCTGAGATCATTGTCTGGGAGAGGAGTCAGAGGTGATTGAGCTTCTGGAGACAGAGAGGAGGGGCTTGTAACTCGGGGTAACCCCAAGGTTACTGATTCAATATTACCTCCTGTGTTATGCGTCAGTGGAGAACAGCTGCTCTCTTACCAAAGGCACATGGGCCCTGGGCACTGAGAAGGAGAAAGAGAGAGATCAATTACATTCAAAAGTGCCTTTTCAGGCTCTTTGAAAAAGTCAGTTTTGGGAAGAGAGGTGTATTGCCTTCTTTTAAGAGGCGTGAGTGGAGAGAGAGACACAAACATGTCCCCAACACGCTTTTCACATGCCAGGCTCCATGTTACACTGTCCACAACCATATGTACCTGATGCCCTGCATGCGCACACTTCTGTCACAGTAATCCCACGGTTGCAAACTCATTCCCCCTTTATTTCCTGAGCACCCTGTCCTGTATCAATAATGTTCAGTCCACCCAACAGTCAGAACACACAGCAGGGTCCTGGAAGGGAAACATCAACCCTCCAAAAAACCTCACAGTAATTCAACCAGTGCTGGACCACTGGGTTACCTCCACAATACACAAACCATCGCTCAAACACGCTCATCTATAAACTAATACACACACTCTCTTTCTTTCTGTCCGTTTTTAACAGACACCCATACACGTTTATCACAAATACCCTCTCTCTGTCCCTCACACACATCTCATTTATCACATGCCCGCACATCAAAAACTAACTCTTTTTCTCGTTCTTTCTCTGTTGAGCATGCAGACACAGACACAAACTTTCTCTCGTGAGCATAACCAACACCAGCTCACTTTTACGAGTACCTGCTTTGCCACTTTCACTCTTGTAAACTCTCTTTCGCACGGACGGAAAGATACACACTCCATCTCAGGCACATACCGCAACGGCGACAGAAGTGCACTCACAAGCACACACTCTTCATGGGCAAACAGCGGAAATCTTGAAAGCTGTACTTTAAAAATGAAGAATGAATCAACACAGAATCTCAGGAGAGAGGGAGATGGGGACGGGTAAAGAAGCATGCAAATTTTACTTGATGAAGGGATGAGGAACAGGGTGGACAGATGAATAGCTGTGTAAAGGAGTGCAGAGAAGGACTGACTTGCGGAGGGAGGATGCTGGGGTAAAGGAGGAGGTCCTCGGGGAGATGGGGTTGGGATTGACCCTTGACCTTCTAGTTGGAGGGGTGGAGCTCCCCATTCGTCCTCTCTGACTGGAGGAGATACAAACACACACATTGTGGTCAGGACCCACTGCAGAGGATGGAAACCAGAGCTAAGAGACTGCTTCTTGCAGTCACCATATTTAGAAACCCCCCCCAAAAAAAATAGGAACACACAGATACACACACACAGGAGGACACTCAAATGTACCTGAGTGTGTACACACAGGTACACAGACTCAGCTACAGAGGGTCTATACCTGTTGAAACTCTGGGACCTGGTTCGCATTTTCACGTCGTCCAGCCTGACAGCAACAGATAAGAGAGCTATGCATAAACACTGATGATGTTACATTAAAATGCTGTTACAACAAAAACAACAACGCAACAGTAACATTACAGTAACGTTGTGCATTGATAAGAACACAGTCAACACACGTGTGCTGTAGTGTAAATGCAAGCAGTACCTGAAGGCAACAGCAGGGGAGGACCTGGTTTGTCTGCAGCTCGTTCTGGAGCGAAGGTTGTGTCCCTGAGTGAGATATATGCCATCATAACCATTCCTGCCCTACAGGGGGAGAAAATGAAAGTACAAAGAGGGCTGAGATTAAAGCCAGGCCTACTGCTTTTTTGTGAAGCGCTTTGGTGCGGCTCAGCCATCTGTAAATGTGCTATAAAAATAAAATTGATTGATCGATAATCAAGATACTGGAGCCCTAATGCAAGATTGAGAACAATTTAAAAATTAATGGGATTTTTTTGGTTGTAATTCTGGTCTCATAAAGTGGGCATTGCCCTCAGCGAATGGTCTCTGCGCTCAGTATTTTCAGCAGCCATTTTGGCAGGTGGTTACACATTAGATGGTTAGACGGTGAAAACCGATAGATGGAAGCTGCGTTTTTCCGTCTTTACTGTCAAGTCTGAAAATACAGATGACTGAATAAGTAGCTAGCTACCTATTAAACTACTCAATGAGTATAGAAAAGCATCTGCTGGCTAAGCAGGGAAGGCAGTTACATTCTGAATGAAATTCTACAGGTACCCATACTTAGAATTCAGTTTCTAACATTAAAATTGATCCATGTCTAGCATCTGCACTGTAGCAACCATTAGCTAGCTAACCTTCAGTTTATTGGAATGGCGACACTATTCTTCGTAATTGAATTCACCTAATCAATTTGTTCCTATCAACACGTCTCCTTCATTACCTCTGGCTAAACAAAATTGGCTGAGTCAAAACCTAGCTGGTCCATGGTTTGACTGTTCATATTATCGCAATCACAGTGCTAAGTTCCATTAGCACGTTAATGGGAATTCCCATTAAGTGCTAGCATTGAGATAACTCAATCATTCCGCTACTCCATTATTTTGGCTTTGCCATTCCGTTTGTCAGAGCAACGATTTCTTAATTCACAGTCAATCAAGTCGTAGGCTCGCTAAAAGCACTAAGTTGCCATTCTTTTTATGAAAGTAGCATCTTAACGTCAACTAACCGGTGAAATCAGTTGGCTGCATTCACAGGTGGAAGAAACGCGAGGCTGAACTTGCTTTTTTACAACAGGACGTCAGAAATCTACCTCAGTGACAGTTCTCAAGACAACAGTCCCCAGATAAACAAGTTGACATGGACTACAAGATCCCCTGCCAATCGAGTGCTTCTTATTTTCGAAATCCATCAAGGCCTTTATGGTCTGAAGCTACACACCAAATTTGGTTGTCCCATCTGTAATAGTTTCTGAGAAAAGTTGTCCCCTTTCTCTCAGACGGACGGTCGGACGCTCACAAGTACGCACGGACGGACGGAGGTTGGGGCGTCCTGATTGGCTCTGATGCTGACATCATGAAGAGGTGCATTCTGACTGGTTCTGATGCAAAGCACATTGAGATTTGCTTTTTGATTGGCTCAAACACACGTCGATGCTGATGATGACCCACCTCCAGGGTGCGTTCTAAGCCACGAGATTGGCGGAGAGTGGGGCTGAGGGACAGCTCGCCAATGCCAGAGGAGATATGCGACACGCCCCTCTCCGCAAACTGCTTCAGCCTCGAGCGTTGCACGTCGCCTTGAATCCACAGCCATGCCTGCTTCCTACAGAAAGAGAGAGAGAGAAAGAGGCCCCATATATCATCTTACCCTCCACTCATCTCCTCTCCACACACATCCAGATAGGAGAGGAGTGAAGAGAAGGAGGACATAATCTCTGGTGCAGGCAAATGGCCACACTTGACAGCATGGTGATCATACTCTCCTGCACGAGCTCTGACCTCCCTGTAACCTCAGACAGAGTTACCAGCTCATCTGCAAGTTTGCGATTTGAGATACAACCTATGCACCGTGTTCCCTCCCAGCACAACTCCATACAAACAAAATCCTAGCAAAATGTGCCACTGTTTGGTAGCCGATATAAGGATCTATGAGGGGTGGAAGTAACGAAAATTAATTGATAAAAATGGAGGTAATGAAAATGCATGTGAATTAAAAATAGAGGTGATGAAAATGCATGTGAATTGAAAAACAGTCATAAATTATCAAGTGAATTGAAAAAATAGTGACATATTGTCAATTGATTTGATAAACCTCATTCTATCATTCATCATTTACCACACCTCGCTGACATTTATCGTTTACAGTAAGCAATCTTTGTTACATCTGCCCAAATGACGAATCAAAAACCACGCCCACCAACTAGCTGATGTTTTTGGCTCTCGACTTGCAGGCCTTAATGTGCGCCAATTTGCGTCATAATTGCGCCGACCAAATAAGGCTACAGTTTGCGTGCAGTCTTACTCGCTTGCGAGCTAATTGGCTACCTAGCTAGCATTAGTACAGCTAGCGTGCTATACTAATGTACTTTTTTGTATTTAGCTACATAGCCAACTGGCTAGCGAGCTAAAAAGATTGTGACTCACTCTTCCAGAAAGTTCTGCTGATGTCCAACGATGGAGCCAGGCCTGCAGATCCGTATCCAGGCAATGGCCTCCGCTGCAGTGAAGCGGTAATTCTTAATCAGAAAACAACCAATCAGAGTGCCCGTACGGCCCAGACCCGCTGTGGGGGGTAGGGGGTCAAGAAAAAAGATGGAGGTGCAGGCGGCAGAGGATGAGAAGAAGACCATTTTATTATTGTTCCTGTTTATCTTCTGATTACATTGCTGTTGAATAAAGTCTGGCAACATCAGAATTCACTATGCGCTTTAACCCTCCATCTGACACCCAAGCCACCCCCTTACTAAAAGATTTTCATAACTTCACTTAAATGTAATGTCCCATTTTTAAAAGTCATTTACCATTTACCACAACATTTGACTCATTTTCTGTTTGTTTATATTTCCCTATTAGCTGTCCCTATATTTGTGATTAAATAAAATCTTAGCGCTAAAAGTACTTCAGTCACTTTTTCATTACCCTTAAGTTAAGGACAGAAAAAATGTTTTTAATAGTTACCAAAGTCAATTCTCAGTACTTCAGTACTTTTAGCACTTGAGTTTTCAACTGACTTTGGTAACTATTAAAAATATTTTTTCTGTCCTTAATTCAAGGGGTGTGAAAATGTGACTAAAGTACTGTACTTTTAGCACTAGGCTCTTCAATTGTTCTTGCTTTGCAAAATTGTTTATTGCGTTATTCCTATGGTTTTATAAGTGTGCTTTTCTGAAGTTATTTTTTATATTCGTAAAAGCCCTAGCCCAGTAGTTTTTAAAAGTGCTGTACAAACAAAGCTTTATTATGACCATTACTATCATTATCATTTTTAAGGGGACCGATAGCTAAGCAAAATGCCAATTTTGGTTCAAAATTTTTGTTTTGAGGTAAGAACATGAAGTGTTCTTTCAAATAGTTTGTAATATGGAGTTGTGTTATGAAGGAAACATTCGTCATGAACACTGTCTTCAAGGCTGGAACAGCTGTGAGTGTGGGTGACTTTCAATAATGACCAATGAGGAATTGCCTCCTTATGAAACTTGGCATAAAGGCAGGGGCACACACACTCAATGAAAGGCTGTCAGGACATGGACAGAAAACGTGTTAAGCAAAATGAAAAACGCGCACTAGAACTTGAAAAAAGAAACGAATAGACACTCGACAAGCACGAAAACTAGGGAAGAAACACAGATTGAAGACGAGGGAGTTACTTATGAGGCTGATGCCTTTTAAGCAGGTAAAAAAAATCCTTAAAACCACTAAAAACAAAAGACTAAATGTATTCCTCCTGAGAACAGTACTGTCAAACTTCGATCACGTGATCACTGCCAAACTAAAATCAGGTTTTTCAAAAAAATACAGATTTTCAACAAGAAAATACAGATTTCTCAGCAACGGTACATCCAATTAACTGCCAAATATTTGGCAGTTATCTTCATTTTGTGATGATCTTTTTCTGCTCCTTCTGCAATATGTACCTCTGAATAATAAATCTGAGTAATCAAAATATGCATATTTACTTGTTTACTTGAATGTTTTTTCCTTCACAGTACAGCTGAAATTATAACCAAACACTGTTAAGTAATCTCAACAACGATGTTTCTCTAAGTATCTATATATTCATTAAAACATCTGTTGCCATGGCAAACACTGATGTGATGTTACAGAAATCAGTGTTTTAAGTTGCAATTTCTAATAGAAGTATTTTGATAATAATTCTTAGTTTAAAAAGTGATTATCTTGGAAAAATGTTTGCTTAACTATAAGTCCTCTTAAGGCTGAATGAGTTCAGAGATGGCTCTGCCCCCTGGTGGCTAGTCTGACCTTTGCAGTGCACGGCTACAGCGCCAGCCGCGGTCTCGCACACATGCAGGAAGCGACGGGTGATGACATCACTAGGTGTGCCTCCGTCCTCAAAGAACAGATGGAAGTGCTGGAATCCACCATCGGTGAAGCGCTTGGCATCGTAGGTCTTCTTGTTGAGGCGCACGACCGTGGAAACCTGGTGCTTTCTAAAATAAGGAAAGTACGCCTCTGGAGAGTGCAGGGGGTAGCCTGGTTTGGATGGGGTTGAGTGGGACAGGGATGAGAACATGAAGTGGGGATCAGAATCTATCCAGCCAACCATTATCTATCTGCCTAATTCCTGGTCAGGGTCACGGGAGGAGTTGAGCCTGTCTTAGCCCATAATCGACCAGGCCAGCGGGACCGGGCTTGGGAGAGTATTTTACATCAACTAAAATTTTAGAGGAATTTAGATGAATGGTTGAGCTGACTTCCATTTGAGCAAGCTTGACCTTCCATTAAGATGAATGGTTGACTCAGGCCTAAACGTCCTTTTCCATTAAAAGAGGCTTGTCCACCCCCCCCCCCCCCACCCCAACCCCATTGATGGCTTGAGCCAGGTCTAAAGTCCTGTACCATTCAAAGAAGCTTGACCCCCCCAGTTATGATGATTGGTTGACCCAGGTGTAAGTGTCCTGCACCATTTGAAAAAGCTTGACCCCCCCCACACACACACTGAAGATGAAGGTTGAGCCAGGTATTAATGTCCTGAAACTTCTGGAAAAGCTTGATCCCCTCACTCCCGCTCACCATTCTGGATTTTACTTTTGGAGTGGGGCCCGCTGAAAGCCAGAAGCTTCTGTGGGACGATCCAGTTCAAATCTCCATTCTCCACGCGCTGATGGAGGGAGAGACAGAACACGGACAGAGAGACAAGAGGACAAAATGGGGTGCAGTTTAACTGCTGCTGCGACACTGGGTCTGGTGTGCAGAGAGAGATCATACAGCCACATTTAGTACATTTAGCGCCATTTAACCTGAAGTACTACCTTATCAACTGCAACTGATGCATTTGTATTTTCTGCGCTAAAGTAATACGACAAGGTCAGCAATCACTAAAATAATGTCACTCACCAAAACCTATGCAGTAAGGAAGAGGTGGTGCCTGCATTGACATGTGAAAATTGAAGAGACAAGCCCAGTCTGTTTACTGTATGTGCGCCATAAAGTTGAAATGAAATTGATTTCTTAGATCCTGATTAAACAACCATACCACCATCTTTTCTATTGAGTCATTGCAGTCAGCGTAGTCAGGCCCAATAATGGACCCATTCAGAGCCAGTGTGAACTGATGATAACTCTGGCAGGACATTTAAAAATCTGTGCTCACCTCGTAGTGTTCATACTCATTCACATCAAAGGTCCCAAAGTCAAAGAATCCATACCGTAGGGCCTGCAGAAAGAGACATATTTTAGTGAAAGCAATTTCTCTCTCTCTCTCTCTCTCTCTCTCTCTCTCCTTTGCTTTCTCCCTTCCTCTCCATCTTTATCTGTTTCTCCCTGACTCTACAACTTAAGAGAAGTCTCTCTGAACTACATAGCCTTTAGCAGGCATCTTTTTCCTAATTCAACTGTGGAGACTCTCTCAGTCTCCCCCACTCTATCTCTCTCTCTCTCTCTATTCTGTTGTTCTTTCCCACCTTTTTCAGGCTAATGGCCACAGGCTATGCTTTGCATGAGCCCCATATTCTCTCTCCGTCCAAACCTTGGAGTTTTTTATTCTGTTTGAAGTTTTCGTCACTCTTTGCTGCACAAGCTGTCAGTCCCCCAAACCCCCAGCTCCCCCCCCCCCCCCCCCCGCCCCCCCCCACACACACACACACACACACACACACACACACACACTGTCAAACAGGGCTGGTAGGGAGAATGACATGCTCGGTGCAGACCGTGTAAGTCCAACAAAAGCAGACGTCCTTGTTTATCACTTAGTTCTGCAGAATGTGACAGTGGCTGGTGAACGCAAGTGTATACAGGAGTGAGTGAAGGAGGGCTTCTGCAGATCAGAGTTACACACAGACCTCTCACCTTACACACACCCTGCAGACAATGAAGGACTGTAAGGTGGTATGTGCTGGTTCCCACAGAGGCATCCCTGAGACAGAGAGAGGGAAGTGAAGATAGGAGTAAAAGAGGAATACACACACACACACACACACACACGCATGTGTGTGTGTGAACTCACACTAACATTTACAGGAAATCACCTCCGCATTTGCACTATTATCAAGTACTGGTGGTCATCTTGACACGTCTGCTCAGGGCATAGCAATTGTGTGCTAATTTTCTACAAGTGAATAATAACCCTATTCTCTTCACCCGTAGAGCACTGAAAAAACGGAAACAAATTTGATTTCTCCGCTATGCTCCTTCCAATCATTGGCCATGTTATTGACTTAGTTTCCTGGGGGAAACTTGCTTTTACCTGGAAATGAAGAATGTAAAAATGTAGAACCCAACAAAACAATGCCAAGGACGGACATTGCAGAGGGCTAAAGGTTTCACGTGTTCTTCTTAGCTGGCGTTAATTTGAGAAGACTTCCTGACTGGTGTGAATCACAATATAATGGATATTTTTCTCTGTCCAAAGACGGGGCTCAAAGCACAGCAGTTACAATTAATCTGACTCCAGAATGCATTTAGATACCAAATTTAGTTACATCCTCGTTAAATATCTGACACCAAATTAGAATTAGAATTTATAGTTTGGGGACAGCATTGCATGAATCTCAGGGCAGTGAAAACCAGTTACTCAGACTCCAGGGAAAAACATGAAGTTGATTATACCTTGAATTCCGAACAGACAACCACCGTCACTATATTAATGTTCCCGGGTTTTAACACCATGTCTGGATGCTAGGTTCGTTGGTTAGATTAGAGGTTGCAAGTCAACCATCACTGCAATAGCCTCTGTTGGCATATATCTACAGCGAACCCAGATTATATGCACGCCCATGGGTTGCTTAAGGGAATTTTAAGGGATAACCGACTTTTCGTCCATGGGTTTCCTTCAGGCTAAAACCCCAGAACCAGTAATACATAAATCCTTTCTGTAAGTAGATCATAGTTGTCTCTCCAACTTAACCAAACCAATTCCCACACCGGGCCGCTGGCCAGTCGTTCCTCAGTGGGGATGAAACCCCTAGGTATCCGCCGAGACGGGGGCTAGGAAGAATAAAAAGATTAAGAGACACGGAGACCACGCAAGCCGAACGGAATAACAATAATTTAATCACCAGGTAGGCACAAACTTGGATCAAACCAATCAACGTTAAGCCAATTATCAGTTACACACAATTTAGAAAGAGAGAATAAATTCGTACCTGGAAAAGATGGTGGCCACGCGGAGCGAGGCTGCACCACGTGCCCGGGAAGAGCTCGGATGCCATCCCTCTCCGCCTACCTAGATCCGTTACTTACGCACAGACCCAGGTGGGCGGAGCAAGGCGGCATGTGATTCTCCCTAACTCACCTTTCGCACGCGAGATCTTGAAAAAAGAGACCTTTCTGATTAGAATCTCTTGCCTTTAAGCCCTCAAAACCACGCCTCCGATCAAGGTGGAGGAAGGGAGGGCCAAATCTGGGTTTTCCCCCATTGAGGAGCATAGAGAGGAGAGCGGAATCTGACCAATTTAAGAGTTTCCCAAGGGGAATGAACCATAAGGGAAATGAAACGTGCTCCATTCAACTCCTTGGATTCCCCTGAGAATAACAAGACCAAACATGATAGGAATATGTACTAATATGATGCAGTTGTCATGAAAAAGTCTTAAGATGGAGTATTAGGTTATAAGTATATAAGTGATTTCTTCACAGGATATTTAACATAAACATATTACGAATTTCCCAGAGATTTAGATTATTTTAAACAGATTAATGTAACTGGACTTTAACTTCAGTGGGGACAGTGATTTGACTTTTACAGGAGACATGGGACCCGCAGAGCTTTGTGGCCCCGGCCCCCTGCTGAGCAAAGCCAGAGAGGCGACCCCCCCAGGCAGGCTACAGGACCATCCTGGGGTATAAAGGTTTTACTGCTGGCTCTGGATTTGAGATAAATCAACCAGATTCTACAAAAATGTAATTTAGTCTGAGAAAAGGGTTAATGTGTGCCTGTAAAACATTATTTTCCATGAATTTCCCAGGCCAAAAGGCTCTAGATCACAGTGAACTATGCACACAAAAAATGAATATCATCCGTTCTATTTTTTTTGCAGAAGTTTGAATGATTCTTTTTGTTCTGTGGTTATACACATTAACATTCCTCACCTGAAGGGCAGGTATGATGCGCCTGAACCTGATAATAGTGCTCTGTATGCCTCTTCTGGGGTCTTCTTCAGGTAGATAACCTACCACAGAAAGCAGAATAAACTCACGTGCATTTTTGGACGCAGTAGTGCATCACAAAGACGCCATGAGAATGCCAAGAGATACTCACGGCATAGGCACCTATTAATACTGCAGCATTCGACCTCTTGAAGGGATTTAAACCCGTGTAATGAACAATCCTCTTTTTGGACATGGAAAATGACTGGTCAACAAGAACAAAAAACAAACATTAATCACCAGCACATACGAGTACAATCGCAGAAGTCAAATCAGCAAAAATAGGCAAAAATAAAAAAACAATTAACATCATTAAGAACACCAAACTCTGGCACAGCACCCTCAGGGCCATTATGCTTCTTTTCCTGCTAAATCAATATCCAGCTCACAAAGAGAGGATTTAAGTTTGCATTTGTAATGCCAATAGAGGTCCCCATGTTTATATAATAAAACAATGATTATTAAAGTTAAGTAATAGTGGGGTCTGACTGGGATGAAAAGCTGTTGTATTGAGCAACACTTTCACAATGAGAGGATGTGTCCAAACTGCAGGACTTTCAGCATAACTGTCCATTTTGTGGGTCCGTGTGGCATTGGGTACAATAGTTTCCTAATATATTCTACTAACATGCAGGACAGGTCAACACAGGAAAGTTTAAATAGTCCTTGAGGCGTGAGTGTGTCACTGATTGGCAGTGTGTGTTACTGCAGTGACCAATCAGTAACCTACAATTTAAAAAGGAGTAAAAATAACTTGAGAATATAGATGGATTTTGGGTCAGGTACAGAACGTACTTTCAGCTTTTTGTTGAGATTACAGCAGTACCTGTACATCATTGCCAGGTTGAGAGGTCCAAAATCTGCAATAAAGCTGAAAATAATAGCCAATAAACAATGCTTCACAAGTCCAGATAAAGATGAAGTAAAACAGTAAACAATGGAGGACCAGAAATTTGAGTAAACTATATTTACCACTTCAAGACGGAGCATGTCTATAACGATTTGAATAATACAGTAAATTCATAACAGACCTGAGCGCTTAACATACATAGCCACGGGGAGGCGCGGTTGTGAGAAGGGCAATTCCACCTTAGCCTACCCTTTTCCCCTCCCTTGTTAGGGGCTGCAATGCCACAGAATTGTATGTAAGCTAAACCAAAAATCTCAGTTTGAATGGTGGACTTACTGCTGAGTGGTGTTCCATTAGTCACTGATATTGTGGTAAAATAAAATGGCGGTTACATGGGAATTTTAAGCAGAAAATGAAGAGAGAAATATGCGCTTTGGGAGACTTACTTTTCATACACGAATTCATCATCCGTGCAGAAATAATGCGTGTTAACTGTGCTTTTGGGCTTGCTCCTCAGTGTCGCAAAATATAGTCGATCTGTAGGGGGGAAAGATCACCAATGAATGTCAAACGAACAAAATATATGGACAAATGCAGAACCAATTCCAGTGATTGTTATGGGACAGCTTGTGTTTTCAACAAATGAGACGAGACAGCTCCACATCAATGATAAGGATTTTCTGAAAAAAAATTCCATAGTTTCGGTGACCTTACTTTTTAAAAACGCGGGTGATTCTCTCGAATCCATGCTTGCTATTTCATATAATGCTTTGCCATTGTATAATACAGAATTTTGTGAAAATATGTAAAAACTCGCATTTCAGTCTAGAACAAATCCCAAGTCCTGAGGGAAGTGGACGACTGCACCGGCTTCGATTGGAGGGGATTCGAATAAGGTTCAGAAAAATAACTGTTTTTCTAAACCGAGGCTGGTCGAGGCATTCGGGGTGGTTTTTTATTTATTATTTTGACTTATTTTGTTTTGTTACTTTATTTTATTTTTCTCTTCAGACCAATCCTTTCAAAAGTCTGTTTTCCACAGTGCAGAGTAAGGGGAGAGCAAAGTGTAACCATGTGCGCGGTCGCCACACAAGGACAGTTGCTAGGGGTTGAATCGCCTAAACCAATCAGCGATCCTGATGCTGTCTTCAACATAAACAACTCTCATTCACGACGCGTTAATTGCGTTGCAGGGATTCCAAAGTGATCACAAATCGTCTTGCACATCCAGTTTCAACGACTGCCACAAATTTGCTGTTTTAGAACAACAGCGTTAAAATATGAGTATATTTTTTCAATAGGCTCATACCCCAGTGGGAGGTGTCTGACTTGTTTCATTTTCGCAAAGCAATTGATGATATTTTGAGTAGGGTATCTGAAACTGCAGCCTCCAGGCCTGCAGGGATGTAGTATTGGATATTTTTGTGGGGACAAACGTAGCCTTTACAAACTTTCCATGGATCCATCGCCACTTGCGTGCTTGGACTAATAAGGCCCGGTCGGAGAGTTGCGCTGGCACCGTAGCTGCACGTGATGTGTCTATGTGGGAGAGCTTGAGGGCAGACTGTTCTCTCATTGCACTGGTCTCCGGTATCTCCTGCTCAACTCCTGCACCGACAAAGCTTAAATTTCTTTTCAATAGCTCTTGCCTGTGTCGGGGTGCTGAATAATAATGGAGCGGCCATACTGCGCAGAATTTAGCAGAATTCTTTTTTCTTTTCTATGGTGGATAAAAGTACTAGCTCTGCGAGTGCCGCATAAGGAGTTTAACAGATTTTATTAGAAGGGAAATCATCATTGCCTGCTCCTGTCACACGTAATCTCAAAGGCAGTCTACGACACCCCAATCCCAAATAGCAAGCTCCTCGCTCCGGCTCTGAGCCGGATCAGCTGGAGCCGGGGGAGATCCGGTGCGGAGGTGCTTGCTATCTGGGATTTTTCATCGATACCGAGGCGCTAAAATGTAGGTAAAAAATGGCCTTCCTTCACGAAAATGAACAAATGCCTGTCTCTCGCCTCTGAAGTTGGAGGTTGCCCATGTTCTACACTCATATGTCGCAACTTTCGTGTGAATGGTTTCTCCTACCATTCAGTAACTTGCACGTCTATCAGAAGTAATGTCTCTTTTTATAGATTTTCGTCTTGCATGTTGCCTCATAAGGCAGTGTCACGTTTCCTAGCTCTCCTTTGTACCTGTTCTTGCTAATTCCTGCCCAAAGTCTGTTACTTTGTTTAGTTTATTAGGAACAAGCCCTCAATCCTTCTAAGGTCATCATGATTGGGACCACGGTGCCTCTAAAGCTACTCCTTCCTGTCCTGGGACAGTTTGGCTCTGGCAAAGTGTTCACTTCATCTGGTTGTCATCCCGGAAATCCCCTGGCCAGAAATTGGCAATGCCTCCTTATTTTGCACACTACATCTGAACTGAGCTGTGCTTTCTGGGGTCCAGCCCATTGTTACTGTATTTAGTATATTACTATTTATAAACGCTACATCTGGATTGTACACTGCTTACGCATTTTATTCCTGGTTTGGAATATAACATCAACTGCAACTATTTCCATTCTATTTTATGTTCTTCTTTTGTCATCTACCAAGCAGCTGTTTACTGACCGACACCGACTTACTGAAAATAAAACTCATTTTTCATCGGGTAAAATCTTTTTATCCTGCTCATGTTTTGTCAAGGAAAAAATTAATCAGACACGATCGTGGTATGTATAAGCTGACAAAGTTGTGAAACGATGCTTGATCATCAATTTTTTTTGTCATTAAATCCAGGAATACGTTAAGGGATCAGTACCCATGAAGAAATCCTAGATCAGCCCTCCTGTATATGCTATATGACAATTGTCTCAGGTCTCACCTGTGATAATGGAGACCCAGGGTTTTTGGGCTGCGGGGCTGCCCCATCCTCTGCTTTCCTGGGGTGAGAGCGGGGCAAATGACCTCCATTCCTGCATTCGCGGCTGAGGAGGGGCCGAAGGAGGTCGTCGAGGAGTGCATTTTTTGCGGGGCTCCCACTGAACACGTGTCTTTCGTCCGAGCATCTCAATATTGTGAGCGGGAAAGAGAGCGGGTGGTAGGATTGAACTGCTGCTACCAAACCCCTGAGGAGGGGAGGGAAGTTGTACCTGGCGGTCAAGTGACCGATTCAGGTTACCTATCCACGCACCAATAGACGGACTCTTTCAGGGGTGTGCTGTTACACCCCTTAATCCCCCTGGCAAAGCCTGTGACTCGTTGGTTTGGCTCTGATTCATTCTGGGCTCTGACCCTCGATACATGTCAATTCCCAGTGTGAGAGGAAGCTGATCTCCGTCAGATTGATGAATGCTTATTCATTCACTAGGTACTTTTGTCCATAAGTGGTTTTATGACTCATTTTTGATGGACGAGCAAATTTATTATTTTTTTATGTATTCCCCTCACTACAGGTAGTGGAGATCAAAGAGTGAAATTAAGGTCAGCGTGTGTGTGTGTGTGTGTGTGTGTGTGTGCGTACGTGCATGTGCACAAGCGTATGTGTGACTGATACTGCGGTTCAGAAAGCTTCAGATGGCAATCAGCGCAGTGTCACCCATAATTTCCAGAAAGGCAATGCCAAAGTCTCCAGCTCTCAGGCTACAATTAGTTGGTCCCGTAGATACTGAACACATGGCCTACCTGAGCAAGTGCATTGACCCCCATGGGTTGCTATCTGCCAGGCAAGGAGAGTGGGGATTCTGGGCCGCTCAGGTGGTCATGATGAACTGAGGAAAAAGTGGAAATAGTAGAGGAAAATAGGGGATAGAGTCAACTATGTTGTGTCCAAGAATTTCGTTTTGGGTAGGCTCCAACAGAGAGGGGAAAGAGAAATCGGTAAGATCTCTATAACCACGCCAAGGGCTTGTTTCAGTTGCTTACGTTTCAAATCCTTCCTTTATTTCCTTGCATCCTGACCCCGAAATGTATTGAAGTCCCTCATCATAACACAAATTCCAATCTGCTGAATATGCCTCAAATTAAGAAAATAGGCGGGGGGCGTTTGCCGAAGATTTTTGAGCAAAGAAAAAGAAGAGTGTTCTCTGTGGAGGTATTTTAGGTACGTATGACCAATAAATGGTCTAAATGTGTGTGCCAGTGAAGCCCGAAGTCCATCCAGTTGCTGCTCTTGCAAACAGACACATAAATGTAACTGTGAGGACTGTTCCTGTCAAGGAAGAGCAAGTGAAGTGTGGCTGCCCCCTTACTCACATATTCCCTGTGGACGGGGTTCCACAGATCCCAGCCGGCAGCAAATTAAGCAATTCTAGTGTGCTTTTTCCTGCAACTTCTGACTTTGGCAGTTCTCTCATGTCAGAGGAGGAAAAGCAGAATTTGTGTGAAAAAAAGAAGTGGAGAAGAGAGGAGTTCTCTTGTCATGAGTGATCTGTGGGCTGTTCAAAAACCACTAGGCATGAGATTGGGCTGAGCGACTCTCAGCCTTTTTGGGAAAGATCTCTACATTTAGCCCCAGCTGATTAACCCTAGAACACTATCGCCGGGTGATTTTCACCCGAGCAAACGTGTTTACGTGATTTTCATTATGTTGCGTTTGTCTGAGTGTTATGGGTCCCTGGGTAGCTTCAGCATTGTCTTTGACATCTTTGAAGGCATGGGTGTTTTGTTTACCTCAGGGTACTTTTTTTCATTTTGTTAGACATGGCAAGTTCAAAATAAAAGAACACTACTCTAATTTGTCATGTATTGTCATAGTTTGATGACAAGTACTTTTTATTGGGTATTTTACTATATCGGGAAAAATCACCCGGCGTTAGTGATGGTGTCACTAATTTTAGCAATAGTGTTCTAGGGTTAAGAGAATGTTCGCAAGCATTTCATGGGCTGTCAATTAACTAGACCTATCTCCACTTTTTACTAAATGAGGAAAATGGGATGCGAGATCTTGCTGCATCATAATTTCTCACTCCAAGTATACTTTTCAGATATTTATATTCAGAGGAGTTATTGGGACCGAAAGGTATAATGTCATGCAGTTATACCTTTAGTAGAATGATTTTAGACAGGGGATCTAGGAAAATGTTAATGGAGATAGACCTTTGGAACTTTCAAAAAGTCATACATTTTGCAGGTATATGTTTCTATCTCTTAGACAGCTCCTTGTATTTCCAGAAATGTTTAGCCACAAAGTTCTGTCTTGCTTTGTGTTTTTTAAAAAAAAAAAAAGAACACAACAATATGACTCCACCCTAATCTGCAAATTACATGTTCATGGTAAAGGGTAATACAGAATTTGAAAGAAAAGCAGAGTATCTGACAATAATAATCACAGAAAATGGGCATCCGCATCCTGTCTGAAAATAAATAGGAGACAAACCTTGTAACACTGAAATGAGTTATGGAGTCTCGAGGCAGTTCAGTGTCTATAGCCAGTACAAGTTCATCTGAGTACATTCAATGCAGAAATGATGCACACTACATAGTTAACAAACTCTGGCCTCGGGCTTGGTTTCAACTAGTATTATGTCCATCATATTGTACTTGTTCTTGTGCATACACATGCGTCTTGCAATGCATAAAATATAAGATTGAAAATGAAGTAGTACTATCTTAAATTCCCCCTGGAATAAGACAAATGAACGGCTTTTAGACATAGATGCTTCAGTCAAGTGCTGTAGTACCTACCTATCTAAAATATCCCAGATTTCGTCATCTTACAACCTTCGATTTGGTATATTAGAGGGATTTTGCTTCGATATGGTAGAATGGATAGAACCTTTGCTCAGCGATCTTGTCATGCTGATCAGGTGACCCTACATCCAGCTCCCTGATTGGACAATGTGGACATAGAACTTTTTAAACTGAAGTGGACTGAAAATTCATACAAAGTACTATGCACTTTCTGGATGTGTCTCTCAGCTGCCCTCTGTCATTGAAAAAAAATTACATCAGGATATAGTACCTGTTGATATTGAGATTATTTCTATGGTAGAACATAATTTTTGATGAAAAGTGGAGATAGGCCCAGTTAATCCTCAGCCCAAGATGTGCTGGCAACTCTGAAGAATGGCATACTCCGCATGCTTCACCCATTGTAGTAGTACAGAAAAAGTCAGGAAAGGTCAGAATGTGCGTTGACTATTGAACGCTCTGCAAGCGGACTATCCTTGGTCAATACACTGTCCCAGATTTGAAGATCCCAAAAAAATCTTGTTTGCCATCTAGTGGCTGGTTGCAGAGTAGGTTATAAACTCACCCCCCTCCATGTTAGTGGATGGGAGATGGGCCACACTAAATAACAAAACTATGCGTCAAATACTTTTTCCCCAAATATTGTTTCTGTCATTTTAAGTATTTGAAGAGTTTGTTTCCAAAACGCAATAACTGCCTAAATTACAAAAATTGAGATTATACCATACAGCGATAGCCCTGTGCTTCTTACACGTGGTGCAAAATCTGATTTTAGAAATTCATACTATAAGGTGTATTTTTTCATGGTCAAAGTTTGTGTTTATCTCTAAAATGCTATAGGCGCTAACATCAAAATAGCTGATTAGCTCAAAATGAGTAAAATGATATATTGCATTTTAGAGACAAACTCTTAATTTCTTTCCATGCCGATGTATGTCCAAGTGTTCATTTATTCTGATAAGTTTGGATATATTTAGTTATTTCATACTACAAAAAAGGAGGTGCAAAATCATGATTGACAGACATGATTGACAACAACTCTAAGGGAGGAATTCACCTGCTGGATCATTTCTGGGAATTCTTTTGCACTGGAATGCGATCATTTAGAAGAGATATAACACCATTATTATGCATGCATAAGTTTCTTGGTAACAATACAACTGAATATAACCATAGTCATTATGATGGTTGCAATAGTGAAAGTTAATAGTTTATAATAGTACTTAGCGGAAAACATCACAATTTGTCTGTATCTGTAATATACTCAGAGGCAATGAAAACGCAACACTAGTTTGGATTCAAATAATTATGTGAGTCAAATTTATGTTCTTATTTTAACAATTCAAATATGTTGGGTGGGTTGACTTTGATGAATTAAATGTGTTAATGGGCCGATTTGGACAATAATAAACAGATGCATTAAACATAACGAGCACAAGTTGAAAATGAAAAATCACAACAAGACTGAACGGAACACACATTTAAAAATGAACTCAAAAGAACAGTCAGTATCGGGTGTGACCCCCACGAACATCCACATAGGCAGTACAACGTCTCCTCATTGACCTGACTAAGCATCTTAGGTTGTCTTGGGGAAGTTGTGGCCACTTTGCCTGTAGCGCATTCCGGAGCTGCTGCCTGGTTTGAGGTCTAGGTACTCTTGATGAAAGAGCTTGTCCCAGTTGGACGTACTACACCCAAAACGGACTGATACTGGACGTACTACACCCAAAACGGTGAGCCACTTGCCGGGCACTTACTCCCGCCTCTAGCATACCCAGGGCCCTGTTCTGTTGTTCAGTCGACAGACGTGGCATTGTGACACTTAAAAATGATTTTTTTTTGTGGCTTTTATCAAGCCTTTATATAGGGAAGAAAACCCCTCCTTCACTTCAACCACTGTACTTGCACAACTCCTAATCCCATATGTTGTACTTTAAGTGGATTGATGAGAGTCCAACTCACCCTGTTGAGTTAAATGATGATCATTCATGTGTAACGAGGTAAACATTGTGACCACAATGGTCACTTAAGAACTCAAATTGGACTACTCAGGTCCTGAGCAAAAATAAACCAAAATTTAGAGTGTTGCGTTTTCATTGCCTTTGAGTATAGTTTTGTTTTTTCTTTCAGCAGGGGTCGCTAAGGTTCTTCAGGCTGTGCTGATTCTAAGGTCGAAGGGGCAGAATGTAATAGAAGAGAATGCCTTTATTGTCACAATACACTGTACAATGAGATTAAAATAAACTCCTATCACAGTGCAACCATGTTCTAAAATATACAACATAAAACAAATCGTGCAAGAAAGGGGAAAGGGGGGGGTAAAGTGCACAGTATTGAGGCGCAATGTACATTTACAAAAAATAAATATGGCGCTATATACAGTGTGATATACAGTGTGGGTTATTGCACATTACAAAATATTGCACAGTAGTGCTGATAATATGCAGTGAGTAACGGAGGAGTAGATGTCAGGGTGAAGCAACATTATTAATGTTTCATTTCAGTTTTGTGTGACCATTTAACTTTTTATAATTTACTCGTGACTGAACGCTTTACGAAACTGCTCTAAATCTTCCGCGCTACATTTTTTTTACACATCAGGCGATCAAAAATATTCTTCACGATCCCTTACATTGTTGGAATTAAATCAAAGACAAAGATGAGAAATACCTGAACGCAATTTGGAGTATGGCTGATTGAAAGGCAAAAAAACGCATCCAAACGAATTATTTCCATCTTTCACGAGGAGAACTAGCAACACCTGATGGAAAACATGAACATCGACTGAACTCTGTGGTAAACTTACTGTAAAATTTCACTTCAAATACCTGGCAAAAACAGGGCTCTCAAGTCTCACGCATTGAGCGTGACATACACGCATTTCAATAAGTTCACACGCTCTCACGCCACACATGACATTTCTCATGCTGAGAAGTGATAAAACTAGCCGCACATTAGTAACATAAACTGTAAAAGAGATTAGTAATCTATGAATGGATGAGGCGAAGGCAGACGGTTCAGTTTGAATCAGCAACCTATCAGCCAATCAGAAAATAGTGTTTTTTGTTGCCAGGTGAAATAGCGGTGCCGTAATCAAGTCTTCCACTGCGCGCCAATGCTATTGTGCGCAGACGTCGAAGAAGAGCTGGAATTGGAAGCCCGAAATCAGGTAATCACTTCATCACTTTTTTTTCCCAATAACTGCTTATTAAAGTCGAGGAACTATGTAGGATATTTGCTTTATGGATAATTTCTTACCTCAATTTAACAGCTTTGGACGGTTACAACAGTGGGAACACGTAGTGATGCAGTCAAGACCGCCTTAGCCGAGACCAAGACATTACCAAGACCAAAGGGTGGCAAGACCAAGACAAGACCGAGACCAAGACCAAGACAGACCATTTCGAGACCAAGACCAGAGCAGGATGAGCCCGAGACCGAGACCAAACAAGTGTTTCACTTCACTCTAAATATGGGCAGTGTTTGGGTGAAAGTAATCGTGTGTAGCAACTGCATAACAGCTATTATTGCCCTTCCAGAGGATTGAGATTCTACAGTCATTTAAATTTTTTCCTGTAACGGATTGGCATGATTACACAGTCCAAAAATCATTGTCACCATCCCGGAGACATTAAACATTTAGGATTTCCATCAAAAATGAAAAGCAGCGGCAGGCGATGAATTTTTATTTTGCCTGCACAAACGAAGCGGAAATAAATGTCATGGGATTCATTCAGATTTTCCTCATATGGGGTGCCAACTTCACAAAGCTGGAAATCAGATGGCCTATGAGGAAAGTTCCCTTGCACAAATTTTGGGATCTTCTGAAGCCAGTGAATAACCTGCCTTATTTAGCTAATTTTACTTGGCAAGACTGATATCGGCAGTAATGATGACACACTGAGCAAATGGGGATCAACCACCAACAGTCGACCACCTGCCATTTTTAGCTTTTTTCATCTAGCTGATGGCTTCGGATAAAGCCATTGAAGACATAAAAGATCAGAACACTCAACGTGACACCAGGACATTTATAAGATCCCCAGTAGTTACCCTGCATATATAGCTATCCTTAAAACTTCAAAGCCATTAACTTGTAAAACAGCACAAGTTCCCCAATACTATGACTGAGTAGCAATATGCTTCATCCGGTGAATTCGCTAAGAAATTTACTTAATAAAATGCTAGTGATAACTGACCTTACCTATGACCGTTAACTCAGCGAGAACTAACGAGACAGGGTTAGTCAGCAGATGCTTGCAAACAATATAAATTTCGAGTTCTGAACAGATTATACCGTGCATGCATGTACAACATTTTTACAATAATATACAAAGTATGTACAAGTTGTGTTTAGTCTTGAGACGTTTGGGAGTTTTTTTCCCCCCAGAGTTTAAGAGCAGAGCCAGTCTATCTAAGCTTACCTCTCGGCATGCTTCCTCTTCAAGTGCCTGGAGAAAGTTGACGTTGTACCGGCCAGGGTTGGGTTCAATTACTTTTTTCATTTACAATTGCATATAATTGTACAGTAATTACTATTACAAATACTTTCAGGACAGAATGTTCAATTAAAATTAAAATTACGTTTCAATAAAAAATTCAATGATTTTTTTTTTACAATTACAAAAGTAATTGATCACTACTACTGTAATTGTAATTGAAAAAAGCAATTGAACCCAACCCTAGTGCCGGCAGTCTCTGTCAGGGCGATTTGACAAAATCTGCACACAGCAGAAACCATTTTTTCTTCGTTATTTTGCATATAGATTCTTTGCAATCTGTATAGGAGAACCTTATAAAAGTTGAATTGGCAGACATTTTTACTGGTTCACTGAACTAATTCGTTGCGCATCTGTTGTGAGACGAAAGATACATTGTAAAATGTTTTTACAATAGAAGCCTCAAACTGGCTGCATTTAAAGAAGGCTGTGTTGTAATAATGAGGCTGTGTACCAGCTGCTTGCCTGGATTTTGAAATCCCCTCAAGACCGTTATGTCCGAGACCAAGACAAGACCAAGGCCAGAGAGCGTCAAGACCAAGACAAGACCAAGACCATGCAAAAGTGGTCTCGAGACCATGACCGGTCTTGAGTACTACAACAGTAGGAACACGCATGGTAATTTAGTTACTACCAGTCTCGGTCAGGAGGATATCGGGCTGGCGAAGACCTTTGGAAATCCTGTCTCGCTAGCCTAGCCACCAACTCGTACAGCACACCCTCTCATCTTCAACGGGAGTTACCACGATAGCACAGAATACGGTACAGAACGTGTTTAATTGCTATTTTCGCAATGACATTGAGCAACAATAATAAACATTTTGCCAGGCCTGGACTTATCTCTACCCCGCCCCAAGTTGTACACATTCGTTGCCCGGGAGACTCCGTTCGTAGCTGCTGCCGTGAATTGTTGCTCGGTGGTCGTAATGTTCTGTCCTTCGGAGCTCGGCAGCCGAAGTTCCGCGACGTAGTCGGTCCGGCAGTATGCCTCGCCTTCTTCTCGTTTACATAGTATTTCTCCCTTTTTTTTTTTACCATAAATAACAATGCAGATCACATCATAACTCATGCTACTCTCTCTCTGCTCTTTTTTTACAAGGCCCCGACGGCAACCTTTCTATTATTTATTTATTTATCTTTACAAATCGGTCCCCCGCAGTTACACGGTTATGGTTTGATGAATTGACTTGTAACTTGTTTCGGGGAGAGTGGGGGCTATCTGCCCTCCATGTAGTGTATTTTGGCTGAAAACAAACCCTGCTCCGATCCGGTGTCAGAGGTGGTACCGCAACCTATCTTGTTTGTGACTGACAAAACGATACAAATGCACTTAAGAATTATTTAATTTAGCCTTTATTATACTGGGGAGTCCCAATGAAATTAAAAAGCACAGATATTGGGGGGGGGGGGGGGGGGGGATGAAGAGTCACAATTTACTGGCGGTTGTGAATATTGAATAACTGATCCTGGTGTGCCATCTAGTGATAGAATTTTTGCAACTGCGTGCATAAATTTGCAGCTCCGGACACATTTGCACAGATAAACCGTTGATCTTCTCGAACATGCCGAATCCAGATAATCCGTAAATGATTAAATAAATTGATATTTTAATTTGAAACGAGTGACTAAGTTGCCAATGTCAAAGTAGCGAAGGGAAAGTATACTACTTAAATACTGTAGCGAAGTAGGCCTACATGTACATCGATACCATGCACCATAGAAATCGGAAGCATCATGCCCCCTCAAGAAAATCTCACTCTAGCCTGCATTCAAAACTTGAGAGCCCTGCCAAAAGGAGCCAGTTAAATTACTTGGCAAAAAAGGCTTCCGTTTATTCGTTTATTATAATGCATTCGCGGAAACTGAAACAGGCGTGGTTTCATTTACATACTTTAGTTTTAAGACTTTTACACTGATACCAGTTGGGGCAACACGCAGTACCACTCTGTTATCCATTGTGTCAGGACAAAGACTGACTAAATGAAGACAAGTAGATATGAATACTTCAGAATGAAGTTGTTCCGATTTTAACACACAATGCATACATATATATTCATATATGCATAGCCTATAACGACTAGTTTCTTCCAGGTATAGACTTGAGTCAGATTCACAAGCACAGCTGAATGCGAACGCTTTTTCATTGAACGAAACGAAAACGTAGGTAACTGAGCGATAATATAAAGGGTAAGGTAATCGTAGGGCGTATTCTTTAGCTTTGCCTAATAATGTAGCATAAATATTGTGAATTTACAATTGGTTATTCGTGTCCTTTTTCAAGGCTGAAAAGATAAGAAAGCTCACGGGAAACAAGTCACCCCCACCCCCCACAAAATAAATGGTCGACACCCATGTGTACTGTGAACATGTGCCTCATTGGACATTTATACACACAAGATGGCGGAGCTATTCTGCCGTGTGCAATCGGTCGTGTGCAGAGCCAGGCTCTGGCCGCGTGCACTGTGGTCCAGCCAATGGCGTTGTCCACTATACTTTTTTGTATGCCTGTGGTAGTGATCATGTGACATTATATTAACGAATCCACGCAGTCTCAGTTCTTTGTGGAGAAGTGTGGGTGTGGTGGAAAATCGCCATCGCTCGGATTCGGTTGATGTTCACGCTATCAAGTAAGAGTTTTACCCCGAACTGCTCTCGCTAAGTCTCAGGAAAATAATTAGATTGTTGTGACCTTCACCAGCGACCTAACTGCCTCGTTTAAGCGAGGAGGTCTATGCAATGACTTCGAACGCGATCTGTCGTGCGAAAAATTCGTTTGGCGTCTGGTGTGAAAGCAGCTTCAAGACACGTGAAGGAAGGAGTCTTTTGCAGGTCAGTTTCTTGTTTTTCCAGTTAAAGCTAAAAAATAATTATGACGTCGTGTCGAAGTAGTGATGTGAAGCTAACGGCAAAGCGCGAACTAATGATAACCTTCTCCAGGAAAACGTGGATAGGACAGTTTGCAAATTCATGGCTTACTAGCCTTGGCTCGAAGTTTTTTTTAAGCTCCGATGTTAACCTTAATCTTTTTCTGGGGCTTTGAATGACGCGACACGCCATTTGAAAATTCTCGAACACGATTAATTACCGAACTTAGCTAGCTAACATGCATAACTTGTAATATTTTTCGAAGGTAAAACTCAAGTTATACAGCTCGCTTGGTATCAGGCCGCAATAGTTAAGGAAGAACAACGAAGCTAATATGAAGTGCGTAGTTACCGACGTTAGCTTGATGAGTTTCGCTCGCTAGTGCTGGCGTTAGGGTGCGATGAGATGTAGTTGCTGTACTGAACCTCTTGGGGTAGTTTGTCCTCTGAATTTGACCCATCCTAGGTAGCTAAGTAGGTGGTAATATATTTATTATTGATGATGATGATGATAATAAAAGACGTGCGCAACATGGACATATTTAAGAAAAAGCAGTGTCTCCGTGTCCGACAGTCGGATTAGAGTTTTAACATAATTCCGTGTTCAACAGTCCACAGTTTATTAAAGATTTCTTTAAATCTACAGTTCAAAATGAGTGCCAAGAATGTCACCAACGGAGCTGTATTGAAACCCTATCCCTAAACACTGAAAGATTCAGTAGATTTAAAGAAATTTTGAAGGAAACAAATTGGATTCTCGGACACGAAGTTATATTAATAAAACCCTATCCGACTGTCGGACACGGAGACACCTCTTTAAGGGCTAGGTCAAAAATACATGCTGTTAGATAACATTCCTAGATAACGATATAGTTATTATAATCAATTGTATACTTAGCAGTATCATACCGCATGTAGTCATGGATGTTGACCAATTGCTTCCATCTTGTACATTGAGTGTGGACTTCATGAACATCAGGGACCACGGTGGAAATAAGTCCCGGACTTTTTCGTATTTACCTCTGACAATGTCTCATACATGTGTTGACTGTTTTTATTATTAGAACTTGTATTTGAATTTGTCGAACTAAACTAAAATACCTGGGAGCAGTGAACAGCGAACTCCGGAGCGGCTGTGGTGGGAATGCGTCTCTTGCTAGCTGTATGTTAACGTTTGCTAGCAGCTATAGCGCGTTATTTTGCAGGGTGGGGGAATCTACTGAGAATTGATGAATTTGTTTAGGAAGTCGTAACGGCGGGGTTGGGGGCCGCTGACCATCTCATCTGTGCTTGCTAATGTAAATTGCCCGCGAGGTGTCTAGATTACCTCTCTGAAGTCAATGTTATCGTAGCCTGTCCCTCGCTTGCTGGCAAGATGACTGTTAGGCGTTGTTTGATACGTTTTTTGAGGCCTTTGTGCATTAATTTGTCGTTAATTGGGGATCTTGTTAAACATTCTGTGCTAGCTAGTTAGCTAACGTGTGCGGGACCACGTGGCAAATGGCTTTTTTTTTCCTTTCTTTTTTTTCAAAACTTTATTGACAGTATATGTTCAAATATAAAGTGCAGTAAGAGTGAACATATATGCCGGGGCTCGATACAGAAAACAAGCACATATAAGACACTAAGTAAAAAGAAATAAATAAATTAAAAAAGTAAAGTAAAATGCAGAGTGCAGTTCTGCCAGAGTGCAGTTAATACAATCAAAAAGATTTAGGATTTCAAGAGTCTTCACAGCCTTGGGGTTTTTAGAATGTTCAATAGATACAATGTATTCATTAAGAAAGATTAAAGGTTTTCTGTTACCAAATTTTGTGGATGTGGAATTTTGCTAAAATAATAAGAAGGTTTATTATATAATTAAGTTCTGAATTACTGAATGTATAACACCCAAACAGGACATCTTTATAGAATAGAGTAAAACTTTTGAGAATTTTGCAATGCGCATAATCAACAAATTTTTTCCAAAAAATAACAGAAGAGGGGCATTTCCAAAACGGGTGAGATGATGTTTCATTAACAGTTCCACAAAAAGAGCAAGTAATATCAATGTTTCTCCGTATCTTTTGCAAATAATGTTTGGTGGGGTAACAAAGATGAAGTTTAAAACAGATGTCCCGAGGTTTGTTTGCGATTAAAAAATCTTGAGGGTAGGGTCCATACTTTTTTCCATTGAATATCTGTGACAAATTTTCTCCTATAGTAGATTGCTGATGGAACAGTAGTAATGTCTTTCTGAAAGAGGGATCTCACTTTTTTGTTCCTGGTTGAAGGACTGGATGAGAAGCACATTTTTCCGACTGCTCTATCATATAATGATACCAAACAGGGAGAGGTAAAGGGTTTTGTATAACCTCTGAACAACATTACAACGCCTTTTGGAATGGCATCCATTACAACAGAGAATTCTTTAGGCGTGACAGGGAGCTGATAATTTGCCAGAAATGCAGAATAGGTCATTAAAAGTCCTTCTGAATTAAATAATTGATGAACAAAATTAATATCGTTTTCAAACCATTTTGGGAAAAAAATTGATTTGTTCTTGAATACAATATCACAATTGTTCCAAATTAGATATGTATGTGGGGAGAAGGAGTGTTTATAAATGAGTGACCAAGCTTGTGGAATTTGGCTAATTTAATAGGCAATTTCAGTTGCATAGTTGCATCTGAGCAATAGCGCTAGACTACCCAGCTTGGAGAAGATGTAATTTTGAATAAAGTTCCAGATTGATTCAGGGTTACATAAAAATAGTCTTATCCAGTTGATTTTAAAGGTGTAATTTAAAGTTGTGAAGTCTAAAAAGTTTGGGCCTCCAGAGTCATTCTTGTTCCTCATCAGAGTTTTTGATATAATGCATTTTATTTTTCCAAACAAATTTATAGAGCATTTTGTCAATAGACATGCAAACAAAGGAATCAACATTCAAGGAAAGAGCAGCATATGTCAGTCTAGAGATACCCTCTGTTTTAGTTAATAAAGTTCTTCCTCTAAAAGTAAGATCTCTCTGGAGCCACATGTTGAATCTTTTTTGAGATTTACCAATGATGGGATTAAAATTCAATCTGCAGTGGGAGTTGGCTTTAATACCCATTATCCATTGTGCGTGACGTCACGCATTTTCGGTTGGAGGTATAAACTATAAACTCCGCCGTATCTCATGTAGATTCTCCATTGACGACCACCTACACAACGTTCATTCCTACCATTTATGCGCAATATTTGCACACTTTTGTCAGAAGTTGTAGAACAACCACAACTTGGAAAGTGCGCAATTTTGGTGGTGTTAAGTTTTAGGGAGTTTAAATGGTTCAATTACATGCATTCACTTTCATTTTGTAATGCAACTATGTGCTGCGAACCATACAGCGATATGTGAATTAAAATTTTTGCGCATGCAGTGGGGCTTACGTTAAAAAGATATTGTCAGGACTGTTGGCAGAAAAAAATGGAAAATCACCACTTCTAAAAGCAAGAAAAGTTTTAAATTTTTCTTTCCTTTTATTTTAAATTGTCCATGCCGGCAGTACAGTCCGTTGACCGGTTCCACAAACGGAATGTCTGAAGCGTCTGGTATCGATTCTTCATTCGGTTGCGGAAAGTTACGAAGTCTGTTCACGAATTTGCGGAAATCACTCGTGCACTTTGTGGATCAATTCGTTTTATTCAGTCATTAGGAATAAAGCCTTGCAGAGCCATTTTTCAGTGGCTAGTCCTTTGACTGGTTCCGCAAATTTCCAGTTTCGCAAACAGCGCTCTTGTCAGGCCAAACTTATGATATTCTTTGTTTATTTGCATAATTGCATGCCCCTAGCCACAAAGGAACTGACACATGTATTTTCCGCCAATTTTAGCCAGCATTACTCTGCAGGCTATATCATAATTGTCAAATTTATGGATAATTGTTCCGTGTGTCGACATTGTCAGCTGGAATCCACGTGCGCTGGCCTCAGTTAAAGACGATTTACAAAATGTCTACAAAATGTCGTTTGCGGAACTAGTCAAACGACAAGCACTCACTCTAATGAGTCTTAATGAAAAAGTATCAAGAGTACGAAATTGGGATTTATATGGTCAAATGTACGATAATTTCCGATCATAATGACACTTGTAACGTGATAAACGCATGTATTCCCGGGATTCAATGGCCACACACTGCGCAGTGCGCCTTATCACAGGAGTTGATTTGCTGCTGCAATGGTAAGCAACAGTTATCGGGCATTTATTTCTCTTTCAAGCCGAATATCTCGAAACGATAGTTAAGAGTTAAATTTGCAATAATTTATCGTTCCAGCGGTGTCAAACTCAAGGCTGACAGCGACGTCGTTTTCCCGCTAATAAAGTTTGATTTCTGCAAATGGTGGAATCGGTCAAATTGCTGAACCGGTCAACCCACTGCTCATATACAAATTCCTAGCAGTAAGGCTGATCTTTTCTCTGTTAGATGGCAACTACATGGTGTGCAGTCAGGGGCTGTAATTGTCACACACTATCTTAAGTGGAAAAGGCAGATCTGCCTAAAATATGCTGGCCTGTTCGGTCAAGGCGCATGCGATTTCCCTCCACCGTTACGAGTATTACGCTTCCTAGCTGACAACGAGCTAAAACGGGACTGGGTAAAGGCAGTCAATAGGGTTGATTCAGAACTGGTATGTGTTCGGCTTTTTAGCTCGATCCGAGCGTGATTCATAGAGTGGTTTCTGTTGCACCATTAAAATTAACTCTTCTTTGCTTTTCGAAGTAGTTATTTTCCATTTTTCTACCTACAGTCGTGACAATTTATTTTTAACACAAACCTCACTGGTTGCATACACTATAATTTTCATTCCCATCCCGCTGTATGGTTCGTGGCCCAAGAGTCGTATTACAAAATCAGTGTATGTAGCCTCTTCATTCATAACGTAATTCAACCTTTTAAACTCCCGAAAACTTTCTAAAACAAACCCCACCAAATCGCGTACTTTACATGTCGTCGTCGTAGTCGTTGTTGCTCCGCAGCCTCTGACAAGCGTGTTAATATCGCCTATAACTGGTAGGAATGAACGTTGTGTGGCTGGCTGTCAATGGAAATCTGAGATACGGCAGAGTTTATACCCCCAACCGAAAATGCGTGACGTCATGCGTCATTGATAATGGGTATTAAAGCTAACTCCGATGTGATCCATTCTCAAGTTGACTGTGAAATTCAGTTCTTGTTGGGTCTTTAAGGGCTAATGCGCCAATAATAGGGCTGTAACAATACACCAAACTCACGATTCGGTACGCATCACGATATTTGACCCACGGTTCGATACACCCCACGATATTTATTTTATTTTTTTTAAACCCATGATTTTATTTTTTATTTTATTAATTCATATTAGAATAATTATGAGCTGTAGCAAAAATGAAAACAAATATATAAATGTAAAGATTAAGTTTTTATTACTCAAAGCAATACTGTTGAAAAAAAAAAACAATCAAAAACTCCTGAAAAGGTAGGCTTGAATATAGCCTAAAGTGATTAGGAAAACTAGATGCATAACCAAATAAATTTGTCCGAGCTAGCAGACTTGCCCGACTGCTGTAAAAGTAAATAAATAACATTTCTCTAGAGCAAAAGTATAACTCCATTGAGTTGGTTGATAAACAAATTAAATCAAAATTCCTTTACAATCTTAGGTACCAGGTTGCACTAGTACATTGCACAAATCAAGCCAAATGAACGAACAGCTGCCACCTAACCAGATAGTTTGATTTAAGACATTTCAAAATTCTTTTTCAAAAACACCATAATGTCCACATTATCAGGTGAGAGGCTTGCTCTTTGGGCTGTGACAATGTCTCCTGCAGTGGAGAAGACTCGTTCACTGGGAACAGATGTGGCAGGTATTCCAAGAAAAAGCTTAGCTAGATTAGATAAGTGAGGAAATAGTTTTTCATTTTGTCTCCACCACACAAGTGGATCTGACTCCACGGAGAGGCTTTGCACTGATCTGTAATATTGTACCTCCTCTTCCACCAACTGAGGGAAAGCCTTGACTGGTGTTTCTGCATCTGCTGGAAACAAGTCTCCAAACAGTTCAGCTATTGGTGGTCTTTTCGCTGGGAGTGGACTGGCGCTGGTGCTGGCATTGGCACTGCTGGTGGAGCCCTCCGCTCTCTCCTTATCTGTCTCCTCCCTGAGTGTCTGGGCCTAAAACAAAAACAATTGAAACATAATATTGTCTTAGATAAATATCAAAGTAGTTATGACATCATCCAATAATGCAAGAAAATTTTAGGCCTACAGTACAGTCAGTTTAATTGGCCTACATGTAGCCCATCATGCTGCTTTGATGAGGCATACATTGACATTAAAGTAATTATGTTAATAATAAAAGTTAAATAAATAAATGAATCATACCTGAGACGTCTGTGAAAACTGTTCCAGAATTTTTTCTGTCAGGCTGTGGAAGGCTGATGTTTTGGTGGCCTCGTCAAGGAAACGTAGCAATTTGAAGCGTGGGTCCAGCGCAGTGCTTATATGGAGGACGTCAGTTAGGGCCTCATCTGTCTGTGGGTAGCGGTCCTGAAAATCCGACGCAATGGCCGTCTTCATTTCTTTCACAGTTGGTGAGTCAGAGCCAGTGTGTTTCATTGACGTCAAAATCCTGTCTTTCAGGGGTAGAATCATTGATAGTGTGGGCATCTGTTCGGTGCTCATCAGGATGGTGATTGTCTTCAGTGGTTTGAGCACCTGAACCACATCAGCCAGCTGTACGTCGGTATCAGAAAGAGTGACAACCTCTTTGATTTTTTTTTTTTCTTAAGGCTTCCATCTGTCAACGCGGCGAAAACAGCAGCCTGTTGCTCGAGGTATCGCTCGAGCATGTCGTGGCTGGAGTTCCACCTTGTCGTAACATCCTGCACCAGCTTGTGCGATGGCAACTGAAGCATTTTCTGTTTGTCACTCAACACTGCTGCAGCTGTAGTACTCTTATGAAAAAACGTGACAATTTTCCTCACTCTGCCAGGAAGTCGGGACACCTGGTTCACCGCCATACCTTTATGCGCAGCTAGATTTACTGTGTGGGCGAAGCATCTGATGCAGAGAAAATCCGGCGCTCTCGACAGCATTTGCTATATTCCTCGCATTGTCAGTCGTCACTGGGATGGAGATGCCTGGCCTGGTGATCTTCCATTCTGCCACCGCCTCTGTCAGAACTTCTGCCAGATGCTCACTTGTGTGGCTCTCATACAACGCTTGTGTCTGAAGCACATGGTTCGCCATTTGCCAAATAGCAGTAATGTAGTGTGCCGTTATTGTTAAATAGCTGTGCGTAGCACGAGATGTCCGTCCATCTGTGGTGATGGCGATATAATCAGCGCACCTCAGTTGTTCCTCAATCCTTGTTTTGGTCTCTTTGTAAAGGCCGTGTTAGCACTGCGTATCGGGGCTCGACTTCTTGCATTAAAATTCGGAATCCTGCGTCGTCGACCACGGAAAAAGGTTGCATATCCTTGGCCAAAAATATTCCGATAGCCCTAGTTATTCGTTGGGCATGCTCGGAATTCACTGGCAATTTCGTTTGTAATATATTGGGCAATGTAGAATTAAATTGATGTCCGGATGGCACCGTTTTGTGTGTATCCATGTTTGAGGTGTTACCCGTCACCTGACTAATCTTTTTCAAACACTTACGGCAAATGGTATGTGTCTTGTCAGTCACGCGTTTGCCATCCTTATATTCCACAGGGTATCCGAAATATTGCCAAACTGCAGACCTAAATGAGCTGGGGGGGTCTGCAGTTTCAGGCAACCTATGATCTGAGTCAGCCATTGTGTACAGGTGTTGTCCCGCCAACGTTATTCATCAAGGCAACACTTTTGTATCACGTGTCTGACACCTGATCACATGACTAATTCGGCTAAAATAACTTACAATTGGTTTCTAATAAAATAGAAAGTTGAGGAAAATAATGATAATTTGAAACTTGGATGAATCCTTAACACTTAGTTTCATGTTTGCTGAACTAAAGGGTAAAAGAGCTTTGAAGGAAGTAAAGGGAAAAAAAAGAGCTTTGAAGGGCTTGTCGTGGTTCTGTCTTGTCTGTCGCAATACAACGTCGTGGGCCTGCGCATCGCGGTGTCTCGATTCGATGCAATATCGTTACAGGCCTAGCCAATAAGCTAGGACAGTAGCTAGACAAATGATCTGGCAACCCAATACAGCTATATAATGTGTTCACTGGGCTTCTGAGCTGTGTAATTTTGGTGTTGCAGTATAGGTTTAACCTGAAAATCAGATTTTTTTTTTTTTAAAGTTATCCTGGACTACTTTAAGCGCATTCTGCATTCAGGTCAACATGTATGTAAAGAAATCATGGCTAATGATACCATTCTTGTTGGCAAAGTTACATTATTAAAATGAACAGTTAATTGGGTTGTTTTTTAAAATTACCATTTTCTGAACTCTGTATTACCCAGTGCAATTACGTAAATGTGACCGGCATGTATTTGGGGAATTTAAGACATCTATATGAATAAATTATGAACACCATATAAGATGTAGTTTTTCCTCAAGTTCATAATTTGTAGACTGTAAGATCATCCTTGAGTTGTAATCAGAATTACATTTCTAGGTTCACCTTAAGATTGTTTAGCACGATGCATGATCAGGAACAATAATTCCCTGACTAATACAAATGGTGAGCAGTGGTCTCCAGCTACATTGCAAAAGGACTCGCATGTCTGCCGAAACCCGGGATCGAACCAGGGACCTTTAGATCTTCAGTCTAACGCTCACCCAACTGAGCTATTTCGGCCTCAGTGACTGTGTTTTAGTTAATAAAAAAAAAAAATGCGGGTGATGTATAAATGCTTGATTGCCATATATGATTGTAACATTATTTCTGAACTACTGATGTTTGTGAAATCCACAGATGGCAAATCTAGTTTTGCAGATGACCTTTCCAGTATTTTGTTCTTCTTCTATGGTAATTGTCATAGGGCTGAACATGAAATGGGCTGCCAGGTTGTCTCTGTGGCGCAATCGGTTAGCGCGTTCGGCTGTTAACCGAAAGGTTGGTGGTTCGAGCCCACCCAGGGACGGGCTTTGTTTTTAATGTAGAAAATATGTAGTTTTTACTGTTAGCCCCCCTCATCTTTCTGTCATGAGGGACTTAAATCAAAGGCGGATTTTGTGACGGCTACGGCATCCAGAAATGAATCCCTTCTGACACTGTTGCAGTAGCCGTCAAATCCAGTTGGGACATAAAGCAACGGCAGATTATGATCAAAGTTTGTTTGCAAAATAGTTAGTTCAGCGTGATCTGTAATTGTAATTTTAACCTACTGTGAGCGCTTATTTGTCCCAACTATCGCTGACAAAAGGGGCAGATGACATGGCTTCAGGGGAAATGAGAAACTGTTAATATTAGATTAGATTCAAATTTGTCATCCTGCCAAGTACAGGTAGAGAGCGTTGACGAAAAGAAATGTACTTTTTTTTTACTTCTAACAATTCAATTAAAAAAGTACATAAAATTTGACATTTTAAGCACACATCAGAGTGTGAGCGAATGGTAATGTGCATAGGAGTGTGCATATACAGCATGTGTACGCTATATATGCACAGTAGAATAAAGACTGATGTACATGGGTGTAAATATAGATATTTATAGGGTACACAGAAATTATGTACTGTGTACTACAGCAGAAAATGGTTCACTATGGTTTTATACAGTGAAGTGTAGATAGTATTCTGCATCTGTGGGAAAGGTTCGCTAAAACACGTATAGTGTGTCACTATCAATTATAGAACACATTTCATTTCGGAAACGCAATGAAAACCATTTAATTCGATCACCTGAACCACGCGTTGTAGTGACTACGTGAGATTAGTTCTTTCCCCGTAGTAGATCAGCCTGCTACGGCAAGCAACGCCAGCACACCGGCTTAGGTGTAGATCAGCGCAGATCTATTTCTGGGTGCCGTAGCCGTTGCAAAATCCGCCGTTGCAATAAGTCCCAATTGACGTCGTCAGAAAACAGTTATCGATTCAAAAAAGGCGCTGTAATTCCAATTCATAATTCATTATTGTGACGCGGGAGGGCGACAGTAGATTTGTAACCAAGCTCTTAAATGAATATTGAAACAAACTGAATGACTGTTTTTAAGCCCAACGCTCACTGGCCGCGAAGCGTCGCGTCAAACTCCAAACGCTTTTAAACTTTATATCAATGTTTTAAACGCCCTCTGGAAGCGTCAGTTGCATCAATATTAACGGATTACAACAGGACCGAGAAGCAACCCATAGGTTTGACTGTCAAAATATTAAACAAGACAACGTTTAATTTTGAGAGAACCTACCGATAAAGCTTACTTCAAGTGATGGCAAAGTGCGACGGTCAGGTTACTATACGTTATACCCTGGCATAATTTTCCTCCTAAATTTAGCCGTCTTGTAAATTAAGATTATGATTCATTTTACTTTACCCAGCAACTCATTAGCTAGCTAGCTAATTTAGCAGTGTAAAGTTCTTATCAGTGGACCTTGAGTTAGGTACTGTCTAACTGTAGATCGCTTGACAACTTAAATGCCCGCAAAATAACCGATTTCCTTTCAAAACTGCGTCCTGGTTAAAAAGCAGGTTGACAACTGCATGTGAATGATTGCCGCTAAATGTGCCCCACCAGAGCCATCGAGAGACATGGCTCTGTGCTACTAACCATAACAAGGCGATATAGTTTAATCTAAAAGAGAAATGAATTTTTATTGTGTTGACGCTTCAGAAATTGAGCAGTTGCGAAAAGTAAAAATCTGACGCGCGTCACGCTGCCAGTGGGCGGTGCTCCATTGAAATGAATGTAGCAATTTTTTGACGCGCGTCTCACGCCTCCAGTGGGCGTTGGGCTTTAGAATTTTCAATGTTCAATGACCTTATGGTAAAAAGTAGCTTCTCTGGTTATCATATTGTTTGCGAAGCTGGATCTCGTGTCATGCATTGAGGTACAGTCCCAGATTTGCTCCAGCGAGCGAGGTCCCACGGTTGTACCTGATTCCCGGGTGATAACTGCGAAAATTGAGCGAAGTCCCTTTTAGTATGATAAATTAGACTCATAAGTTTGCGAAAACTCGAAACTTTAAAGGGCATCTAAGGTCGATTCTCCAGACGGGACGTTGAACGCCCAACAAACAAATCCTTTACTTTTGCTGACATTTTGCACTGCCCCATGACTAATTTCATTCATTAACCAATGTTTTGTGTACAAGCATAGGTAATGCTTCTATTCTATTCTAAGAGCATGTTCGTGAGGAGGGCTGCCAGGTTGTCTCTGTGGCGCAATCGGTTAGCGCGTTCGGCTGTTAACCGAAAGGTTGGTGGTTCGAGTCCACCCAGGGACGAAAGTTGTTTTCTTTGTGCATTCCTTCTACTTCACATTATCGTCTTTCCTTCTCTTTCAACTTACGGTAAATGTCTTCGCAAAAAAAATATTTTCTCTGACGTGAAGATTCAAATGGATTATTGTCCCCCGCCACCACGGTAGCAAGCGGAGCGGGGACACAGTATTCAACTCTGTCAGTCCGTCCGTCCGTTTAGTCTCGTTTGTTGTGAACGTGATATATCAAGAACGGTTTGACCGATTTCATTCATCTTTGGCTTTAGTGTGTATTATTGTGATAAGCCGACCCCAGCCGATTTCCGTGACCTGACTGGGCACATGGCCACGTTCAGTGGCAACACTTGTTTGTTCATAACTCTGACAGTAGAGGTCGCTTTTGGATTTGGAATAGAGCACCTTAGGGTTTTCTGAACAGCAGATGTAACGTAAAAATCTTGTAGTTTTTGTGGCTTCCCATAATGACCGTGAAAGTGTGCCTGTGGGCTTGGAATAAAGCTCTTGATGGGATCTCTGCACACTAGGGATGCGTCACATAAGTTTTCATCCATCTGTGTCCTTTATTGGTCAACTCCTAACCAGTGTTGGATCTAGTGGTTTTCAAACTCGGTCCTGGCGCCCCACAGTGTATGCTGGTTTTTGTTCCGACCATAATTGCAATCTTAAGATTTTGACAAGCTTTTGATTTCTCATTAGCTGCATTCCATGTTTAGAGCGGTTATTTACCATCTGAAACCACATTTTGATGGGCATGTTCATTGTGCCATGAAGAATATTAACCTTTGATCATATTGTGCTTATTTTTCTATATTGTACAAGTGGATTTTCAAGTAAAAACATTTCTAGACAGATCAAATTGGACTCTGAGAAAATCGTAAGTTCCAAATTAGGTTGTTGAACAGGGGTGTTTTGATTCTTTGAAAATAATTTGCCTGAATAAAGTGAAAAGGGGGGGGGGGAAACAGGTTGTGACTCTAGCCAAATAAATTATTTTTTTGCAAGTGTGTGTCATCAGTTCCAATGAGGAACCTATTGATTGATTGTTTATGCTGACTAAATGTTTATTTTAATTGTTTCCCTATGCAGTTATTTATACTCGTCTCTAGTATATCGCAATTCTCTATGACATTTTTATTGCTCATGCCATGTATAGATTTGTCAAATGTGGCTTAGGAGGACAAACAACTGCTCTAAACATAATTGCACCTAATTAAGACAAATCAACAGCTTGTTAAAATCCTATGATTACGGCTATGGTTGGAACAAAAGTTAGAATACACAGTGGGGCACTAGGGCTGAGTTTGACAATGCCTGGAGTAATCATTAACTTCCCTAATTGGCGTCGTTTTACAAAGTCTTTCCCGTTTTCACCTTCCTGGCTTTCACTGATGCACTCAGCACATGCAGAAGATGGCACTTTAATGACATTTATTTAAAAGCCACTATGTGGAAGGTGAAGAGAAATGGAGATTGGACAGTTCCATGTGGAGTCATTTTGATTTTGTCCAAACCTGTGGTATGTGCTTATGTACTCACTGGGTGTGAGAACGATGCTGTTGCCCAGAAATGTAAAGATTTCTGTAGAAAAAACATAATGGAGGAAAGGAGGACGTAGGGCTGGGCGATATATCGATATTATATCGATATCGTGATGCAAAGTAAAATATCGTCACGGATTTTGACTATCGTAATATCGTGATATGAAATAAAAGTGTTGGCTTTACTGGTTTTAAAAGCTGAATTACAGTAATGGGTTGCATTTTTCTGCACTTGCAAGACTGTTGAAGCTGTTGCCTGCACCTGTTTCATCGTTATGTCAACATTACTAATTAATGGTTATAAAAAATATTATTGTGTAAATATTTTGCAAAAGCACCAACATTTGTCCCGATAATATCGGCAAAATATCGATATCGAGGTATTCGGTCACAGATATCGGGATATTAGATTTTGTCCATATCGCCCAGCCCTAGGAGGACGCCCTTTTTCCTCCTGGGTAAGCAAAGCTTCGGGAGACTCACTCATCAATCAATCAATCAATTTGCCATGATTCACAAACAGCTTATCCAGTAGTTAATGATAGTGTCATCTGATTGAGTATTGGATTACCTCAGTCCAAATTAAAGGTCATCCTTATCCTTTAGTCAGCTGTATGCTTTCAGAACTTCCAGAAGATGGCACTGTATGGCCTGCAGATTTCGCCGATTTCATCTGTGACTCTTAGTGTGCATCTGGGCAGCTAGTCTCTGTGGCGCAATCGGTTAGCGCGTTCGGCTGTTAACCGAAAGGTTGGTGGTTCGAGCCCACCCAGGGACGAAAACTGTTTTATATATCCTCACCTGTCTCTCTAGAGATATTGGAATTTGCATGATTATGAAGATCTGTCGTTATGGGAAATGTGTGATGCTGTGAACTGGAGTACCCCATTTATACCATCAGATGGTTCCAGGAAATTTCTGCAGTATTACTATGCACACATGATCTATTTTAGTTATCTTAATTCTCTCACTCCTGAACAAGATTGCTCTGGTTACTTCTTAAACTCCCTGCCTTTGACTGTAAATGTTACAGATACTGAATAACATGGCAAAGGCTATACCCCCAACTGCTGAGCAGCAACATCTTTCGGTGAAAGTTTTTGGTCTTAGATTTATTGGGGGAATCAGAGTAACCTTCCCCCGTTTCACCAACGGTTGGGGGAATAAGAACAAATTTCCTTTCCTGTGCCACCAATTGGTTGGGGGATTAGCCACTTCTAAAATGTACTAATAGGGGATGATGAATGTTATTGTGATTTTTAAAATATTTAATTTAAGTTTCTGACTCTACTTATTCATTTCTGGACACGAAATAAAAATGTTGAATTTGTTGGGGAAAAAAACAGGAAAATGAATTGTCTTGCCTCACATGTGCATTGTGTAGATTAAATCTGAAAAACTGCTTCGCTGACTTGCAGCGATGGAACATTGGATTAGACCAAATTTAACATTTTCGCCAATGAATGGGGTGTATGGTAGTCTCTGTGATCTCAGCTCCTTGCAAAAAAATGTTTGGTTTAAAATAATTTTGTTGACCTGGTCTGTCATAAATAATGAGTTGAGGTATTGGAGTGAAAACTAAACAGCAGAATTGAATCGCTCAAATTAAGTTTTCAGTTGCATTTGGCTAATGCCATATTGAACTCATCTTGTGTAATTTGAATTCAAAAATTCAAATATGCTTAATTAAACCGAGACAAATTTTGCAGTAATGAGTCTGTTTGCTGAAAAGTAAGTTATTTAGAAGTGTAATGACGATGAGGACTATTTTAGTCTTGGCTAAAATTGTTGGCATTACAATAGCTTAGAGGGGATGCAGCTCTGTTCCTCCTGCAGTACAGTGCCAGGTCCTGTGCAGTGATGTAACCGTACAGCTCCCTCTCCATTGCATAAGGACAGCCCTGTGGAACAGCCTGTCCCACCATGGCGCTCCTCAGCAGCCCAATCAGAGATGCAAGCTGACATGCATTCCACGAAGGCGAGGTACAGTTATCTGTAAGTGTGGTTCAACCTGCTGTCAGACACTGTATAAAACGCCAGATATCAGGACGGGTCAGTGAGATTTGGCCTCCTCTGAATCTGTATTTAAGCTTTGTCAAAGTCTTCCTCATAGCAGAACTGTGGTGGGGATTGAGTACTTGGTGAATTGCCTTTATTTTAACTTTAAGGTATACATCTGTCCACTCAATTGTAGCCCCCAGATGATGTTCAACTGCTACTGTAGATTCATGGTTGTCGTCTTTGCTGCCGCCACCGCGTCTGTCGACATTTTCTTATGGACGCTCATCAAGGCCGTAAATTTCAACTGATTTCTTTTGATATTTGGTGTGGGCATAGGTTATGGTTAGGTCAGGACACCTGTTGATTTTGGTTTCCATGCCAACAGAGTTAGCTGAATGAAGTACAATTTCATGCTGAAAACGAGTCAGTTTCAGTGCATGGTTTGTGAATGCTCTAGTGGACTGAGTTTTCAAGTTATCCCATGCTGGCACTTAGGGGGCTAGACCTAAGCAGGTGCTGCCGACCAGACTTTCTGGTTATCATGGAACTCCATATCCCATCAGCCTCTCCTTTGTGTTTGGGAAGCTCTGTTGCTGTTGTGGGGATGGAGAGACCTTGGTGGTCCTCTCTTTTTGTCTCATTTCAGGTGTCCAGTAGCAGCTGTACTATTGACCTCTTTCATCTGCAGTGGGTATTTCAATAACCAGTTTGTCTTAAAGGAGAATTCTGTTGTGAAATTGACTTGGGGTGTATTGAAAAATGATAACGAGTACTAACCTCTGTCGAATACCCCACTTCCGTACACACGCAACATTTCAAAATACATGGCTTTTTAGCCAAAGCTCCCAACAGGCTTACAATAGTAGTTAATTGGTCATAGCCTTGCCATGCAAAAAAATCGCTATTTTTTTCATCATTAACAAGGCTCAAAGTAGCTCCACACTTCATCGGTAGAATTCTGAGGGCCCTGACATTTAAAACGAGGCACTGAGAACTCTGAAAATGCACCCACAGCATCACCGATCCTCCCCCATACTTCACAGTGGGTATGAGGTGCTTTTCTGCATACTCATCTTTTGTATTCCGCCAGACCCACTTGGAGTGTTTGTTGCCAAAAAGATCTATCTTGGTCTCATCTGACCAAAGCACACGGTCCCTGCTGAAGTCCCAGTACCGCTTAACGAACTCCAGGCGTTTCGTTTATGGTTGAGTGAGAAAAGGTTTTTTTTTGTGCATGCCTCCCAAACAGCTTGTTGGCATGTAGATGTAGCCTGATGGTTGTTTTGGAGACTGTGACCCCAAGATGCTACCATTTGTTGCAATTCTTTCAGTGAGCTTTGGAGAACTTTTTAATTTCTCTAACCATCCTCCTCACTGTGCATGGTGACAAAATAACCTTGTGTCCTCGTCCAGGCTTGTTTACCACTATTCCAGTTGTTTTTAACTTTTTAATGATTCCTCTGACAGTAGATATGGGCAGGTGCAAGCGAGTGGCTATTTTCTTGTAGCCATTGCCTGACTTGTGAAGGTCGACACACATCTGCCTTACTTGAATGGTGTGTTCCTTTGTCTTTCCCTTGTTGAAGAGTGGATAAGAGAAATGGCCTCTGTGTCACGTCATATTTATACCCCAGGGAAACACGAATTGATGATTTACTAATTAAATGTTCCTAGATACTCTGATCAACTTTGTAAACTACTGTAGAAATGACAAATACTCCAATTACATTTAATTCCTAGGAATTGTTAGGAGTGCCAATAATTATGGAACAGGTGATTTTATGAAAAATAATTATTTCTTAGTCAGGGATTTTTTTTTTTTTTTTTTTTTTTGAAGGTTGCATTTTTCTACAATTTTCAGTGTGAGAGTATGCTTCTGCAATAAAAATTGAATTTATTTTCAGGCTTTTAACCCATCTAAATCAGGGGTGCCAATGATTATGGAGGGCGCTGTATGTGCCCCAGCCAGAAAAATATTATTCATCTGAATGAGCTGAGAGAATGAGCTTATGTCTGAAGCAAATTGGTGGTGAAAAAGTTAAGCACTTGATCAGGGAGAATGTGAGTTGTGGGGCTTGCTAGCTAGCTTGCAAAAATTGTACTCAAACTTGCTAGATGATGGAAAAGGTTGAGCTGACATTTCATTTGGTGAATTATGAGATCAGTGGAAGTGGTCAGTTAGGTCAGAAAATGCTGCTTGTTCTTACTTGGATTGCTGGTGAGATTTTTTTGCCTGTTGTGGGAATGGCAGATTAACTGTTACATCCTCCAATTTCTGTTCCATTTTAACCCTGAATTCTTGTTGTTGTTTATTATAATAATAAGTAAGTATATAATAAGTATTTACTCCTACATTGTTATGCCGTGTTTGCGTACTTGAGCCGTCTCCCTCTGTCATTGTTGTGGTACTTAATGTTTGAATCCAGTTTTAACCGAACATTCTAAGAAGCTTTAAAATTATGTACTATAAGCAGATTCATTGCACTGGATTGACCAGACCATGCGTCATAATGCAGTATGTGGGACAGCTGGATGGCTATGTTCAGAATTGTCTAACTTACTAATACTGAAGTATCAAGTGGTATACAATTCCCTCTGTGACAAACAAAAACATTTTGGAAAGTTTCCCAGCTACCATACTGCATTGGCCATATTTCATAGTGCTCAACCAGAGCTTTCTTCATGACTGTATCCCAAAATTCAATGTTGAAAAATTCAAATTCAATTCAATTCAATACTTGGCTCATTCTGTCTACTACACGTTTCACGTACAGAGACAAGCACGTAGTATCCAGTATATACTGGTGCCTCATGCAGTGTGTTGTAAATATTTTTTTCCAAACACGGCCGCCGAATCGGACGACCTAGATGCTCAGCAGTGCATTCCAGTTTTGACCTCCATGGTTCACATTACGCATTGGCTGGCTACCAGTCTAGTGTGTGGCCCATGGCCACAGTAGTAAAAGCTTTCCCACTACCAAGAAGGCAAATGCAGGAAGGAACAGGCATAAAGCTGCTATTCCTTGCTTCGAGTTAAAAAGATGCCTTTTTAATGCTTGAAGTTAAGCTATTTAAATGGTACTTCACCTGATTATTTGCTTGAACAGAAATTTGTGTACAGTAAGTTAACTAAGGTGTAAGAAAGCACCTGATTCATATCTGTAATGTTTTATGATTTTATATTACCATAGATGATGTATCCGTAACCCCTATGGATGTGTGAAAAATATAATATTGTACAACACCACACAAAGTACGGTTGTCAAATTTTGTGACTGCGCTTAATATAGAGCATTTTTTCAGTTGTTGCAAGAGTCACCTTTGGAAAAACTCTCAAGTCCTGCAAGATGATTCGCCTAATTTGTCGAACTAGATTGATGCATCCAGCATTTACAAAACCGTGTGTGTTTATGCCATGCATTGATATGGGCTATTCCTTGTTCATACATGAACATGTGGTTGTAGGAAGTTGACACATGGCTCAATTTTGGCCGGAAGTTTCTGACACTATCAGTGTTCTGTCAGACTACGATGTAGGAACCCAGCCTTCTGAGAAAGTCTTTGTCATTATGAAGACAGATCAATTTACCTATGTGCTACATAATTCTTTTTACGTAAGATGTTCAAATTTTTCCTGACTTTTCTGACCCACAGCGTCGGCTGAAAGCGGGTATCTCCTGGTTTCTGTTTGAGTAGGGAACACTTAAGTCCGTCTTGTAATTCGAGGGAATATTGACAGCTGAGAGAAGGGACTGGCATTGGATGAGAGACTGTGCAGCAGCATTCTGAGACTGCAGCCTTTGACAAACTTCATACACTCCTCTGCTCCATATCGCATGTCAGCCACATGAACTGGGGCAAGTAGTTTAATTAGCGTTGCGCTAAATATCACCGCGGTGACGCTACACTTCATCTCGCAGCCTGCCATTAGCCTGGTCTTCAACTTTGTAATGGCTTTGCCTTTTAGCCTCATGAATAATTGAAAACTTAAATGGCTTTTCACCTTGTTGCTACTTTATGCAGTTACAATCCTGGGCTTTTTTGCCTCATTTTCGTCTGTACAGAATCTTTGTACTATTGCCTCTGTAAAAAGTGCTAAACAAGTGAAATTACCTGAATTAAATGGTAGGTGGAAGATCAACCTTAAATATCATGATGATATGATATGATAAATAGTGAGGTATTGGTACTTCACATACTGGGCCTCTGTTAGCAGTTTTTGGTATTTTTCTTTGAAAGATGGCGCTGGACTCAGCATGAAGTGTCAGAACAGATCATGTTGTTGCTTCAAGGTTGTTTGTGGTGTTGTGCTCGCACTTTGCAGTGTTAAGTCGAGGTCTTTCGGTTTAAGGTGAAGGCACTCCAGGTTTTTACGAGGAAAGACAATAGCATCTTCTCTCCACCGCTGCGGTCTTCACCTCCTTTCTCCCTCCTCATTTTGGTCCTTTGCTCTGCTCCTCTATCAGACTTGGAAAGTGCTCAACTGCTAAATGTGCATTTGGTACATAGCGTCCTCTGATGATGGGGGGGGGGGGTACTGTGCCTATGAGAGCCCCACCTCCCCCCAGGATTGCTGGGAATGGCGACAGCACCATAAATATAGTGGTAAGTGTAGCCGCACTTACGTCATTCACACCTTCAGCCCGACTGCTTGCTAGCAGGCAGCTTCCATGTGCTATTTCACTCTGCAGTGTTAAGTATTTACGAAATGCCTGGCACATAATTCTCTTGTGTGTTGTGATGTGTAGCAGTCATATAACCAGAAAGTGATGTAAAATATTTGTTTATTAGCCTTGGTGGAAGTGCACTCATGGGGTGCATTCTTTGTACTTCGACATTCCACAAGTGTTGAGATGTGGTGCGATTTTTGGCTCTCTGGGGTCAGGGTGTACATCCCCGAACATGAGTGGTGTGGAACCCCCTGCTGGGTGGGACCCTCCTCTCTCTCGCACCACCCCTGGGAGCTCAGTCTCAGAGGGCTCCGAGTATAAATAGCCTCCATTGTCCATTGGTGTTACTAGCCTATTAAGTTTCTCTGTCACAGCACAGTTCTTTTAGGAGATTCCCATTAATGGTGCTTCCTGTGGTCCTACCCAGCACTGTTCTCATGGAAGAGTAACGGTAATGACACGTCCTTTTGCCCAACACTGTCCGCATGGTAACGTTAGGCTCAGGGCTCTAGAAAGCTGTGGCGCTCGAGGGGCTCTGCCACACTGAGATTTCATCCCGCCGTGCTGAGAGAACTCAAATAGGGTCCAGGTGTTTGCTTTCTAGGATCAGTAACTTGTTATGATGGTAATATAAACAAACCGTTTTGGCCAAAATGCGCTGCCTTTCTCAAATGACCACACGGCATGGAAGCTGCCTTATTGTAGCTGTGTGAAAAATATTTTCTTCCCAAATGCTGTTTCTGCCCTTTTGTCGGGGTATTCCCCAGAACTACTTGAATATAGGGTAGCTGGAAACTGCTTTTTTAGCTTAATCTTTGAATTTTAAAGATCTGCGCACATTATTCGTTTTGATGAACAGTTGAAAGCATACATTCATTTTCAAAGTGTATAATTTACGCCGAACAGGCTACTGATCAGACACTATTAAAAGCTAAATAGACGTGATATTTACTATTTCAGTTTAAATTCAATGAAATTTCATTGCATTTTATCAAACTTTTTTGACCGACTCTGTTCCGGAGGCTACCAAACCATGACCAAATCCCGAAACCATTATTTTCGTGGGTGATTTAATGTGGCGAAAATTGCATGAGCTAGCTAGACAATACTTTTTAGCTGCGACAAAGCAGCTCTATGAACGCTTCTGTCTGTCTGTCCGTCCGTCCATCCGTCCGTCTGTGACACCTTTTTGAACATGTTCCTGTCGTCGTATCATGAAATTTTCAGGAGTTATTGACTTTCACCAAAGTGATGTCCATGCACAAGGTCGAGGTCAAAGGTCAAGTTCAAAGAGGTCACGACCTTGTTTGCGGGTTTTCGCGCTGTAACTCGTTAGAATTCATATATCGCTATGAAATTTTGGAAATAGCTTCTAGGCATACAGGAGGTGTTCCCTATTGTTTTTCAAGGTCATCCGCCAAATCCCAAGGTCGCAAAGGCAAAATAGTGTCAATTTTGCCCGATTTGACGGTTTTCGCACCGTAACTCAAGTTTAATTCAATTAATGGCTATGAAATCTTGGAACAAGCTTCTTGGTATAGAGGAGGGGTTCCCTATTGATTTTCAAGGTCATCTGTCGAATCCCAAGGTCACACCGGTCAAAAGTGTCGATTTTGCCCCGATTTCAGTTTTCGAACCGTAACTCCACTTTAACTTGATGGATGGCTATTACATCTTAGAACAAGCTTCTTGGTACTGAGGAAGGGTCCCCTATTGATTTTCAAGGTCATTTGGACATTTCAAGATCACACTTGTGCAAGAAACCACCAGTCATGGACACTAGGCCACGTGACGGATGCCAGGCGAGGTCGCAGCTATTAGATCCTTCTGATCTACTTGTTAAAGGGCACGTAGGATTGACTATGTCATACAAAACATAAAAGCTCACCGTTGGCCTCTATGAAATATTCAAATTCCCTGGGATGCTACATGCAAATTGCTTACTTTTTGGCTTAGAAGCAAGTGATGCCCCTTTTCAACGATGGCACCGATGCGTTTATATCCCTTACAGAAGCTTTGTAATCCAACCTTAAACTCAGGTGTCTTAATGGAAATCTCCCATAATAAATCCACAATGTTACATCTAACATCGTTTGTAACGTATTACAGCATATCTAATTTCCCATGCTGAAAAAAGCTATTTTCGTCCAGTAACAATCCACTGTGCGTAGACTGACGGCTTTGTGTTCTTTACTTTAGAGCAATTAGAGGCCGTTTTTGACTGGCAACCATGCTTGTTTAAATCACTGATTTGTAGCGAATTGCGCAATGGAATTACGAGACTATTCTATCCCCACTACTTACAGATCTATCCCATAGTGAGCAAGTGCTCAAAATAATAAGTCATTTATAAGGAAATAAGACTTTCCACGGAAAAGTTCAATTTGGTCCCAAAATCATAAATCATTCCCATTCATAAAATAAAGTCTAATCACCAATTATAAAATGCGTGAGCTTTTCTGTTTGTAGCAGAATACTACAAAGAATGTCAGACACTCGTGTTTAGCGGAGGCTTCTTATTCAATTGAGTATATGAATGCCGGTCAGTGCGCCAACCAACGAGATGTATAAACTAGAGGCGCTACGTTGTTCGTTCCAGATCCAATAATAATCATTCAGCAGCATTTTGATTTCTGGCCTTTTTCTGACCAATAACTAGAGAAGAGTCTGCTTGAAGCGCCGCCATTTCTATGTATTATCGCCCATTATGTGTATATATATATAAATAAATATAATAAAAAATATAAAATGCATAAAATACATCCAGGCCATCTTAAAACCCCTTCGGTATGATAACATTATGGCTTATCTCGTTCTGTCAGGCTGGGTCTATATCTCTAGCGGTACGATCTAGGACGGGGCACTTGTGAACTGGTAAGATAATTTATCATTGCAAATGCGGGGAAACTTAATAACAAGTGTCTTATTGTGACCGCCCTTCACAAGATGCCAGCCAGACTTGCTCATTGAAATCGTAACATTGCGCCTCTAGTTTATACAGCTCGTTTGCGCCAACATCAGGGGTAATGTCCATGCTCCAGTACATTTTCTTTATACTCAACCAGTATGAATGGTTATTGTGTCATTTTAGAGTGTTTTTAAAGCACTTTTCAGTGGTGCCAGTTGCACTGGTATTGGCGGAGTTTTAATTTTTTGTTCACAACTTCACATAATCTACATTCATGGGTCAGCGATTCTTGCCATATAATCCCGCTCTGACGTCGAAAAAGTTAAAGTAAGTTGAAAATTTATATTGAAATGTGCCTTGATTCGAGGCACATTATGGTGATTATCTGTAAACATGGATTGCCTTTCTGTGTCAGGAAAAACTCATTTGACCAAGGGGGATTCTGGTAAAGGATTTCATGCAAAATACTTCACCAAAATGCACCAGATCACTTCCGTTTTTGTTACCCCTAAAGGCTGACTGGGTATTGCTATCCTTCGTGCGGTTGGGCAGGCGTCTCCAAAACCTTCAACATTGGGCTGAGGGGTATTCCGTGCATTGCATGCCTATTTTATCAAAATGTCCCTGGGGGGCATTCCCCTGGACGCACCACATCCCACCCCGCCACGCACCACATGCCAGACCCCCCCCAACCCCCATGGGCATGATGGGCATGTAGGTTCGCTTCTCTCAAGTGGTTCGGGACAGTTTGAGGTGTGATGCATGTGTTGTGCAGACCAACTGTTTCATCTGCTGTGCGTGTTGTTGGTCTGAGGCGATCACCCAAGTGGAGAAGCCGGATGTGACGATCTTGTGCCCGTGTGGTCACACGTGGACGACGAGAGTGAGGTTGATTTGCTGCACTGCCGGTCTGTCTAAAACAAACTCTTAAACGCCCAATTGTCCGATAGTGAACATTCTGCTGTGCAGCAACCGCTCTGGTGGACATTCCTGCATCCAGCATTCCTATGGCGCGTTCCCTCATGATTTGCGACATTTGTGGCGTGGTGACTTTTGATTAAATTACACATTTTGGGGTGGCCTTTTATTGTCCCCAGTTTTGGAGTGTCTGAGTTCTGTTCACACTGTTTGAGCAGTGTCTGCACATGCCACACCTGTGTTAAGTGTCATCACTGAGCAAGTGCTCTCTGGCAGAGCTGAACACAAAAGTTGTATACAAATCAAGACAAATAACCATTTTGCACATTTAAGACATTATCGGCTCATTTAGTGTAACACATTTCATGTTACATAAATAATTTACATCGGGCGTTTATATTAAGTGTACTTATAGAAGAGTAACATTAATGGCATGTTCTTTAGCCCAACGCTGTCCATATGGTAGAGTTATGCAAATGACATCTCCCATGGTTTAACCAAGCACTAGACTTAAGCAAGAGTAATAATCATGTTGCGCAATTTATCCCAGCACTTTCCTAATGGAAAAGTTCCACTAATGACGCATGCTGGATTTTGCCCGAGGGTTTTCCTATGTTAGAATAAATCTAATCACATCTCTGGTGATTTTTGTTCTTATGGCGAAGTTAATACTTCTGAGCAGGGTTCGGTTCAATTGCTTTTTTTCAGTTACAATTACAGTTATTCTAATCAATTACTTTCCTAATTGTAATATAATTTTAATATAATTTTTACTGAAAAGTAATAGTAATTGAACATTCTGTCCAGAAAAAAAATTGTATATTGTAATTGAAAAAAGTAATTGAACCCATCCCCTGCTTCTGATAAACAGTCCATTTAATCAAATATTAGCCATTGCCGTTTGTTGAGTGGTATCACTTGTAAATTAATAATTATGAATAATGTCATTGTCACATTTTGGGAATAACTTATGTGGCTTAATGAACCAGGGCAACATGAGCATAAGAATAAATGCTCAGCCCTTTTGAGATTGTCTCCAACACTCAAATCATGGAAAATACACTTACTATGCAGAAGTATGGTAAATATATACAGTTTTAAAACTTCTGTCCTGTGCAGCAACTTAACACTGGCCAATTGGAAAAGTAACACTTATGACTTGTTCTGTGGCTCTCTGGCCCTAATTCCACTCTTACATAAAATACAACTTTTTTTAAGACTTGCATCTTTTACATTCATACATTTTTGGGTGATAGTTCCATTATTTTACGTGTGGCCAGATCACATTTTTCAGTTCAGAGAGACTGCTTGTTTCTGGTTAAAGTTAAAATGGAGATGATGTAATTCGCCTGCGAGTTGCTGCAGTCTGATTTGAAGTCACACCTTCTCATGACTAATGGCATAGATGCTAACAGGTTCAGGCAATTCATACTTGAAAACCTTTGAATGTCGCTCAAATAAGAGGGGGCCAGAATTCCTGCACGGCTATGCGATAGACTGTTGATGCCCGTCATCACAAGCATTTGGTTTCAGTTGCTGCCAGCAATGGCACAGCCAGTTAAGCTTAGAGGGGCGTTTACTTTTTCACGTGGGTGATATAGGGTTCAAATCACCTTTTCCTTTTTTGAATAACTATTTTGTGTTTCCTCGTGTTCTTATTGTCTTCTATTACTTATTGTATGAAGATCCGAGTCCTTTATTGTGAGAGATGGGGGAGTCGAGGGTTCTGTGCGCTTCTGGGACCAATGAGACACATCGCTATTTTACCTTTTTTAGCAGCTTGTACATCTATTGATAAAAAATGTGATATGGCTCATTGATCCCCATGACTCATCGAAACCCAGTGTCCCCCTGTGTAAAAAATAAAGGAAATCTGGAGGGGGGGCTTGTAATCATTCGCTGCAGTGTCAATTGCAGGAATGATGAAATCCCTGCGCACATTTTAAGATGTTATTTGTTGTTGTTTTGTTGTCTGGTTGACTGTGGCTCACGCTCTTCAATCTGAAGACAGTGCGCTTAAAACAACTTTTTTTTTTTTTTTTTTTTTTTTTAAATCAACACAGGTGGTTCTAACTATGCGTCATTACATTCCATGCACGTCACAAAATTATTTCAAACATGCCAGGAAACATTGGATCATCTGGGAAGAGTCACGGAACAGGTTGGGACACGTCTTGAAAGGATGTGCATTGAGATGTCAGCGACAGCATCCTGCTCAGGCATAAAACTGATCTAATGATTTTTATGCAGTTTTCAATTTGTCTGTTGAAACATTTTGGCAAATTTTGGCACATTTTTACTATGTGTTTTCTTTGTACATAGTATATTTCAAAATGATCCTTTCGTTGGGATTTTTCCAGATTCACAGAACTTTATAATAATTTGCTCTGTAGTTTTGGTTTTGTGTTTTTAACTGTTGGATTATTCAGTTTTTTGTAAACAGTAGTGCGCCTCTACCACTCGTTGGTTTTAAACAGCTGGGCCTTCTGTGGTGCTCTTTCTACGTCCAAGTATGAAGATGTCTTCCTGGCTTGTACGGTCCTTTTTAGCGATTCCAACACTTTCAGAGTCTTGTATTACTTTTTGTCCCAATTTTTCTGGAGCATGCTGCTGGTATAAAATTCAGGATGAGCATGTATTTCAAAAAGAAATGCATTTAAGTTGGTTAGGTGGAACAATTTTTCTTTCTTACTGTTTTCAGTTTCAGAGGTCAAAGATGATTTACAAATCACTGCTTTTTTAGTTTCTTGCCCTTCCCATACCATCCTAACTTCTGCGGTCATTTTTTTGAGTTTAAACACAAAATATTCGATGCATAAACAGATCTGTGGTATGATTCCCAGTTATAGGGTGGCCTTTAATGTGTAAAGAAGTGCCTTCATTGAGACCTGTTGATGGATATTGGTGTTTGATATTACTGCTGAATTTTACTCATTAGGGAAAGTTCGTTATAGGGCAGGATGTGATTAAAGGTGTGCTAACCGTTGAGTCAGTCGGAACCCAAGTCCCACCTCCTACCAGTCATGACCAGTGAAGATGTGGGGCTGGCACCGAGAGAGCCAATAGAACTGTGAACCTTGATGTGGTGATAATCTGTCACATCCTGTTCAGATTCTGGTCCGACTCCATGTTCAGGGGACAGAACAGAAATAGACTCGTTAGAACTGAAATAAACAAAAATATTAATGAGCCGAATTTGTCCCCATGGCTGTGGGTCGTACTACACTCTCACCGCCGAGGCCGGAGCATTCCTGCAGCTCCGCTTGGCTCTGCACCATGATCTGATGACGTCTGTTTTCACGAGAGCGGAATGAGCAGCCAATCGCATGCAGGAACAACGCACACTTAACAAATGCTTGCTCTTGCTTCAAGCGAAGTTGCAGCTGGTTTTTGCATAGGCTGATTTACATTGGAAGCTGCTGAAAAAACCTGTATCAACAAGTATCCTCACCTTATGATGACACTTGAAATTTTTTTTTCTGCTCTTCTGTAGAAAATTGTAGCTTTTATTAGGCCACTGTTTGATTAATAAGTGAGATTTTCCAGCCCCTTCCGCAAAGTTGTCAATGAGCCAAACTTCAACCTCATTGCAGCATTTTTGTCTTTTTTTAAATAATAAATCATAAACATGATATGAAGTATTAAAATCAGACTAAAATGTGTCCTTATGGTCTTACTAGTTTTGCCTGTGCTTTTTAACATGAAGTAAAGTTTATAAATGATACGTTGTACTTTTGGCCAGGTTTTGCTGGAATGACTCAAACCAGGAAAATTTAAGCACAGAAGTAGTGTGTATTGAAGTAAAAAAAATTTGCAAATACTGTGAAAAGAAGTATCGGTGGCTGTAGGCCCACGGTTTTATTTAGGTTTTTGGATTGGTGGGGAATGGGTAACACTGTGGTTGAGACTTTATGTTTGAGGTGCTGCTAGTGGAGGTATACTGTGTCTGTGAGCTTATGTAATGCTCAGTGTCGTCCCGTCTCAGCAGGGCGAGGGGGTGAAGCGTGCACGGTCAGAGGTGTCATGTGACTCGGGGTATTTCAGAGGAGCACCCAGTTCCCAGAACAGTGTGTTCTCATGAAGCAATGTTTGTGAAATTTCATTTTAAAAAGCATAACACGTTTCCTCCTTTGACTGTTCTGTGCTTTGTACACTCTGGACTGAGTTTCATGCTCTTGTTCTGTATCGTCCGTGAAAAATTTGCACGCCCATCACATCGCATTTACTGCCAGGCTAAATACGCAGCTGTCATTTCTGTCTAGTGTCGCTACCAGATAAAACTGAATGATAGTAGCTTGCCCTCTGGGTCCTAAACTGCAAATTCTGCATATCAATATTATTTTTCACGCTCTGCTGTATGCTTGCAGCCGAGCAAGTGATTGAAGCTTCAGAGAACTGCGGGCAGCTGTTGCTAATTACAAATGCAAATAAAATGCAACGAGTGAAGGGTATGAGTTATGTCCACCACGGAAAAGAAAGTATGTTCTTTGTTCTATTCACATCCAAATTATCCCCCCAGCTCGACTACAACAATTTTTGGGACTCCTATGGCAGAGGCCTGACCTGAATTTTTGGTAATGACCTCATTCTTAGACTGCAATAATGGAAAATTAACATGGTAGTTGATAGAGGCACGTGCCTAAACTCTCCCAGACATTAAGGGAACATGCCTTTGAGACTGGGAGTCTGGAGAATTGTGAGTATGTGTGTGTGTGTAAGTGTGTTTGTACACAATGTGCATACTCAATGGCTATCAAGTTTGCCGGTTTGGACATAGCTGTTCTCTTATCTGCTCTCTTTCCTGTATTGGGAAGAATTAGAGCTTGCCCATCATAGTTGTTGCTATGGTAACCACCTCATGGTTTTTCTCTAGCCGGGCGTGGTGGCGGTCACAGTACATCCTCCGCTTTCCCGCTGCCGGAATATTCAAAACGACTAGCTCCATGAACTTTTACTGCCGTGATCCCATTCCATAAGGGATTATTGGAAGATTACAGGCAAGGGCAAAAACAGGACGCAAAAAAATCTTTATGGAAAGGGACTTCTAAAAATAAATGCTTTCTTGCTTGTTTGTGTTTTCTTTCACTGAAAGTTCACTTCTGGACAGTATGTTCTGTCGGGTGAAAGTGCTTATTATCCCTGTCAGATGATTGACAGGTCTCTGAATGGCTGCTTGTGAAGCGCTGACAGGGCCAGATTAGGTGCATTGTTTTGGGAGTGTTCATAGGCTGCACGCCAATGTGTGCAAATGTGAAATGGAGTATTTAGCATAAGTAAAAAGTTTGAACACACTTTACTTGTGTAATGTACTGTTCATGGAGAAACTTTTTTAACAACTTCAGTCATGTGACAAGGGATAGTTTTTGAATTCATAAAACTTAATATTTGGTAAAATAGTTTTTTTTTTTTTTTTTTTCCCTATTCTACTTTAAGAAAGATAAAAGCAATCTAGTTTGGGACTTACTGAACAGAAGGGCTTAAATCAATCAGTGTGCAGCACACCTGCCATAACCTCTACAAGCTAGATTCATGACTGCTGGATTTGGAGCGGGACATGATTAGTTTGCTCAGCAATAACATTGACGAATGTTGGTCATTTTGATTAAGATGTAGTAGTGTATTCATGTAGTGTATTCAAACTTTGACTGGTATAGCCTGTGCAAGTGTGTGAAATTGATTGTGACTTTGAGGAGGGGTGTGCTCGTGTTTTTAGCACCAGTATGTACTTGATTGATGGACATAATTAACCGGGGTTATGCGATCCGGGCTTTGAACTGCAGCCCAACTGCAGGGTCGGTGGGCCCAGCTCTGGAGTGTTAGGGATTGTACTGTAAATCAATATGCACTGTATGAAGCTCACCTTGTTCATTGGTTCTGTTCTGAGCCCAGAGTGGTGAATTAATTGTGGAGCAGAATCCTGGGGTTGTCCCAGACCATGGTATCTTACTCAGACTGTGCAGTTAGAAATGGTGCGAGTGGTGGGGAAATGAGTGACTTACTGGTGCTGGAGGAGATGAGGGAAAGTGAAATGGGTGTTCAGCTTGCGCAGAACTTCCTGGCACTTATGGACTGGTGCTCTCAACCTATAGTGCCAAACAAATTTATTAGACCACCACCCAGCTGCCCTAAATTTACAGTGTTGGTAATTACCAAAATAATTTTTATGTCCCTGTAATGGTTAATCCACCAGTATGTGGAAGCTCTTTAACTGAAATGATATTGTTAATGCTAAAATATAATTGTCCATGAATTTTCTAATTTGTGGTTTTACAAAAAAGCAGAACAAAAAGGATAAGGATATTATTATTTTTTATTAAGATCCCAAACGACTTTCCTGAATACCTGAAAAGAAATTAGTTTTAGTGGTTGAATCCAAGAATACAAGCTGTTATCAAGGCCAAAGGAGGCCAAACAAAATATAGTTTTTTTTGGGGGGGGGGGTGGATTATGTGTGAATAAGGACTGTTAAGTGGTTTCAGTTCATTATTTGCCAAATAAATAACAAAATGATTTTTAGTTTTAGGCAAGTTTTTTGACTAATTTCTTAAATATTTGTGTGTTCTCTTTTTTTGACAGGTGGTCTAATACATTAGTTAAGCACTGTGCATGTTCCCATGAGGTGAGGAGAGGCTATGACTCCAATTAATCAGGTCTGCAAATGGGCTTAGGCAGCCTTTCACGCAGACTTACAAAGTCTGTTTGGGCACGTGCTCCACCATCTTAGCTGTTGGGATTAAATCAATGTGCACAGCTGTAGGGATGTGGCAAAATAAACAATACCAGTGAAGCAATTCCTAAGAGGTGAGCATAATAATTGAAATATTTTAGAAAACAACCATAAAAGGGTTCAAAATGTATTTTGTCCCCTGTTCGCTTAAATTAAATGCATTCATTTGCAGGCACTGATCATGTCTCCCCCCAGAAGGGAGGGGCGGGCCATGTTTTTTGCTCGGTTCAGAGTAGTTCTACATCTGCATCAGCATTGCCGAAATGTTTTGGGACCATACCTCAAACTGCTCAACATTCTTAACCAACTAATTTTGTGCATTGATTGGTTACTAAACTAGCGCCTTTTGGTATTTTTGGTATTTGGTATTTTTTCTTGGGAGGCATTTGAGGAAAGACACTCCTAGTTGTATTTTTTTAAATCTGGGGGCAGCTGGTGTGGTCTGAGATCAGTTTCATTAGCACATACACTCTTTCAGCCCCAGGCCCTTGTAGAGTTCAAATAGTAACTTTGAGAACTTCAGTCAGTGTTGCAGTATGCAAGATGGATGGTCTTTGAAAGAAAAGTCCTCTAGTCCGAAGATCTTGGATTTAGCAGAAGAGAAAGCTTCTAGTAAGAATGTCCTCGCTGTTTTTGTCTTTCTGAGGTCAGCCGCTCAGTCGTTAATTCTAGTAGACTGTCTCGGTGCTCAACCCCCTCCAATGATATGCCTTTATTTACCAAGGGTCATGGTCAACTGTCATGATTCAACTTGCATGATTGGACAGCTTTGTGTTTGAAGTAGCACTGAGTTCTGTCTGGTGGGGAAAAAAAAAAATCCTTTCTTTCCAGGTGTGTTGGTGCAGGAAAACCTGATCGCGCCTTTTGATTCCTTTTGGTTCACTTCTGGCCACGGGTTGCTCGTAAAGGCATGGCCTCACAGTGCAGAGAGGTTTTCGCTCTCTTCCTTGATGCATTTGTTGTCACCAACATCTTGATCGATGGAGCTGGGGTCAGGCCTCAGTGCCAAAGGTGAGAACTGTGGACCTGTCTCTGATGAAGACTTGACCACTCTGTTCCTCCTTCAGTCACTCTGGTCCACCCCCCCCACCCCCCCAAGGACTGACAGTGTCGGAAGGGCGGGGCAGCCAAATGCACAATGCATACGCAAAGCAAGCACTCGCACATCTTGCTCGTGAATATTACATTATCATATGGTCATGTATGCAGGGTGTTTATGCATGAAATTAGTGTTCAGTCCATGATGAAGAACGGCGCTTCAGTACTGCACTCTAACGTTAACATTCTCACAGAAGCAGCAACACACATTCTCCAAGTCCTCTCAAGGATCCAGAGTTCAGTGTCATTCCTTTTGCAGAAGTGCTGTTGATATTGTTCCTTGACATCACTTTGATGCAATCACCCCATCCATCCATTATCCATACTGCTACTTCTTCGCTGGGGTCGCAGGTGAGCTGGAGCCTATCCTAGCTGATTATAGGTGAGAGGCATGGACCCATCCTCAATGCAAATTTGTGATCCCAAACCGTATAGCTATAGGAAAAGTTTTGACGGCTCTGATTGGTCAGTTTTAACAGGATCACTCCCACACGACCTCCTTCAACCTTGAGTAACGGCTTCTGTTAACTGAACAGCAAGCCAGCTGTTGGCCCGGAGGCATGTTGTTTCATAGCTAGTTTCAGCTGCATCATACTGCCAGGCATGCAATCCTGTGTTATGTTACTTTTCAGATTATATAGCTATCCTGCTTGCTGGCAAACATTAGTTAAGTAAATAATCATCATATTTAAGTGATGTGATTTGTTTTTTTTTTTTTATATGCCTTAACTTCACTTGCTAGCTGTAGCTGTAGCAAGCTCGCAAATGTACCAGAAATCTCTAAGTACTGTTGACTCTCAAAATGACCACTAAACATATTGGAGTAATTCATGCCTATCACAGCTAGCAAAGTCTGTAAATTTAGAGCAAAAACTAAATCATATAGCTTAAATATGATTATTTTCGGAGAATATCCTCAGTTAATGTTAGCTAACTCTTTAATGCTATCTAACAGTATCACCCAGTCTAGGTACTATGACACAATCAGTAAGCAAGCCACTAAGGTAGTCAACCTTTATTGACATTTAATGAATTCTGGACCACTCCCAAAGTAGAGGAGAGTATTGGGTGGGATTGCGAATTGGAGATCGGGCGGATAGGAGATTGGGGCAGGTGTGGTGTTGGACTTGGTCTGTGATTGTGTGGACGTTGGGCACCCCCCGGGTGGCAAGACTCGGGGAGGGGCACGCATCTCTCGTCGGAGTCAGTCTGGCTCCTAAGCCTCCCGGGGTCCCAGTTGGTGGCTGTTTCTTGCTTCCTTCTTGGAGAGGGGTAGGATGGGAGGGACGTAGAAACGAGAAGAGCGGGGATTGTGGGAATGTAGGAGGTGTATATATAGGTGTAAGGACGAATAGTAAGGCGCATTGGGAGTGGCCCTGTTCATTGATCTGTTATCGGGAACGCCATTTTTCTGATAGTCTCATTTGTCTTCGACTCAACTTGCTGCCTAGGCTCACTTCTAACAATGAAATGAAGTGGTGTTGGCGTGATTTGTTGAAAGTGACTAAACTTAGCGCATGCATACCCTCCCAGAAAGGTGATTGACAAGTATGCCAAAGAGGAAACCTGGCGTCCATCATTTTTCAGCTAATCCTAGTCATTAGGAAATGCAAATTTGTTTACTAGACAGCTCACAAATACATCGCATGGCACACTAGCCATTCACTGACATACTGGTGCCAATGGGCAATTAGGAGTCTCCAAGTGACATGCATGTCTTTGGATTGTGGGAAGAAATCCACACGAACCCGGGGAGAACATGCAAACTTCACGCAGAGAGGCTGAAGGCCAGATTTATACCCATGACCTTCTTGCTGTGAGATTATAGTGCTACTATGGCACCATGTCATTGGGTGCATAAAGTGTAGGCTGCACCTCTTGAAGGCTGCATTTTCAGGGGTGGTCACTTAATTCCATCCGCGAAACTGATGTAATGTCATTTTATTCCATAAACTAACTGTGATTTAAGCAAGTGGTCACTGGTTTCCCCAAGCTTTACCTTATCTCTAACCCCAAACCCTAAACCTTACCCTAAATTTTGGCCTAACCTTGTCCTTTTCTCTAAATCAGGGGTGTCAAACTGACCCGTAAACGGGCCAAGAGGCTGCAGGTCTTCAATCCTACCATGCTGAAGCACACCTCAAAGCACTGATTTAATCAGATGATCTAGGCCTGCACAACTGATTAGTTGTATCAGGTGAGCTTCTGCATTGTTGGAGTGAACCTGCAGCCTCTTGGCCCTTTTACGGGCCAGTTTGACACCCCTGCTCTAAATGTTAGTTGGCAGATGGAAATAAGTGACAATCCCTAAAAATGCAGCCCTCGAAGGATGCAGCTGACGCTTCGAGATGCACCCATTGTGTTTAAGCAGGTTTACATGACACTGGCTTCCTTAGCTCCAGGTTGTTTTTGTCATAGAGCTTTTAATGATGAGAAAATACAAAATAAAAATGTATTTATTTTATTGAAAAACAATGAACAATTTCAAAAACAGTTTGTGGGATATCAGTACAAAAAGCAGCAAATGTAGCAGGTGACAGAGTTCAGACTTCAATATCTGGAAAGAAGCACAAGATGAAACTTTGGAATGTGCGGTTGAGTGTGCGCAGTATTTGCCCTGCATCTAGACCTTTGAGCTCAGCGCCTTCACACAGCTCTGGCTCAGTTTCCTGGATAAAGAAAGGCACCTGTTTTATAAACATGACCTGCATTTCCAGGTTACATATCCATCGGGTCGCTGAAGTGTCTAATGTTTCACACTGCAGGCAAGAGCAGTGCTGACTAGAGAACAAATTGCGTGCAGTCATCTCCTCTACACTGCAAACATATTAACAAGTCCTTTGAGCACGGCACCATGGCAGGTTCTGCGCTGTCGCCGCCGAGGCGCTTAGGTCGAGAGCTTTCCACTCAAAAGTTATTTCCTTAATTCAGTGAAGGCCGCTTCCATATCATTGCAAAACAATGCCGGTTTCTTTCTTTTCAGCGCAAATCCTGGCCAGGCATTGGGTAAAACTTCCTGTGATCCTGCTGAAACTGGGTTTTTGTCCTTTTACTCTTGGCCCAGGAATGGAGTTCCCGAGCAGGCAGCAGGACTAGCAAAGCGCTGTTTAAAGAAGTCTTTATAGCGAGACTAATGCAGAATGAGGCTTACCAGCAGGTATCAGGCTAAATAAACCCAAGTAAATTACATCCACTCCGACTATGTTCTCATCTGGGCCTGGTTGTTGTACATTTTAAACTGGGCACACAAGGTATGCAAGCCTCTTTACCAACTGCCAACTGACCACCAGCTGTGACTGTAGCTGGCTTTAAGGTCAGACTTCACCGATTTCTTCCCCTTTACCATGTTACATTAGCACCCAAAGGGACTTTGCAAATCCTGAAGCAGAGTCCATTTCTCTCTCGCGCTCTACTGCCTTCCTTTAGAACTGGCACGGGAGGGGAGGGTTGTCGAGGAGGAGAAATCACAGCTGAGTTCAAGTCTGCATGGTTTACAGTGACCGCGTGCGTCCTTCAGCATGTCATGCAGCGGGGCCTGAGATAGAAGGGCTGAGGGTTGGGGTCCACCTGGTAGTTGAGAAAGACAACCAGACAGACACCCAGACCAGCACAATCAGTCCAGTGCTTTTTAAAGTGTAACCACAGATTTCTGGATTCATGCTGCTAGGAACAGGATTGACACACTCAAGACTTGTCAACAGTATCAGGGTGTTGTGGTGTTCATGTGCGAGAGCTCACCTCGCTGTACACTGGAGGCGGTCGATAGCGGAACTCCTGCAGGAATGCCCGGAGAGGTCGCTCCATCACCCCGCTGAAGTCATCGCCTCCCTCAGAGGGAGCCGCGCTGTCCTCAGTCTCATCCACCTCCACGATGATGGAGCTGTAATCAGGAGGAGCTGCAGTGGAAAGATTAGAGGAAATTAAAGGACTTCTCATTATTTACCAGACCTAACACTCCATGTAACCAGATTTAGCCAATTTTAAATGTTGGTGTACGTGCTGGTAATGACCATCAATGCTGGCATATCATTGGTTGAGCTGTATATAAAAGGTGATAATCCTGAACTAGTCAGCTGCCATTTTGTAATATTTAGAGTAGGAGCTGTGGTTCTAAACGGCCCCACATTAAAACTCTGCCATAGGTGTGGTTTTATTATGTGTCAGAGGGCAGAGAGTATAACGGGCCTTTATTCCAGCCAAGAACTTCACCTGATCATATCAGAAACATATTAAAAATCCCCAGGAAGTTCATGCTGTTACGGTAAGTTGTAGGGTCAGGGGGACCAAAGCTGGCATGTGGCGGATGGGTGGGCACACTCACCCTCTGGGTGGTCGGCTTCAACAATGCGAAGCCATTCCGGGTTGAGACTGTACTGAGAGCTTACGCTGGAAGTGCGGCTGCCAAAGGGGTGCAGAGGAATTGTGCCCATTATCAGAGGCAGCTCCAGGGACAGCTTGGACCTCCCAGGCATGTCCATGGTGACCTACAAGAAGATAAGAAGGGTCTCATTTGAGAACAAAAAGTGCAAAGACGAGAGCTGCAATTTGCCATTGGTTCATCATGTAAAGCGGCTCTACTTGCACAAGGACCATCTCACACTCCACTGTTATTCGAAGGAGACAGATCTGCCACAAATATTAGTTGACCATTTTAATTTACAGCCCTTCATGCCATTTTGTGGCTGGAAATTTTCGTTCAATAAAAAAAAAGACTGCAGGCCGACATTAAGCTTTGGGTTTGCCTGAGGCATCATGTCCAATTTCCTTACAAGGAATGTGTCACCAGCAATGGTGGACAGTTACTTCAAGCAACCATAGAAATCAAATGCAAGGTTGCACACTTTTGATGATTTCCCTGAAGATAAAATGGACTGCTGTGGATCTCCCACTTTAATTGCACATTGGGGAGTATGGCTGGTTTGGATATGGGTGTGGTCAGGGAAGGGCTCTCACCAACAGGATGTACTCCACTTTAATGATGCGGCACTGCAGGATGGAGGGCCCAACAGGTGGGATTTTGATGGCGTGGCCGTGCCAGGACTCCCGCGAGTGCGCGGGCACAATGTCTCCACTGAGTTCGGCCACCACGGAGCGCTTCTGCTTGGTGGTGCCACGCGCAATAAATGTTTGAATCTGAGTGATGCAGGCCCTGGGCACTATGGGACGGGACGTGGAATTGTCAAATTCGGCGAAGACGGGGATCACCTCACCTGCAGGAAGAGCACAAGAGTAAGGGAGAGCTGTTCTTAAACAGCAATGCAATGGGCAAATGATCTTAGACATGGAGAGAGCGGCCATTAAAGATAAACATTGGTTAAATTCACAATTACTGAAGACTGGAAACTGACGCCCACAGAGAATTCAACGGGGTGGAAAGGGTACCAGCACTTCAAGGTGAAATTGATAAAAGCGGAGGGTGGCATGATGGGCAGAGAGATTTGCCACTTGCCTGGGGTGTAGCCCTTTCGATCGATCTTGGCTGTCACAGAAACATGTCCGAAATTGCGATACCACACTCTGGCCATCTTGTCTTTAGTGCCAGCCTGAGGAGCCTGAGATCAAGATTGGGAAGGCAAGAAAAGTATAAGTGAAATACTTGAAGCATCATTTACATTAGTCTTCACTCACAGATGACCCCATTTATTACTCTGGCATTGGGCTGTACAGGTGTGAACAATTAAACACGTGTCTGAATAAAGTGGAGTTCGCAGGGAGATGGAGTGGTACAGATCCTCCAGACTGCCATATCCCGGTGCCTGTTACATTTGATGCAGTGCCTCCGATTTGTGCATTTTAAGATATTTTCAGTTCAAGGAGTGTTACAGGTGCGCATGATCACAAATAGGCTAGTCCCAATTGCAGTGGAATTTCTCCTCTGGCTGGCAGCACTTTACGTGCGTCTACAAAGTGCAATACAGGACAGGAGGCTCTGGTCAGCAACCAGGATCTTTTGCAGCAAATGCAGAGGTTGGAAGCATCAGCGGCTGAACATGCAGTTATGATGAAACTTTCTCAACTGAGGATCATGGGGCAAAATGGTTTGCAGGAGTATCAGGTAAATACTGGAATGAGCCTGTCCCCAACTAAACGATAACATATGCATTTCATGACTTCTTGAAACTTCAAATTTATGACTCTGGCTCCCATAACAAAGTTTATTTTGAACTGAGAGCTGTGTAGAGAATTTGTGGATGTAGCTCCCAAACCTGGGTACACTGCCTGCAGTCTTAATCAGTACTATTCCACTTCCTAAGGCACTGAATCATATTACCTGTTACACAGAATTTTGCCTCAGCGCTAAAATGGCTCTGCAGTATGGCAAATGGAGACAGACTGGGAATAGGGTTAAATGTACCAGTAATGCCGGGGTGTTGATGTCAATGGGCTGGATGACAGTGAACTCCTTCTTTATTGTCCTGACTGTTGACCAGGTCCTGTGGAGTTTCACTTTGACCCAGTACCGCACGCTGCCATGCTTCCCTTCAAATGATGTCACCAAGGTCCTGCCCAGTTGGACAAAACAGAAAGAGTAAAAAAATCACAAAGGTTACAAAGTGAATAAAAAACAGAATGAGGTTGAAGTGAATGCATGCCAATGAGTAAGGAACATCAATGCTGAATAGCTACTCATTTGTGCAGTCTGTTTTGCAGGTGTTGCATCTCTGGGTCAAAGTCACGTTATGCATCATTACATCGCGCTATGAATTTACTGCTGAGTCATGAAGTGAAAGATTTAACCCCATCCTCCCAAAATTAAAAGGAACAAGCAGAGTCTCGTTTGAAGGACTTACTCATCTGGTAGTTGAAAACTGAATGGAAACTCGTGTCTTCCAGCTCGTAAGATTGTTACATCTCCGTTATCTGCAAGTACAAAATGGCAAATATTAAATTAACTAGAGGCACTCCTAGAGTGAAGACCTCTGCCAAGACTGCACAGTCCAAATCTTGCTGAGTGGGAGCAAAGTTCAGTTATCGCGTGTCATAGAATTTCAAGATTGCTGCTGTTGCGGTCATGTAGTTTGACTTATACCAGTGAAAATCAATAGGGTCCATCCCTGTTGTAAAAGTGACCGACCCACAAAATTTCTGAGATATCCATTCATTACTTTGAGTTATCTTGTTCACAGTCAAACAGACATACAACAAATGGCACCGATCACATAACCTACTGCTAACTTCATTTGGCGGTGGTAATAACATTTACTCTTCAATTGTTTACAGTTATATTCAACTCAAGACCAAGTACACTGCATAAAAATCATGTTCCAGACACCAGTTGTCATGCACTGAAGTGGCCTTTCCTCAGACTTGCAACAATTCTTCAGTTTCATCAAAACAGTTCCCAGGACAAACGGCTACAGTGGCAACTTGGTGCCAAGTTGAACTTGAGACCCAAGTTCACTTGGTTTGACTCCTTATCGTTTTAAATTGGAACACAAATAAGCTGATGACTGCTGTATTGTCAGAAAATGGTGAAATTGACATAATCAGCACTGCAGAGGACCTAGTGTGATGTGGAGCCGGGAAGCTCCACTATAACCAGAACCCGGCCCCACACACTCGGACACACCGTCCTCAACCAAAAAAAAAAAAAAAAAAGTATCTAGCACCAAGGACAGCCACTAGACAGCCCAGCAGACTTCCGGCATCACCAGCCCCTTGAGTAGACCACCGAACAAGCTCCCCCATAATTGGATGATGGAATCTGTTATTAGGACAAGTTACCCATTGAAATGACCCTTTCCTGCAGCCTGGGGGAGAGCTCCCCAGTTTCTAGTGTGTGTGCTTCACAGATTATGGCGCTTTGTGATTGTGGCCTTACTGCTGGACCACGAGTCTGTGCCTTCCACACCCCCACCCTGTTCACTTGGAAAACATCCTGAACACGACTGACCGAGGACACCAAGGGTTTTATACCCTAAAGCTGAGCATCAGCTAGGGTTGTTCACCCCACCCCTTTTCTGTTTTCAGTTATACCTTCATAGTTAAGCTCTACAAGTGCTGGTCAACGAATTAGAATAATTTGAAATGGCGCAATAGTTAAATTTTCTTGATGCATTTTTTGTGCGGAAAGCAAATCAGGTGTTTACCGCACCTGTCCTACTTGTTGGAGTAATCACAGAACTCGCTACCTGTTAAAAATTTGCTCAGCTGAGCTTTCCAAAAGGCCCATATAGGCCATTTAACTGTGACAATGTTGTTTAATTGAATTAGAATTATTGAGAAACCGTTTCACTGAATTAGAATAATTTTTATTATAATTAGAATCATCACTTTCTCAGTATTTTGTGGCTGCCCCCTTGGCTTGTATGACTGCCTGAAGTCTCCGCGGCATCAATTTGACCAGCTTGTCACAAGTTTCCGCACTCACAGCTTCCCAGGCAGTGGCGATGTTCTGCTTCAGTTGGTCCAGCATAGTCGGCTTTCTGTCGCGAATTTTCCGCTTCACGATGGCCCGAAGGTTTTCAATAACATTGAGGTCAGGCGAGTTGGCCAGCCATGCCAAAACTTCAAGCTGTTTTTTGGCGAACCAATCTTTGGTCGACTTTGCCACATGAGCCGGTGCAAGATCCTGTTGAAATATGAGGTCTTCTTCGCCAAACTGTCCCTCAACAGTCGGAATCAGGAACGTTTCCAGAACATCTTGGTATACGGCAGCCTTGACAGTCTCCTTGAGGAAGCAGAGTTTCCCTACACCCCGAGCGGACGTGCATCCCCAGACTATAACGCTCTGGGGAGACTTGACGCATCTTTTTACGCACTCGTGATTGTAGGTTTCGCCACCACAACGCTAGACACGAGGACCTTGGTCACCGAAGGAGATGCAAAAGCGTGATTCGTCACTGAAGACCACTTTCTGCCAGTCTTCAGCAGTCCATTCGCCGTGTTCTTTGGCCCACTTCAGCCGTTTCTCCATTTGTTTCTTGTTCAGCGTCGGTTTTACTGCCAGAACGCGAGATTTGAAGCCGAGTTCGCGCAGATGACGGTAAGTGGTTGATCTCGAGACGTTAGTGCTGGTCTGCTCGTTCCACAAGTCTCTGAGGTGAGAAGTGGACTTGAACTGGTTGTTGACTGCGATCTTTCTCAGCTGCTTGTTGTCACGAGCAGAAGTTTTTCGGATGCTGGAACAGTTGGTGCGCTTGCTGCAGTCTTTCTTTAGAGCTTTGCAGATGGAAGACTGGCTGATGCCGAGCTGCTCAGCAATTTTAGTTTGGGTTAAGCCTTGTTAGCGAAGGGCTTGAATTTGAGTCACTATTCCTGTTGAGAGGTCGCGATGCTTACCCATGATTGATTTTACAACTTAGAAATTCTACTCAACCCTGACTTTATACTGCACAATGAACACTCTTCACAGAAAACAAATTAGAGCACTTATTCTAATTCAATAAAATGACTGATGAATTATTCTAATTCAATGAAACAACAGTGTCACAGTTAAATGGCCTAAATGGGCCTTTTGGAAAGCTCAGCTGAGCAAATTTTTTACAGGTAGCGAGTTCTGTGAATAACAAGTAGGACAGGCGCGGTGAACACCTGATTTGCTTTCTGCACAAAAGATGCATCAAGAAAATTTAACGATTGCGCCATTTCAAATTATTCTAATTCGTTGACCAGCACTTGTATACTAGCCAAAGTAAGGGGGAAAAAAAGCCTTGGTGACAAACATCGGCAGTTACCATACACTTAATTGTCCAATTTGGTATGCAGACCCTCCACAGTGGTTTAATTTAGAATGGAACACATTCGTGCAACGCAGAAAAAAAAATTTTGATTCCATCCAGTGATTTTCCAAACCTGACCTGCATTCCAAATATAGAAAGAGTGTGCCATTGTTCAATGTTAGTGGGCATGCTGACAATGAGCATCAGTGGAGGCATATCAATGGCTGAGCAATGAAAAAAGAAAAACTTATATTCTTGAATCCACCTGCAGCCATTTTTGGTATCTGGTATAGAAGCAATTTCACTGCCATTGAAATCATCGTTTCTGAATCTGGAGCAAAATGTAGTTCTCAATTGCCCTACACCTGAAGTCTGCCAGAGGAACAATTTGGCTTTGAGCTCCGTGAGAACCTAGAGCAGTATTGTTCCATAGTGTGCCATGGAGACCCAAGAATATACGCACAAATGAGACTCAAAATGGCTACTTTTGACGCCAGTTTAGTTTTGAATGAAGAGTTGGAGCACAAGCAAAGGGAACATAACTGCATTGTCAGCAAACCGCAGATATTACAAATATTGAGTTGTGGCGTACGCCGACCAGCCAAACGAAGAAAAACACGCCTCGGTGACAAACATCGGCGGATACCTGCATTAATCTCACAGTTCGCAACACGAAAATCCTTGACAACGGTGCAACTCCAGAAACGCATTCGTTTATTGTGATGTTATGATTTATTGTTTACGCAGACATTACGCTTTTAACGGAAACTTTTTTCCACCTGGATATAAGGAGGTACGAAGTCGATTGTTCGTGTCACGTTCATTTGCCAAAATCGTAGCCCACTGGAGCAGCATGCGGAAATGTGGAGTTCCCGGCAGCTTCTGAATGGACTTACCTGACTGCAGAAATGCCTCTTGCTGGTTAAGGTATTCAACTTCGTCGCTGCGGGTCTGCGTGTATGCGCTGCTGGAACCAGCCGTCCGAGACTCGGTCCATCTCACTTTAGCGAAGCCTTCTGCGTGAAGTTTAAGCGACTGCACTTTGGTCTCCCCAGTGAATTCCAGTACCACTTTACCCGACACCAAATCACCGCTACTGAACACAGGCGAGGAGTCGAATTCAGGGGAGTCGAATACGACATAAAACTTCTTAAGTTTATCGAAAATCATTCTACCGTCAACAAAAGTTCTTGAAGTCAAGTTACGATGTTCTCACGGCATTGCCATTAATATCGGGTTAGCAGTTAATTTCAAGGTGAGTAACGCGTCAGCCTCAAAGACTTGTTGAGCCAAGTTGCCAGTGCAGGCGTCTTAAGAAGCGGATCGATGACAGTGGGGCGGTACTCTATTACATAACACTCCCGGGTGTGTTGTTATGTTGCTTAATGAGCCTTAAATTTGAGAATATTAAGACGATATTCATAAACAACTTATTCTCACAAGAATCTTACCAAGCATAACTACAGCCTTTCCAATTCAACTCGCATTCATTTTATACTGGATACCTCTCAATGTTTATGGCAGGACTTTATTTCCATTATAAATTGAAATGACCATACGACCGAAAAATACTGTAAAATATTTACAATTATTTACTCAGGCCAATAATTAATTACGCAAAAGTGATATCCTTTTTAATCGACTTAACGGCTGAAAGAAAAGGTTTATCTGCGCATACAAAGATCACAGGCCAATGACGTTCAGTGTGCTCTTTTACAAAACGCGCTCCATCTATTCACCTTGGGAGTACGCCAAGTAACAAGATGTTGCCTATTGTTACGAAGACAACTTTGGCTGCACTTTTACTGCAAGTGTATTTCATTTGTGGGACAATTATTAATGCTAGCGAGAAATAAACGTATCAGAAATATATCAGCATGCCTACTGTTATTACTAACCTGTGCCATCTCATAGCTTTAAGTGTCGGAATTCTGATCTGCCCACGACTCTGCACTATGCAGCATTAAGCTGCTCTCTAGTGGATCAGCAACTCTAGATCAATTTCAGGCGTCTAGCTCATCTCCTGCATGCTACATTTTCACACACTGTAAAATGACAGCAATATTTCACAGGACGCAGTCATTCGTTTAACACTAGTCTCACATGTTATAAGTGAGCCCAAGAATTTCGTGTGCATGATGTCGGGCAATATTCCCCCATATCCTTGGCGGAGCTAGGATGTGCCCTGGAATGCGTTGTACAGCATTGTCCTGCCAGATATTATTCACTGCTTACTGAGGAAAAGAAGTGGCCCACTTTGCCTCTCTGCGCAGTGGTGTCCACCACGGGACCAGTGCCACGTGTTGCAATCTGTTTTAGTTATAAAAAAAGAAGACTCTGTGCCATCTCAGCACAGAGTTCAAGGCAAACCACAGGAAAACCTGGACTTTGTAACACGGCTACCAGTTAGTCTTTTCAATGCTCATACCCACACAAAATCTGAAGATTTCTGTGGGTGTCTGCCAGCTGCTAGTTTATGAGGCACTTGCAAATCTCCATGGTCAATTACCTACACTGCCACTAGAGGGGGCCACAGCCCCATATGCATTGATGATGCAGGTGTAAATTCAAGTACGTTGAACTATCTGTGTACGCCAATAATGGATTTTTTTCTCTTCACTGACATAGCAGGGGCTTTTCCCACCTAATGAGTGCAATATGTGCCATCTAATGAAAACAGCTATTTCTCGGGAATTGCCACAAAGCCCAGTAAAATCGGTGCTATTTTTTCTGCGTTAATCATTAATCTCTTTCACTCCATGTTCGTCAGGCTGCATGACCCAATTTGCTTTTGACCTCAGCTGAAAGCAGACAAATGTGAAAACTGAAAATGCTTTAGGGCAGTGATTCCCAAAGTGTGGGCCGCGGCCCCCTGGTGGGCCTTGGTGGTACTGCAGGTGGGCCGTGAGAGTCATTAAAAATATGATTCATTTTTGCAAATATGATTTTTTATGATTTTTATTGTAAAATATTTATTGCACGATTTTAAAAAATATTTAGAAGTAATAACCTATTGAGTGGTATTGACCTCACAATATTTTAGGAACCTTATATAGTTTTATGATCGGAACGTAGCTTTCTGGTCAGCATGACCGGGGGTCATAATCGGAGGAGCACGTACTGTGTTCGATAATTAATTCTGTCTTGTGTGTACACCACAGATTAAAAGTTTGGGCTTCCTTTATCCCCCTGCTTTCATTTCAATCCTGAATCTTTATCATAATAATAATAATAAATAAATAAAAAACAACAACAACAATTATTGTTGTTGTATTTTATTTATTTTATTTTCTCAACAACGACAACAATTATTGTTGCTGTTAAGTGTTCTGAGAATGCATAACTTCGTCTATGTACTGTTTATAGGACAAAGGTGGGCCGTGGACATTTTTTAGATTCTCAAGTGGGCCCTGATTTGGAAAAGTTTGGGAACCCCTGCTTTAGGGTTTCCTGCAGTTGCTGGGTTAAGTGTCTTTCCACAGTTACTAGGTTACTTGAAGAAGTGGTCAACCATGGTCCTGGAGGGTCCCAGGGTGAGCTGATTTTTGGTTTTACTCTGAACTTAATTAATCGAAGTAGTTGATGACACAGTTTACCCACCTTACCTGGTTTTGTGGATCCAAAAACAACGGTAAGAACAAAAACCAGCAAACCCTAGAGCCCTCCAGGACCAGGGTTGGCCATCCCTGGTTTAGTGTCTGCCAATAGCCACTGGTTTTAGTGCCTGCCGACTGTCTCTTGGTTTAGTGTCTGCCCACAGTTTCTGGGTTAAATGTATGCCCGCAGTGTCTGGGTTTAGTGTCTGCCCACAATCTCTGCATTTAGAGTCTGCCTGCAGTCTCTGGGTTTAATGTCTACCTGCACTCACTGGGTTAATTGTCTTGCTGCATTATCTGGGTTAAATGTCTACCCACAGTACCTGGGTTTATTCCACTCACGAACCATGTCATTTCCAGTGTATACAGCATGAATGGTTAGCAAAAAATACATCAAACTACCTTCTAACACCTCAGGGGGGCATTCCATCAATGTAGCTAAGAACATCTAGACGAAGGCGTAATCTTGAGGCTTGAATTAGCACTAACTCCCTATCTAGCATCGACTCGTTCCATCAAGTGAAATAAACTAGCTCCAACTGATGCCAATTCAACCCTCATCTGCTAAGCCACACTTCGTGCACGTGCCCAGAGAAAATAAAAAGCCCACACTAGCCGAGTGCCGAAAATGTTGCAAAATGACTCAAAGCAAGGGAGAGGAACGAGCGGAGGAGTCCTCCTCTTCTTATTGGTTTTTTTTAGGTCTGGTAAGCCAACGTTAAGGTGCATTACTGCCACGCAGTATGAAGACGTAAGGCAGTGTTTCCCAAACCTCTCATGAAGGCCCACCTGTCCTGCATGTTTTAGATCTCTCCCTGCTCCAGCACAGGTGATTCAAATGATCAGGTTGTCATCAATAAACTTAAAGGGCTGATTAACGAGCTGATCATTTGAATCACCTGTGCTGGAGTAGGGAGAGATCTAAAACATGCAGGACAGGTGGGCCTCCAGGAGAGGTTTGGGAAACGGTGACCTAAGGTCAAGAATGACTATCTCAATATAAAAAAAAAAAAAAAAAAACTAATCCACAATTCTCTTTTTCAACAATTTTTTTGTACTTCCCTAGTGCCTAACTTCCTCGAAACATTGTAGATTTGGCTCTTGCCAAAACCTTTTTCTAAAATTTCTTGGACTTCTCCCCTCACTTCCATAATTCCAAGAAATTCCCTCCCTGCATGGACCACCATCCTAATTCTTTCCGTCGTAGATTCAATTTCTTTTCCGCAATTAATGATAATAATAATTAATTGCAATGAAAGCCAAAAATGTAAACGTCTAAATGTCTTTTCCCTACAAACTGTGGCAACATTCTTGGCTCCAGAAGCAAAATAGTGGCACCCTCTCATTAGCCATCACCATATAACTGGCGTAGTTCAAAAATATTTTGTCCGGTAACTTTTTCAAATTGAAGCAATTCCACCATGCTGTCTAGCTCTTTCCCGTCTCGATATGCACCGAGCTGCACAAACTCCATCTACTTCCAAAAAAGAGCCAATTTTAATGGAATAAGGGACACCTTTAGTAACACCTGTCTTAGTTGGCTGCTGTTACATTTTAAGGCATGTAATTTCAAAAAGATCCAATTATTTTATTTTAACTGCTTTTGCCTTGTTTCATTGTCCTTCATTCAATTATCAGAATTCCACTTCTACATACCCTGCCATCCTTTAAATCCCCAGATGAGTTCCATTTTTGACAGACTTCCTGACAATGTGATTATCACTGTATACACAATTGTTTTCCCATTTCCTACCACCTTCATCCCTACAACAAACGGCTCTTCATCAGTTTCATTGCCACTTCCTTTATTCCTTTTCTTTTTACCCCCATCCATCTCATCACTCTCCACTTGTTCGATAGTTGTCTTTTGCTTCAGAATTTCAAGCAAAAGACAACTACCAAATAATCAAACAAAATGCTATACTTTCGAAATTCGCGCCTTCCACTCTACCAGAGCACCCCGCCTCTGCGCTGCCCTCAGCGGAGCAAACCCTCTTTATGGGGGTTTATGAGGATTATCGGGAAATTATCACAAGGAAAAGGAACACTGCTGCCATCAACAGGGCGAGGGAGGTGGCCTGGCAGAATATGGCCGACAAGCCACATGCAAAAGTGACACAGAGATCATTCAATAGGTTGTATTATATAATAAAAATATCCCGCATGAAAGGAACAAAATGAATGTAGATAGGCTTACTGATATTCACCAAATGTATCAATTTTTTTTCGAAAGTGATACCACATTTATCAACTGATTGCAGCGAAAATTTTAGATGATTTGCTAGCCAATTGGAATTTTATTTTATTTTTTTACATTTTATTTTGCCTTTATTGGAATGATCTTATTTATTTTTGAATAGTTAATGTTTCTTAATGAATAATATTTATGCTTCACATATTATTGTCATTACAGGACAGTTTTGAGTGTGTAAATGCATTGGCAGAACTGTCTTTTGGGTGTCTGTTGTAGTCTACTGGACATTCTTTGAACATAGATGAAGCTAATCCTCATCTTAAACCTGCTACAGGGCAGGATTGCCCTGCAGCTTAAATCACCATGAATGCTAGGCTAGGATTCACATTAACCACCTTGATGGAAAGGATATGTGGCTCAGGTTGATGGAACAGAAATCTGAGCTTAGCTGGATGTATCAGGCTTAGCCAAGCGCTAAGTACACTGAAATTTCACTGAAGTAATGACAATGCCCTCACTGTAGTCTGTTGGTTCACTCTGTAAACAAGAGACACAGGCAGATTAGGGCACAGCTACTGCAGGTAAACATAATTTCAGCTCTCTCCTAGCTTCTCTACAAAGCCTGGCATCTTTTTTATGAGGGAAATCATTTTTAAAAATTGACTTTGGTAGAAATTAAAGGAAAAATATTTTTACCTTAAGTTTTTTCAATCAATATTAGTATTGATTTCTGCATTGTGTACTAAATGAAAACAGTTGAGCCCTGAGGACCAAATTAAGAAACGCTTTGTTTTTTATGAGCAGGAATAGAAATAGCGATAGCTTGAGTCCAAGAAGTCTGTCTGATATTTTACAGTTTCGAGGGATTGCTTGTTTCATATTCTGTACATTCCTACCGGTGTCCCTCAAGGCTCTCTACTTGGCCTTAGGGCAATGTACAATCTATTTGGCCTTTCATCTACTCCAATGGTTTCTCAGATATGTCCAATATTGAATATATATGACAGTGTTTTTGCTGGGCCCCTGAGCAAGGCCCTTAATCCAACATAGCTCCAAGGAGAATAAGCCCATATGAATTGTTTAAGTCCACAGGACAAAAGCATTGTGTGAACAAACAGTAATCTAATGTGCTGACTCCATGCTCCAAAATACTTCCCTTCAGAGCCAAGACAGCAGAATCATTAGCTGTCAGAAGGGCCATGTCTTGCATCTTGGTTCGCCCACCCATCTCTCTTCTCCACCCATAGCTTGCCGTCCTTTTAAGGTTATGCTTTTTATGGCTTTATGCAAGATTTTTATGGATTTCTTTAATTTTGTAATTATTTTATGGCTCTTTTCTTTGGTTCAGAGAGATACCTTGCTCTCTGGTCCAACATTGCTCTTGGCCAGATCTCGCACTCTAGCTCAAAATAACCAAGTGAGTTTATATTTTCTCCAGATAAGACATTTTCAGAATGAATTAAGAGGAAGTCATCATAAAATCTGAATTCCCTTCAGTGTTGTCATGAGAACACATTTTCAGTTCGACAAATTGCAGATTCCGTCTAGATGAGCACAAACTGTGGCCCAGAAATTATCTTCACTTTTGAGCTTTGAATGAGATGAAGCTCAAAAACTTTAAACTCAAATCTGCCCATTACCACTCAGTGTAAACCCTAGCACAAGTTTACAGCCTTTTTTTTTTTTTTTTCCTTTTCAAAGAAAAATACCCAAAGTCCAGGCACAGCCATGTGCACATTCTTTTCATAGAACACACCAAACCCGCGTAAGAATTCCCTGTGAGCTGCAACAGATGCAGGGACTGCAAATCTGAGGGCGTTCAGCCTTAAGCTGTTTTTGCACTGGACACGAAACAAATTTTTCGCATGACAGGTTACATTCAAAGTCAATGCAAAGACGCAAATTATTTGCGTCTTTGGCATTGACTTTGAATGTAATCCGTCGCGCGAAAAATTTGTTTTGCATCCAGTGTGAAAGCGGCTTTATCCAAGAAGGGTTGCACTGTAAAATTAGATAGCCCCATCGAGGTGTGTGAACTTAATTCTTTTCTTTAACTCCACTTATCATGAGAAGCTTTAAATATGGAACTCAAGTTCATAAGTTTTCAAAAGTTGAACTCAAAGTTATACTAGCTGTGAGTTGAAACAAAGCTTATCTTCAAGTTGAGTTATCTCACATTTAGTAAAGTCACATTTTTAAGGCAGCTAGTGAACTTTCGTTTTTAAGTTTAACCACCCAAAGTGTGGTGCAGATACAGGCTTTTGTCTTAGTCCAACATTTACTTGTTTACCTGAATAAGATTTGCTAATTGAAACATGGTCTCCAGACAAGACCTTCATGAAATAAAATCGGAGGTGCTAGTGCTAGGCCTAAATAAAAACCTGTGCTCACAACCTCCCTTAGATTGGACACCTTGTGTGAAGCAGTTGGCTGGGCTTTATTGGGCACCAGTTCAGCACTCAAGTAGAGACTGCTAACCTGTCCACCCCACTGCTACACACTGCCCTGTTTTGATCCCTGTCAGAACTGGGACTGCAGGAATGTGAAATACACTGAACAAAACTATAAACGCCCCAGGTCAAATGTTTGAGTTTTTATTAACAAAAAACTAGAACCGGGATTCGTCTGTGAAAAGCACTCTTCTCCAGCGTGCCAAGGGCCATGGAATGTGTGCGAGTCGGTTCCCACGCCGGACAGCGGCGAGATCCAGACCATGGTGAGGACGCCGAGCGTGCAAGTTGGCTTCTTGCAGGCGGTTACGGACTGTCTGTGGTGCGATGCATCTGTTGTACAGACCAACGGTCTCATCCATTGTGCGTGTCGCTGATCTGAGCCGATCCAGCAAGTGGACGAGCCGGATGTAGCGATCATGTGCTGGTTTTACATGTCATAATCATTCAAATGAGATTCATACTGGTATCACAGAGTACTGAATATATCGTGAGCCCTGAACTGGTTTATAGAGTTTCTGTACTACTGCTCTGAGTATCACCTTCAAAAGGCCACTTTGCTTCATTTAGTGTCCCAGATTTGGGCCAGTACTGGGTCAACTTGTACATAAATCCAGCTATCTCAGCAGTCCTGCTTCCTGACACAGGCTCCTGGAGGTTGTTCGGACAACAGTAAGTGAACTGATTAGATATTAAACATCTGCACTACCTGAGTCCCTCCCATTTGTTGTCACTTCTGGAAATTATCACTGATGCCAATGTGTCTGATACTGAACCCCCTCCCCCACTGCCGTGTCCTTGAAATGCGTACTGAATTAGTCTACTGACTGAGCACACTGTTAATTGTCTATTGTCAACTGTAATACAGACTGTTTCTTGTAACGGCAAGTGGACAACTGGATGAAAAGGTGAAGTACACAAAATTTTCTCCATACTTCGTTTACTTAAAATCTCAATGAACTATGCATGTTTCCATTATTTGGCTATTTTTAAGTAGTGAATCATACTGTTTTTAGTGGGCCAATGGTGAGCAAGAGGCATAGCCATCTTTGGGTCCAATCAAAGTTGAAGAGGTCAACAAGAGACAGGTGGGTGTTTTTTATTACAAGGCCAAACATCTTATGACACATGTCCTACCATTGGACAGCAGCGTGAACGATACACCCTCTGAAGACAGTCGGCACTCTATGTTTTATGCAATACTGAATATTTTGAGAACATAGTTCTGTGCATGTCACACCCGGCAAAACCACAAAAATTTGTGGTTATCATTTGGGCTGTACGAAACTCAACTTTTTCACTCAGTTGACTTAAGCAACAGAAGGGAAGTACGTGGTTGCTGACACAGCCTCTGAGTCCAAGTGCTAAGTAAACTGAAATTTCACTGAAGTAATGACAATGCCCTCACTGTAGCCTGTTGGTTCACTGTGTAAACAAGAAACACAGGCAGATTAGGACACAGCTACTGCAAGTAAACATGATTTCAGCTCTCTGCTAGCTTCTCTACAAAGCCTGGCATCTTTTTGATGAGGGAAATAATTTTTAAAAATTGACTTTGGTAGAAATTAAAGCAAAATTATTTCTACCTTATGTTTTTGCAGTCATCTTAGTATTGATTTGTGCATTGTGTACTAAATGAAAACAGTTGAGCCCTGAGGACCAAATTAAGAAACACTTTGTTTTTTATGAGCAGGAATAGAAATAGCGATAGCTTGAATCTGAGAAGTCTGTCTGATATTTTACAGTTTCGAGGGATTGCTTGTTTCATATTTTGTACATTCCTACCGGTGTCCCTCAAGGCTCTCTACTTGGTCTTAGGGCAATGTACAATCTATGTGGCCTTTCATCTACTCCAATATTGAATATATTTGACAGTGTTGTTGCTGGGCCCCTGAGCAAGGCCCTTAATCCAACATGGCTCCAAAGGAGAATTAGCCCCTATGAATTGTTGAAGTCCACTGGACAAAAGCATTATGTGAACAAACAGTAATCTAATGTGCTGACTCCATGCTCCAAAAAACATCCCTCCAAGTTGGCTTCTTGCAGGCGGTTACGGACTGTCTGTGGTGTGATGCGTCGATTGTGCACTGAGTGTGTGTTGTGCACGCTCATCCATTGTGCGTGTCGCTGATCTGAGCTGATCCCGCAAGTGGACGAGCCGGTTATAGCGATCATGTGCTGGTGTGGTCACACGTGGCCGACATGGATGAGTTCGATTTGCAGTACTGCCCCTCTGTCAGAAACGAACTCTCTAACGGCCTATCATCTGATAGTTAACATTCAACTGCACAGTGACCGCTCTGGTGGACATCCCTGCATCCAGCATGCCAATGGCACGTTCCCGCATGACCTGAGACACCTGAGGCATGATGACTTTTGACAAAATTTGACATTTTCGGGTGGCCTTTTATTGCCCTCAGTATAAAGAGTATCTGGGTACTGCTCAATCTTTCAGATCACTGTCTGGAAATGCCACACCCATGCACTGAGTGAAATCACTGCATCACTGAGCAAATGCTCACTGACGCAGAGATGGAGTAAAAAATGGTACACAAATCAATAAAAATATCCCTATTGTGCAAGTAAAAGTCAGAATATGCTCACTTAGAGTTGTTAACTCCATGTGGCATCAATATTTGACATAGAGCTTTTATATTTTTGTTCAGTGTATTTGGAAAATTAAAAAAAGGAAAAAGAGTAAACGGAGGGGAGGGCATTTCATCTGTCTGCAACATGCACTGTATGACAGCCGTTAAAAAGAACTTAACAAAACCCTCTCAGCAACAGCTGTATTGGGCTTACCAGAAGGCTTATTTTGAGAGAATTATTGTATCCCCCAAACGAAGGTCGGAGAATACTATGAATTTGGCCTCGTCACGCGTCCGCGTCCGCAGAGATTGTCTTGTGAACGCTCTACAGCCCACATAAGTGCACCGATTCGTTTCAAATTTCGCAGGGACGTGTATTATGGTAAGTTCACGACACCTATTGATTTTGGGTACTCTGGGACCATCTGGGCCCAACTGGGGGGCCTTCGGGGGATACATGTGCTCGGTTGCCGAGTGCTCTAGTTCTCATTCAAATCACTGTTATCCAGTGCATCAACAAACGAGTCCCAATTTTCTAAAAGTCTTCAGATAAAAATTTAAGTAATTCTGGACTATAAAACATTTCTTATACTCTTGAAAAATAGATTCAACTTTGGAAGGAAATGAGCCATCACCTCACTCTGGACAGTAGCACTCTACGTGGCTGAAATTGATTCTCTTGTTAAATATTAACTGCCAGTTCACCCTGTCTTTGCCATATGCCTGATGACCTATATACAGCTACCTCTCGCTCTCCTGTAAATAACTTGAGTTGTCTGTGAACAGATAGATTCGGGCCATTAGGAAATTCAGGCATGGTGCTGCGAAAACGGATTGGTGCAATAAGCAAATGCGTGCCCTCCACAACCTGAGTCGAGCATTGCGGATTGGTCAGACTTTAATTTTACTGTTTGGGGCCTGACTCAAGGTGAATAAACCAGGGCATGTCCCAATGCTTTGTGGGTAATCTATTTATGCTCAACGGTTCCAAAGTATAAATAGCCCATAGAACCACATCACCATTTACCTTGGCCCAATATGTATTTGTTTTAGTGAGAATTGTGTATTTGCTTCCAAGGCTGTTCATATTTAAACTTCAAGAGTTATCAGAAGTTTAAAATATACTGGCTGAAATTGCAGGTCTGGAACTTGGGACAAAACATAATGCCGAAGAATGGGCATGCTAACTTAAATGACACCACCCGCATTCAAAGAGTGCACAATACTTAGAGCCCAGTAGAACTAAGTGGTAAAAACTACTCAATCATTGTTAGGTTGAGAAATTAGCATAGCTTATGAATAAGTATGATGCATACTGTTTTATACAATACTCACAAAAATAAGGGCAATGTAACAAAGCATTTTGAACTACATGTTTTAAGTACTATGAATACACTTTTTTGACACTTTGAACGAAGTAAATCTACTGAACTCCAAGTCAAATTCCAGAAGGTATTTTTCTTCTTCTGTGACTATTCCCATTGCCGACTGGATAACATTCCTTATTTCCCTTGGCTAAAGCTTAAAATAGTGCTTTGAATCCTGGTAGCTCCATAGAAAGCTCCTTAATATACACAGCATAATTCCAGAGTAACTAAAATATATAAATACAATGCAAAACGAAGACAGATTGGCAAGGATGGAATCAGATTATGATTTTCAGTCAAGAAGATTGAGTTTCTGGGTATGTAAATTCTGAGCACGGCACCTTAAACGTGTATTTTTTTTTTCTAGTGAAGAAATCAGTCCAAAAATATGTTTTCTTTTCAATAATGGCTCTAGAAATTGTATATTTTGCATAATTAGCATTTTAAGAAGCTGATAAAATACTCTAAACAGTTCAATGATGATTCTGTAATCCAATCTGTTATCTAGGTATAAGTTCCTAACTCCAGTACTTGTTCACAGCCACAGGAATGTTCTTCATTTTTGGGCATTTTTCAGCCTCAGTTATCTTTTTTTTTTTTTAAACGTTCTTCTGTGTGTAACTGGGAACCTCATTTGAAGGGTAGCTCTTACAGGAATGTGTTGTGCTTTTTAGGGTTTGGGTGCAGGAGGGTGAGCTGTGCCACACTCACCTCGGATGAGATGTTGTCGCTTTCTGAAATACGTTTCTTTAGAAGTGTAGTCGTTGTAGGCAGTGTTCATGCCAACACTGCGGTTTTCAAGCCAGTGCGCGGTCGCCATCCCTCTCCCCTGGACCCTCAGGGAGCGCACGCTGATCTCGCGGTTCAGCTCCAGCACCACCTGGCCGGCCAGCACCTCTCCGCCGCTGTATACCGCGTCATCCTCACCCTCCATCTCCAGTTTAAAACTTTTTATGGCCTTTAACATCATTTCTGGAAGACGAGAATGCATTTAGCTGAAGCTCATTTTCGACAAAAGGAACGCGCGTAAAGAAATAATTCGGCCAAAACTTTAATTTGTTCGTGGAAGTAATTCTTGCAAAATTATTGATGACAACGCATACCTTTATTCCACTACATTGCATTCTTAAAAATATGTCACAAAAGGCTGAATAGCACAAATTCGCGGAGCCAAATTGAGACGTGAAAGATTAGTACGGGTTTCTTTCTGGGTGTTACGGACACAATCGTGTAGTAGCCCGTCCAAAATAGCGAAGCGGAAACAAACACCGGGAAATTGCAGAACTGCTGCGTGTCACATGCACCTCAGAATAGTTAAGGCTAATACAGAGTCTGGAATTTGGAATCTGCGACAAATACATTTAAATAAAAACAATAAAATTACCACAACTTTTCACCGCGCGTTAATTTTGCAAACGCATTATTCTGTGTGTTCGCAGAGGAAATATCCATTTGGTTCGCGTGTGTCACAGCAACACCATAAATAATGTCAATTGTAAATGTATCATTTGTAAGTACACAATTTGGGCTGTTAAGCAACATCGTTATTTTACTGAAATAACGCTACGACGGAATTTCCCTAATGCTTAATTTCCCACGCGCCCAGTTGCAGAGCCAGTGCTTTTACGACGAGGAGCTTTCGTGCAAGTTAACTTTAATTCTGAGTACGAAAGTTAACAGATGGACTTGTCATCGTAACTTACTGGCCAGCATGAGTCCATTAGCTTAGAACACTAATGATCAGAATAGTTTAGCCCTACCCTTGAAGAAATTAACGCGGCAGGCTCCCGAAGCTTCAGATTTGCACGTCCACTGAGCCACTCTTCCCGACTTTCTTCTAGTGACAGTTCCTCGGTTTTTATTAAGGTCAAAGAGTGCGCGGCCCCTTTCAGTGCGCACGTGAGATGACAAGGCTCTTCACCAAATATTAGAAGATCCTTACGCCCATAGAACTTTCTTCTTAATGACATCCACGAGAATATGAGGACAGAGGGTTTCCTCGCGGACTGTCAGTTTCTGGCTAATACTGTGAAGTTTATAATGGCTCCCTCTCCTTAAATTAGTTGCGTTTAGTGTAACATGTTGCCATTTTTTCATCCTCAGTGAATTGTAATTGAGATTAGGAGGCGCTGATTTGTGCCTTTCATGTAAAAAAAATACCTGGTTGTATGGTACTCATCCATAAATAATTAAAAAACCAAAGGTCTTGGTGAGGAGATAGTTGTCGTTTCCAATTTATTTCAGCATTGCGTAAACATTTCTTCTTCCTTTCCAAAACATTGTCTCTCCTGCATTTGTTTTAGGCCTGTAATTACTGTAAAATACATACTTTTTATCATAATGTATCTTTATCATAATAATTTTGTTTTTACTGTGGTGTTCCCATCTGTTTTCATTTGTATTTATCATCATTCCTTTAATCTTTTTTTGTATGAACAATACTTAATTTAGTTTGTTATTCGTACGCTAAAAGAATCGTCTGAGCAATTCAGGATCCGATATTGTTTGCAGACAAAGGGATCTTCAACTACTTTCTCGGCTCTTCTGGGCCACAATGGTAAATCTTGACATGCTCGGTAGAGGTCACTGGTATGAAAGAGGCTGAGCAAAGGTCAACAATAAGAACAATAAGCATTGCCCTGGTAAAAATATGAAGTAAAGAGATTGGTAATGTGTAACTAATGGGCTAGATTCTCTTGAGTCTGAAGATACCGGTGCATTATGACCCTTCACTAACCATCACGTTGTTTTGCGTTGTGAGATTTGCAATGTCAGACCAGAATGCATGTACTTGTAGAGTATTGTTTCATTAAAGCATGCTTTATGTTCTGTTTCCCTGCACACTGATTCCCAATGGAAGCACTGCACTTACTGAGAAGAATTTGAAATGGGATTAAAAATGGTCCATGAATAAGTTAACTTCTATTTCCAAATGTGTTTTTATGGGCTTTGTAGGTTGTTTTGGTCTGGACTGATATTAGAGTTTGGAACACGGTTAGTTTTTTGCACATGCACTGCAATGAACTGACATGAATGCTTTTTTAAAAAAATCTTTTTACAAATGGACACTGAAACCACCAAACCTATTTAAATATTGTTGTAAAAGTTTTACCAGTTGTTGCTTGAACTGTTTTTACTTTGTGCTGCACTGATTTATTTTTTTATTTGCATGCACAAGTGAGTTAGGGATTAAACAAACTGAGAGTGAGACTATTCACTCCACAGCACATTATCAATGTGAGCCAATTCTTTTCAGAGGACCTCAAGCCCAGAGTTGACAGCCAGAGTAATGGACCTTTTTGACATATTTCTTGGTCAGTGCTGAGAGTAGTCTTAAATTGCAATGACAACTGGTGTCAATCGATAAAGGTTTTTCCAAATATGTCATCCACCACTTTATGGCGGGGGATAAAAAGGAGAATGGGGAAGCCACGGACAATGTGGATGGACACTGTTAAGTTTTGGATGGGACTCAACTGCAATGACTGTGGGAAAAGAAAGATATTGGGCAACATGAGACTGGATTGCACATGATGATGATGATGACCAAGGTGTTACTAGGTTTCTTATGTGTTGCTAGGGTATTGAATGGGTTACTAGGGTATTATCAGATGGTTGCTAAGACCTTACTAGGTCACTGTAAATGCATTATTTAGGTGGTTGTTTTCGGTGTGTTGTGAACACTTATAATTCAAAAAGATTCAGTTATCCTCAAACGTTGTTTACATCTTGAGAGACAGCCTGGAATGTTGAGCAGTGATGTATCAAATGTGCATGTCATCTAAAACTGAGATTAATGGCGGTAATGGCAAAAACATCAATAAATTTACATTCCGACTGTCACCACTCTTGGAGCTGAATACTCCTTCATTGATTTAGGTGGTTGGAATATCTAAATTAAAAGTTTCAAAAAACATAAATATCAACAAGAAATTGTTAAAGGTCACACTTGTTAAAGGTGCTCTATGCAAGTTTGTTTACTTTCTGCGTGATTATATTTTTGTTTCAATTCGCCGACACCTCTCCACGATCCGCTAGCTGCCTGCCCCTAAATTCACTGTTGTGGTGAACAGGAGTGCAGCAGAATTCACCAAGGGAACTGTGGGGGGGGGGGGGGGGGGGGATTGGCATGAGCTGTTTCCCTATGGGGGGCTTTGAGTGCTACTCAGTTGTTTTGTTGCTGCTTTCAGATTGAACACAGTTTTGCTGTTCGCTGCTTTTATGGACAGTAAAAGTTGGAATTACATTCAAAACACTCCGCCTCCAACTCCCGTTCTTTGGCAGCTCGCTACTGGGAACATGCAGCTAAAGAATGGTTTTCACATGTGGAGGCACAGTTTGCCGTCAGGGGAATAACGGAGGACGAAATGCAGTACTACCACGTCGTGGCGGCGCTGGGAATTTCCTCAACATCCAGGCTGGTGGGCTACCTCTCGTCCCACCGGCACAAGGCAAATTCACTGCGCTCAAAGCACACCTGCTTAAGACATGTGAGCTGTACACTAAAGAAAGAGCATGCAGGCTCTTCGCTATTCAGGGCCTGGGTGACAATAAACCATCCGAACTTATGGATAAGATGCTAAATCTGCTGGGTGAGGCAAGTCCTAATTTCCTTTTCATCAAAATGTTTTCGCGCCACATGCCGCCCCGGGTCCAGACGCCGCTGGCAAACACCACTATTACTGACCCGTGGGCCCTGGCCGAGGAGGCTGACCGGTTTTTCCTGGCCACCCAGCAGAAGGCTCCAGACATGCTAGCTTTGACATTTAGTGCCGCGCAACCACCTAGGTTAGCCAAGGCCAGTGCAAGCACCTCAGCCCAGGGCCAGTGAAGAAGCTTAGGCCTGTGCACTTACCACACTCGGTTTGGGGCCAAAGCAAAAAAAAGTGCCGTTCCCCCTGCAGTTACAAGCCGATGGGAAATGAGTAGGCTAACGCTTAGTTGTGGCCCTGAGCGTTGGCGATACTACCAGCCTACTTTTCATCCGTGACACTGTCTCTGGTAACAAGTTCCTGTGCCACAATGGCGCCCAAAGAAGTTTCATTCCTGCTTCAAAGGCGGATGTCAGGGGCGGGGAGCTTGGACCGACTACAACTAATGGCAATCCTCTTCGCACATACGGCATGAGGCTCAGGGTGTTATGCTTTGGTGGACAGTGATTCACCTGGGATTTTGTCATGGCAGACGTCACTTTTACCTCTGCTCAGCGCAGATTTTCTATGCGTCCACAGACTTTTAGTGGATGTGAAAAACAACCACCTGGTGGATGCCTTAACCTTCTCCTCCTTCCCTTGCACACGCGACATGTCGGTCTAAGAAGGGCTGTCCGGTTCACTGTCAGAATCTGACAAGTACCTCCGCCTCCTTGCTGAGTTTCTGGACCTGACCCAGCCCACTTTCTCCGTGGCCACTACTAGGCATGGAGTGGAGCATAATATTGCCACGAACGGACCCCCAGTCTATGCCAGAGCCCGGCATCTCGACTCAGCAAAGCTGGCTGTCGCAAGGGCGGTGTTCCCACATGGAACACCTGGGCATCATTCATCGTTCTCACAGCCCGTGGGCATCTCCGCTCCACATTATTCCTAAACCTAACAGCAGTTGGCGACTATGTGGTGACTACCGTTGGCTGAACAATGCCACGACACCAGACCTCTACCCAGTCCCGCACATCCAGGACTTTTCAGCTCACCTCTCTGGCAAGCACATTTTTTCTAAAGTGGATCTGGTGTGTGGATATCACCAGGTTCCAGTGCATCCCCCAGACATCCCTAAAACTGGTTATTACACCATTTGGCTTGTTCAAATTTCTCTGCATGCCTTTTGGCCTCAAACGCCACTCAATCCTTCCAGCGCCTAATGGATTCAGTGCTTTGCGACATGCCGTCCGTGTTCTTCTACCTGGACGACATTCTGGTCGCCAGTTCCTCTGAGGAAGAACATTTGTCGCACCTCCGGGCCCTTTTCTCTCAGCTCAGGCTACACGGCCTGATCTTTAACCCAGCAAAATGTTTATGCCGACTGGCCAGTATTGACTTCCTAAGGCACCATGTCACCGAAGACGGGGCAATGCCCCTCCCATCAAAAGTAGAGGCGGTAACAGCCTTTCCTCGCCCGAAAATGGCCCAGGGGCTTCGGGAGTTCCTGGGAATGATGACATTTTATCACCATTTCTTCGCCCGGGCTGCGCACATCGGGGTCTATTCTCCCATTAGCGCGTAAGTCTTTTTTTACGCGCTTCGAGTTAAGCGCTTTTGAGTTACGCGTATTCTCCCCTACTCGCTTCGATCACGCCCACAGCGCTTAACTTCAGAATGTAGGCGGCCTTATGAAAGAGGTGTGACTGATCCAAAAGAGAGGCAGACTCTGTACAAAGCTCATTGATTATGGCTATCAGGAAAACATGGAAAAAGGATTTTCTGATGAACCATGAAAACGCATTTGTGGTCCATGGAAAACACAAACCAGACTTTAAATTTGAATATCGTCGGCCTGCTGATAAAACCTCGTATCTCCAAACTGATAAGAAACGAAAACTCGTATGTCCACTATTCTTACATGCAAAATTAAACATTTTTATTTTAAACTATATTTATCCATTTGTATTATAATAATAATCATTATTATTTTATTTTATATCTATTTTTTATTTTCTTGTGAAGTTTGTCATTGTGAAGATACTTGGTTTTTTTATGCCGCTGTAATAGGAGGCCGTACCAATTACAAGACGTAATTCAGACATCTCTTTATTTATCCCACGCCGCGCGATTAGCGCGAAGCGGGGGATATAGCATTGGGCTCCGTCCGTACGGACACATAAAATTGCGGCGGCGGGGGATATGTTAGTGACAAACACTTGTTATTTCTTACTCTAGCCACCATGGCATTAAAGCTATGCATACAAACAAATTGCCGCGATAATGAAATAATAAATAAAGAATTTAGCGCTTCTCAATCAGCGCAATCAGATCATTGAAAATGTGCCCCTCCTACACCAGCCTGTTTGTTCCGTGGAAGACAGGGAAGAAGACAAAGGGATCATTCTAGTCACTCAAAGACAGTTTATATGATCTCATTTAGAAATTGCGCACTTGAAAACTACTCCGATGTCAGGTTTGCAACTAAAGGACATGGAAACGCTTTAACAAGGATTCTTACCCCGCACGCGGTCATCTCCCCGCGTCTTCCCCGCCCCGAAACCGCCTCAGTAATGACGGAATTCCATATCCATAGCCTATCATCCTATTTGATTTGAGCAACACATTCACTTGAACTTGACACTAATACTTTCTCATAATCAATTATCCCATTTACTGATAACGATTCTTTCCATGTCGGCTATTCTTTAAAGGCTAAAATTGATTAACAAATGGATAGTGCTCTGGTTTTTGCCAGGGTAGGGCTCAATCTAGAGTAGCCTATTTAATAATATCTTTATTCACACATTAAATTACACAGTATTACCAATGGTAAAAAATTACTAGGACTCAAGTTAGTTAATTCAGATATCCTCAATTAGAAAATCAATCCCCTCACTCGTGAGAATATCACAAATTTTTAGATTATCACAAACATATAGGGCAGTCGCATTTGTTAATAGAACATGAAAGACAATGATGGCGACGTCGAGCCAAAGCCGAAAACCAAATTTCACAGATGTTGGTGTTGTATGGCAAGCAAGCAATGAAGGCTGATCCGTGGAATTAAGCTGCGAATCGTTCTGGATGTGGAATTCGGTGGTGAGATGTAAGCGCAGTATCCCCGATTTAAAGCATAAATGGAGAGATCTGCGGGGCGCTGTAAAAGCCAGGTTCTCTGGAGAACTGTACACGCAACAGTGGGCAACCATCATCCCCTGTGCATTTCACTGCACAGGAGGAGGGGATGTCATCTACTCTTTATGCAGTGGAAGTGCATGGAGAAGAACTTGAAGCGCCAACGAACTGCGTCAGACACCTTGACACAGACGCCTGTGATATGTGTATGACATCACCAGCCACTCTCTGAAACGACCCAGATGCTAGGAGCACAGCGCAGTTCTGACGTTGATGACCACGGGTATGTTTTGTGGATAATTGCTGCGGCTGGATAGCTGTTCATCCAGAAGTCTGCAAAGATAGAGGATTGCCTCATGCACAGTCCAGGCGAAAACGCTGGATGCACTCGATGTTCGTTTGCCCCAGGATGTCCAAACGAAGCCGATATATGCGTGTTCGTCTTCGAGCTCGGCGCGCTCCTCTTACTCTTTCCCAATCACGCAAGAGTGCAAGCAAATGCAGGACTGGCATTTTGGCTTTAGATTTTGAGGGCATGGTAGAATGATGGTCTTATGTATACTCTTATTAATTAATAGTTTTGCGTTTGTAATTTAACTGATTGGAGAAGAGGCTGATACGTAATATCATGTGATGATTTCGTTTGATAAATTATCATGGCTTTGTGAAATGTAGTTTAGAAAAAAGGAAGAACAATCGAACATTAAATGTCTCAACCTTTACCATGTTAAATAAAATAAAAGTAATGTTAAAATTCGGCCTATAACCGACATCAAACACAATATTCAATTTCGCCTAATGTTGGCGCTTGAGCTTAATACAGCCCTCAAAAACGCTTAACAGAAAAAGCGCGTAAGCCAGGGGGAGAATACGCGTAAGTGTTATTTGCATGAGAAACGCCCGGAAACGCCCCGATTTTGGCCTTGCTCCGCCCCAAGCGCGTAAGTGCCTTCAAGGCGCGTAATGCACAGACTTAAGTCGAGGGGAGAATACGCGTAGGCTGAAAAATTTTTCGACTTAAGCGCATGGGAGAATAGACCCCATCATGCACCTGCTGTTTGAGTCCCCCAACCATAGCATTGACTGGGTGGAGGAAGGAGAGGGCGCCTTCAATGGGATCAAAACCTCACTGGTCCAGGCCACCTTGCTGGCATAACCAGATCCCACGGCACCCATTGCCATTACCACCGACGCATTGGACTATACTGTGGGTGCTGTGCATGACCAGTGGGTAGGGAGTGTCTGGTAACCGCTGGCTTTCTTTAGCCGCTAACTGACACCTAGAGAGTGTAAATATAGCACCTTTGACAGACAGGTCCTCTGGCTCTGGCTCACTATTCGGCACTTCCTTTTTTTACTGGATTGCCTTGAGTTCACAGCGTTCATGGATTACAAACCTCTCACATTCACTATGGCCAAAGTGGCCGAACCATGGTCCGCCCGCCAACAACGCCAGCTCTCTTACATTTCCAAATTCACAACAGACATCCAGCATGTGAGTGGGAAGTCCAATTTAGTTGCAGACTGTCTCTCCCGGGCCGTTGTCGGGACGGTCCAGCCAGGCCTTGACTGCTCCCGTATGGCGGCAGACCAAGCTTCAGGCCCCAGTGTCCAGGCCCTCAATACAGCAGGCACAGGGCAGTGTCTGAGGGATGTGGCTTCCGGCGACATGGGCACATCGCTCCTGTGCGAGGTTTCCACAGGACAGCCTCGGCCCGTTGTCCCAGTCATTTGGAGGTGCCCTGTTTTTTTGAGGCAGTGCGCAGCCTTTCACACCCTGGCAGAAAGCAGTCAGTGCGGTTGGTGGCAGCGAAATTTGTTGGGCACGGACTCAAAAAAGAGGTGAGAACCTGGGTCGACACTTACGTGGCCTGCCAGCATGCCAAAATATACCGCCACACGAAGGCCCTCTTGGAGCACTTCCCCATACCTGAACGCAGGTTCGATCACGTTAACATCTACCTGGTGGGTCCTTTTCCCCCCTCTCACGGTTTCACCTACCTACTCACCATGGTGGACAGAACAGCGAGGTGGCCTGAAGCCATCATGCTCAATTCAACAACGTCCACAGATGTAGCCCGTGCTTTCATAGGGATATGGGTTTCCCACTTCGGCAGCCCTTCAGACCTCTCCCCTGACCGCTCGCAGTTTACTTTAGAACTATGGAACGCTGTGGCAGAGGGCGTAGGGTTTGAGCTGCGCCACACCACAGCCTACCATCCTCTGGCTAATGGCCTGTGCAAGCGCTTCCATCACTCAATGAAGGCTGCCCTCAGTGCCAGCTTGACCAACAGCAGCTGGATAGACAAGCTTGTCTATGGCCAAACACTGAGGGTCCCCGGAGATTTTCAACAGATTGGCGTGAGCTGTTTCCCTACGGGGGGTTTTGAGTGCTACTCAGTTGTTTTGTTGCTGCTTTCAGATTGAACTTAGTTTTGCTGTTCGCTGCTTTTATGGACAGTAAAAGTTGGAATTACATTCAAAACACTCCGCCTCCAACTGCCGTTCTTCGACACCTCACTGTCAAAAAAACCCGAGCTCTGGAGACCACACAGGCCTCACAAACTGCAAATAAACACAAGGGGCACAGGCTGTGCTCCATAACATAACAAACCTTCCCGGTCAATCACCGACAAGAGTTGACAGTTATTGAAGCATGAGAAGGAGGGAACTGTGGGAGGGAGGGGCGGGCTACCTCTGTTTTGTTTGAATTCGATTGTCAACAGAAGTGAAAATAAACAGACTTGTATAGTGCACCTTTAAATACCTTCATAAATGATAATGCAGGTACGACTTTTTGCTGACCAGTCTTAAATAGTAGTTCCAGTAGATGGCAGTAATGCAGTGTTATGATGAAGCTTTTCCTTCACTGACGGACGAGAAGAGGAAGTGACACTTGATGGGGAACTGGATCAAAGGGTGCATCTAGATTATGTCAGCTGTAGATGAAAGTAATTGATACCTTGATTATTCGTATGTGGCAACAGTTTGTAGGAACAGGGTGTGCAGGTGTAGATGGTGAGGCAAATATGGGTGTAAAAGAGAGGAATGCCAGGTAAGGAGCAGGGTATGATTTCATGGTGGATGAAATCACAGTTTGGAGGGAGCTCAATGGGAGACAGGGATGATGGAGAGGGAGGTAGAATGAACACGTGCCAGGGACAATATCTTATGAAGAAATGAGGAAAAGGGTGAGGACAGAAAAGGAAACAGTAAGGACAGAACTTGATAGAGTTTGACGATTAAGAAAACAAGAGAGTACTGATGGGAAAATAACAATAATGGATGGAAGGAAATTTTTGACATTCGTTGCTTATTAATCAATTGTGCTACCGAAACTGACAGTCAGAGGGTGTAGGAACGCTTTGGACCCTTTTTCTGGTAGGTTTACATGGGCAGTTAAATAATAATAAACTCCGTAGCTAGGTGGCAGTAATTCACAAAAACGGGTAAACTAAATAATATTTAAAAAGAAAAAGGAGGAAGTGACGCATAGGTGTGGTTCCGCCTTTATCGGCCTCTTTTCGTGCTGGCTTGGCCGTCGAGCGGGTGCGTGTCCGGTCGTGTCTACGGTTTTACGTCTTAAAATGTATTATATATGTTTTTGCCTGCCAGACGACCCAGTAGGATTTTCCTAGACACCCGTACTTTCTCAATTAACCCGAGCAGTACGATTCTAAGATTGTAGATTTCGAAATTACGATATTTTATGGTGGATTGAGTGCGTTTTAGCTAGCTAGCTAACGTCAGTAGCAGCAGGCCCGCAGTGTGGCTTCTGCCATGTGTGAACCTGATAACGTTGTTAGCTGCCTTTGACTTGTCCGGCATGACTATTTGCGAAGGATTCACATATTTTGTATTCAGTTTTCTCACTAGCGAAATGTAACTAGCTTCATTATGTAAGTGTGCAAAATCTGTTCGCCTCGTTGATGAAGCAACGCTGGGTGCGCTAAAATCGTCTCCGTACCCGGGTGTGAGCTTAGCTAATCGTTAGCTAAGTAGTTCGCTCATCGTCTTCGTTCTCGCACGGAAATGTGACTGGATTTCTTGCTTTGACATGGAATAATGCTTGTGGTCGGGGTGATATTTTTAAGGAAGTAGCCAGTTGTGAAATATGGCAACTTGAAGCTTCAGTAATTGTTTTATTTAAATGTATTGTGGCTCATTGTGACAAAGCACATGGATTTTGGACAATGCAGGTATTGTTCATTGTTCTAAAATTTTGATCAGCCTCGAAGTAATCTATTTTAAATTTCTTTGTCGTGCAGTCCGCTAAGATGCAGATCTTCGTGAAAACACTGACAGGGAAAACCATCACACTCGAGGTGGAACCGAGTGACACCATCGAGAATGTGAAAGCCAAGATTCAGGACAAAGAAGGTAAAGGAATTGAAATCTTCAGCTAATAGTTTAAGTTGACTTGCATTTTTTCGTGTTTCGTCGTAAGGTTTACGGTGCGGCTTGTTCTAGGAATTCCTCCTGATCAGCAGCGTCTGATTTTCGCTGGTAAGCAGTTGGAAGATGGCCGCACTCTGTCCGACTACAACATCCAGAAAGGTGAGATATCACTTGTATGGGGGGGGTGATGAAGTTTTGCAGAATTTAACTGAGTCCTTTGTACATGTTCAGTGATGGTGGAAGCATTGGTACGCTTTTTGTTCCCCTCTAATGTCTCGGGACATCATTGCATTGTAGATTAAGCTGCCTCCTGCTGTAAGTGGACACTGATTACTATGATGGAGATGGGTTCAGCTGCTTTAAGTGTTCGTTGGCTCACTAGATGCCTGATTTATATGGATTTTGGGGTTTTAAAATGTAAATTGCTGGTTTATGCTTTCATTGTCGGCTGTCACATTTTGGATGGTATGGCCAAGGGCTAACAAAGTCCAACACAACTTTAACAAGGAAGCACTCAGAGTGCATACCTCCCAAGTCACTAAGAACATAACATATATTCCTTATTTGAATTCAAATCAATCCTTTAGATCAGGGGTGTCAAACTGACCCGTAAACAGGCCAAGAGGCTGCAGGTCTTCAGTCCTACCAAGCAGAAGGTCACCTGAAAGCACTGATTTAATCAGATGATCTAGGCCTGCACAACTGATTAGTTGTATCAGGTGAGCTTCTGCATTGTTAGAGTGAAAACCTGCAGCCTCTTGGCCCGTTTACGGGTGAGTTTGACGCCCCTGCTTTAGATGTTTTGTTGTTCCTTGGCCCATGGCCCAGACTGCTCAAAATATCATTGGAGTTGATGGAGAATTTTGAGAGATTGATCGGACAAGCAAACCACGTGATACAGACATGGATGAACATATAACCTCCACTCAGTTGTATGGTGGGGGTAATAAATTGTATTTCCCATAATATTGTTGCTGTTATTATTTATGATTAGCAGCTTGTTACCTGAGGATCATAAACGCGCATGCATATGCAATATGTGTAGATACACATATCTATGTATCTGCTTCAGTGTAAGCCTTTAGTGCCTCTTTGTTGGGGTTCGGGCTCAGATATTAATGCTGCCTTTCCCTTCGGCAGAGTCGACGCTCCACCTGGTGTTGCGGCTGAGGGGTGGGATCATTGAGCCCTCCCTGAGACAGCTGGCGCAGAAGTACAACTGTGACAAGATGATCTGCCGCAAGTGAGTGTAGGGACCGGGGGGGGTGGGGGTGGGGGGGGTTGCCAAACAGGGTCCTGCTCTGGCCTGGTAAGGACAAAAATGCTGCTGGAAAAAACCGTTCATGAGGCAGGATCACAGTATTTGCTAAATCACGCTTCTGAATGAAGCCCTTAAGGTAGGTATATGCTCCCAAATACATTTATTTCTCTTTCACAACAATTTAGAGCTAACATCATATGCAACTACTAAATAGACTTAGTGATGGCTCGTTTACATAAATTATGCTAATTAGGTCCCGAGATGGCTACCGCAATGTGGAACTTGATCAAGTACCTCAGGCAGGATCTTTAAAACTTTTTATTACTTTAATCTCATTTTTGCAGGTCTGACTATATAGTGCATGTTCTGATCAGAGGGTTTAAAATATATGGGCATTTTAGTTTTTTTTTTTTTTTTACACTTTATTATAAAATCTAGATTTCCACAAATGATTTTTCAGAATGCCTGATCAGTCCATTGACATGCATCTGGTGAACTTGTATTCCAAGTTTCACAATGATTGCATGAGAGAGAGAAGAAATGGTGTTTGAAGCAATGCTTGGTCAAAATCAACATTTTTGAGAAATTGAAAAAAAACAAGAGTCCATATTTTTGATAGTGTATGTACTTGATAGGACTATGAACTTACTGAAGGTTATTTTACGAAAATATCAAAAAAAATTTTAAAAAGCCTATTTTGGGACTGTATACCTACCTTAACCCTCGCAAGTGGGCCGCATGATGTTATTAGATTGCAGCGTCTTCCACATTGCAGGATTACTCAGTGGAAAAATGTAATCTGGTAAAACCTGGAAATCTTTCAAATCAGGAACGTTGACGTGAAGAGCCATTTCACTTTTACTGTGAGCAGTTATCTGGCTAACTCTGTAGTCCTGCTTTGTGGAATAGGCCACTTTTATACCTTTTAGTGGAGTTATCTTGCTAACTTGGCGGTCCTGCTTTCTAAAATGCCCTTGAATGTCCAGTTAATTGGGCAGGTTGGGCATCCTGTGTGCGGTTTCTCCCTTGTGTTGGTTTCTGTGGTTCAGCCATACCTGATCTACGCACATTAGGCTTCGTTAAGCTGTTTTCAAGCTGAGCTGCACTGTAAATTTCCAGGCCTTTTGAACACTTTGAAACATCATACCAGTGGGACTTTTTCCTCTGGACGGTAGTCATTTTGTTTTTCTTTCGTACCACTGAAAAAGATTAGATAACTGTTCAGTTTTTTTAATATTTATCTGTTCTCATTTTGCATGGCTGAATGGCTTCTTGCATTCAACGGGGAAAGATGAAAGCAGCAGTTTTTTTGTGGGGAGTGTCTCATTTTGACATGTTCTCCAAAATGTTACTGTAATGTAAAGGTGGCACAGGTGAGAAATGAGCTTATTGTTTGAAGCCATGCTGTTGCATGTCAATCAGCTGTCAAAGTAGAGGTGGAATTTTTTTTTTAAGTGGGTATTTAAGGGGTGATTGAATCAAGGCAGTGCCAGTGTGTGTATGTGAGGGCATGGTTAGAGATGGAGGTGTGTGCTTAACCTGATCATCTCCCTTGCGCCCCCTTCAGGTGCTACGCCCGTCTGCATCCACGTGCTGTCAACTGCCGTAAGAAGAAATGTGGGCACACCAACAACCTGCGTCCCAAGAAGAAGCTGAAGTAAAGAGGAAGAGTGCCTTCATGCTCTTGGGGTCAACATGCAAATCTTTGTAAAAAATAAAAAGGTTAAAATTTGAATTGTTTGTCATCTCTATATTGTGTAGAGGATCCTACCCTGTATAAATCTGTAATGATTTGACTCCAGGTGTTGGCATCAAAATTAAAAATGACCAGAAATTCTCACCAGGAATTGAGTATTAAATCTGCACATTTGTGGGCCCCTGAACTGACCGCAGGGACCACGTCTGGCTTTTAGTTGTAAATAGTTTGCGAATGGAACTCATTAACTTCCACAAAGCTTCTGAAGCAGCCGCCTCCTAAATATCTGTTCAGAACTGTTGCAAACCAGTTATCAAGTAAGATGAAATGAGTCATTGTCTCTTTCAAACTTTTAATGTAAATAAGAAGAGTTTTCAATCAGGAGGATGGGAAACCCAAAATCCCGTTAAAAACATGGATTTTTCACTGCAATTAAGATTTTATGATCAGCTTTGTGAACCTTTTTTGATACATGAACAAAAATGCAAAACTATGGCAGGACTGCTGGATAATTGGTACCTCAATGTGTCCGGGAACAGTCCAATACTGTCAGAGGTCTCGGGGAACAGGGTTGGGCAGTCCTGCAGTAGCAGTTGAATGAGTTTTGCTCCAAAAAATAACCTTTGTCAGATAAGAATCAAAGTCATGAGCATTTGGTGTAAAATACCAGATTTGATTAAAAAAAAATATTGATACCCTCATCCAAGAACTGTGTGACATTTTGCAATGGAGGCAAAAAACTGCTCCATGTACATTTCTACCGTATAGATTAAAATCTCCATGGTGAATGAGTGGTCATTAGATGATATTGAAGCCTGAAAAATACTGATTCCTCATCATTAGCCAACGAAGAGAATCCAAATTATGTCACTTACACCCTTTTTGCATGAGTCCGGATGAGGAGTTCAATATATGAAAAACACACTATGAGGGCGTATCTGCAGTATTGCTAGCAGAATTGAAAGTGACCTAGTGAGAGTGCCCAGAGTCTGCTCAATGTTCATAATATAAAATTTTGCATCATTGTTTCCCTTAATGTAAATGTTAGAAACATTCTAATGCATGGATATGATATGGTAGGATTTACATTTTGGTTTCCATTGTCAAAATAGCTGGTCTATGTATACCGCATGAAATTGCTGTGAAAGAACTTGACCATGTAGAAGTAAATTAACATATGTAAAGATATACTGTACACCCCAGTAGCTAAAAACAATGCAAGGTATTGCTGAATTAAGGTCACCATGTCACCTCTGTTTTGACTGATATCTGAAGCCAAAAACAACAGATAATACAACAAAGGAAAATACAGTGTCTATTGACTGAGGGTGAATGTACAGTCTATTATAGAACCAGGTAGAACTAGCAATATCCCAAAAAAGGTGCAAGAGGCAGAAAAGCCTGAACTGAAAATGCATATTGTTTTTAAAAAGGCCGTTAACTACCACTTACCACTGAAACTTCAGTGGGAAAATTTTACTTGCAGATACGCCTTTTTGAAAAAGGGTTTTGATCCCTTTCGGTTAGGAATTCCAAACTAAAATTTTGCCAGAAGATGGGTCCTACATGGATGCATCTAAAAAGTGAAAAAGATCAATTTTTTGCCCAAAATGTCACTTAGACCCTTTTTGCATAAGGGTATCGATATATAATCTATTATAAATTATTATACACTCTATTGCTGATGCAACTTGTAACGATCACAGCTGGTAATTGTGAGCAGTGTAGTTTCTTTTTTTTCTCACTCGGGTAAAAGGTATGAAATACATAAGTCAGCGCACTGACTGACTGTGCCCTTACGTATACACCTAAGCGAAAGTTAGGAATCACCAAGCTCAAAAACTGACATTTTCTGGAAACTGGCAAATACTGAACTCTGTACATTTGCATAAAGATTTCAGCATGCATTCCATGTGCATTTCACGTTCAGAAAGCTTTGTCATGAATTGCTTAGTTGCACATGTGCAATTTTTTCTAAAAACTTCTCGTCTTGGGCAGAAAGCTGATTTTGTTTCCTCTGATTTAAGTGCGGACTTCAGCGGACAGTTTTTGGAAAATAACGGTCTTCTTGCCATCTTTAAAGGTCAGTAGGTCCATACTGATGACAGAGTTAAGTGTTATAAATATACCCTTTCTTTAAAAGCTGAAAAGTGCGAAGTAAAGATTAAATTCTTTTCAGACTGATTTTGCATGCCAGGAAAGGCATGTCCAAGCCATGTTTCCTAGAATAGGGCAATGTTGGCTGATATTATTATTAATTTTGTCCTTTGGTGAAGAGGAACTTGTTTTACAAATTGAGCTGAGCTTATCTTTCCCCAATGTTTAGTACAAGGTCTATGCCATGCAGTAATCACTTGTCATTAAAATAGTTCTTGTTATTTTGATCTACACAGTTGAATTGAATTACATGAAATGGACACCAAAATGCGTTTTAAGATGTTTTATTCAGTATTTCAAGTAATTAGGGACAAAAAAGTTTAAATGATAAAAACACAGCTCCGTTTTAGTGATGTAAAATATCCGCCATTGAGATTTCAACAGTGCTCAGCAAAATTTTTGACATTTGAGATAATACTCTTCAAAGTATTATTCTCAGTGGATTTCCATGAGGACTGCGATATTTTCCATTGGCGTGTCTGAAGATGTGCACATTTCATGAACCCCATGATCCAGGTAATCCCACAGCAGCGTTATTGGGGTTAAATAAGACCCTCCGGGGTGGCCGCTCCATATTTTGCAATTTCCTTTCTTTAAAAGTCCCTGCAGACTTCAACTTTGTTTTGAGTCATTTACTTGCTGTAACTCAAAATCTCTTCCATTAAAGAGAAAGTCACGAGTGATTCCGTGTTTAAGCAGTAACGTATATAAAACTAATAAACACGGTAAAAAATAATTTAAGTTGGCATGTGATATCTTCAGTTTCTTTTCATTTTAAAACCCCCAGTGCAAGGCAAGCATTCCATTTCAGGACATCATCCATGTGCAAAAAAGCTTTTGTTGATGTCAGTATTCTTCCAGTATCACACAAAAATGTCCTCACACTTAGAAAAATTGGCCACTCTGACAACAATTTTTTCCACAGTCACTTTTTAAAATGATCTACTTTGACAATAATATTATAAAATTCTCTTTAACAGGTACAAACATATATTAATCTTTTTTCTCAGGCAAATAAATTTATGGACATCTCCATATTGGCGATCTGTGTGTTGCCATTGCAAACTACGCAAATATTGGACTAAGTCTTCATCTTAACACAGCTACCAGGCAGAGGACAGCGAATGCAATCTAGCACGGATTAATCACCATCAAGCTATAAGCTTCCATATTAAAAGAAGAAATTAAAATAATTTAGTATCAGTAAATTACTCTATATGGATCTAGGGGAAAAGTTTTACTACTACAAGAAATTGTCTTCTTATAACTGACTAAACATTCAGTCACTGCAAGAACATCTAAGTACCTTAAATCAATTTCATAACTGTATATGGTAACTTAAATTGATCTCATCTCAATTTAATATAAGATTTACAAGGAGAAGGAAACTTATGTGGCTTTACTTAATAGCAAAAAGCTTAAATACTTTTATGTGCCTTATAACAGTTCCCTTTCAAATGGTTCTTTGGTACATCCTGAGGTTCTGATTCAGCTTGTGAGAATCCCATCTCCTCCTGCCCGATGCCTCAACAGTAAACCACATTTTTAAATGTCTGAACACCAGTTGAATGACATTTCTAAGATGACGAGATGGACGTCGACTGACTAATACTTCGCAATTCATACAAATAAATTTTCTACTTTGCCATTTTAGGGCAAGTTATAATAGAAATCATTTAATATTTTGTAGAAAAATCATCAAATTAAATGGAGGTGACAATAGTAACTCATAGATATTAGGATGTGATTTCACTTGGTTTAAAAGGCTTTTTTACCCACAGATCATTTTACTTCTCACCCCTAAAATGCTTCAATTTTCCTTTTCCCTTGCAGAAAATTGTGACCGAAGTAAACATGACAAATTTCCCTCAGCTTTTTGATGGTGATCGTTTTCAAAGCGGAGGTTTCAAACTGCAGGGTGCATTTCCTAACAAGTTGCCAAGTTAGCAACTTGCATAGTTCGTCCATTCACAGTCAATGGGTCCAACTATGTAAGTTAGCCTCTGTGATTTTGGGAAACACACCCCTGGTCCATAAAAGGGCCAAGGGGCTGCAGGTTTTTATATTAACTGAGCAAAAGCACACCACATGCAACTGAATAACAGGTTGAGATTACTGATTAAAGTAGTTGTATCAGGTGTGCCCATGGTTGGTTTGATTGAAAACCTGCAGCGCCACGACCCTTTTACAGTCCAATTTAAGCCTCCTGGTTTGAAGCATGCTTTTTGCACCTTTTTGTTGTGACAAACGCAAAATAATCACTGTAAAAATACGAAATATTGAGGAAATAATACTAATCTCACCGTACAGCCTCACTCCTCAGACTTAACAGGAGAAGTAAAATCTCTGTCTGTCTCAGGTGTTTGAACACTCCAACCTCAAATTCAGTGTTTAAATTTCACACTCACAGTAAATAACGTATCAAAAATACCGTGTCACCCAAAACACAGCTATTAACACAAAAGTTAAAAAGTAAACTGAAGGTTGTTTTTTTATACCAAGTTACCAAATGTTCCCAAAATATGTATAGAAGCAGTTCAAAAGTACATACTGTGTCTAAGAGATAACAATCGGAGTAAATAGCTGAAACTGCGCAGTATTTGCATTGTCTTGAATTGCTTATTAACAGATATTCCTCCTGATCTAATCCCCTTGATTTGGCTCACAGCAATCTTATTTTTCATTGGCTGATTGAAGAGAGCCCTCTTTTATTACAGCTTCTGATTGGAGGTATGCAGTAGTTCACGCTACATCTGCTTCAGCCATTACCTTTCTACATTATTTATGTCAACCAAGGAACTCACTGCACCACTGGACAGTTCCTGAGTTTTCAGAACTCATTTCTATTAAAAAATTTAAATTAATAATAACAAGAATAATAATTCCTAACAGTCCTTAATGCTTTTTTGCAGTATAGAATTAGTGAACTGATTGACTGCTTCAAATGTAGCCAGTGAAAGCCTCACCAATGAAAAAACTGCCAAAGTAGAAAAAAAGAAGGTAAAACGCCCTTATAGGTCATAGTGCTGCATCCTACTCTCGCCACACGGGAAAAGCGCTTAACCTATTTTTAGCAGAACTGTGTGCATCTGTAGAAAAGCCCAGTGTATCCAGAGAGTCTCACTGTCTGCAGATCGGTTGTGCTTGTGACAGCGCCCATCGTCTCTTTCCCTCCTTCCCTCACAGGACTGGGCGGGGCAGGGCAGGACAGGGCTGGAAGGGGTGGGTTTACCAGACCCCCTTCTACTTGTCGACGAGCTTGGCCAGGCTCTGACGCAGATCGTTCAGGTCGAAGATCTTGACGTCCAATATGTCGATGACGCGCTGCACCTCGTTCTCCGCCCGGTCGCGCTCCCCCAGCGAGGTCACCAGCGTCTGCTCCGCGTTCTGCACCCGCCGCTCCAATTCCAGGTTCCGCATCTCCAGCTCCTGCCAAGACACCTGCACGTAAGACCAACTTAAACCCACATATCATCCACACCTAATCCGACAGAAAAACCAATCAGGCTAACTCATACCCACAAATCATCCACTCCTAATCCTACAGTAAACCCACACATCAGGCTAATTTATACACGTCATTCACACCTAATCCTAAAGAAAATCCAAACATCAGGCTAACCTGTACCCACAAATCATCCACACCAAATCCTATACTAAACCCACACATCAGGCTAACTTATATACCCACATGTCATTCACACCTAATCCTATAGAACATCTAAACATCAGGCTAACCTGTACCCACAAATCATACACACCTACAGTGGCTCCAATAAGTATTTGTACACTACTTGAAAATTCGACTACATAACAGCTTTTTTATTCGGCTAAATGCTTGCTATTGTGTGTAAAAGTAATTAAAATATTTGATAATCAATATGTTTTAAACAAATATTTAATGTCAAAATGGCATATTTGGTCAGAAAGGCGATTATCTGACCCAATAAGTATCTGTACAGTTCCATTAGTGAGTCACAAAACTTATCATACTCACCTAAAATTGACTCAAGATGTTTACAGGACATGGTTGACTCACTTGGTCTGATTTGGTCAAGCGTGACCATACTGGACACTCCCTCTGTACACAGACTGGCCAATGTAAATGGCCTGACCATGCCCATAATGTATTCCTGTGATATATGGCTAAGACAGGCGAGATACCCCGTCGAATGCGGGAGCAAATCATTCAGCTACATAAAGAAGGCCAAAGCACCAGAAAAATTGGAACTCGGCTATCGTTACGCCACACGACCGTGCAGTACATCATCAAGAAGTACAAACAGTCTGAACGCATAGCCAATGCAGCCAGGAAAGGACGTCCCAGGAAGACCAGCCAGCGCACTGACCGGTACATCTCCCTGCTGGTACAGAGGGAGAGACAGTCCTCGGCCTCCAGTCTTGCCACCAAAGTGGAGGAAGCAACTGGAAGCCATGTTGGTGCCCAGGCCATCCGTAACCGGCTCCATGATGTACAGTAGTGTACAAATACTTATTGGAGCCACTGTAAATCCTTATTTTTTGAAGATTGGTATGAGAGGAATATATGGTCTATAGTTGACTTGATGGACACGAATGGCAATTTTTAACTTATGAACAATTCTGTATGACATATACAGTGGCTCCAATAAGTATTTGTAACTACACAGCTGAACATTTTAACTTCTCAGTGACCCACTGTAATTAACTCTTTAACTCAATAACCACCTCAATTACTAACCAGGCAAGCTATTTAAAGATACTGCTCATCAATCAATTATACATCAATTAACAGACATGAAAAAGAACAAAATTTAAACTACCACTCAAAAAATTGCTAATTATGATGGATGAATGAAAATAACATAATAGTTGATTGATTAACAATATCATTTTACTCATATTTAAAAATGTTTATTGGATATAAAAACATTTGATATAGATTTTACAACCCCAATTCCGAAATAGTTGAGGCACAATGTAAGTTGTGAATAAAATCAAAACGCAATGACTTTCAAATCACACCAGCCAGTATTTCACAGTGTTCCAATGGCTAAACTCAAGAAACTTGTCTCCTCAATGTCCAGACGCCTCAACTCTGTGTTAAAAAGAAGAGGGGATGCTTTTCTGTGTAAACAGACCCCCGTCCCAACTTTTTTGAGACCTGTAGCAGCCATCAAATTTGACATGAGCTCATTTTGTGGATAAAAATGAAAAATGTCTCAGTTTCAACATTTGAAATGTTATTTATGTTCTACTGTAAATAACTAGGGCTGTCGCTATAATTAATCGCGATTAATTATAGCGACAGCCCTATAAATAACATATTGGCTCATGATCTGAAAGTTTTGATTTTATTCACAATTTACACTTTGTCCCAACTATTTCTGAATTGGGGTTGTACTTTACTAATGGGAAAATCCATGTAAAAATACTTGATTTCAAAATACTTGAAAAATATTTGAAAAGTACTTGAAATGTACTTGAAAAGTGGACAGTGGAAACTGTCAATAAAATCAAAAACCAATGACTCTCAGACCACAGGAGCCAATATGTTATTTACAATAGAACATACATAACATTTCAAATGTTGAAATTGAGACATTCTACATTTTTATCCACAAAATGAGGTTCTTTCAAATCTTCTGGCCGCAACTAATCTCAAAAAAGTTGGGACAAAGGCAAAAGAAAAGGGCTATAAAAAGCAATAAATATATAAGTGAATCAGCTGAGAGAACATTTTGTAAGTAATTAAGTTAACTGGCATCAGGTGTGTAACATGATTGGCTATAAAAGGGATGTGTTAGAGAGGCTCAGTCTCTCAGAAGATAAGATGGCAAGAGGCTCTCCAACCTTTGAAGGCTTGCATTAAAAAAATTGTGGAATACTTCAAAAACAATGTTCCTCAATGTGAAATTGCAAAGGCTTCGAAGGTCTCATTATCGACAGTGCATGACATCATCAAAAGATTCAGAGAAACTGGCCATGTTTGCCATGATGGCACATACACACACTCACAAGGTGAATACAGCATCGGCCCTTGCTATTACAGCTATCAAATATAGGGTGAAAAGTGCACTTTGCTCGTTTTGATGTGAGGGTATATAATGCATGTGGGAATTGCAGCTCACCTGCAGTCTGTGGATGGCCTCTTGTCTGCTGCGTTCTAGCTCATGGTATTCAGACTTCTTACTCTGCAGTAGGTGGATTTCCTACACAAACACACACACACACACACACACACACACACACACACACACACACACACACACACACACACACACACACACACACACACACACACACACACACACAGAGAGTATATAAGATGGTGTATTGTCTGTGTCAAGTGCTCTTGACTTCAAGATAAGCAACTAACCCAGAGAGCTAAAAACCAAGGTCTTGAACCAAGGGAGCCGATTCCTTGCTTATTACTTATACAGGAATGACTCAAAGGTAAAGGAAAGTATATGGCAAATAAAAATCTTGTGCACTCACAGCATTTTAATGAGGGTACTGGTGAAATAAAGATTTAAGAAATCTACATGTGTGAAGGCCAACTATTAGGGGCATCTAGTAACCCACAAACAGGAGCGGAAAGGAAATTTATGACATCTGAAGCGGAGTTTAATGATCATTCACAAGACCCATCTCCGACTGAATTGGACGCTGCCTGCATCACAGGTAAACAAAAAGCCCTTTTTGAAATGGAAATGAACATGTGAATCTGGCGTTGGGATTACCGCATTCTCCCTATGGGCTCAGCCAGTACATTTTTTAGTATTTACCGCATTCTCTCTATTGGCTTAGCCTGTACATTTTAGCTATATTTACCACATTCTCCCTTATGGCTCAGTCTGTACATTGTAGTATTTACCACATTCTCTCTAATGGCTCAGCCTGTACATTTTAATAGTGTTTACCACATTCTCCCTTATGGCTCAGTCCGTACACGGTAGTATTTACCACATTCTCTCTAATGGCTCAGGCTGTACATTTTAGTAGTGTTTACTGCATTCTCCCGAATGGCTCAGCCTGAACATTTTAGTATTATTTACTGCATTCTCTAATGGCTCAACCTGTACATTTTGTTCCCGGTTTTCCATTGTTACTATCTGCGTCAGATGTTTACTTTCTATTTATTCATGTTTTCTCAGCAAATTTTTTGCCAGTCTTTCCATTACGTGCCCAGTGAAGTTGTTTATTATTAAAGAAAGAACAAAGTTAAAAAAAAAAAAAAAAAACCCCTCAACTCCAGAAACCACAAATGCATCTTTCCTCATTGCAGAGGAGAAAATGAGCATCACTGCTTCCTCACCATGTTCTGTTCTGAGTCAGTCAGACCCCCAGCAGGGCTCAGTGTGATTTAAAACCCCCCTCCTGCACTCTCTCAGACAGCCGGGTAACAAGATCTATCATGTCCCTCATTCATGTGCAAATGAACGGGGGGGGCAAGTTTGAAAAGGACTTCAGACGAATGGTTATGCTCAGCATGCTTCGCTACGGTCAACAGCCTCAACTCACTGTCACAGGGCACTCACCGAACATTACCTCACCAGGGGTGGAATGTTCTAGACCCTAGCGGGTGGACACAGAAGAGTAGAAGGTCTCGGACCATAGCTCAAGTTTCACAACAGACCGGAAAGTTCTAGGCCGTAGCAGGAAGTTCTGTATAGGAGCTGAAAGTTCTAGGCCCTAGCAGCATGCGTTTTGCTTTGGAACGGAATGTTCCAGATCCTAACGGTGGGTGTTTCTCGGAGGTTCGGAAGGTTCCGGGCACCTTTATGGAGCGGTCCTCACCTCGTCCTTGGCTTTGAGCAGGGCTTCCAGCTCCTCCAGAGACTGAGTGAGCTCATCCTTCAGCAGGTCGCTGGGACCATGGCCTCCATGGGCCTCCAAATCAGCCACCTTCAAGTGAACACAGGCATAATGGGGACTGAGGGAGGCGATATGGGAGGGGAGGGTTTGTGTTGCTCTTGATGGCCACATCCAACTGCTCTGACACCTTCTCGCTGCCACACTCTGGGATTATCTTTGACCCACTTATACTAATGCATAACACTTTATTCCCGTATTAAAAAAAATTAAAAACTGACTGCTAAGAAAGTGTGTGCATGGGGCCCCGAGAGATCGACACTGCTCCAGTTTCCACAAGAACTGCTAGTCATTCTATTCCCCAATTGCGACGCTGGTGCAATATTTTACTTTCCTTTTTGTTGCATTTCTTTATACTGTATTTTTACTTCGAGGTGCATACTGTATCTATTCAAGTTGTCACATACCATAATTGAATGCACATTTATTTTCATATTTCACTACTTTTCATATTTTATTACTAAACCCCTCTGTGCTTATTCCAAATAATGTCAATCCTCACCGGCTGTACCAGATCCTATTAATGGCTTTATGACTCAGGTTTTGTGTCACAGAGATGGGAAAAATTATTTCAATGAATGAAGACACTCGTCTCATTCGGAAATTCATTAATGGAATTATTTAGCTATTAAATTTCAGAGTTTTGTAGACGCTGGCGTCTATTATGCACAGAGGGGTTGATACATTTTTCTCTTACTCTTGTTGGATGAACTTCCCAATTTAAATCTTAGTGTGATTTTTTAAAAATTCTAGTACATGCGCCGTTTCACCCATGGGATCAAGGAAGTATTTCTAATTTCTGATTTTTCTGATTTCCGAAGACTAACACGAGAGAGGACCAGCCAACCAAGCCCCCACAGACATTAGAGCAGAGCTCCACCTTTAGTAATACTCATTAACCCCTCCATTCCACAACCGCTTTCCCAAGAAACTGGATTACCAAACATGGCGCACCCTAAATGCCACTTCAACTGTTAGGCTGTTAAAGACACCATCATATACAGTAAATACATTTATGTTCTCAGTTTAAAGCTAAATATAAAGTTTCTTCCACTAAATGACGGCAGCGGCATTCTAACTTTAACCGCATTTCAGAGAATCTATAGTTCACTGAAGTTCTCAAGTGAGGGCAAGTAATAATGAAAACCCCTTAGATCAGTCACAGACTCGAGTGAGCTACACTCTCTCACCCATTACATCCTCCCTCCCTCGCTTTTCTCACTCACTTCCTTGGACACTCCTTCCCTCGTTTTGCTGCCTCAGATTCCCACATCTCTCTCCTCCCTCTCCCCAATCAGTCTCTCCCTTCACTGGGAATGCAACGAAGTCTATCCATTCAGTGCATCAGTGCTCAAGTGGTCGCAATTCCCCATCTCGGCCACAGGGGGCTCACTATTCAAAAGACGCGCACCTACCGCAAGATAAACCATTTAAAAAAAAACACAAGTTAAAGAACTTCACCAGTTTTGCAAGATCTTTGTGACAGGCAAACTGACTTGGCATTTTCTACTTCCTATATTGATCCTTCTTCTGGAGACCATGCATTTTAGTTCCCACTCCCTTTAAACTCCCAATTCAAGGGTGGGCACACAATGTTTCCACAAAGGACGGAATACAAGAGTTCACACACTTGCCCAAAAAACACACAGGTTAAAATCTGAAATCTGATCCATCCCTGGAGCACATCAACATGATGTCTACACCATTCACCTTTCATATCATACAACACCCCATTTTTTCTATCCCTAAATCATCCCGGCTTCATAACACCCCTCTTTCTCTCCTCCCTGGCAGAAAAATATGAAGAAAATGGGGAGAACAACAAACAAAAATGAGACCAGGAAAAGGTCCTGGGCAGCGCAGACGCCAGAAGAGAGGGTGATTATTTTTAACCGTAGAGGACGCACAAAAAAAGCCCCAGCAGAGATTCCGCCGACTCTCTCTGGTGATTTTTCATGCCTCTTAACTAGGGCACAGGAAGTGGGATATCGCTGTCCTACAAACCCTCCCCCCACCCTTTCCAGAGCCCCACCCACCCCCACCCCCACCACCCATGAGACCTGAGCCATTTACAAGCACCTGGTTGCCTGCTTCATTTTAGACAGGGAGAAGGAGAAAAAGGATGAGAGTGAGTGAGTGAGAGAAAGAGAGAGAAAGAAAGGCAAGAATTATTTTGTAATGATTTTAGGTCTCAAAATGGAAACAGCATTTATAAGAAAAAACAAAACAGTTATGAAGCGCAACAGTTGCGCAGTATATCAGGGCAATAAAACTCTGGTTTATCGGCACTCATCTGGAGGAGGGGGTTGGCGGTGGCCTGTTTCGGCAACCCAGTTTAAGAAAAGTAAAGAGCGTGCCGCAGAATCGAATAAGCCCCAGTTTGCAAGGAAATCTCTCAAAATGGAGGGTTCAACTGACTGGGGATAGTGAACCTGTGACACCTGTGACACCTGCTCTCGCAGCCTGTCTGCCTCCTCACCTGCTCTCGCAGCCTGTCTGCCTCCTCACCTGCTCTCGCAGCCCGTCTGCCTCCTCACCTGCTCTCGCAGCCCGTCTGCCTCCTCACCTGCTCTCGCAGTCAGTCTGCCTCCTCACCTGCTCTCGCAGTCCGTCTGACTCCTCACCTGCTCTCGCAGCCCGTCTGACTCCTCACCTGCTCTCGCAGCCCGTCTGACTCCTCACCTGCTCTCGCAGCCCGTCTGCCTCCTCACCTGCTCTCGCAGCCCGTCTGCCTCCTCACCTGCTCTCGCAGCCCGCCTGACTCCTCACCTGCTCTCGCAGCCCGCCTGCCTCCTCACCTGCTCTCGCAGCCTGTCTGCCTCCTCACCTGCTCTCGCAGTCAGTCTGCCTCCTCACCTGCTCTCGCAGCCCGTCTGCCTCCTCACCTGCTCTCACAGTCAGTCTGCCTCCTAACCTGCTCTCGCAGCCCGTCTGCCTCCTCACCTGCTCTCGCAGCCCGTCTGCCTCCTCACCTGCTCTCGCAGTCAGTCTGCCTCCTCACCTGCTCTCGCAGTCAGTCTGCCTCCTCACCTGCTCTCGCAGTCCGTCTGCCTCCTCACCTGCTCTCGCAGCCTGTCTGCCTCCTCACCTGCTCTCGCAGTCACTCTGCCTCCTCACCTGCTCTCGCAGTCCGTCTGACTCCTCACCTGCTCTCGCAGCCCGTCTGCCTCCTCACCTGCTCTCGCAGCCCGTCTGCCTCCTCACCTGCTCTCGCAGCCCGCCTGACTCCTCACCTGCTCTCGCAGCCCGCCTGCCTCCTCACCTGCTCTCGCAGCCTGTCTGCCTCCTCACCTGCTCTCGCAGTCAGTCTGCCTCCTCACCTGCTCTCGCAGCCCGTCTGCCTCCTCACCTGCTCTCGCAGTCAGTCTGCCTCCTCACCTGCTCTCGCAGCCCGTCTGCCTCCTCACCTGCTCTCGCAGCCCGTCTGCCTCCTCACCTGCTCTCGCAGTCAGTCTGCCTCCTCACCTGCTCTCGCAGTCAGTCTGCCTCCTCACCTGCTCTCGCAGTCCGTCTGCCTCCTCACCTGCTCTCGCAGTCAGTCTGCCTCCTCACCTGCTCTCGCAGTCAGTCTGCCTCCTCACCTGCTCTCGCAGCCCGTCTGCCTCCTCACCTGCTCTCGCAGTCAGTCTGCCTCCTCACCTGCTCTCGCAGCCCGTCTGCCTCCTCACCTGCTCTCGCAGCCCGTCTGCCTCCTCACCTGCTCTCGCAGTCAGTCTGCCTCCTCACCTGCTCTCGCAGCCCGTCTGCCTCCTCACCTGCTCTCGCAGTCAGTCTGCCTCCTCACCTGCTCTCGCAGCCCGTCTGCCTCCTCACCTGCTCTCGCAGTCAGTCTGCCTCCTCACCTGCTCTCGCAGCCCGTCTGCCTCCTCACCTGCTCTCGCAGTCAGTCTGCCTCCTCACCTGCTCTCGCAGCCCGTCTGCCTCCTCACCTGCTCTCGCAGCCCGTCTGCCTCCTCACCTGCTCTCGCAGTCAGTCTGCCTCCTCACCTGCTCTCGCAGTCAGTCTGCCTCCTCACCTGCTCTCGCAGTCCGTCTGCCTCCTCACCTGCTCTCGCAGTCAGTCTGCCTCCTCACCTGCTCTCGCAGTCAGTCTGCCTCCTCACCTGCTCTCGCAGCCCGTCTGCCTCCTCACCTGCTCTCGCAGTCAGTCTGCCTCCTCACCTGCTCTCGCAGCCCGTCTGCCTCCTCACCTGCTCTCGCAGCCCGTCTGCCTCCTCACCTGCTCTCGCAGTCAGTCTGCCTCCTCACCTGCTCTCGCAGCCCGTCTGCCTCCTCACCTGCTCTCGCAGTCAGTCTGCCTCCTCACCTGCTCTCGCAGCCCGTCTGCCTCCTCACCTGCTCTCGCAGTCAGTCTGCCTCCTCACCTGCTCTCGCAGCCCGTCTGCCTCCTCACCTGCTCTCGCAGCCCGTCTGCCTCCTCACCTGCTCTCGCAGCCCGCCTGCCTCCTCACCTGCTCTCGCAGCCTGTCTGCCTCCTCACCTGCTCTCGCAGCCCGTCTGCCTCCTCACCTGCTCTCGCAGTCAGTCTGCCTCCTCACCTGCTCTCGCAGCCCGTCTGCCTCCTCACCTGCTCTCGCAGCCCGTCTGCCTCCTCACCTGCTCTCGCAGTCAGTCTGCCTCCTCACCTGCTCTCGCAGCCCGTCTGCCTCCTCACCTGCTCTCGCAGTCAGTCTGCCTCCTCACCTGCTCTCGCATCCCGTCTGCCTCCTCACCTGCTCTCGCAGCCCGTCTGCCTCCTCACCTGCTCTCGCAGCCCGTCTGCCTCCTCACCTCCTCTCGCCGCCCGTCTGCCTCCTCACCTGCTCTCGCAGTCCGTCTGCCTCCTCACCTGCTCTCGCAGCCTGTCTGCCTCCTCACCTGCTCTCGCAGCCCGTCTGCCTCCTCACCTGCTCTCGCAGTCAGTCTGCCTCCTCACCTGCTCTCGCAGTCAGTCTGCCTCCTCACCTGCTCTCGCAGCCCGTCTGCCTCCTCACCTGCTCTCGCAGCCCGTCTGCCTCCTCACCTGCTCTCGCAGCCCGTCTGCCTCCTCACCTGCTCTCGCAGTCCGTCTGCCTCCTCACCTGCTCTCGCAGCCTGTCTGTCTCCTCCTGATAGGCCGCGAGTTGTTTCTTCCACTGGTCCACATTAGTGTTAGCCTCGTGCAGCGCCGCCACCAGCTTAGCATTGCTGTCCTGCAGGGCGAACAGCTCCACCTCCAGGTTCATCTCGCATATCGACCTACAAACAGCAGAGCATGCGTGAGGAAGACGCCCAGAGAATTTGTAAGAAGGGGAGCATTCCCACTCTCAGAACTTCCTGTTTTGTAGGGGGCACTCGCAAGATAGTCCACAATGAATGGGGGGGGGGGTCTATGGAGCTGTAGCCCTGAAAAATGCACCTCTTCTGGGAATTCTCACAATATTGTCAATATAAGGGGTCAAAATACTAGCTATAGTTCCATTTTAAGATTTTTTTATGGGTTTTCAATTGTGGTAAAGAATGCATTTGCAAGTATGAGTGACATCACCCACCACGAGCCACATATCCGCATACGCCCAGCCATGTGATAGCAGTAGACCACAAGCATACAGCGCCCTCCATAATTATTGGCACCCCTGGTTAAGATGTGTTCTTTAGCTTCTAATAAATTCAATTTTTTTCTAAATAATATAGGACCACAATGAAAAAAAGAGGAAAATACAACCTTTAATTCAATTGCATTTATTCGGTGGGAAAAAAATCCCACATTAAGAAATAATTATTTTACATCAAATCATGTGGGGCACAATTATTAGTACCACTGATGTTAATACTTTGTACAACCCCCTTTTGCCAACAAAACAGCACCTAATCTTCTCCTATAATGTTTCACAAGATGGGAGAATACAGAAAGAGGGATCTTCCACCATTCCTCTTTGTACAATCTCTCTAAATCATCCAGCGAACTGGGTCCTCTCCTCTGCACTCTCTTCAGCTGATTCCACAGGTTTTCAATGGGGTTGAGGTCTGGGGACTGAGATGGCCATGGGAGGAACTTGATTCTGTGTATGGTCAACTATTTCTGTGTAGATTTGGCCACATGTTTAGGGTCATTATCTTGCTGAAAGACCCAGTAACGACCCATCTTCAGCTTTTGTGCAGAGGCCACCAGATTTTGATTTAAAATGTCCTGGTATTTCAAAGCGTTCATGATGCCATGCACCCTAACAAGGTTCCCAGGGCCTCTGGAAGAGAAACAGGGCCATAGCATCACTGATCCTCCCCCATACTTCACAGTGGACATGAGATGCTTTTCTGCATACTCATCTTTTGTATCCCGCCAGACTTAAGAGTGTTTGTTGCCAAAAAGCTCATCTGATCAAAGCACACGGTCCTAGTTGAAGTTCCAGTTCTGCTTAGCGAATTCCAGACGTTTGCATTTATAATTGTGTGTGAGAAAAGGTTTTTTCCATGCATGCCTCCCATACAGCTTGTTGGCATGTAGATAGCCCCTGATGGTTGTTTTGGAGACTTTGTGACCCCTAACATTTGTTGTAATTCTTTAACAGTGAGCTTTGGAGAACTTTTTATTTCTCATACCATCCTCCTCACTGTGCGCGGTGGCAAAATAACCTTGCTTCCTCGTCCAGGCATGTTTACCACTGTTCCAGTTGTTTTAAACTTCTTAATGATTCCTCTGACAGTAGATATGGGCAGGTGCAGGCGAGTGGCTATTTTCTTGTAGCCTTTGCCTGACTTGTGAAGGTCGACACGCATCTTCCTTACTTGAATGGTGTGTTCCTTTGTCTTTCCCATGTTGAAGAGTGGATAAGAGAAATGGCCTCTGAGTCACGTCATATTAATACCCCAGGGAAACAGGAAGTGATGAATTACTAATTAAACATTCCTAGATACTCTGATCAACTTTGTTAATTACTGTAGAAATGACAGAAATACTTCAATTACATTTATTTCCTAGGAATTGTTAGGGGTGCCAATAATTGCAGAACAGGTGATTTTATGAAAAATAATTATTTCTTAGTCAGGGATTTTTTTTCCCCCTTAAAATGCACTTGAGCTGAAGGTTACATTTTTCTACAATTTTTCAGTGTGAGAGTATGCTTCTGCAATAAAAATTGAATTTATTTTAAGGCTTTTAACACATCTTAACCAGGGGTGCCACTAATTATGGAGGGCGCTGTATGTTTTTGCCATGTCAGTCCTCAAGTTACACTTTATAGCCAAATTGAATAGACACATAACTTAAACCTCATTGGTGTGCATAGAGAACTAATATTTGAAATTCTTAATAACTGAAATTTAATTTTATTTGTAATTAAGTGGTCAGTGTGGCCTGACGGGACATTTTTATTTACCCACACTACGAAAGTCTGTTGCAGTTATCGTTTTGAAAATGCATAAGCAAAATACACAAAAGCAAAAACCACAATTATTATGATTATTTTCACAAGATTGTTGTTGATTGTTACCTTAGTCAAAGTAAGTTTGACTAAGGTAACTTTTCTAGAATATTGAAGACTCCCAGTGCCATCAAGGGAGGGTGTTCGGTCACCATCAGTCCGAAAGTAACACATATTTTACAGGCAAAATCACCTTCGCTATAAGAAAACAAAATGACTTTAGTTTTTTTTAATTTCATTTCTGACACGTGATTGATATTATGTTTGCCAAAAATTAAAATAAGCAGGTGTAAATGATTATTTTAGCCATTTAGCTCCATTACATCTCATTCGTTTAAGTCTCTCTCAGGAGCGCTCTCAAAGTGAATTGCAGCTAATTTCGGCTCAGTGGCATTAATACCATGTGGACAGGCCTCTCTGTAGAAAGGCTTTGGTACAGCCTCGTCTGCAACATTTTCCTCAATTCACTTCCAGTCCAAAAGTTCCTGTTCTTGTCCCGAAGTTTCTGATGCGTCCATGGCCAACATAATAGTATTGTTCACCATGATGGGTTGATTATGCTTTATCATTTTAAATTATGGTTTAACAATTACCAATTTTTCCGTATTATTTATGCCATTAATAACAATTATCATTATCAGACAGTCCTTTTCAAAAAGAATTTCTTTTCACATTACCCAATCAGAATCCTTCATTGAATAAAATGTCCAACCACAATCCATTATCCAAACCCGATTTATCATCTCACACATCAGCCAATAAAAATTAATCATCAAATACATTAACCAACGGCAACACCATTATGATTCATGAACCATCTTCCAGTCAATTTTCCCCACTGAATCAAAATAAAGATCTGAATCACAATCCATTACCAAGTCCACAATATAATGCATCAACCAGCTACACACCATCACCCTATCACAGTCAGATCAATGCATCTAATCTCAATTCATTATCCATATATAAAGTTCTAGCATACACACCAGTCCCTTTAACAGAGTCTTGCACAGTTGCCATAATACACAACCTTACACACAGGTACCCTTTATGCACAAACCTACATGTCTCCTTAATACAGAGTCACAAACCTTTCCCCAAAACACAATAAAACACAACTGTCCTTATAACACGCAAGCTTACACACTGGCCCTCATAACGCACAAGCTCATAAGTCCTCTTATAACACAGTGTTACATGTCTGTACCAAAAACACACAATGTTACATGTCTGAACAATAACATACAATCATACACACTCCCGCTTAGACGCCAGACCTGAAATACAAGGAACATACTGCTCATATTAAGCATGTGGTTTGCACAATCTGTCCGTGCGACACAATTTTACACACTTTTGTGAAGACCCAAGTAGTGCGCAGTCCTGAATACGCACACTCTCAATAGTGCCACCATACTTCAGCTTATCACACTATGTTTACCCGGCACGCTGAAGTGTGAGGGGTATCATTTTCTGCGACATTTGTTTGATTGTTTGTCAATCAGCAGTGTAGCACAATAACAGTAAGATGAAATAGAACAAAATTTTCAGGGAAGGTTTGCTATTGTCCAAGGATCACCTGATTAGATTTTCGACACAACTGGGTCAAGCGCAAGGTCCTCAAAAAAGACAAAAACACAAAAATCATTTGAAAGGTCACCCTTGGGGCCTCGGGAGTCATATGTCATGCCTGGCAGCACTTGTTAACAATATAGATCCATGTGTCCAATGAGGGTCACTATGGATAGACCATCTACCAGGTGAAGAACCATCAGCTAGTTGACTGACTCACCACAGGCATGAATACGGAAAAGGGAATCAAACTAGCGTATCATCCCCTCACTGGGACATGGCGATAAATAATCGCAGTCCCCCACAAAAGCAGATTGAAGGCCGTAGGGTATGAGTGGCAGGGGGGCGGGAACAATGATGATCTAATTTAGTACTTTATCCACAATGCTGCGTGTGAATATGCAGTTATCTGGGTCATTAGTCACCACTGCTCCACGTGCATAAAAAATGGGGCGAAGGAGAGTAGATTGATTATATAATATGACCGCAAAAGACGGAGACTGAAGTTCTACAGCAAGATGCAAATTACATCGAGATTCCCCTCAAATCTCCAAATCCCATCCCCATTTGCTGCGTCATCAGTGACCCCGCCTTGAACATAGCCCCTCCCACAGGGGAGGTGCAGGGAACTGGAGGTGGGCCAAACGCCTCAAAAAACAAGAAATTAAGCTGATCGGGCTGAACTCAAACACGAGCTAGCTCTACATTGTATTTGCTTAAGACGGACCTTATTTTCACTGACCTTCGACAACTACTACAGCCCAAAATATTTCCTGTATTTCAAAAAGTATGTGCACTAAAATCCAAAATGCTTGAGTGTCACATTTGGGTCAATGGATCTTCTGTCACTTCTTCAACACAGCGTGCCCACAGCATATACTGTATACGCCTAAACTAATGCTGAAATCTCTTGATGATATGAATGTAATTTTGATGCAAAAGTCCAGGTCATAAAGTCACCACATCAGTTTTTTGAGTCCTCCCTCCCTTTCCCCCCCACCCGAAATACAGCGGAACGGTTTAGTCCTCTGAAGCGACCTGCTACCATAGACACAGGAGGAGGGCCGCAGCATGCGATTCCTTTGACGATTAAGACAAGCCTTCACCTCTTTTACGCTACATTGTGGCACCGTCAATCACACAGTACTTATTCTGCTGGAAAATAACTCTGTTAGCATACACTTAGCTCATACAGCTACATGCACTTGGCTTGCCAGGATTGAGGAGACAAACAAACTTTGACCAGGTTAACCACTATCATCCTCTGTTCCCATGAGGACCTCCGGCCATAGCTGTAATGGCATGGCAGGTATTTGAGTACCCGTGGCAGAGACTCAAACACCCGCAGCAGGGATTCAACCTCAGGGATCCCAGATGAACATCACACCATGAGCCACTCGGAGGTCCAGCACTGCATCTTTACATCAATGATGGTAGGCAGGCTAATCCATTTTAATTAAGTCTTTTGATGCGATCACCAAATGCAAAAAATCAATTTAAAACATAGCTTTTTACGATAAATAGTCAAGTGCATGCAGTGTTTTGTATAGATGAGACCTATAAGACCTATTTAACTTGTATATCCCCTTTTGCCTTTTAAAAAGCTTAATTTGAACTAGAGAGTTTAGCAACTTCTGAAATTTAAGTGGGTTCCGCTACAATGATTAATGACACAGAACAAGGATCAAAATAGTGCCGTGTTATGTCCCAGACCTCCCATTTTCAGCAGACCTTGAAGAGCAGCAGAAGCTACATGTACCACTATTCTTTCTCTTGACTTCAGAGCAACAGAAAACGTTCAAAAGAGGAGCTTTCACACACACCTGACAAAACAGCTTACAAGAAATAGGCAACAAGTGGTGCTATAAATTAATAAAAGCAACAGGAAGAAGTAGAGGAGCTTAAGATGACGTTTACTACCCTTCGGAGAGCATCTTCTTGATTCGTTCCTTTTCGGAGGACAACGTGATGTCAGCACTCTGACTGCGAAACAGCTTGTCCTCCCCGGGCCCGTTAATGCAAAGCACCGGGGGCGACTGCAGGTCGTCTGACAGATCCTGCGGAGACAGAAAATGATAAAACTGCAGGGAATGCCAGATGCCAATAATTGCCAACCCCTTTCATCGCACCAGCATTCTTCTTCTTCATCCTTTTCTTCTTCAAAAAAAAAAATAACCAACTGGAGTGCGCTTGTACTTGTAAAAACAATTGTATTCTCTCCCACAAACCCTTAAATAGTAAAAGGCACCGGTTCAGCAGGTGATCAATGTAAAATTTGGTCAAGAAATATTAATTTAATATATTCTGAGATCTCAGAACACTTTGGGAACACGGGCGCAGACACCAACACTGACCAGAACCGAGCCAAACAGTATAACAATATGAAAAAAAGGGAAAACTTAAGCAAAAACTTTTTTTTTACATGTATTTTTATTGTTTTAAAGAGGTGTCGTGACAAAGTGTAATACATAACGAAAGTTACATTCTCAAACACCTTCATAACTCCCATCTCAGCCAGACAAGCCTCAATGCCAAACACAAAACCAGACATTACCATACAAAACAACAAAAAACAAAAAGGGGGGGGGAATGTTTATAATTATTATGCTCATGGTTACATCCCATAATTTACACTATCTATCCATCTATCTATAACTTACAAGGAAGTGTTGTTAGCCTATCAAAATAAGTCAGCAAAGGACCCCAGATTTTGTAAAATTTTCTAGCGGATCTAGCGGAGTATTTAATCTTCTCCAGTTTTAGATACGAAATTATGTCTGAAAGCCATACAGATGCCTTGGGAGGGATTACAGATTTCCATTCCAAAAGTATTCTCCTACGTGCTATGAGGGTTGCGAACGCAATGACGTTCTCTTTATTGCTGGGCATTACAAAATCTCCCCCTGTACCCCCTGGCAGTTGTAGGGTTGTCCTATAGATCTAAGCCAAATGGCTCATTCAGAACATCAAATATTGATGTCCAGAACTCTCTCAGCTTAGGACATTCCCAGAACATATGAATGAAACTCCTCTGGCCATCTCACAGTGGTCACATAGATCATTCATGTGGGGGTATATTTTGGCCAGTTTGACCTTACTATAGTGCATACGATGAAGAGTTTTAAATTGATTTAAATTTAAGCGTGCACAGGAAGAGGTTCCATTAACCCAGCTTAGGGCTCCGTCCCACACAGCCTCATAATAAATAATAATAATGCATCAATTTTATATAGCGCTTTTCTGGGCACTCAAAGACGCTTCACAATGGATACATCATTCATTCACTCGCACATTCACACTCTGATGGTGGTAAACTACATTTTTGTAGCCACAGCTGCCCTGGGGCAGACTGACGGAAGCTTGGCTGCCAGTATGCGCCTACGGCCCCTCCGACCACCACCAAACATTCACACACAGCCATACCAGTGTTCCTATATTGCATGTTTTGTCCCCAATTCCTCTTCACATTTGGCCTTAATACTATCTACTGATAATTCTCTGGATGACCAACTCTATTTGTATATAGTAGAGATCTGGCCTCTCAGGGCCAGAGGGGTCTGAAGAATATCGTCCATCACTGATTGTTCAGGTAGCTGAGGAAATGTTGGGATATGTGTCTGAATAAAATGGCGGATCTGAAGGTATCTGAAAAAACTGGATTTAGAGATGGAGAGTGTGGTTGCAAAATCTGTGAAGTTAGGAAAGGCTTTATGCATGAAAAAATCTCTGCATGTAATGACGCCTTTATACTTCCACTGCCTGAAAGTGTTGTCCAAGTTTGCAGCAGGAAATAGATTATTATTGCAGATTGAACTGTGTATGGATATGCCTGACAGGTTAAATACTCACTTAAATTGTATCCATATTCTCAGTGTTGCACTTACTACTGGACTGGATGAGACATGTGAGGGAGAGAGGGGGAGTTTTGATGTAATTAGTGCAGCAAGAGATGACTGTTTACAACTTCTCGCGTCCAAACTACACCAGTCAGTTTTGGGGGCCTGGAACCAATGAGCATTTTTTGTAAATTTGCTGCCCAATAAAAACACATCAAGTTTGGTAGTGCCAGACAACCTTCCCTTCTTGGTCTTTCCAGGAATGATCTATGTAGTCTTGAAGTTTTGCGTCCCCATAAAAAGTGTGATAGTTGCTCATTTGGACATTAAAGATCCTATGACACTCTTCGATAAGAGCAGGGGGTTCCCCGGTGTCATGGCTAAACTCCCAACCTGGCTCTTTCGATCTGCTCCTGATCATCCCCTGATCTAATTGGCTGTACAAATTGCCCACTCCCTCTCCACCTCAACACCCAGGGCTCCCTTGAAAAAGAGATTTCAATCTCAACGGGACTTCCCTGGTTAAATAAGGGTTCAATAACAATAGCAATTTAGTGAACGAAAAAGGACTTTGGGAGAAAAACAGGGAGACTTTAAAATAAATACAAAAATTGAAGCACTGATTACTAAAAGCCTACAAGTCAAGTCAAGTCAAGTGTGACTTATGGGGTTTTAGTAATAGGTGCTTCAATTTAGGTAGAACATTCATTTTAATAATCCTTTATTAATTTAATTTTCCCAGCTAAAGACAAATTAAGAGCGATCCAGCACTGCAGATCAGATTTTAATTCCTCTAGTGTGGGTAAGAAGTTGGCTTCAAATAACCCAGAAAAGGAAGGGGTCCCTTTCACGCCCAGATATTTAAATCCTGACTTTGACACACAGAAGGGCAGGTCTGCCTCTTTAATCTGGTGTGCCTAATCACATATGGGGAAACATGTGCTTTTTGAATAATTTATTTTGTATCCAGAAAAGCTACTAAAGTTATTTAAAATGTTCAAAATAACTGGTGCGCAGGCCATAGGATTAGTGATATAAATGAAAAGATCATCTGCATACAAAGAAATTTTGGATTCTATCCCCGTCCAATTAATCCCATGTAAGGATTGTGCATTTCTAAGTTTTATTGGAAAGGGCTCTATTGCTATAATGAATAAAAATGGGCTTAGAGGACAGTCGTGACGCGTTCCTCTGGACAGAGGACAGTATTGTGAACATACCTCGTTTCTTACTACTGCTGCCTTTGGAGAAGAATACAATAAGCGAATCCATGAAATAAATTTTGGGCCAAACCCAAACCTATGCAAAACAGAAAACAAATATCCCTATTCCACTCTGTCAAATGCCTTCACCGTGTCCAGGGACACTACCACCGCTGGCATGCCCCCGGACGGGAGAGAGTGCACTACATTCAAAAGTGTGCGAATGTTTATAAATGAGTGGCAGCCGCTGATAAAACCCGTTAGGTCTGTTGAGCTTATATCACAAATTATTCAATTTATTCCAGCAGCTAAAACTTTAGAAAGTATCTTTATGTCTACATTCAGCAAAGACATGGGCCTATAAGAGGCACATGCGGTTGCATCTTTACCTGGCTTCAGTGAGACTGTAATGAGAGCCTCAGTGAGGGTCTGTGGCAGGCATGATTGTTCAAAGGAATGATTAAACATGTTTAGAAGTAAAGGTATTAATTGCGGAGCAGTAAAGCCATCTGGTCCAGGAGTTTTTCCAGTCTTCATGTTTTTTTTTTTGCTGCCTCTATTTCCTGTGAGTCCAAAGATTTTTCCAGAGTATCTTGGGGAAATTCTGATATATAAATTTGAATCATATTTTTTGAATGTATTATTTATCTCTTGTGGGTCTACTGTCAGCAAACTTAAGCAAAAACTTAAGGAAAAATTTAAGGGGTTAAAAGGAGACTTGTTAAGGGAAGGTGAAGCAAAAAACAAGGTGAAAACACCCCTGCTCCGTATTTTCTTCGATGTGATGCAAGCATAAAATTAGAAATAAGAGTTTATTTCCAAAAAGACAATACATTAGATAAGGAAAAACATTACATTTCCAGTCTTCATACTGATGTCATTTTAATACAGGTTGCGGTTGATTTACAAACCGCTGTTTTCATTTTTTTATGTGCGCTTTCCCTGTTGCCGCAACTTTTTTGGAAGGGGGGCCGTAATATTTCAGCAGGAGACGAGCAGTTTTGAGCTTAACAGGACAGAGCAAGCGTCTGTGTTTAAGAGATAAAGGTTGTCTGATTTGGGGGGGGGGGCTATCTACCCCCCCCCCCCCCCCTGCTCTGTCTCGAGAGCTGCCTGCAGCCTTGAACTCAAATACAACAAATAACAGTCCCAGAACACTGTGACATACAAATGGATGAACTAACAAACAACACGCACACCCCAAAAAAAGTACACAAACGCATTAACATCCTCTGGTCAATCAATAAAATATTGAGCTGAGCTGTATAATCAGATTTATGATTTTCAGTATATGACTTTATATGAATTATATTAATGACCTTGGGGTCACCTTGCATATCTTACTGTTAAGGAAGCCTGGAAGAATCATTCAATCTTTCTATAGGTAATATGCATACATGAAGGCGCGCGCACACACACACACACACACACACACACACGCATACTCACACACACATACATGAGTCAATGACGTGACATGCAGATTTTTTTGTCCAAGTGCACTGCTTAGGTTTAAAATAATTTCAAATGATTCATAATAAGAATCATTTCATTCTATAAAACCTGATTAATTTGAACATATTTCCAGGCTATCATAAAAATGATATATATGTGTTGTTTTTAGCAGTGTCGCCTCACGGCAAGAAGGTTGTGGGTTTGATTCCGGCCTGGGGCCTTTCTGTGTGGAGTTTGCCTGTTTTCCCCGTGTTTGCGTGGGTTTCCTCCCAACTGGAGTTGGTCCCCGGGCGCTGCTCTGTGGCTGCCCACTGCTCCTAACTATAGGATGGGTCAAATGCAGAGGACAAATTACCCCACAGGGTTCAATAAAGTGTATCTCTCTCTCTCTCTCTCTCTCTCTCTCTCTCTCGCGCCATCTCAAACCCTCAAAATGTCAGGTGGCACAGCCGTCCGAGCAAGTTAACACTATGTGAAATGTATTGAATATGTAACTTAAAATATGAATTAATATTAATAATTTTATATCGAATACCTTCCAAATGAACAAAGTCTAATAGTTTAATTGTTCTTAAATTCTTTGGAAACCCAAAATACCCATCCCCTACAATAAAGAATCCATAAGTTACTTTTAATACCCAGCTCAACAACAAAATAGTAATGTTTTAGGCAGAGTAGACACTCTCAGGTATGCTTACAAAAAAATCACTAAGAAAAAAAGAGGGAAGTGTTGTTTCTCTATTTTTCAAGAAACCTTTGGTTGCACTACCTGACAATTTGTGGCTGGTGAAAATGCAAATACAGTCCAAAACTGTACTAAAGCCCTGTAAATGTTGTGCAACCATTAAGACTTGGTTAAACGCTCTCTTCCAACTTCAAATAAATGTATTCTGTATATCTTTAAAGATTTATTAGAAAAAACATTTTTAAAAGGCTTATTTATCCTTGACCCACACACGCAAGCACACTCATCACGCGCACACACACACACACACACACACACACACACACACACACACACACTTTGTATGACCCCAGCAAAACAAAGCTATCACACTCCCAGCTGTGAGCAAGATATCTCAAAGGTATCTAAAAACGGCTTTCACAAATAATTGTCTCACCCTGAGTGTTACTGCCTACCTCCGCCCTGTGAATTAAAAAAGGCCACTGATGCCCCTTAGACACCCCCCACTCATCCCCTCCCGACCTGCTTCCATCTCTACGTCAAGCTCTGGGCATGACTGAACCAGCACCGGCGGGCACGCATGGCTCTACTGCAGCAGAGTCTTGGCTTTCCTCTATCACGTTTCAAAAGTGAAAACAACCCATAAGCTAGAGCCACAGCCCTCATTTCTACTGAAGGTAAAACTGTGCCTGAAAGAGAGAGGGATGGAGCTGAAAGGAAAAGAGTGAGAAAAAGAGGGAGAGAAGTAGAGCGAAGGGAGGAAAAACAGGGTAAATGACAGGAGTCTCTCGAGAGGAAAGATGGGCAGGGGAGAGAGACACGGTGATGGAGTAGACAGAAAGGAGGGATGGTGATAAGACAGCAGATGAAAGAAAACAAGATAGAGGAGGGGAGGAGAGAAGGAGGGAGAGAGAGAGAGGTGTCCCAGTGCTATGGGCACATTATTGGCACCGCCGTGACATTTATATAACACTCACTGTTAGTACTCCAGAAGCTGGCAGGCTACGTTCTGGGCTATTGATTGCGGCGGAAAACAAGGACGAGCCACCAGGACATCGAATCCTCAGCGCCGACAATTCTGCTGGCAAGAAGTTCTGCTACAGCTTAGCGCACACCTGCACGAGTCTGTCGAGTCTACTGCACATATTTTCTCAAACTCACGAGCAAAAGGGGCGTCTCTCTGTCCTAAAAATATCCTAATTCTGTGCCAGACTCAAATTAAATGCACCATCACTGTGCGAGACAATCCATCCTACATCACTTCTTGCCTTTTGAACCTAGCTCCTGCACTTCATATTTTAACCCTGGTGCCCAATTAACAAATTTATTAGGGCATCAGCATTTTAACATTTTAATCAAGGAATGGCATTGCGATCATAGAATTAAGGTCATTGTCATTTATGATGGATTTGGCACTTATTTATTGCTTTATTAATGACTCTTAACTTTGTCTTGTTTTTATTATTTATTTATGATTATGTTTCCTGTGCTCCTTTTGCTGCTCAGAGACCTGAATCTCCCTTCAGGGACAAATAAAGGTTCTAATATCGATTTATCGGTCTATCCATTCATCCATCGGTCTCAGTGAGAAGGAAGTGTGGGAGAAAATTGTACAGCAGTAGAGCAGCTCCCACCCAGGTATGTTCCCATAAACTGCTGAGCTGTACACGACACTAGCTTTTAAAACATTGATACAGGGTAAATGGAGTTAAACCCTGGTGGATGTGTCGGCGCACTCTCATAGGTCTATAACTCAATAGTCTGGCCAGGCGCCACGCTGTCTAGTTCAACTGAACTGACAGAGGTCTCATATTTCAAGACGATAGCAGAGTTTCCATCAGATTTTTAAAGAACTTCACCAAGCAAATGACATTTCACCAGCACGGGTTTGAAAAACTATCTCCAAGTATAAACAGTCATATATCAATTCCAGTGCGATTTTGTTCAGGGTGTTTTCAGGTCCATAGTTTTTCCTCTTTGTAAATCTCTCAACTTGTGTGTAAAAACTACATCACAATAAAGAAATAAAAAAACATTTGAAGTAGTTATCTTACATCTTGTTTTCTATAATTTTGTAATTGTGACACATGCATGTATCTACTACAATTTTTTGTGTCTTCATTAGTGCAATCGCTAAAAACAGCGGACGTTTAAATAGCATAATAATCAAACCAGTTTTCTTTGGTTTTTGCCAAACCTCATTCAACCTATGGTAGTCTACCAACAAATGACTGATAGTTTCCTTTTTTCCCCCCAATTCCACACGGGACAAACTGTCATCTTGACGAAGCAACTCCAATTCACCAGACTTCGAACAGGTAACCTGCCGTTCACAGTCAGCCTCATTACATCTGACGAGCCCCCAGACAGAATTCTGCCGTTTACGCATGCTACCAATGTCAAACTTTCGGCAGTGGTATAATCTTTAAATGCTGTCAAACCAACATACATAAAATCATTTATCAACCTATAAATCACTTCACTTGCCATTGTTCCCCGATTAATGTTTTTTTTTATATGATAGAAAATATAATGTATATGTATAATGTATATTTGTTTGTGAGTCAAGATTTTTTTTAAAACAAATTACCGAAAATTTGAAAAGATCAATGATGAATCGCCAAAATTTCTGGAAAGAAAAATTGTAAATATCCACACACAGTCGCAGTCAAAATAATAGGCATATTTTATCTGAAATCAGGGAATGTTACAGTACGGTTGTACACACAGGTAAACATGTCTCCTATAATGTACACTCCAGTGGTTTCCCTCCTTATTTTGTATACATTTTTTTCCTTTAAGACTGAGAACTTTATTTCAGCACAACTGTCACTTTTCATATTTTGTGCCAATTTGCAAACAGAAAGGACCACATACCATTGACACAGTGCTCACCTGTGAAAACTGAGGCCGATAGGATTCCCAATCCACCAGGAACCGGGAGGACAAACAAACAGACAAAATGACAGACAAAGAGACAAAATGGAACAAATAGTTAGTCTAGTACACATTTAATGCAGCACCTCTACACACTCGAGTGGTGGCCCCCAGCTGCATTCACCAAACATGAGCCCTATTGTGAACCAAGCACTCAATAACCGTATCGTAAACACATAATACTGATTACATGATTATATGCTAATTACTCGGGGCAGGTTTGAATTTGTAAAGGTTCTTAATCAGTGTTTCATCCAGTGATAGCACCTTGCTGTCAAGTATCTCCGCCAAGGGTAAAGCAGTAAACAAACAGCGGTGCCGATAATTTTGACGGTCACAGTTCTGATTTTAAAAACTGGGGCGAGTAATGAGGTACATGAGAATAAATTCATGTCGTATAGCCATATGTTTTGAACTTCACTTACGGAATATAAACGGCATACGCCATTTTCAATATTCAGCCTGTTTTCTTTATTTTTGTCAAGGGTGTCAATAATTCTGCGCCTGACTTAATAGTGCATCTCCAGTATGCGGTTTCTGTGCTGACCTAAAAAGCCCAGATCAGTGCAGTAGCAGCCAAGACAAGCGGGATAATTTTAACCACGGCCCAGTTTCCCTCCCTCTCGCCCTTCCGAGATGAATGACCCAGCTCATCCTTCTCTCTCTTCCTCCTTTTTCGACATTCAGTCGTTCCCAGAGGTGTTTAATGGGCCAGGTTAACTATTTACTCGCCATCAAAAAAAACTGTGAGAACATGTTATCTGACTCAATTAAAGAGCAAGCGACCAGAAGGTTAAACACGCACAAAGTGCTGCAGGAATAGCATAAACAATAAGCTTTGACATTGAGAAATATTTTATGCTGAAGAGGGCAGAGTGTTTTGCCAGTGTCAGATAAACAAGGGCACTCTGTAAGTTATTAAATAAAGTGTGATCGACACTTCTGTCAATCAGAATTTGCTGCAAGGCAATCAAACAGAGCATGACTGTAGAGAGTCTCACTGAGAGTCTTGGAGAAGTCCAGTATGGCAGCTCTCCTTCTTGTATAAGTGTGAGGCCCCCAGAACCAGGTATGTAGGGTGGGGCTTTGTCGCCAGGGGGGTGGGGCTAAATCAGCTGTAGGTGGGGCTTTGTCACCAGTGGGTGGGACCAACTCACCTGTAGGGCGGAGCTCAATCACCAGGCGGTGGGACTGAGTTACCTGCAGATTGGGGCTAAATTAGCTGTACGTGGGGCTTAGTCACCAGGGGGTGGGGTCAACTCACCGGTCAGGTAGGGCTTAGTCTACCGGGTGGGGCTAAATTAACTGTACGTTGGAGTTTCAGTCACCAAGGGGTGGCACCAGCTCACCTGAACAGTGGGGCTTAGTCATTTCATGATAGGGGTGACTCAGCTGTGGGTAGATTTTTAGGGCAGGGTTAACTCACCTGTGGGGCGGCAATGTTCAGCGCAGGGTTGGTCAGCTCCATCTTGTCTTGAGACTTCTCCCTCGCAAGACGAGCAGCTTCTTTTACTTCCTTGAAGCGTTCTGCAAACTGCAAGGGCATGGGCAGGGGCAATTTAAAATAAACATAAAATCATCAGAACAGATGCCAAGACTCCATGTATATGCACCAAATTATTTAATATACTTAATTTTCCACTGTAGGAGAGGTTGAGTGCAATTAAAGCCCGAATAATTGGTGAGAGTACCAGTTATCCCACTGTTCAACCAGACTTCTTGACAGCTGATGATATCACCGGGGTCAAGGAAGCTCTCAGCTGATGCTTTATGACATCATTGGGGTTACACTAGTTCTGGGCTGATGCTAATGATCTCACTGCAAGATATCAATCACTTTGTACAGGCACCAAGCAGTCTGCAAATTCTGGATCTAAGTGGATAAATGCCGTCTCTAAAATATATTTCCTTACTGCTAACCTCATGGATCACAGAACTCCAGTCAAGGCCAGTGAGGCCGTGTCACTCTTCTGTTGGCAAATTCTTTTGTCATATCACTCAGGATAGTATATTGGCCACAATGTGCTAAAATGGGGACTGCTGTGCATTTTACCTGGTGCAGCTGCTGTTCCGTGCTGAACCCGAGGCCATATACAGTGTTGGCCCTGCTGTCGGCCCACTGGCCAAACTTCTGTGAGGTTTTAGTGAAGGTCATGTTGGGCGTGACTGTGCTGTTAATGATGGCCTGCATGGTGTAGGGGAAGGACAGAGAGTGGGCCAGTGCGTGATGCGCGCACGCGCACACACACACACACACACACAAACACACACACAAACACACACACACACCTCCCTGTGAAACTGCTGACAGCCTGCTTCAGTTAAGGGGGAGTATCATATACACAAACAAACACAGAAATATATGCATGGTCTTTCTCTCACACAAACACACACACACAAACACTCCCACAGCCTCACACGTGCACACGCGCACGCACACACACACACACACACACACACACTCACATAGTCTCGCACACGCACACGCACACGCACGCACACACCCACACACACACACACGCACACACACACGCACACACACACGCACGCACACACGCACGCACACACGCACGCACACACACACACACACGCACACACATCTCAATCACCTCCCTGCTCAGCTAGCCGTGGAGCCGGAAACAGGGAATTATGAGCTTACCAATATTTGATTAATCATCTCAAATGCCTTTTGGACCTCTTTCTCTGAAGATTAAAAAATCAAAGCCTCCACAGACATCACCGCTTCACTCACCACCACCTAAACTGACACTGATATCGAAGTGCACTCAGCAGGAACCCATCTAATGACTAATACATTTCCTCTGGCCACTTTACGGGAAATCATTTCCATTATAATTGCAAAGAATTGGCCTTCAATGGCTTTAAGTTACATCTGATCCACGGCTCTTGGTTGCAATCATAAGGTGCAATGCATTACAATGCTGCGATGCGAGCACAATGAAAAGACACAGGAGTCCGAGAATGTTGAATGGTTTTCGGCTCACACGCCTCTGTCCAATCGCTGATGTAACTGCTGTGTTCTTTGTTTTTGGGTATAATTAACAAAGTAGAATCAAAGGAACTAGAGTGTAGCCTGGCTTGCATGTTTTCTGACTGGGAAGAAACCAACAAGAACACCAGGAGCACAAGCAAACCCCACAAAAATACCTCAGGCCAGATTCAAACCAACAACCTTCTTGCACTGAGGCAAAGGCACCACCCACAGCCCAGCGAGGTGGATTATGATTTTTTTTTTTTTTTTTTAAGTTTTAAAAACCCAAAATCACAGATGGGTGCCAAGGAGACATGAATAAATGCAGCACTGTCTGAAGGGAATATCAAACCCATCCCGTTAAGATAGAGACCTGTGCATGAATGCAGCTCACCTTCGTACCGCCCACACTGATGATGCGGTACACATTGCGGTGCGCGTCGTAGAAGAAGGACACGGTGACGGCATGCTTGCTGGCAGGGATCCAGTTCCTCTTGGTCGCCGGATCGATCTGGAAGACGTGCGCCCTGGTGCTGAAGATCGGCTGCTCCCTGGAATAAGCATTCAAAACAATGTTCAGATAAAGAAGCAACAAGGTTATACAAATACAACAGTAATAAGATATCATAACAACAACCTGCTAATGCTGGTAGAACACAGCAGCCCGCAAGTTTGTGCAGAAGGGAGCCTTTGCCAACATAAAAGTAATATACAAACACATTGTGACTTCAACACAGAGACCACAACAACATTCAGACTATAAAACAACCTTGAAGCACACAAGCCAACACTAAGAACAGAGGAACATTACAGCAATGTAAAGATAACGCTGCAACAATATTACACCAACAACACTCGAAGTGGGCGAGTCAAAATCAACACAAATAACAAGACAACAACTAAGTTATGATGCCGCTTCACTAACACCACATAGCTACAACATTGCTAAATCAGCACACAAACAAAAGTTATAACAATGCTTCAAAAAAATTACAAAAAGACACCACTGATACACCAACACAACGAAGTTGCTACACAAATTCAAACACTACAAAACACAACATCACTTCAAAACCAACACAAAAAAAGTAACAATACTGCGTCACTAACACAACAAAACTATGCCACGGATAAATCAACAAAACAACAATAAAACAACACAACTCGACCCTGCTGAAAATTCGAGCTTTAATTAGTCTCAGCTGATTACTTTCACTAGCTTAATTAGCTTTGGCCACCTTTTCCCAGCAACATAGACCAGCTTTAACCATGTTCGTCCAGCTATGACCAGCCAATGGCATCGAAAATATAGCTTAGACCATCTTACACCGGCTTAGAACTAACTAGTCTTAGCTAGAATTTTAGGCAGTGAACAAGGAAACTTCAACACCACGCTAACATAAGAGGGCTACTGTACATCAATGCTGCGCTATCAGACCAAGATTACAAAAACACGGCATCAATGCTACACCAAAAACAACCAACAAAACATGGGGGCCAAAACTACAGCTATTAAACACCAATGCAACAATTTTTATACAATACCAAGAAGTGGCAAGTGTAGGCTATCCTACAGCAATTTACAACACTTCTCAACAGAGAAATGTGCATGTTTGGGTAGGTCAGTTTGTGATAAACAGGCCCACATACACAACACTTGCTGAGATTCAGTACAAAAATTAAGGAAAAATCTATTTTATTTATTTGGGGGGGGAAAGAAACACTAAATTCAAGCCACTCAATCTGTTTTTGTTTTTTAGGGGTAAAAAGCAGGGTGTGTAAACCACAGATCCACAGCATGACCGGGTGAAGTATGTAAAAACACAAAGACGTATCAAACACCCACATATCACACAGCAGTTCAGATGAGTTCAGCCCTACGAGAGCGGATTTATCGTTAGTTTTGGCAAAACTCCATCTGTTCACCTGTTTCCACCTCATATGAACAATGACCAAAAACAATGGCCAGTAATTCAGCATCAGTAACAGAATCAGCTCATATCCAGGGCACAGGAGCAGCTATAAAATAGCTTAAAAAAAAAAAAAACAGAACACAATGCCCAAGAAGTAAGAGACGGGCTGCAGCAATCTGTGCGCATGACCTGTGGTTACATCGAGAATGGTCCTCACATACACACAAACACACACTCACACCTGCAATTGTATAGCTAAACTTATGAGGACGTTATATTAACGTATTATACCTCCACCAGGAGGTAGTATATTTTCACCAGGGTTTGTAATTTCGGTTGTTCGTTTGTCAGTCAACGGGACATCTCAAAAAGTTATGGATGAATGTCAATGAAATTTTGTGTATTAATAGATACTGTGCAAAGGAAGACATGAAGTGAATTTTGGTGAAGATTTGACACATATTCTGGACGCAGGATCCAGTAGAATTTCGATGCACATAAAGACAACACACAAACACACACATATGTACATAGTTCTGTACTTAGAGACAGATACATGCATACACGCACTCCCTCACTCACACAGAATGCATAAATGCATATACACACATATATACCCACACACACGCACACACCCATGCACAATTACCCACAACATTACCCGCTAGCAAAATAAACGTATCACAAAACCACCATTATAAAGTCCCGTTTGCACAATTTTCCAGGGCACTAAACTGGAGGTAAAGTCAGGACAGAATCACATTCGATTCAGCAATACTTCTCACAGCTGGAGAAAATTCTCTGAAAACTGAACTGCCACACACAAAACAAATTATGCTTCAGAGAAATTATGTTTTTAAAAAACCCAGGGATCATTCAGCAGCATTGTTCCTGAACCTCCCCGATAAAAATGAACATTTGGCAGCAATTTCTGCTGTGTCCTGATTTCAAGGTCATCAAATGGACCTGATGACTCAGGCTGAAATAAAGCAGACCAGTTAAAAAAAAACAAAAAACAAAAAGGAAAAGTCAACGAATCGATGGCAGTGGCCTCCCAGCTGTCTGCTACTGACCCAAGACAAAGCCTCAGACATGACGTGACACACTCATCCAATTACCAACACAGAGTAGGACAAACACACACACACACACACACACACACACACACACACACACACACCCAATCACCAACACAGCACGATAAGCCCGCACGCATCTGAATACTAACATTGCATAGGACACACAAACAAGCGCACACAAATCAGATTACAGGTCATGCACTCACGCACACACAAACACACACTCATCTGATAACTAACCAAGAAAAATACACACACACCTCGAAGTCAGGGACTCCAGGCATGTGCAACAAGTACCCCATTAGCAACCGTCTGCAGCGACACAAAGAAAGTCCTTCTATCGAGGTGAAAATCTACAGTCCTAATGATTTATCATCGATTTCTCCAGCAGACACTGTTGCAGCCACAGTAAAATAGCATATGAGGACGTCGTGCTACAATACTTTAAATCTGCATCAATGACACACCAATTTAACAACCAGAGAAAAGGTACATAATGCTGTCAACAAATGTACATTGCCTATATTTTTTAAAAGAACTTGCACTACATATCAAGTATCTGTATTGGGGTGGGGATTTGAGATGAATTCCTCCAACATGGAATCCGTGCACGATAAATCCACCATTTAAACAGGAATTGCTGTTCAGAATGTTCCTCTAAAATATGTATGGAAACACGTTTGAAGTGGAGACTCAATACGCAGTAATGTAATAATATGTTGAACACACAGCTCAATAAAGGGAAGAACACTTAATGTAAGGCTTAATCTCAGTCCACGAAACCGGCCCCAAGTGCTGGCAGTATATTTGAATGCAGCAGGATTTGCCTCCCAGGAGAATTGCATCAGGGAAGCCATTTCCCAGGGCGGTGTTGGCCTTATATGACCCAGGGAGAGAATTCAGACTGCAGCAAACCCCCCAGCCACGGACTCATACAGGCAGTGCACAAGCACCAACTAATTTGTTCTTAAATAAATCTGTTCCTCAACCCTGGAGGTCCATATGCTTGGTGCGCTGCTCGCATTTCTGTTGTCTCCTGGGAGTCCAGTCCTCCGGGGAAATGCTAAACCTCTCTTCTGATAAATGGACGCTGATCTTCACTCACATTATCGTTGTGCGACACCCCCTCAGGTTTCTAACCCACTTCACCCATTTGATTTGCCGCAATGGATTGTTTATATCACATTTCTATTACATCTTTTCGATTATGAATTTGTAGCAACCCGGCCAGCGAAGGATGGGCTTCCCTTCCATGGCCGGGTTCTTCCAGAAACTTCTTCCCAATAGAAAGTTTTCTGGGCCCCTGAGCAAGGCCCTTAACACCAAATTCCACCAGGAAGATTGGCCCTTGCTTGGTCCACACCAAAATTAGTATCAGCTTTTAGCCAAATGCTGGCAAAATACGCAAGAGGCTAGTAGATTTGCAACACTCACCACACCAAAAAAAAAAAAAAAAAAATACATTTGAACATCCACAAGCTATTTGGCTGGCGGACAGAAAAGTAAATTTTGAAACCTACTGGTAGATAATTAGCCATAAGTGGATAAAAGGCATCAGCTAATTTAACGTAATGAAATGCAATGCCCTGCGTGAGGAAGGGTTTCCTGGGATCCAGCCTTCTAATCCACTGCCCCGGGCTAACAAGCTGAATAATCCCTCACAAGCGCCCCCACTGGTGTTAAAAGATCACAGCAGTCATGTTCACCGCCCTTAATCCAGACTTTGCCCACTTGCCCAGTGTAAGTAGAATTTAGGCATCTTCTTAATGTAATTAATGACACTCCAAACAGCAGGCTGCTGCCTTCTTCTTCATTAGGGCATCCAATTAGACCAGTTTCCCATGGCAACCTCAGATATTACAGTCACATTAATCACTGCGCTGCACATGCCCAGAAACAAAAACAAACACAAGCTCCTACAGAGACACAAATACACGTGCAGGACTTATCCAGGCACTCTCCAGACACCATTGTATCTTAACCCCTTAATCTTGGCAGAGTTGCCAGTCTTTTCAATTAAGTTTTCCTTTAAGAAGGTTTACAGTAGGTTTACAAAACGCCGTTTTGTATACTGTAGTACAATGTCACATACATTTTCCGTGTCTGCCAATTGTAGCGCTTCACTGAAGCCACATCAGTATACTGAGAGAAATATTCAAACTCCGCATGCCGTGTTCTTATGGCCACAGCATAACATCAAGAACAGAAAATCTCTAGATCTTGTACAAAACCCAAAACCAGTGAAGTTGGCACATTGTGTAAATCTTAAATAAAAACAGAATACAATGATTTGCAAATCCTTTTCAACCTATATTCAATTGAATACACTGCAAAGACAAGTTACTTCATGTTCGAACAGGTAAACTTTGTAATTTTTTGCAAATATTAGCACATTTGGAATTTGATGCCTGCATAATGTTTCAAAAAAGCTGGCATAAGTGGCAAAAAAGACTGAGAGAGTTGAGGAATGCTCATCAAACACTTATTTGGAACATCCCACAGGTGAACGGGCTAATTGGGAACAGGTGGGTGCCATGATTGGGTATAAAAGCAGCTTCCCTGGAATGCTCAGTCATTCACAAACAAGGATGGGGCGAGGGTCACCACTTAGTGAACAAATGCGTGAGCTGATTGTCGAACAGTTTAAAAACAACATTCTTCAACGAGCTATTGCAAGAAATTTAGGGATTTCATAATCTACGGTCCGCAATATTGTCAAAAGGTTCAGAGAATCTGGAGAAATCACTGAACGTAAGCGACAAGGCCGAAAACCAACATTGAATGCCCGTGACCTTCGATCCCTCAGGCGGTACTGCATCAAAAACCGACATCAGTGTGTAAAGGACATCACCACATGGGCTCAGGAACACTTCAGAAAACCACTGTCAGTAACTACAGTTCGTCGCTACATCTGCAAGTGCAAGTTAAAACTCTACAAAGCAAAGCGAAAGCCATTTGTCAACAGCACTCAGAAACGCCGCCGGCTTCGCTGGGCCCAAGCTCATCTAAGATGGACTGATGCAAAGTGGAAAAGTGTTCTGTGGTCTGATGAGTCCACATTTCAAATTGTTTTTGGAAACTGTGGACATCGTGTCCTCCGGACCAAAGAGGAAAAGAACCACCCGGACTGTTATAGGCGCAAAGTTCAAAAGCCAGCATCTGTGATGATCTGTGATTAGTGCCCAAGGCATGAGCAACTTACACATATGTGAAGGCACTCAGGTTTTAGAGCAACATATGTTGCCATCCAAGCAACGTCTTTTTCACGGACGCCCCTGCTTATTTCAGCAAGACAATGCCAAGCCACATTCTGCACGTGTTACAACAGCATGGCTCAGTAGTAAAAGAGTGCGGGTAGTAGACTGGCCTGCCTGTAGTCCAGACCTGTCTCCCATTGAAAATGTGTAGCGCATTATGAAACGTAAAATACGACAACGGAGACCCCGGACTGTTGAACAACTTAAGCTGTACATCAAGCAAGAATGGGAAAGAGTTTGACCTGAAAAGCTTCAAAAATTGGTCTCCTCAGTTCCCAAATGTTTACTGAGTGTCGATAAAAGGAAAGGCAAAGTAACACAGTGGTAAAAAGGCCCCTGTGCCAACTTTTTTGCAATGTGTTGCTGCCTTTAAATTTTAAGTTAATGATTATTTGCAAAAAAAAAAAAAAAGGTTTCTCAGTTTGAACATTAAACATCAAAGTCTTTGCAGTGTATTCAATTGAATAGAAGTTGAAAAGGATTTGCATATCATTGTATTCTGTTTTTATCTACGATTTACATAACGTGCCAACTTCACTGGTTTTGGGTTTTGTAGATCATTTCATAAGTATTTCCTCAAAATTAAGCAGAAGATATTTGGGATCACCTAAAACACTGGAATTTTACAACAGGCCTGATGTTTCAGAGTTTTGAATACAGCTGGTTTTATGGGGTTATTGCCACTATGCATGGCACCTCAGGGACAGCCAAAAGAGCATTCAAATTAATAAAAACCAAACTTTGAAGAGAATATAAATTTAAGGACAGGCTTAGAGTCGAAGCATGGCCGGCCAGCACAAAGGCCAGGGAATAAGACAGATCTTGGATTAACACAGAGAAGTACAACTGCCCTTCCTTATATTACCAACTATTTCTGCTCAGATTATGTAGCCACAGATTCAGTTACTCATACACTGCAGCTCCCCAGAGAAGGAAGCGGCTCCTCAACAGCACTTTGATGGGGGGTATGACATTAAGTTCCCTATATGGGTCTTGTGTTGATAATTCTCTTGATACAAGTTCAGTTTCTGATCAACTAACTACTACGTTCTAACTGATTCACTCATTCAGGGTAAACCGCTCACATTCTCATCATTTCTTCAACTTTTCTTTGTTCAGCTCTTCTGCAAAAACTGCCAGACTGGGCTATAAATAGTGTTCTAAAACAACAAAATTAAAACAGCCATCCAAGAGTGAGCACCCAGATGGGAGACTTGAGGAGTTAATCCCCTAAAAACCTGCTCCAAGTCCTAGCACATCACTGCAGTGTGGCTGCGAATCAGCCAATCGGTGCAGAGCGATGTAAATCGCATCTCCCCATCAGCCAATTGCCATGCAGTGACGTCACAATTGCTCCCCACTCTCGCTCTTCACACTGAATGCTAAATCCCACTACAACCAAGCTGCTTGGGGTTCGTACGTCGCCCTTAAATGTCAGACTGGGAGTTTCCCTACTGCCCACCACCATTTCTCATTTCTGCCCAGGAGAGCATTACCGAGGGCTTTCCCACCAGTGCTCACCCCAGTGCTTCTGGTTCTCTTCCTGGGGTATATAGGATTCCTGTACACCCTACAGCAGGGCTCTCCAAATCAGACCTAAAAAACTAAGAACTGCTGGTTTTCCACCCTCTCTTTACCCGGGAGTCAGGTGTGATGGCATTCTGGCCAATCAGTGGCAATACTTGTTCACTTACTCGCCAGGAAAGTAAGAAATCCAGGACTGGATTTGGATTCGAGGTACCAGATTTGGGTAGCCCTGCCCTCACAGGATTTTTAACCTGCTGAAAAAAAAATTTCATCAAAATATTTTATATAATTTTTACGTATTACTATTAAAAAAAAATCAGTAGCTTCTTGTCTGAGTGAGATATAAAAACTACATGGTGACAAGAATAACTTCTTATTAAAAGTAAAATCTAGAACGCTCCAGCAAAGGAGAGGCTATAAAAAGAGAAGATCTGTTCCGCGGTGAGCAGAGCTGATAAGTTGAGTCGGTTGAGCGGGGATGGGGAGCGTGATTAATGCGACAGGCCGTTCGTGTCCGTCCGCACGGGGAGAGCCTCACTGGCTGGAGTCCTGTGCCGCAGAGCAGCGCGTCCAACGGCCAGCTACCGACACAACTGCCCCAAACGATGCCATATAGGCAGGTCCAAGCCAAGTAAAAAAAAGCCATTTATTATCATAGCCCCAACACTACTGGAGATATGACGGTTTATGTTATAAGGGGATTGCCTTGGCGGTCATGTTAGATTTACATGACGTAAAAGTGTTATTGATTTCTGAACCACTGGATACTCTTTCTTTCTGGGTAAATTCACAAATTTGAGGGGAAAAAAAAAACTTAGGCAAAAGCCACCTCAGTGGGTAGCATTTTTGGGTAATTTGGTGGCCATATTGGATCCTGGACAAATTTCAGGGTGCCCAGCAAGTTCATTTTAAAAAGTAGGGCTTCAGTGTGCTGAATCCACTGAGAAAACCTCGAATGGAAAAAAATGGCCGTTTTCACCTGGCTTGGACCTTTCTAATGCATGTTTCCGTGTTCCTTCTCAGTCATACAACTTTCATGGTACAGTACTCCCACACCACACCTGCGCTGTTCTGGTATTCCCAATCTGTCATATATCACTTTCTCCACATTTCCACAATAAAGGATCTTGCTTTCCTGGAAACAGCGAGCTTCTCTTTTCTGGTATTCCCACAGCGCAGGGAATCCATCACTGTCTGGGAACGTCACCCCAGAGAAAACCGATGGGTACAGGATATATTACAGACACAGCCAGAGGACACAACTTTCAAAGAAAAATAGTCACAAAAACAAGGCTTAAAGCTCAACTACCTCAATAAAACAGGCACAAAATACTTCCTAGCCTTCCACACCAGTCAAATCAGAAACCAAATGCGGCCAAACCTGAAAATGGCTTCCCAGAATGTAGAATCATGCAAGGTAATGAATTTGATCTGAATACTAGTGAAAATCAAGTTGCCTTGTGGTACATTTAACTGATGTCCTTAGCGTAAACACAGCTAACGTCAGTATTTGACCTGTGTCTGATCCCTGATGAGGACTGTTGCACTCTCAAGCAAGGCACCCACCTGCTTCAGTAAACACATGCTGCAATGTGGAATAATACAATCAGAACAAGAGTTTGCCGCTAAAGTGACTATATCCCCCACCGTTAGGTCACCAAAACGAACTGGGCTCTGCGCATTCCCAGTAGGAAGGTTGGTACCAAAAAGAATTGAAATACTGTAGGTTGACTCCTTCTTGAGATATTGCGCTGACAATGTTCGGGATGGACGGTTGGACGGACGGAGCCGAATACTATATCCCCCGTTTCGCGCTAAACGCGCGGCGGGGGATAACAAGTAGACTTTGCCTTCAAAATCCAATGGAATCCTGATTTTGATCCCAATCAAGCTCATGATTAGTAACAATCTACACTCAAAATTTCATTCATGGTAGTAAAGTGGTTTCTGAGAAGACGTTGCCCTGTTTATCTGGACGAGCTCTATTGCAATAACCATTGGTCCACATTGTGCTATGGAGGGAATTAACAATGTCTCTCTTGATGTACAACCCCAATTCCAAAATAGTTGGGACAAAGTCTAAGTTGTGAATAAAATCAAAATGCAATTACTTTCAGATCACATGAGCCAATATGCTATTTACAATAGAACACGGATAACAATTCAAATATTGAAACTGAGACATTTTACATTTTTATCCACAAAATGTGCTCATTTCAAATTTTCTGGCTGCAACAGGTCTCGAAAACGTTGAGACACAGGCAAAAAAGGGCTGAAAAAGCAATTAATACATAAGAGAATCAGCTGAAGGAACATGTGGCAAGTAACTAAGTTAACTGGCATCAGTTGTAACACGATTGGCTATAAAAGGGCTGTCTTAGAGAGGCTGAGTCTCTCAGAAGTAAAGATGGCCAGAGGCTCTCCAACCTGTGAAGGCTTGCGTAAAAAAAATTGTGGAATACTTAAAAACAATGTTCCTCAACGTCAAATTGCAAGGGCTTTGAAGGTCTCATCATCAACAGTGTATAACTTCATGAAAACATTCAGAGAAACTTCAGAGGCCCCGTGATCTTTGAGCCCTCATTCGCCACTGCATCACTCACTGGCATGATTCTGTCATTGACATTACTATATGGGACCTGGAATACGTCAAGAAACCACTGTCTGTAAACGCAGTCCGCCCTGCCGTCCACAGATGCCACCTAAAACTCTATCATGCAAAAAGGAAGCAATTGTTGAGCATGATCTAGAAGTGCCGCTGTGTTCTGTGGGACAAGGCTCATTTAAAATGGACTGTAGAAAAGTGGCAAAGTGTCCTGTGGTCAGAGGAGGCCAAATTTGACATTCTTGTTGGAAATTATGGGCGTCGTGTCCTCCAGGCTAAAGAGGAGAAAGACCACTCCTCCTATCATCAGCATTCAGTTCAAAACCCAGCATCTCTGATGGTATGGGGGTGCATTAGTGCATATAGGGTGGGACACTTGCATGTTGTAAAAAGCACCATGAATGCTGAAAGTTATATTAAGGTTTAAGAGCAACATATCCTCCCCCCCAGACAACATCTTTTCCAGGGAAGGCCTTGTGTATTTCAGCAGAATAATGCAAAACCACATACTGCAGCTATTACAACAGCATGGCTCTGTAGTAGAAGAGTCTGTGTGCTGAACTGGCCTGCCTGCAGTCCTGATCTTTCACCGATTGAGAACATTTGGCGCATAATTAAACGAAAAGTCCGTCAAATGAGACTCAAAGCTCTCCAGCAGCTGGAAGCCTGTATTCAACAAGAGTGGGATCAAATTCCGATGGCTAAACTCCAGAAACTTGTCTCCTCAATGCCCAAACGCCTCCACTCTGCGTTCAAAAGAAGAGGGGATGCTACACCATGGAAAACAGGTCCCTGCCCCAACTTTTTTGAGACCTGTATCAGCCATCAAGTTTGAAATGAGCTCATTTTTTAAATAAAACTGCAAAATTTCTCAGCTTCAACATTTGCTATGTTATCTCTGTTCAACAGTGAATAAAATACTGGCTGGTGTGATTTGAAAGTCATTGCGATTTGATTTTATTCACAATTTACACTTTGTCCCAACTATTTTAAAATTGGGGTTGTAGGTAAATGCTAAAGAAATGGAGACCGTAAAAACAGCAACGAGGAGTACCGTCTCCCACATTTAGGTCAAACGTACAATGACAAAGCACAATTAATTATACTAATTGGAAGACTTTTAATTTTAAAAAGGCATAAGATGCCCATACCCTTGCAATAACCAAGCACAAGAAAGAATTCTCATTTGAAGACTGCATAATACACCAATACCCAAACATTCAGCAAGCGGGCATTACAAAATGTTCGTTTAAAGGAGGACCAAGAAGCAAGCAAGACAGATATATTACGCTCGCAGAGTAAGATATCTTCCGGATTTTGTGACTCCGATTCTGCCGTCAGGTATCCCGTGTCGAGAGAAGCCACAATGCCCGCTTGCCAGTAACTGTTCCTTGAGCCAATCAAATGACGCTACTCTCCACAGCAGAGCACTATGATTGGATAGAAGGATAATGACGTCACTCAGATCACTACCGACCTGCTACCGTGTCGATCTGAGCGTGATTACGAACTGAGAAAATATCTGTAATTTTGCTGGTAACTTTGGCCAGTAAAATTGATATTGTGACAACGTCAGGACAAAACAATACCAAACTTAAGCTTTTCCACTCAACTACCCGTGTTAACGCTCAGTTGGTTCTTCGTTGTAATGGCACTTGTTCCCCCTTCAAATTATTCTGCCACTTACCAGCAAATAAAGCTGCGGTAGGAAATGATACACTAGGCATTCGTGCGATTTGTATCTGCTTTATGATAACATTCGTCCAACGATGCCATTTTCACTTTAACAGTCTTAAATGTGATTGGAGTTAGTTTCCAGCGCCGACAGATAGACGGAGGCATTACGTTCACCCATCTGCTGATGCAGTACTTCGTTTAATTTATCCTGACATCAAACCGGGGACCAGTCGTGCATTGCTTTGTTTCTGTCCGTGTGTTTTCTAACACAATTAGGCAACACCTACGTCTGCATTCCCTCATCGGGCGTGGGACATCTGCCAGGAACCAATACCATTTCAAACACGAGCAATGTTAAAAGGACAGTTTTCTCCCCTCACCGTCCAGAACATATCAAAATAACAAAGGATCAATCCAAGAAACTCTTGATTAATCGATTCAAAGATTTATAGGAAAATCATTGATAAGGGGACAAACTTAAACAATGACATAGAAATGAAGGGTTTAAAATTACCTTTCTCTGTGAAGCGGATACATTATTACAGGCCACCAGCGTCTGCTTTTCTGGAGTGGTTAGAAGAGAGAGAGAGCGTACATTACACTGGATATTCGCACTTACAGTCGACTCTTTAATATAGCCACCATCCTGTAAACCAAATAGGCTATAAGAAGAGTGCGGATTAGCACACACAGTTGCAAGTGAGATGACCATTAAAAAAGCCAGCTGATCAAAACATAAGTGAGGATATTCTGACTATTAAACGTTTCCATGCCAACAAATGTCAGAAACCCAAAACAAAAATAATGGTATGCGAGAACTGGATGAACATCTGAGAAGTAATCCATCTTAAAAGTTGACTAACGTCACGACACTGCCAATATCTACGTTCAAACGCATCGTTTGAGTCAACTCCGAAAAAAAATGTTGTGCATCAAGCGAATCGGTCAGTGATTGGCTATCTGGCTATGTATAAGCAGTGGCAATACATCTGCAAGGAACATAGACTTGCTATCCATCTACATTGGTTAACCGTAGCTAATCATGCGATAATCGAAATGATCTTGTTTAAGCAACTCTGTCACCAAATAACTTCTTAAGCGTAGGCTAATTTGACTTTTTGTCATTGTATTATCGATATGTAGTTAATACATTGAAGATCAGTTGTTACCGGTGGTAAACTTAGCTCGGTCATGGGCTAGAACATCACTTGCCATGACACTAAACATCAGCAAATACTCAGTATAATAACTGACAGAAACTCAGAAAAAATAGGGCTATTCCCCCAAAGAATTTATATCATGTACGCTAGGTTTCCAATGTAGGCTAAGCTTACTGCGGAAGCATATAACATTGTAGAATGGACTTATTACGACGGTCAGCCATACAGCTAACGTTACCACTCCAATTGGCTCCATTGGCGGCAGTGGTAAACATCCATCGTTAGAAAACGTGAGTAATAGTTCAAAAATTTAGCAAGCAAACTGACCCATGCTGGAGTCATTGCCCGGAACTTAGGTTTAATCAATATTTATTCTGCATGGTTTATCTCAATAAGCAAACCGTCTGTCGAGTGGAAGTTCGGTAAAAATGTCATTATTCGGAATTGATGAGAGCAATTTCTTATTAGACTAGGGCAACAGAAAAACTCACCCCATTTCGTTCTGACAGATTTAAAGTGACCGTTTGATTTTAGCGAGCGCCGTTCGACTGCTTTCCTTTGTGATGTCAAGGTGTTTTTTTCTTTCCTTCCCCTTTTCCTCCGTGTCCAGATCAGGGTGCTTCTAAATCTACCAGAAAAAAAAATCAACAGCTGACTCCCTGATAAAGGTTATCGCCAGGGTGTTTTTGAAACATCGGACGTTTTGTCCTCTTCGGTGTTCTCTTTGAAGTGCTTTTTTTTCCTTCTTCTCCGTTCAATGGAACTGGCGTGATTCAAGTTCGCCCTGCTCGCCTTGTCCCACAATAAACTGAGTGTGGGGTTAATGCTGTTCTTTGTCTGTATACTGCCAAGGTCCTGGTATTTTTCGTTTTCTCTGTGATTGCACTTCAGTAACCTTGCCTCTAAGCTCTCTTCAACGCGTTCGTTTTAATGTGCGCGATTCACAGCTGCTTCACGATCGCGTATTTCCTTCTACTACGGCAATCCTTCGGACTGGATGCACTGCTCTGTTGCAAGTGCCTGCAAGACACACGTTTTCTACCCTCACTGAACTGGCCTTGGCAACACTGTACAGTACTGTAAGTCTGCTCCAATTGGGTTTAAATCCCTTTCACACCACCTGCTGGTTCAAAGTCTGAGCATCAAATTACTCAAAGCGCCTGAACCAGTTGCAGTTTGTGCCTTGAGAAACTTGATAAATCACAGGAGTTCTAAACGATGTTATTATAAAAGCGAAAAAAAGATAGCATTGGCCTTGAATTAAACGTATTGAGTCAATACTGTGGATATTTGGATTCATTGCATTGGTTTAACGGTTATTTGTTTTTGGTTGTGATAGTTCTGGGGCTTAGGTAACTACATAGCACTGAGCCGTTATGGAATTTGTTCCACGTCCATTGGTGCGAGGATATGCACTTCGTTTACAGTTGAATACAATGGGAAAATAATTTAGTAAAACCAACTTGAGCTGCTTACAGATGTGAAAAAAACTTTTTCATTGTAAAAAGACAGCAATCAAGTCATCGCAAAAGAGTCTGTCGCTTACAGGAGACTTGCAGATGTCTTTAAGGTAAGCCTGACTCATTTTTGTCTGCAAATAGTACAAAGCACACAGGTAAGCATTGATTTAATGGGACTAATAGAATGATTAGACAGCATGTGCAATGACGTTGTGGGCTTCATAATTTACTGCACAAATTGAACACACATCAATCAACAATGTGAGTGCTTGGTCCTGGAACTTGCTGGGTTTGGTTCCCAAAAGTCTGCTCTGACCAATAGATCTCCAGTCTCAGAGCAAAATACATAATCATTAGAATGAAATGATAATGTCAAAATGACAAATCAACACTGGAGCATGCAGGACCAATATACATAGTGGAATACATTTAAATTTTTATTTAAAAAAATTTTTTCCCCACTTGTAAAGCCCATCCATCCATTTTCCACTACTTATTTGGGTCTGGGTCATTAAGGTCGCAGATTCCACAAAGCAGCCCGGGCAACCACCAGCCCAGCTACTTTTGCCAACTCTTTTTGAGAGATCCTGAGCCATTCACAGGTAAGCCAGGATATACAATCCCTCCAGTGAATACTAGGTCTGCCACATGCCCTCCTTCCAGTTGACCATGCCCGCAACTCCTCTAAAGGGAGGTGTCCAGGAGGTATCGTTATCAAATGCTCAAACCATCATAGTTGACGTCTCTCAATGCAGAGTAGCAGTGGCTCTAACTCTGAGACTCTGCTGATGTCCGTGTTCTCACCCTCTCTCAGGGTGAACACTCTAAAGAAAACTCAATTCTGCTGCTTGTATTTGTAATGTTGGCCTTCCAGTCACTACTCAAAGCTCATGATAAAGGTGAGGGTTGGAAGGTAGATTGACAGATTAAGAGCTTTGATTTTTGGCTTGGCCCCTCCTTTACCTTGAAGGACTGGTAAAATGTCCACATTTCTGCAGACACTGGTCCAATCTGCCCATCAACCTTCTACCCCATGTTACCCTCACTTTTGAACAAGTCCTGAGATACCTTAACTCCACTTAGGGCAGCAACTCACCCCCAATCTCAGAGGGTAAAACTCACCTTCTTCCAGCAGAGAACCATAGCCTCAGATTTAACGGTGCTGATCCTCAACCCCACTGCTTAGCACAAGGATGCAAATTGCCCCAGTGTATGCAGGAGGTCACAGGTTGATGAAGGCAACAAGGACCACATCACCAGCAAAAAAATCAGAGCAACAACCCTGAGGACACCAAAGCTGACATTCTCCAAACCTGAGATGTACCGTGATATCCTCTCCATGAAAATATGTGACAATGCCCATCCAAGGGGGAAGCCAACACCAAGTGGAAATCAGTGGGACTTAGTGTCATGAATGCGGACACAACTCCGGCTTTGTTTTTTTACAAGGACTGGATGGCTTGCAACAATGACCACAGAACCCCACACGCCTGCAGCACCCCCATAGGATACGGATCTCATAGGCCATGGTCATAAGTCTTCTCAAAGTCTACAAAACACATGTCGGCGGGATGGGCAAACCCCCATCATCCCTCCTGTATTTGTGCAGGTGAAAGGTGGTGTGCCATGGTTCCTGGATCCAAGTTTCAAGAGTCAGACGGGTCTCCTTTCCAGCATTCTGGCATAATTTTTTCTTGGAAGCTGAACAGTGTGATCCCCGATAGCGGGAATAGGCCCCGCAATTCTCCTTTTGAAAACGCATCTGCCTGTCCAAAGACACTGCACCTGGCATCCATGCAGTCTCAAACACCCATGTCAGCCATGACGGACTAACTACATCCAAAGACTTGGCACTGCAGAGCTTTTTGACCAGCTCAGTAGCTTAAACCAGGGAGATCGGCAATGACCCTCTTTTGTCTTCTACACCTGCCTCCTCCACAGAAGGCATATGTCAAAGTATGTCAAAATCAGGAGTTCCTCAAAAGGGCTCCGTCATCCCCAGTGAAGGACAGCATTTCTAGATCCCTGCTGAAAACAACCAGGGTGCAGGTTCAATATTTTATCCCCCACAAACTGACTGTTGACCATAAACTCTGAGGCTACCCAAAAGTCCTTCGGCATGGCCTTTCCGAAGTCCTCCCAAACCCTCCCCGCAGTGACTCCAGTCCTTATAGCCTACAAAAAAACAATCTGCTAAGTCAGGAGTTCTCCAGGCTGACCAAGCCCGAAAGGCTACCTTCTTCAATTTGATGGCTTCCCTCACTACTGGTGTCTTCTCTGCAATCTGATTCAACTCGATTGGTTGACGGCTCTATCGCTTCACCCGAATATCCAAAACATGGAAGCCGCAGATCTGATGACACTATTTCAAAATCAATCATCATCAACCTTCGGCAAAGGGCATCCTGATATCAGTTACACTTATTAACACCCTTATGCTCAAACATGGTGTTTGCCGTGGCTAATTCATGACCAACACAGAAATACAACAACAAAAACCACACTTCGGTTCAAATCAGGGCAACCATTCCCACCAATTACTCTTCTCAACGTCTCGGTCATTGCACAAGTGAGCATTGGTGTCCCCCAATAGAACTATGGAATTCCCAATTGGAGCCCTTTCCAGGGACTATGAGGTGGCCAAATACTTCAAACTGCCATTTGGTGCAGAAGTATGGACAATGACCAGAGCATTCCCCTTGGCAGCCCACCACGCGGTCAACATTGCACCCAGCCTTTATTTTTCTCCCCAGAGGTGGTGGGTCCTAATGGGGCAGGGGGCTCCCTGTTGATGCTCGGGCGGAGTACGGCCAGGTCCTGAGGTAAACCCAGCCACTGGCCTAAGAGCTCCTGTCCCAGGCCTGGCTCCAGGAGAGCCAAAGCATCTCTATAGCAGGCATACTTCTCTTACCTCCCACATGCCGCTAGGAATGGGTTTTGTGAATTGCTTTTTGGCACACTAACTCCTCCACCAAAATGAAGAAGAAATGATAAGCCACTGATATTTTTATTGAAATGCCTAATCAAGAACATTTGTACTGAGAATAGGCGCCAGTGAACAGCGACAATGCACACAATACAATCACTAGAATGGTTTTTACACGTAAAAACAGATGTCTCCCCCTTCCCCCATTTCACATTTTAGAGTTATGGTCCGGAAACGAGTCCCACGCTTCAATATGCCTAAGTCCGGCACATGTACATGTTATGGAGACACTGTATTTCAAATTTGGTGAGAATGGGTCGAACAGTTTCAGAGTTATGCTCCGGCAACAAATGGGAACGCTGACGCCAACGGGAATTCAGGCAAAAACAATATGTCTCCCCCCCCAGGAAGGGAGAGACATAATAATGGCTCACGTAATTGAAGTGCAGCACTGCTGAGCGGACTGAACACCACAGCACTGGATGAAATCCAGCCCGGCCAGTGCTGACAGTGGTCAGTCGACTTTTGAGAGCAGCACATAGTTGACCTTATGCTGCTCAGGGATATGGGAGGGATTCAGTCAGTCTGGGTTAGCAGTGTTTGTTGCTCAAGCACCTCCTGCTGGTCATCCGGGTGCTCGTCAGTGACATCCTGAGCAAGGACATTAGAGTTTCCTCTGCCCTTGCTCTGAGCTTGTGAAGTTTGAAGCCTCAAATGTAAAGAGGCAGAATCTAACAGGCGTGTTGCAAAGGAAAACAACTTAACTGCCCACATTGCCCAGTAGTGACAGTAGTGGTACATACAAGCATGTTAGCTGTTAGGTCATTGATTGGAAATTTCAGATTAAGGTTGGGCTAAAGCAACCCTTTTTTTCACCCAAAGAGTAATTTCGATGTGGAATAGCTTGTCTGACCATATTGTGAGGCAGAATCCTTGGGAATTTTCAAGAGCAGGCTTGACTCAAAGCTAGATACCATTGAGTAAGAGTATCTGAAGCGATATATTCACAATAGTAAGAAACTGGCAAGCTAGTTGAGCTGAATGGCCTGTTCTCGCCATTCATGTTATAAGTTATGTTATATACGTGACATCCTAATATGGCGTTAAATTAGCAGTAGTAGCATTTCAAAGGCATACCAAAGACTCAATCTGTGCTCAACCCAAAACACTGCAACAAATCTTGAGAAACTGTACTTGCATGAAAGAAGACAGCACATTTCTAAAATACTAGATCAGGCAGTTAGCACCAGAGCAACAAAGATGTATGTTCTCTCAAAAGTGGGTTATGTAAGGGACATTCACACCTTGATGTGGCTGTTGCTTTCTTGGTGCTACATTTCAACACCAGTGCATGTTTCCTTTGGCAGCCCAGTTTCTAAGATCACATGGAGTGTTTAAAGAAGTCTAGAATCACCTTTTTCATCTGTTTTGCTCACCAAATCTGACTCTGAAGTTAGAGGAAATTGTTGGTTATGTACGGGACAGTGCAGAAGCTCCCCCAAAACTGGTTAGTATTCAGGCATCAAACCCCCAATCAGAAATGGACACATTTCTTTGAACTGTGAATGGGTATCAATGTATTTTAGGCAAGAAAGACCCAGAAACCTCCATATTTACTAAGCTACACAGTCCAGATCAAAGAACACTAATCATGGTTTAGGTATTACGAAAACGCCCTTTAAAAAAAAAAAAAAAATCATGTTGTGATGATATTAACCCATGTATGAGTGAATGAACGGTGCAACACATGGCCTTCTAGTCACAGAATACAAAATTAGGCATTTCACAGCCCAATGTTTGATGAATAAGCTAAAGTGAAGGATTCAGTTTTACCTTCCACTCCAGGTTGACGCAAAAATGGTCATGTACGGCAGTGTTCCCCAACCCTCTGCTGCATTCCCACCTGTCCTGCTTGTTTTAGATCTCTCCCTGCTTCAGCACAGGTGATTCAAATGATCAGGCTGTCATCAATCAGCTTTAGGGGGTGAATAACGAGCTGATCATTTGAATCACCTGTGCTGAAGCAGGGAGAAATCTAAGGCATGCAGGACAGGTTGGTCTCCAGGAGAGGGTTGGGGAACACTGGTGTATGGGACACAAAATGAGCAATTTTGAAAAACTGAGCTGATCCATTTGAGTTTCTCATGGACGCACATCCTAGGCAAACCCTTTGATAAAAGGGCAAAGGAATATACATCATCATGTAAGAGGTTGACCCCTGTAACAGGCATTTTAGCAAAATGGCAAGTTTTCTTCAAACACCCCATATAAGAAAACAATTATTGACTTCAGTTATTGGTGAATCCAATGATTTATCCACCTTAGATGAGTGATACTCACTAAGGCTCACTTGTCCAGGGTGGATAAATAATTGGATTCACCAAAACTCAATTCACCTCAAGTCAATAATTGTATAATAACCTCACAAACAATGCTGCAAACAGAATATTTGATGCAGATATAATGGTCTGACAACAGTTACAGTGTAACTGAACCCCAACAAAATGTGTGGCAATCAAACCTTCCAGTAACATCATCAAAAATGAAAAGCGTCTGCAGCGAGAGTTCACATTTACGACCCCCGGACATTGTTTGTGCCCGGAGCCACGTGCGAGCATAATATCGACATGCCTGAATCAGCAATAGGAACATAAAGGAAAAATTTTCATTTAGAGGTTTTTACCAACTCGTAAAAATTAACGCCAGTAACAAAAGTGATTATGCTTGCGTGGAGATAATTAGCTTTGAGTCTGGCTTGGGGTGGGGGTGGGGGGGGGGCATGATGTACCTTTTTAATAAGCTCACTTAGACTACAATAGACTAAGAGGCAATCTTTATTTTTCTGGTTTCAATTTTACAGGAATGAGACAACAGGGTTATATTGAGTTAAAACGGAATGGAAAGAAAAAAAAATTCTAAAGGAATATAGTTTTCAGGGCAAGGAGCACAACAACAGATACCAATCAAACGCCCAAAAGGAAGGCGAGAGAGCAGGGATTTGTAAACTGTACAGAAATGTCCGAAATGACCCTGTAGTCCTGGGGTTGAGGTGTCCGCGAGCCATCAGGCAAGGACTTCGATTTCAACATGCATACCGCCGTTTGTCGAGCAGTCAGCCAGCTCTACCCTTTAATGAGGAGGACAGTTTTCGGTTTAAATCTTAACCCTAGAACACTATTGCTAAAATTAGTAAAACCATCACTAACGCCGGGTGATTTTTCCTGATATAGTAAAATACCCAATAAAAAGTACTTGTCATCAAAATATGACAATACATGACAAATTAGAGTAGTGTTCTTTTATTTTCAACTGTGCCATGTCCAACAAAATGAAAAAAAGTACCCTGAGGTAAACAAAACACCCATGCCTTCAAAGATGTCAAAGACAATGCTGAAGCTACCCAGGGGCCCATAACGCTCAGACAAACGCAACATAATGAAAATCACGTAAACACGTTTGCTCGGGTGAAAATCACCCGGCGATAGTGTTCTAGGGTTAAGGCCGTCCAGTGCCTCAATGGCAGAGGCACTCCACTGGCTAGTCGAATCTCAAAGATGGATAATGGTCAAACCGAGCAGCATCACTCAAAATCCCCAGAGTTTTCACAGCATCACACAAACAGATAATTTATCGTATGTGGGAGGCAAATGTATCGACCTTGTTGAAGAGACGAAACAACCAAACAGAAAAAGTGCTTGAAAGCTCCTAATTAAACAGCAATTGGACACTGGACAGTGTTTTAAGAAAGAATTTTAACATTATCAAACTTGTTTACCAGTAGCCCACAACACACACACAAAAAAAAAGTTTTATATCAGAGCTGGTAGGGCTTCTTTATCAAAGCAAAAAAATTTTTTTTTTTTAAATCAGAAAAATAAAATAAAAAATACACTAACATGTCCAGGGTCAGTGACAACCAAGATGTTGAGCAGACGATTATTGGGAACAGTTCAGATTTTTCAAACATTATGCACACATGTCCATGGAGTCCTGGCTTATGAAGAATTGAATTCTTACACTACCGCTCAAAAGTTTGGGATCAAACGCACATGAAATTAGTCTGTATAGGAAATGTAGCAAATGAGCAGAACATGCTGACATTGTCTGACTTACAAATAATTATTTTAATGGAAAATGATGAATATGAACTTCAAACTTTGCCTTCATCAAAAAAAAGAAAAAACACCTTCACCGTTCATACTGAAACTGGTGTTTGACGAGAACTATTTAGTTAATTTAGTTGACAACCTGTGAGGCATCTTTGTCTTAAACTACACACTCTCAGATATTTGTCTTCTTGCACAGTTGTGCATCGGGGCCTCCCACTCCTTTTTCTGTCCTTGTTAGTGCCAGTTTGTGCTGCTCTCTGAAGATAGTATATGACAGCATGATAAGAGATTAAGTTTTCAATTTCTCGCATTGAATAGCCTTCGTTTCTAAGCACAACAATAGACTGATGGGTCTCTAAAGGAAGTTCTTTCTTTCTGGCCATTTTGAGCCTGTAAACAAACAAAACAAACAACTGTTGAAGCTTCAGGTACTAAACCAACCTCAAGAATGCCATTCTCCCTTTTGCGCTCCCTTATTAGTTCAACAGGTTTCAGCTGTGCAACACATTTGCAGAGGGGTTTTCTAATAAATCAATTAGCCTTATAAAATGCTTAACCTGGAATAGCAGCCATACCAGGAGATTGATGCAGAGGACTGACAGTTGCTGATAATGGGCCTCTATGCAAAAATGTAGATCATTCTTTGAAAATCATCTGATTAATTTTAATTGTTTGTGAAATGGAAAAAAAAAAAAGTTTGTGAAATGGATGTAAATTTATTTTTCTTTGGAAAACAAAGAAATTTACAAGTGATCCCAAACTTTTGAGCGGTAGTGTACATCAAATTGGCACCAGTGTCCATGTCGGTCAGTGAATTGCTTCTGGTCAAACACCGCTCTGGATCCTTCTGGATTCATAAATAATGAACATGCTTGCCGGAATATTAACGAGGGAGGATGGGGTGCGGTTGTTTGGAAGCAACATGCCATACCCGTTTTAATCAAATGGAAAGTTTCATGAAATCAGTTTTAATATTATCTGTTTATATTAGCCAATGGCTCAGTCTCATTTGCCATGTCCGCAATGTACCACAGCTTCTCCTGGTAGCTACACCCAGTGATCTGTGAACTCTCCACCCTTTGCTAAATCCAGAAGAAAACCACTAGGAAAAAACAAAAATCTCCTAGATGGCCAGGGAATCTCTCTATTGGTCTTTGGTTATTAACATGTATGAATTTATTTTTGTTTAAGTTAAAAACATCCTACAAATATGGAGAGGGAACTGCGAGTAGGAGCTGCAGTTGGTGAAGATTGCAATTAATCAACTAGGACACAGTGGATGGATGTGAACATCTTATTAAAAGTCAACAAGATGCAGGCAGTGAATGATCTTTTTAATCACCATTCAACATGACAGTGTTACGGGGTCCCTCTTAGAAGACAGTAAAAACAGAAAAATTATAATCTGCACTGAAAAATCCTACTTTTTGTTTTTAAATCCCCCAAAACCCGATGAAGCAGTTTGCCCAGAATAAACAGCCAGTGTAAATAAAATTTAAATTCTACGTGCGCGTATATAGGGTGCTTAATGTCAACTATCGTTATACGCCCTTTTACCATAGGAGTCGCTAAAAAAACGTGCGCCGTCCAGAGCTTTGTTCCACTCTATTTGACAAAGTCAGACACCAGAACTATCCACTCGGGGCTGGTAGAGGCGAAAACGGTTCGCGACCACTACGGATTCAGAGCACGTTGCAAAACAAGACAGAAAAAAAAAAAAGCCCTACGCTACTTAATTCACGAACTCAATGAACTGCCACCTTCCTTTAATTGGAATCCGCTGTCACTTGCAATGCATAAACCCGTATAATTACTGCACTTAAAAAAAAAAAAAAAAAAAAAAAACTATAGCAACATGCACATCAATAGTACACAGATACTCCTCTAGCCAGTATTTACGCGGTTACTCATTCCTCCATTACAATAATAATGATATCGTAAAAAATATTAAGATGCCAAATAAAGCAAGAGCACAGTACTCTCTGGCTCTGCCAGTCAGATTTTCCCTCCAAAGACCGTGCTTTCGTACTCAACCAGATATACCAGGTCATTCAGAAGAATAAAGTCCCAGAACAGCTATAGATCCTGCTGGTCCGGCACTTCAGATGACTTAAAAACAGATTCTTTTTTCCCTTTAACATCTCAGCACGATGCCAAAGCCAATGAGCTTTTAAAGCAAGCGGAGGCATTTTCCTGCACTCTATCTATTCAGAAAGCATCTCGCAGAAAACTTTGCAGCTCAAAGTTGATGTACTCATTACCACCGGCGGCAAGCTTACGCGCCCGTGGTTTTATGGCCGGCGGTTGCCGGTACTCCACTTGCACCGCGTGAATCGGACCACAATTCCCAAGATGCATAGCGTGGGAAGCGATCAACTTTGAGGTAAAAATTTTCCTTCATTGAGCACCGTCACGGTGAGCAATTTTCTCTCCTCTCTCCGTGGACGTCAGTACAAGCTTGCGTGTGAATGAGGTCAGCCTCCTTCATTCCTCCATCTCCCTCCCTCTCTCCATCTCCATCCTTTTGTTTCTCGCTTTCATTCCTTTTTACTCCTTTTATTCCCCCCTCACTTGTCAGCGGCAGACCCGATCAGGTCTGCTGTTCCTCCGCGGCCACGCATGTGCGCGCTCGTGCCCGTGCACACGTGCACGCTCGCCCGTCTCCATGCGCTAGCAGGGACTCTTTCTCTCCTTTTCCCGTGCTTTCTTCCTGACCGTCAGTCCTTTTCTCTCTCCGTCTCTCGCTTTTTTGGGGGGGGTGGTTTCTCCGTCTCCTCTTACACCTGGTGCTTCAGTTGTAGCAGTGGAAAACAGGTATCCGTTTTTTTGTTTTGTCTTTAATAGTACCCAGATTAAAAAGCTGACCGACAAAAGTTCAGCTTCAGCGCCACACAGCCTGAAAGAGGGAGAGAAACATAAACGTACTACACACTGGACGTGCCTGAATGCAATTTAAAGGGCAGTTTTGAATTAATTCACGGTCTTACGCTCTAGTACTGTGACAGCCCGGTCACTCCATGTTGGTAAGCGCGTTCGCCCTGGTAAGTGGAGTCCTGGGACAAAGCCACATCCATCTGAGATTTGAACTCGTCGCCCAGATAGCTGTCCTGTTTCAGACAGGGGAAAAGAGAGTGAGGGCCAGTGCTTTGTCTCCAGTATAACTTGCAAACCTAAAGGCCTGAGAAGCCAATGGTGGTCACACAGCAAAACACCAATGAGAATACCACAGGGCCCTTGTGGTGCACAGAGGCTGAGGTGCATGCTGGGTTATTGCTAAGGGGAAGAGGAGCATATCGAGTGAATGCAGGAGGAAAGATGCTTGCTGGGTAAATGCTAGGGGAAACCGGTGGATGCTGGGTAAATTACTGTAAGTCCATGCTGAGTAAATACTAGAGAGAAACAGTTGCGTGCTGGGTAAATGTTGGGGGAAATGGGTGCGTGCTGAGTAAATGCTGGAGGAAGCAGTAGCATGCTGGGTAACTGCTGGAGGAACAAGGTGCAGGCTGGGTAAACGCCAAGGGACAGAAGCGCAAACTGTGCAAGGGCAACAGGAGACAGGTGCATGCTGGATAACCAGGGCGCACTGACCTGGGACAGCTCTGGCTGGGACAGTCCCGGTTGGCTCATCTGGGACGGCTGGCTCATGGAGATGAAGCCCTGGGTGAGGGGGCCCGACTGAGACGCCATGTCCTGACTGGCCTGGCTGCTCGGCATGTGACCCGGCCCGTTACCTTGATGACCCATGCCGCGGCCTCTCTGGCGCCCGCCGCGGCCCGCCTTACCCTTCATGGCACCACGACCTGCAGGATCAGATGAAGAAGAGTGAGGACAATGAGAATATCTGGACCAAGCAAGGGGGGTCATCATGCCACTGAACCCAGCAGATGCAGACCCTGAGAGGACACAACCAGAGAGAAAGAGAGGGGGAGACCACAGGGAGGCGGAAAGAGAGAAACAAGTCCAAGGACTGAAACTGACAGACAGGTAGGGAGCAATGGGAAGAAAAGGGTACAGAATAAGCAAAAAAAGAAAAAGAAACAGAAAAACAAGGAGGAAGAAAGAAACAAACGGCGTATGGGATGGACAAACATGGAGAAACAGGCAGGAAGAGAAATGTTCAACAGTCAGTGATTAATCAACAGAGAGATGGAGAAAAAGGCAGTTAGATACAGTCAGACAGTGATTAATCGTCAGAGATATGGAGAAATAGGCAGTTAGAAACAGTCAGGCAGTGATTAATCGACAGAGATATGGAGACATAGGCAGTCAGAAATAGTCAGGCAGTGACTCATCGACAGGGATATGGAGAAATAGGCAGTTAAAAACAGACAGTGATTAATCAACAGACAGACATGAAGAAATGAGCAGTCAGAGAAAGAAACTCTCAAAGGGGGAGAGAGAAACAGCCTGACAGTGATTAATCGACAGATGAGGAGAAACAGGCAGTTAGAGAGAAATGCTAAAAAACGGAAAGAGAAAAAGTCAAACAGTGATTAATCGTCAAATATGAAGAAACTGGCGGTCAGAGCTCAGTAAGGGATGAGCGAACTGTCCAGAGAGTGAGCAACAGAAAGACAGAGAAACAGTCAGATAAACGTCAGGGAGAAGACAGACAGCCGAGGGGAGAACAAGAGGCAGCCCACAGAGGGCGAGGCCAGGGCCGGTTACACAGACCGTGGGTCTGAGATGCACACACAGACACAGACACACACACACACAGCTCACCTGCGGCTGGCCCATTGCTCTGTCCCAGGTACCCGGGCGGGGGCAGAGGTGGCATCACCAGGTTGAAGGGGACAGGGATGTTCAGGGCAGCCAGGGGGTTGGGCCCCGCGCCGATCATGCCAATCTGGTCGTGCGTCTGGAAGTACATGTTCGCTGGTCGCACTGTGGGAAAATGGCAGCAGTGAGCAGGATACACGCGCATGAGGCGAAGAGTAACCACAGTCACAAGGGCAGTTAACGTATTAAAGCTTCACAAACCCGCATTACGACAGGGAGAACCACGCGCTGTCAATCACCTTAGAATCAAGCAATTAAGAGACTCCACTGTCCTCAGCCAAAAACTGTGATTGGCAAGTCACAGGTAACTCCTCCCACAAAGCGTCAATCTGCCATCATTAGCTGACATACAGGTTTAACTGGTAACTGTTTCATTGTCTAGTTTTGTTTACTTTACTAAGCCGGAGGCGACTTAAAGTCAGTTTGAATTCGAGCAGCAATGATTAATCGATCAAACAAAAATAAGTTGTTATTTTGGTAAAAGATTAATGATTTCAGTCATTTTTCGGAAACATGTCAAACATTTGCTGGTTCCAGCTTCTTAAATGTGCAGATTTTCTGCTTTCCTTTGTTATTTATGAGAGTAAACGAAGTCATTGGGTTTTGCACTGTTGTTGGACCAAAGAGGCAATCTGAATACTTCACTTTGGGCTCGGGGAAACTGTGCCGTCGAAAGCAGTTTTCATAACTTTTTGACATTTTATAGAATAAATGATTACTCGATTAATCATGAAAAATAATAAGTAGATTAATTGACAATGAAAATAGTTTGCCGCAGCCCTCATTCGAAACAAGGACCCTCCCCCTTAATTACTGCAGCAAAGGAACCAGACCCAACAGGGCTTTTCCACTACCACCTGCTCTGCTCGGCTTTTAGGGCTTTCCATTAGGTGACAGTACCTGGTACCAGGTACTTTTAGTACCTACTCAGCCAGGGTTCTAAGTGAGCTGAGTCGAGATGAAAATGTGATGTGAACAGACTGCAGGCCACCGATTGGCCAGGAAGCGATGCTTGCTGCGATGACCGCACCCAAGTTGAGGTGGTACCCAATTGTAATGGAAAACCACTGAAACGGAGCAGAGTCGAATCGAGTAGAGGCGAGTCGTGCTAAAACTGGGTAATGGAAAAGCAGCAAAATATTCCCCCTGTTGAACGTGCAGACTCACCGGTGGTGCTGCGGTCGTACACGGAGCCGGGAATCAGGGCCTCTCTGGCGTCGTACATGGCAGTGCTCATGAAGCGAGCGCCCTGGACAGACACACAGGCACACAAAAACACCACCAAATAAACCAAAAACAATTTGTCACAACATAATCAAGCCAGCTCCCCTCAGATTCAATACAAAGACAAGGCTGAGTGCTGCACCTCAACTTGGAACCTTTACGATGACTCCTGACTCTACATACACTGTACGCGCACATGTGAAGGGATTAACATTTCAGATGGCATGTATACGTTTGCAAGTAGGTACGTACATGGGTGTATGAGTACAGATGCACACAAGCGCTGGGCAATATATCGATATTATAGCGATACTGCGATACAATATTTGTCTGACATTTTAGAAATAATAATATTGTGATACGGCATCAGTGTTGTCCTTTCTGGTACTACAAGCTGCATGACAGTAAAGGAGTCCAGTTTTTCACAATTCTTGGACGGTTATAGTTTCCTGCACCTGCTTGGTCATCATATCCACATTAGTCAAGACTGTATCAAATTCCATTGTGTAAATATTTTCCATTAACACCAGTAGTTATTCCTATAATGTTGACACAAAAACTGATACCCGTTAAAAATACTGTAATATTCGTTTTTGTCCATAATGCCCAACCCTAATGCTACACGTCTGAGAGCACAGTAGTGCACTCAGTATGCATGCCGGTGAGTGCCCCTGCCTGCACTCACAGGGTTGATGGCGTTGACCAGCTTGCGGGGCTTGCTGAACTGCATCAAACTCTCCCGCAGGTTGTTGAGAGGCCCCTCCACCAGCACCTTCTGCTCCTTGTAGTAGTTCAGCAGGTGGTTCCACAGCGGCTGCTTGGACAGAGCTTTGGGGTTCCCCACGATGATCACCCCGTACCTGAGCCAAGACGAGGCCAAATTACTCCCTGGGTTCTGCCCTCGATAAGCAGTCTAACGATACTCTACAGTAGACCATAGTCATATCCAACAAGGCAAAACTGTGGTTAACCAGCCTCAGCTAAGGGTTAGGTGAGGTGACGCTAAACTTGCACTCCATTCTCCTGGGTAGGATTTCCACTAGATGTTATTACATTGTTTACCTGGTTTAGCTGAGGATAAACTGGCTCAGGTAAGCTTCAAATGTTTCCTTATCTCAGGTAAGCTTAAAATAATTTAACAATGCTCAGATAAGGTTAAATAGGTTAACCTGGCGCAGTTATACCGAACCTGGGATTTTATGGCCAAGGTATGGTGAAAATGGGTTTTTCTGGCTCAGAGATGGCTAAACTGGGTTCACCTGGCTCAAGTGAGGTAGAGCAGCACACACCTGGCTCAGGTGAGGTAGAGCAGCACACACCTGGCTCAGGTGAGGTAGAGCAGCACACACCTGGCTCAGGTGAGGTAGAGAAGCACACACCTGGCTCTTGTGAGGGCCACGTTAAGGCGGCGGGGGTCATTCAGGAAGCCGATGCCCTGGTGCTCATTGGCTCGGACACAGGACAGGATGATGAAGTCCTTCTCTCTGCCCTGGAAAGCGTCCACACTAGCAATCTCCACTTCCTGTGGAGGCAGGAACAGGGAAGCAGTTGGGTACCAGTGCATTCCTGATCCATTTCTAGTTTCTTATGCCAGTGAACACATAGTAAACTTCAGTGTGTCTTTTCGTACCTGGTAGAGTTTGATATGCGAGCGTATGAGAGTTTCTAGTGTGTATAGAAATGTCTGTTGGTACCTGGTAGAGTTTGGTGTGCAGGGAGCCGCTGTACTGCATGTACTGCACCAGATAGGAGCGCTGGCCCTCGTACGGTGTGATGATGCCGATCTGGTCAGGCTTCGCTCCAGCCTTCAGGAGCCGAGTGGTGATCTTCTCCACATTCGCTGCCTCCGTCCTGAACATCGACAGTTTCATCAGCTATTAATTAAGCCTATGGCCACCCAACTCTGTTCCTGAAGATGCATCTTCATGCAGGTCTTTGTTCAAATTCTAACTTAGCAATTCTTTAAATATTTCTTCAACAGAACCATATACACATTTTTACATCGAGTACTTTATGCTTCACATGTTGTATGAAAGATACAATACAAACAAACTCTGTTATTACAGCATCTGATGCAATATGCTGCAGAAGGAGATTTTTCGCTGTAGAATGAGGCGTACTTAAGCAGGATTTGAAGTAAAAACCTAGAGGACGGTTGCTGCCAATTAACAGTTCTTGGCTACACTGGGGTTCAATATTCTTGGGACACCCCTCTCTTATGCCATGTTAACCACTTTCTTGTTCAGGACTTCAATCAAAAAATGTAAGAAATTAAATACTAATTAATAATATTTGTATTGAAAGGAAAACATGAGAAATGTCATATGTGGCATTTGGTACGAGCTGGCATTCTCTGTTTATGTACTGTGGGTTAGGTGGATCAAGAGTTTCGCCGTGCACTTAACATTATGAAACCAACTTTCCAAATTTCCCTTGAACACTTAAATTTCACAAGCAGCAATTGCCATGATATATGCAGTTTTGCTCAAAATGGTGCACTAGTTAACACGGTTTTCTAGAGACAGAAACTTCATGGCTTTAAAATGGTCTGTTCACACAGGAGAAGATTGGTTTGTCCCAATAATATTTAACCCCAGCGTATCTGGGTTTAGCGCATTAATCTGGCCACAATGGGTCTCCAGTGGTTATAGCCAGTGCCTGTTCTGACATACTTCAGAGTCACTGCCTCACTGGTAGTACAGTGTGGGGCCAGAAGGATAAAAATGAGTCACTCACTTGCAGCACAGAGCAAAATATTTGCTCTGTATCACACTGTACAACATGAAATACTGACACTCCTGTAGGACTGCACGAAGCCTTTAAGGCAAAGTAAAGAAATTCACTTGCCAGTAATATTGAACATGTGTCCTGTGTACTGTGAAGACATTCATACAAAAATGTGTGGCCTGTAGTCTCATTCGTCAATTCCCAGGCATGCAAATGGTCAAAAACACAGGAAAGAACTAACAAAATGAATTAACAAAGCTGCTCCTAGGAGGCTTGCATGGGACACAGTGCAGCAGGAAGCGCACCTGTTCAGGTAGGACGTCCCAGAGCTGGCGATCTCCTCCTGACCCTGGGTCACGTAGAAGAACATGGGCTTGTCTGGCTGCGGCCACTGAAAGTCGAAGCCCTTCTTGATGCGGTCGGCTACAGGGCGGAAGACCGAAACACATTTGATTATGCAACGACAATTCCCCAAAAATGTGAAACACATAAGCCTCATCCTATCAAAGACAGGCAAAATAACAGACCTGATGGCATTGTGCACTATGTATTTGTATTAATGAGCATTCACAATGGTTTTTCTGTGTATATTCAAGCCTGTAGACTTTCAGCTACCCTTATTCATAAGCACACACACCAGTGCAAACACAGATGCATTGCCACATGCCATTATTGAAGGCTTCCATAAGCCAACGAGCCATTTGTTGAATTTGGAATGTTCTGCGCACCCTCTAGTGATCAAGTCGCGTTACTGCAATACCGTGGTGAGTATTGAGCACAGAGGTATAAAACCACGTGTAGAAAACCAAAGTCCAACCCAGCGTCTATGGTGCATTCAATTTCAAGTCAACTCTGATCCTGGTGAAAACGTCATTTTCGTCATTTAGGTTGTCCGCATGAAGCCTAAATATTACAACTTATGAACACCTTTTGTGCCATTCTCAATGTGCTGACGACGATTATGTTATCTGGGAAAGTCGGGGTTGCGTGAAGCAGTCAAATTTCCCCACAACGGACAGCTTGCTCTTTTGCATTTTTCCCCGCAGGTAGCCAGCAATCCTCAATGTCCAAGGTGCGACTTCCAAATCAAATTCACCAGTAGGTCCAACAAGACGCCACTCGAACTGCCACGCACGTAGCCACATAATCATGACACACAGAGCCCTGATGACAGGATACCTCAAGACTTCGGTGTAATTTCCTGTTCTCTGTGTAGACGACAGATAGAAAGACGAAATGGCAGACCTAGACTCGGGGGGGCCCCCTACAGGTAGCCCGGATCGCCCATATGACACAGTTCTGTTCTACAGTGCAGAAGCAGATCCAATGGGTCACATGACCTGGCTGAGTAAAGGGTGTGAGAGACACACGGCAGCCCTTTCGCTTCCTGACCCCTGTAGTTCCCAGCAGCGTGCAGTACGGTGTGCGGTACGCACCGGCGGTCACCCCGTTCTGCAGGGAACCCTCGTAGAAGATGTTGGAGGGGAAGGCGCTGAGGGCCGGGTGCATGCGGTACTGGACCTGCAGGCGAATGGGCCGGATCCCCAGAACCACCAGCCTCTCGAACAGAGACTGGGACAGACCAGCCTTCGCCGCCTTCTTACACATCACCACCGGGCCCAGCTGGCAGTGATCTCCCACCAGAATCAGCTGAGGAGCAGAGACGAGAGTCATTCTGTTATCTGCATCTATTAACCATAACACCCTGATATTGGCCCATTACAGAGGACCATCTGCATCATATTCATAATATAACTCATCTCAATCATATCTGTGACTTACCCTGACATAGCCCATTACAGATACCCATCTGCACTGCGTCCATAACAAGATCTGATCCCAACTCAAAACAGTTACCCACCTGCATGGCATCTGTATCATGACCTGATGCCAGCCCATTACAGATACCAATCTATATCGTATCCATAACATAACCCGTTACCAGTTCATTACAGACACCCATCTACATCATATTCATAACACAGCCTGCAGTTAGCCAAATACAGAAACTGACCAACAGCTGCCACCCGTTTGCAAGTGTAGACACGCGTGTGTTCCAGCAGACTTGAGCACAGGCCCCAGTAGGCTACATCAGTTAGTGTGCATATGCAAATCTCTTCGAGTATCTGTGCGTGTGCATGCACTGGCAGGCTCAGTCACAGTCCCCAAAGAGCTCTGAATAAATATGTGACCGAGTGTTCAGCACGTCTCCTGGTGTTTGCGCGTATGCTAGTGTTTGCGCAAACACAAATAATGTCCCAACCCATTGAGCTCCGACAATGGCCAGCACCATGCACTTTAGCCCAGTCACTTGAGCTGGTGCGTGTGCATGGGTCCATGCACATGTTTGTGTGTGCGCGCGCGCGCATCTGAGCGAGCGAATATGGTTTGATCAATACCTGCTTGGCTCCCAGCACGGCAGGCACCATGCACTCTGGCTCGGTGGCCTGGGTGCTCTCATCGATCAGGATGGAGCGGAACTGCATCTTGGCCAGTCGGGGGTCCCCAGCACCCACACACGTCCCGCAGATCACATCAGCGTTCTGTCCCGAGGAGAGGAGGGGGGGGGGGGGGTTAGTGTTACACGCCCAACACACCATTAAAAGGCAAATGGAGTACCATTTCACTTAAAAAAAAAAAAAAATATATACACTCATACAAAAACAATGTCTCTAAATCATCACTTACACCCCTCAAGAAGTGTGTGGCATTATTCTTTTTACAGGACATTTCTGGGCACCAGCCTGAGGGCAGTGGGTGTGTAGCCCCCAGTCAATAACAGCTCGCAGGGTGTGAGGGCGGGCCTTAGCTCCACACCGCAGTGTAGCTGATCTGGTGTCGTACAGCAGGGAGGAGGGGCCAACTTCGAATGTTGTGTTTACAAACCGAAAACAAAAAATTTCACGCAGTGAACCTTTAAGATGAGATAAGATGAACTAAACTCCGAGGCAATGAAAACGCAACACTCTAAATTTTGTTTTATTTTTGCTCAGAACCTGAGTAGTCCAATTTGAGTTCTTAAGCGACCATTGGGGTCACAATGTGTACCTCATTACACATGAATGATCATTTAACTCAACAGTGCGAGTTGGACTGTCATCAATCTCTATTGAGTACGACATACGGGATCAGGAGTTGTGCAAGTACAGCGGCTGAAATGGAGGGGTTGTCTTCCCTACATAAAGGCACGATAAAAGCCACACAAAAAACATTTTTAACTGTCATAATGCCACGTCTGTCGACTGAACAACAGAACAGGGCCCTGGATATGCTAGAGGCGGGAGGCAAGATTTTTTTTTTTTACAGGTCAGTTGGTACATAATGTACATTGATCAGCCAATCACAGCACGACACTCCTCCACGTCACTGGACTGCGCACACATGGTGCTTGTTTACCTTCCTTGCACGACACTCCTCTACGTCAGAGATTATCTCAATGGCGCTTGACATGAACAATACTTTGCTCTTGGAAGAACATTCTCAACTGAAGGTTCGATCCTCGTGTTCATTGTGTTCTTCGCAGTCGTTAACAAAGCGACAATTCAGTTTCCAAACTCTGCATAACTGATGGGTGAATGAATGCTCAAGTGAAGTGGTGCGCGCCCACCAATGACAAGTCAATGACAAGGTCATGCGAATTCAAATTTAAATTCGATCATGCATTGCATGTTAAAAGAATGCTCACACTGCCGCGATGATGCTCTCATATGCACTGTCGTGCACTGTCGAGTCGATGACAAAACGCAGACTAGGGCCTACAGATCCAACAACATAGGCTCAATACGTGCAACACGTACAATGCTAGGCTTTTAAAATACTAAATTTCGTATGTAGGCGTAACTACATTAGGCATATTAGGCTTTAGCACAAGGTACGATTGTTCGGTACCGTGCCACAGTGCGATTGTCCCCTCTCCCCGCTGGTAAGCTTTCTCGCTAGTAATATCGTGCCATACCCGAGTACACATATGCCAAAATTCCAATACAGCGCGTTGCAGTATGCACCTAGGTAGTTTTAAATGGGGAAATGTACAGAAAGGAGTAGTGAACTCTTTAATTTAAATTAATGATTGAAAACAGGTCATGAACAATTATTAACTGTAAGGGATTGTTGGAGCTTCCCCTGTTGCCAATTTACGAGCCGCCACTGATCATAGCCCTCAACCTGCGCCAAGTATAATACTGTAAAGCTGCCTCTGCACATACGAAAATTAATGTGCAGTGGCGCAATAGTTACGGCGCCACAAACGGTGATTTGGGGCTATATTTATAGCAAGTGGGCAAATCCAAGATTACGGACTGGCGTTTGACAGTTGTAGGGAGCAATTATGATGATTGCGCCACTGAAATTCAGTCAAGAAAATTTTTTGATTAATTTCTTGTGCTGCTATACGTGTGTAAGGTCCTCTAAAACAATACTGTGTACTGTGTATTTTACATAACTCCATTTACCATAATGCTTTGTGTTTGGGAATATTTTCACTGTTCTGATGTGACACACTGTATTAGCTAATCAGATGTATTTCTTCTGTTTTTATTTGAATTTTATAATCCACCAATAAAAATTAGTACATGTTTTATGCTCGTGCTGATTACCGGAGACCGTTGGGACATAGCTGGGTACGTTGGCCGGTTTTTGGAGCGGAGACAGGACAGAGCCTGGTGTGATTCGACGGTTAAGCTTGTTTTTTTTTCCTTGAAGTTTCTTATAACCTCGCTAAATATTAGCGATAGGGTTACGGATTTCTTCAGGCTAAGGTGAACTTTGTGGGCTGTTGAAGACCTCGGACTGGCGGCGTGAGTGCTCCGTGTTGGAGGAGGACTCGGTGCTGGACCAACAGGGGTCGTAGTTTCACCGCCAAGCTGCGTGTACCGCTAGGCGAGCCGGAGCAGATTGCGATCAGTTAATTCCCCCCCTCTGTGCAGTTAGTCTGGTAGACAGACACAGCCGTAAGCTCCAGGACTGAGTGGGAAGACTGATCGTAAGGTACACACCACACATGTTTTTTACGAGCGAGTCGAATCAAGGGCACTGTCGCGGTTGCTACTTTGCCTACGGCTCAGAGAGCTGTGGATCCTTGGCGGAGCTAACGTTTGCTCAAAAGCTGACGTAACCTTTGTGCACCAACGTACGGGCCCCAACTGCGCGCTGTGTTTTTTTTTTAGACCTTTGTTAATCAGAAATCGCTTTACTTGTTATTCACACGGGAAATCATTTAATGTGTTGTATTTTAAATGTTTTCACTTTTATGGTTGATATATATATAATCTTTGTTAAATTAGAAATCGCTTTACTGGTTATTCACGCAGGAAATCACTTAATGTGCTGTTGTATTTTAATTTTTTTTTTTACTTTCATGGTTGATATAATTGAAGGGTAAACTTAGCCACTGGGCTAATTGTAGGTTTGATATCTCTTTCCCTCAGCTGACCTTAACAGAGACCTTGGCCATCTGGAGGTGGAAATTGTTTTCACCTCTGTCTCCGTCATGTAGTTTTTTAAATTTTATTTTATTTTATTTATTATTATTGGATATCAACACTCTTTTATTTGTTTTTATTACTGTCATTTATTTACATATCAATAATATTTCTTCTTATTATTATTGCTTATTAATAAATATAATCATTATTATTTAATTCTATCTGGGGTGTTGGCAGCTCATTTTTTACCTGGCTAATGGTATTGCCATGAAGAGTGCTATTTAGGTAGCCTAATGAGTGTATTGTAATTGAATACACTACAGTTACATAGCTAGAGCATTCATTATAATAGATTGAACATAATGTATTTGAATTCTGGGGAGATGCATCCTGCACTGGCTTGAGGGTAAGTGTAGTTTTTCCTCAGCGGAGGCACTGCGCTACTAAATTTGTAATCATTTATAAGTATTCATATTCCTATTTACTACTACTACACAGTTATTCAATTACGCTTGTGGTATAAGGAATCTCAGCCAGCACACCATTCCACCGCTGAGAACTTCGGATCCCGTTGCGCCATTATTTATTGTGATTTAGGGTAACTATAAGTAGCCTGTACTGTGCTGGGTGATTAAAACCCGTCCAAAACGGGGTTACACGTGGTAATCCATGTTACGCGCAGCATGCATTCACAATATCAATATTCTAAAGCCCCTTCTCACTACTAAAATCAAATAAAATAAAAAGCCAGGAAAAAGCAGAGACTGGATGCGGAGTTCTTTCTACGCAAGAGTTCACTACTCCTTTCTGTACATTTCCCCATTTAAAACTACCTAGGTGCATACTGCAAGGCGCTGTATTGGAATTTTGGCATATGTGTACTCGGGTATGGCACGATAATACTAGCGAGAAAGCTTACCAGTGGGGAGAGGGGACAATCGCACTGTGGCACAGTACCGAACAATCGTACCTTGTGCTAAAGCCTAATATGCCTAATGTAGTTACGCCTACATATGAAATTTAGTATTTTAAAAGCCTAGCATTGTACGTGTTGCACGTATTGAGCCTATGTTGTTGGATCTGTCGGCCCTAGTCTGCGTTTTGTCATAGACTCGACAGTGCACGACAGTGCATATGAGAGCATCATCGCGGCAGTGTGAGCATTCTTTTAACATGCAATGCATGATCGAATTTAAATTCGCATGACCTTGTCATTGACTTGTCATTGGTGGGCGCGCACCACTTCACTTGAGCATTCATTCACCCATCAGTTATGCAGAGTTTGGAAACTGAATTGTCGCTTTGTTAACGACTGCGAAGAACACAATGAACACGAGGAACGAGCCTTCAGTTGAGAATGTTCTTCCAAGAGCAAAGTATTGTTCATGTCAAGCGCCATTGAGATAATCTCTGACGTAGAGGAGTGTCGTGCAAGGAAGGTAAACAAGCACCATGTGTGCGCAGTCCAGTGACGTGGAGGAGTGTCGTGCTGTGATTGGCTGATCAATGTACATATGTACCAACTGATCTGTAAAAAAAAATCTCGCAGGCGGAAGCAAGTGCCCGGCAAGTGGCTCACCGTTTTGGGTGTAGCACGTCCAGTATCAGTACGTTTTGGGTGAAGTACGTCCAACTGGGACGAGCTCTTTCATCAAGAGTACCCAGACCTCAAACCAGGCAGCAGCTCCAGAATGCGCTACAGGCAGAGTGGTGACAACTTCCCCAAGACAACCTAAGACGCTTAGTCAGGTCCATGAGAAGACGCTGTACTGCCTGTGTGGATGTTCGTGGGGGTCACACCCGATACTGACTGTTCTTTTGAGTTCATTTTTAAATGTGTGTTCCGTTCAGTCTTTTTGTGATTTTTCATTTTCGAATTGTGTTCGTTACGTTTAATGCATCTGTTTATTATTGTCCAAATCGGCCCATTAACACAACTAATTCATCAAAGTCAACCCTGCCAACATATCTGAATTGTTAAAATAAGAAAATAAATTTGAGTCACATAATTATTTGAATCCAAACTGGTGTTGCGTTTTCATTGCCTCCGAGTATATATTGAACCCTGTGGGGTATTTTTTCCTCTGCATTTGACCTATCCCAATTACAGGAGAGGACAGCCACGGTGCAGTGGCCGAGGACCAGCTCCTACAGCCAGAGGTTTTCGTCAGGGGCACTGCTAGGAGAGTTCAAATACAGCATGTTTTACTAGGTGCAGAAAGCAGTGTACCCACAGGAAACCCACACGTACACGGGGAGAGCATGCAAACTCCACACAAAGAGGTATCAGCCAGAAGGGGCTTGAACTGAAACCTTGTCATTGCTAGGCAACAGTGCTAACCACAGCACCACCGTGCCCTCCAAAAATACTCTGCCACCCCATTACCCCAGGGCTAACCAACAACAGAAGGAGCAAAACAACACAAGCAGCTCTGCGATTAAACTGCCAGCCTACCGCTGATAACACATCTCACCACACAGCCACTGCCAGCTGAGAGGTGTCATTTCCCCTGACCACACGCTGAAAGCTCTTCCCTGAGAGCAAGAACAAAGTAAAATTACCTTCATCAGCCTTAATGGCGGAACACAGGCGGCAGCTGCACCAATCACAAACAAGTCGACATGGTCTACAACATCCCCCGCCAATTGTGCGCTTCTCATTTTCGAACTCGATCAAGGCCTTTATGGTCTGAAGCTACACACCAAATTTGGTTACTGTATGTGTAGTAGTTTCTGAGTAAAGCTGTCCCCTTTATCTCGGATGGACGGACGGACGGACGGTCAAACCTATGTCCCCCTCCCACTTCGTGTTGGCGGGGGATAATAAGCCTGCAGCAAAACCCTATGCAGTTTAAGCCTTCATTTTCTTCCAATAAGACACGGGCTGCACAACCTCACCAAACAAGAGTTGTCAGAAAGACAACAAAGCTCGCCGGGGCAAGGTGAAAGTTTTTCTGCATGCGGACGGACGCGGACGCCGGGGGTACGACAATAGCTCTCCGGACATTCGTCCCGGCGAGCTAAAAAAAAAAAAAAGGGCCAGTGTCAGTCCAGGCTTTTGTTTAGGAGGCTTATCGCAAAACCCAATTCTACTAATGATCTAACCAATCAAGGTCTTCAATTATGACTTCAAAAAGTAGAATCATGTACGCAAGTACCAAAGTTTAATATGACTGAACTCACACTGGCCCTTCTATAATCACGTTGAACACCACTGACGGGACAGCGCAATAGGCTTACACCCATTTCCATGACCTTTGACCTCAGGTGGGCATGCAAAGAGGGTTGATGTGGGGTAGATTGGGTCTGTCTGGAACTGCATGCTCAACTACTTCATACTGCATACACAACACTGGTATATACAGGATACTACAAGCTCGTCGCCAAAGTAGTATAAAGCATGCAGTATACAAAGCGGCCAGACAGTCACTCCGACCATGTCGAGAACGACCGCCTCATAATTAAGATCTCCTGGGTGTTGGCAAGACAAAACTATTGAATGCACTGCATCATGGGATAAAGTATACCGCAAAGACAGCTCTGGCCATGTACTGTGAACTTTGGCCAATGTAGCATGTGAGCAAGGTTTCTTTGGCATACAGGAAAATTTTATGTTGATCGCATACTGAATACTACTCTCTACTTTTGGCGTCGATCAGCACACAAGTAAGTAGTCGGCGATTCCGACTGCTGTGGCAGAGTTGAGCATTGGCAGGAGGGAGGCAGAGTCTCACCATGAGTAGCTCTCTCTCGGCGGTGCGCTTCAGCGCGCGGTAACGCTTCTCGTCCGCCGACGACAGCTCGCCCGTCTCATCTTTCAGCTGCTGCAGCTTCTGCAGCTCCGGCATGCTGGGGGAACGAAAGCGAAGTCAGTCTCGTCATTCATCATGTCGCAGAGCGACGACGACACAAACCAAAGCTACAGTAACTGCCTCAGTCAGAGCACGGCATCGGCTTCTGCTGCTAGTCAATGGAGACGACCCCTAACCCTTAGAGCGCCAAATGCAGCGATTGTTGCTCAATGAAATAAAATATCAAAATCAAAGCTGTTGAAAACCTATCATGTGGCGACTTGGTTAAAAGAGCACCGGCAGGGCAACTCTTTTAAACAAGTCGCCACATGATAGGTTTTCAACAGCACCAGATAATTAAATTTAAATATTTTTTACATTCATCTCAGTGCTCTAAGGGTTAAGACTGAATCAGAAAACAATTACTGCAAACCATAACTGTAGCGATACACAACATTAATGTATTCTTTCACCAATTACATGGTACCTAGGAGAACGAAAGACAAAAAAATTAATTCAAAACCTTGGTAACTCCAAAGTGATGAGCAGTGCTGTATGCACAGGCTTCTGTTAAAAGAACATCCCCATGAAAAGAACTTTTTTCTATAAGAGACAGTTCTCCACACACTTAAGTACTCATTAAAATTTAGCAAAGCTTTGTGGCCACCCATAACATTCTATTTTCTAATTAAAAGAGGAACAAACAGATACTATGCTACTCAATGGAGCACAAAGCTCTTCTCATTAGCTGTAGCGGGTGGCTTGCACATGCTCAGTATAGATAGGTGGAGCCCCATGCAAGGCCCCGGCCCCAGAATGAAACCTGCAGCCCCCACCTGTCCATGTTACGGATCTGGTTGTGCAGGGCCAGGAAGGAGACGGGAGAGTCGATGGCCTCGCGGCTCTTGGCGCAGAGACGAACCACCTTCAGCCCCGTCTGGTGGATCTTCTCAGTGAGCTGGTCCACCGCGATGTTACTGGGAGCGCAAACCAGCACGGGGCTGTGGGGAGCAGGGGAAGAGCTGAGCGTCACTCACACACACACACACACACACACACACACACACACACACACACACACACACACACAAACACACACACAAACACACACACACACACACACACACACACACACACACACACACACATCAATGCTACAGGGAGTGCACACCCTCAAAGGCCTGGGGGTGGGGGACTGAGCGGTTCATATACAATGAGTCAATGAGCTGAGTCGTGTCGTTAGCTCACACAAGCAGAGCTATACTTGCCAGAACACTGCAATGACTTGCACTCATTTTGTGCAGCCTTTCCCAAATCATAGCCAATGGTACCAAAATTATGGCTAACCCTAACCATAATTGTAATCCTATCTTTTGCCAGTTAGTTGTAGCAGTGAGCTGGGAATTAGGTCCTCTATAATACTCCGTGTGGACCACCCACAAAGTCCTCTCAATACTGCAGTCTCTCAAGAGTTGGCTCAAACAAGTATAGCCATCCAAGCCCCACAAGCATACATGGACACTCATTTAAATACATTTGAATCTCACATACTGAAGCATATAATCAAGCATGCCCACACATGCATCCACACACTCACACACAAACACACACACTCCTCACCCATTTCCCTGCCGAGCCAGGTGATAAACAATGGTTGCCGAGGTGACAGTCTTCCCCGTTCCTGGGGGTCCCTGTATGAGACTGAGGGGTCTCTGCAGCACAGTCTTCACTGCGTACACCTGCGCCCCAAAAAAAGAGATGATGCCAAATCAGATCGTGTACATGCACCCCAAAAATCACAGACTACATCACGCACCTCTGCCAAAAAAAAACAATACATCCCACAGCTGTACCCCAAATTCATTCAGGACATGCCTATACCCCCAAAAATCTCACATCACTGCACCTCAAAATCAAGGCAATCATCTCTGACTTCACTTGCATCACATTGCCACACATTAGGGTTGGGTGATATGGAGAAAGTCAAATATCACACCATCTTTGACTGAATACCTCAATATCGATATTGAGGCGATATTGTAAGGACAGCTAGTTGAGCGTTCCCCGAATATTAACACATTGTCAATGTTGATAAACAGTCATTAGTAATGTGGACATGATGACAAAGCAAGTGCATGCAACAGTCTAATAAGTGCAGTAAACTGCATCCCTTTACTGTAAACCAGCCTTTGAAACCAGACAACACTTATGTCTCATCACATTATTACAACATCCAAATCCCGGATAATCTTATATTACAATACTGATGAAATATTGATATACTGCTCAGCCCTGTGACAGAATCATTTAATAGTCACATAACCATATCAACACTAGAATGGCTGAAGAATACTGCATTTATGTGAGGAAATCAGGTCTGATGGGGAGGGGAGGGGAGGGGGACAGACCTGCGAATGGTTGAGGTCAGGCAGCCCCTGAGCAGTGAAGCGCTTGGGCAGCTGGCATTTAATCACCACGTCCTCCACCTCGTGGCCCAGCAGTTTGTGGTAGATGTAGCCAGAGACGGAGGTCTCATCCACCGCAAAGGTCTTCAAAGCACTCTGCATCCTGCACACAAACACAGCACAGGGTCCCCGTTAACCACAACAACACAGGGTCCCCGTTAACCACAACAACACAGGGTCCCCGTTAACCACAACAACACACAATACCCGTTAACCACAATAATACACAGTCCCTGGTAACCATAATAACACACAGTCCCCATTTAGCACAATAACACACAGTCCCCGTTAACCACAACACACAGTCGCCAATAACCACAATAACTCACAGTCCCCATAAACCACAATAAAACACAGTCCCCATCAACCAAAACAAAACACAGTCCCCATTAACCACAACACACTGTCCCCATTAACCACAGTAATACAATTAACTCAGAGATGCCAACATTTGGAAATTACAAAGAGGAGAAAACGCACAGAGTTCTGCGGGGAGGATACAGGAGGGTGCACCTCCCCCAAGAAAATTTTACAAATTTACGTCTCAAATAAGCTATTTTGCAATTTTGCTTATTTTGTCACCGAAATGGACTGGCGCTGGGGTATCACCCTAATGCATGTTGAAATAAGATTTGAAGTAAATCCGTCGATTCGTTCTTGAGATATGTCGCTGACAAGGCTATCAGTGTGAAAATCCACAATCTCTCGGTGTGACCTTGAGAATGGCGCGAAGGTCACCGAAATGGACTGGCGCCGGGGTATCACCCCAATATATGTTAACATGGAATTTGAAGTAAATCCGTCGATTCGTTCTTGAGATATCTCGCTGACAAGGCTATCTGTGTGAAAATGCACAATCTCTCGGTGTGACCTTGAGAATGGTGCGAAGGTCTCCAAAATCGACTGGCGCCGGGGCATCACCATCATACATGTTGACATCAAATTTGAAGAAAATCCGACAATTCGTTCTTGAGATATCGCGCTGACAAGGATTCGGGACGTACGGACGGACGTACGGACGGTTGTGAATACTATGTCCCCCGCTAATGAATGTTGCCACCAAATATGAAATCAATCCGAGGCTTCCTTCTTGAGATATCGCGCAGACAAGCATTTCAGTGTCAGAATCTATCATACCTCGGTGTGACCTTGAAAATGTCGCGAAGGTCACCAAATTCGACTGGCGCCGGGACATTACCCTAATACATGTTGACACCAAATTTGAAAAGAATCCGAGGCTTCCTTCTTGAGATATCGCGCAGACAAGCATTTCAGTGTCAGAATCTATCATACCTCGGTGTGACCTTGAAAATGTCGCGAAGGTCACCAAATTCGACTGGCGCCGGGACATTACCCTAATACATGTTGACACCAAATTTGAAAACAATCCGAGGCTTCCTTCTTGAGATATCGCGCAGACAAGCATTTCAGTGTCAGAATCTATCATACCTCGGTGTGACCTTGAAAATGTCGCGAAGGTCACCAAATTCGACTGGCGCCGGGACATTACCCTAATACATCTTGACACCAAATTTGAAAAAAATCCGATGCTTACTTCTTCAGATATCGCGCAGACAAGGTTTCGGGACGTACGGACGTACGTACGGACGGTCGTGAATACTATGACAAAAAGATTTGGGGAGATCAGTTGGTATAGATTGAAAAAGATAGATGAGTCTGGGCATAATATTCATCTTAATGACATTAACCTTGCCTATGAGCGAGATTGGTAGATAGATGGGGAGATGGGTAGATGGGTAGACATTTAGTTATGTCCTTGCTAATTTTCTCCATTAATGGTGTATAGTTTAATTTGACAAGGTTGTTTAGGTCTCAATCAGTGACAATACCCAAGTATTTAATTTTTGACTTAATCTTAAAGGGTAGGTATGATCCAGAAGGAGGTGGCTTCGAATTAGATATTGGGAGGACCTCACTTTTTGTCCAATTTATTTTATAGCCTGAAAATTGGCTAAAGGCATCTATCACACTCAACAGGGCACTTAAAGATGTTTTGGGTTTTGACAGGTATAATAAAATGTCATCAGCGTACATTGAAATTTTGTGTTCCATCCCTCCAATCAAAAGCCCTGTTATTTGAGTGTCTTCTCTTATCTTCTGAGCAAGGGGTTCCAATGTTAATGCAAACAATAAGGGGCTCAGAGGGCAACCCTGTCTTGTAGATCGGCCAATGGGAAAAGGACCAGACACCATGCCATTTGTACATACTCTGGCTTTAGGATTGTCATAGAGTAGTTTTACACAATTAATGAAATATTTACCAAAATTGAGATGCTCTAACACCTTAAAAAGGAATACCCAATCGAAGACCTTCTCAGCGTCGAGAGATACCACTATTGCTGGCTCTGCTGATTGCTTCATTTCAGATATAATATGGAAAAGACCTCCAAGGTTATTGGTTGACTTTCTATTTTTAATGAATCCAGTCTGATCTTCATTTATTAGTGAAGGGAGATATTTCTCCAGCCTAAGCGCAATAGCCTTTGCAATCAGTTTTAAATCTACATTAAGTAATGAAATTGGACGATATGAACTGGGCAGAGTGGGGTCCCTTTCCGGTTAACAAATCAGAGAAATCAGTGCTTCTTGCAGGGTTGGAGGTAATGTACCCTTTTTAATCATATATGGATACATATCCATTTAAGGGCTAATCAGATAATGTTGAAATTTTTTATAAAATTCGACTGTATAGCCGTCTAGTCCTTTCAACAGTTCATCTTAATATTGTTTTCCCTCAAGTAGCCTAGATCACATTGTGAGAATACGTGCGGAACTATTGCAAAAAATGGCGATGCAGGCTCTTTTCCACAACACGGTACCTGCTCTGCTCTACTCTTGCCTTTTTTTGCTTTTCCATTTGGAAAAAGTACCTAGTACTGGTAGGTACTTTTTCTGGTACTTTTCCAGGAGTTCCAAAAAATGGCCGACCAGGTACTAGTAGGTACTAAAACTTGACGTGCAATATTGCAGCCCAAGAGAGAACAGTCTCTGCAAAAGACAAATCGCTTCCGCATTATCGCTAGGAAACTGGCTTCACTTGCCATCATTAAAACAGGTCTTCAAATTGTGTTTCCAAAACGTGTGTTGTTTTAGGCAGCTTGACAAATATACTGTGCGTTGCCTTTCCTTTCAAAGAAGCTAGCGTTTGTTCACCGAAGCTGCTGCATTTATGAAATGCGTTTCTTTGCCTGTGACCCTGTTCGAAGCGAAATTAGAAGCAACAGGGTTGTGTCCAATTCTGTTCGCCTTAAGTTATTGTGCTGCCCCTATTTTACAAAAATTGCACAGAAAGTAACTTTACGAATAGTGATGAAGCATTTTGTTCTAAGGAGAGATGACGCATCGTAATGCGATAAATTCTAATACTCTCCCATCTCCTGCGATTTGCACATTTTCTATGTGTTTTGCCTTCAATTTCAAAGTGAAATGATTCATGCAGCCTGAATATGAATACTCTATGCCCTTTACGTATACCATTGCTTTGCATTTTAAGGTGGTACGTTATTTAATGTGCAACCGAATCAAACACAAAACCAGCTGCTATCCAAGCATCAGGAGAATGTCAAACAGAAATTACAATCAAACACTCGCGGACTTTAGTGCCATAACATGGTGACGGTAGTGAGCGTCCCCTGAATTAAACACATAAATATTGAACAAAATTAACGGAATAAAACTAAACTTGATATAACTGAGGATGCCGTCCGGCAGTAACATGCTACGTCGCAACGACGAGCAGGTACCACGGAGGCGGTAGCTACCATCCTCCAGTGGAAAAGCAACTCCAAAAAAATACCCGGTGTCGAGCAGAGTAGAATCGGTATCATGTAGTGGAAAAGTGCCAAAACACCGCGGTCAAAGTAACCAGCGTTTGCAATGTAATTAGTATCCATCTACGGTTACACACAGGATCTATACTGAAACGCACACATTTAGCTGTTATAGGCTACAGCAGTGGTTCCCAAACTTTTTCTGCTGGGCCCCCCTTTGGTACATAAAAATATTTGTGTAATTATTTTAAGTGTAAATGTTTTCAAGCACCTTATCTGTGTAATTATGTTCAGTGTAACAGGTTTATTTCTTTTAACATGCAACAACATTGCTATTTATGCATTTTCCGGACACCAACAGAAACTTACTTGCATACAGCCAATCAGCGACCTTGTGCGGACCGCTGAAGGAGTGTCTCGAGACAGTTACATTTTCCTCTCTTCACTGGCCTCGCACTTTTAAGTTAAAATACGTTAACCGAGATCGCGTCAGCTTATTCTAGAATATAGGAATGCTCTGCACAGATGATTTTTGTCCAGCCTAGCTGGAAACATTAAAAATGATTGGCGCGTTTGGAAACGGCCACCGTTATTTTCCAATTAAGGACACGAAAATTGAATAATGCAAAATCTCTTTTAAAGTATAAAATCATTAGGCTGTATCACACTCGTCTGCCTGAGTATAGCCGTCTACTTAAAATTATGTTTCTATGATGCAGAAAGAAAGCACCACAATCAACCTATATTAACAGCCGACAGCGAAGTACGAAAAAAAATTCACGAACACCGCCGAACCTGCCGATATGTTTGTAACGTTCAGTTGCTGGGCTAGATAAAAATAATCTGCCGGCATACAGAGCATTCATATTATCGAGAATAAGATGACGCAATCTCGGTTATTTCTGCTTTGTATTCATCGGATTTTGTTCGGTGTCACTTACCATTTTATTATCAATATGCCAGATCAGTGCAGGATAAAAAGCGGCGAGTTGGGTATGGAGAGACTACATTACCGGCTTCAAATATTTGAACAACAACATTCATAACAAATTATTTATGAAAATGGCAGGCAAGATGAATGATTTGGCGAACAGTTATGTTGAGAGTAAGGCAGGCATTTACGATGTAATCGCAGAATTCTGGGCAGCGAATGGACTGTATGTAAATGATTTTCTGTTGGTGTCCGGAACTCCCGCACCCCGCGCCCCCCCCTGCAATTGTTCTGCGCCCCCCCCCCCCCGCAATTGTTCTGCGCCCGCCCCCCCCCCCCCCCCCCCCCCACTCCCCCCACTTTGGGAACCACTGGGCTACAGACTAACGTCAGCCTTTTTGATCAAGTTGACATTGAGCAGTGGAGCGGCTTATCAGTTTACCAGAAGCGTGAGTGAATACTAAAAGGTGCATAATCGAAATCCTAGCTTTTGTAAAAACCTCACCTTTAGCCGACTATATTCTTGAGGCGATTATTTAGCTTGTCAGCTACAGCGGTTATGAAGGACTGAACTGAGATCTTTATTCCGTTCCGTGCATTGCCGATTTCCAGTATGTGAAGTGAAGCTTGGGGACTGTACTTTCGTGCTCTGACTAATGATTGTTGCCCGCAGCTAATGTGACATCATTCAGTGGTGGAGCGGGTGACGGCTGGGCTTTTACCCTTTTGAAAAACAAAGAAACTGCTCGCCAGACTTTGTTGAATCAAAAGCATTTCGATAAGCAGTTTCAGGGCTTCCGCCAAAATATTTTTCAGAGGGTAATTCCCCCCTTTCCAACTTTTTTCAATTTGTCGGGGGAATTTCAGTATATAACGGATAGCTGTCACAACCATAAGAGACCGTAAGAACTATTCATTTATGTTATGGAGATGAACTGAAACTAGACAAAAGTTCTCAAAAAAATAAAACATTTATTCAAAAACAGTCATACTGCACTCAGTGACTGAGTGACCGTGTAAAATTTTAAAAAATAAAAAATACAAGTTAAAAACTGCCATTGACTATAATCAAATAATGGATATTACGCGACAGAACGGTATGCTTTAGAACAGGACTGGGTTTGACTAGATTCTCCATAACAAACAAACCTGCGAAGACACAATAAATAGCAGTGCTTTCGCTAAGCAGCGCGATTCTTGGTCACAACGTAATCCGCATGGAACCTCTACGTGAAAAACAAAATTGACAAGAACGGAAGGCGACACTTTGGAAACTGGTATCGTACACCCATAAATTAAATGAAAAAAATCATTAAGGTGCAAGCCATCTCCCCCATTATAAAAATTATTCACTTGATTTGAAGCAGAGTAATAACACACAGTCGTCAATAACTATCACACACAGTGCCCATTAATCACAACAGACAGTCCCAGTTAAGCACAACAAACAATTCACCATTAACTAAATTAATTAAAAAAAATAAAAAAAAATGAAAAAATCAGCACAAGCAGACCCCAATAATAACAAATAATACAAATCCCACTTAGACAAAAAAATGGTGGCAAAGCCACTGCGCCCGCTTGGCCAAACATGGCCAAAATGGAACGCTCCATATTGGCCAAAGTATCGGTCCAATTCGGCACAAAATCAAACTTGGTCTAGACCTTATGACCATATATACACGTGAAATATGAAAAGGATCGGTCAAAATCTGAAGACGCTAGAGGGCAGACAAGCCAAAAGTTTACTCACTCACGCACGACAGACCACCAGACCCCAAGCATATCATTAGCCCCTTGGGCCTTTCAGCTAAGCAGTCTAAAAATAATTCAAGATCCACATCATCTCCAATGCCACACAGCCCGAGTTCAGACAAACTCAAGTATGAGACGTGCACACCCAGTCCTTACACATAGCAAATTTCACACCCATTTAATCTTTAGTAGCTCCATGTAGCAAACATACAGACTGCATTTATTCAAGAAAACCACATATTTTTAAGATGAGAATTTCTTTGCAATACAAAAAAAGCATTGAGATAGTTTTCCAATAATAAAAATGGGCCTTGCTGAAGTAGGCAATACCCCTCAGCGCCGAAGGTCACTGCAGCAAGGTCAAAGGTCAAACTGGAACAAAACCTCGAAAAGGCACACACACCCCCCATGGGGAGTCCACATATGCAATATGAACTTCCTAACCCCAAGTGGTTACAGAGAAATAGCCCAAACAAAATTGGCATCCGCCCGCCAGCCCGCCCGCCGAAGGGACGACAATACCCCTTGTGCCCTTGTCGGGCTGAGGGGTAAAAATACAGCCAAACAAAAAGAAATAACAGAAAATAAAATAAGCAGTGCATCTATATATCCAATAAATGAGGCATGTTTAAAAGCTCCCTTAAAACTTAACCTATTAAAAGCCCCACGGCCCGGTACCGGAGCCAGTTGTTACGCACAATAAATACAGCATATTTCCAAATTGCAACATTGTCATGCAGCATATCCACAGTTCGCAAAGAAATTAGGCAGCTCATGTAGACCATTTTTACCTCAACCGAACAGAATTCAAGCACCAAGCAAGTCTATAAGCATGCAGAAAACCACACTCAAATAACAGCAGACATGCACTTTACAGTCTACAAAGGTGAGCAAAGAAATTTCTTACCTTTGATATTTTGTAATAAAAAAACTGTTTGAGGGTAAATCCATGCTTGCTATTGTTAGCTCAATCTGTCCTTGTGATAACCAAACTAGATCTGCGAGTCTGAAAGCATGTTTTTCTTCTCAGCATTGCTTCAAAGATCTCAGTTCCTCAGCATTCAGCTTGCTTGCGACGCATTTTCCTCTCTGTGATTAGCTTGAGATGCTGTCAGTAAAACTTTGCCGGTAGCCATTTGATTCCATGGCTTTTGGCGATTCCACCTTTATCCTTTAAAGGAAGCACCTTTATCGCACAAAGCTAGACTGAGCCAGAGCCTTGCGTTCCCAGTGTGTCAAACCGAGTCCATGGGCCATTCGAATGTACTTAAATAGCGAGACAATATAAACGCTCAACAGGTTTGTTTGTGGTATTTTCAGTATAATTATCCGCTAAATATTGAACCATCGTTTTCAAAGTCGTTTTCTGACAGAAACTTATAAATACTGAGGGCTCAACAGTACAAAGAAGGTGAATAGTTTGTTTTCTTGAGTTATTCTTTATGTTGACAATTTGACACCAAGGTTGCATCAGCTGATGTAGTGTAGTCGTGAAGATGACTGACTGCAGTGCAGACGACTGATGTTCGATTCCAGGGCTGTGCATGTCTATTTGGCATTGATAGCATTTTTTTCACGGATAAATAATTGATGGGGGTTTTTTTTTCTCTTCACCTTTTCCATTTTTTATCTTTCTGTTGCATTCAAAATCTAATTAATTTGCCTTTAAAAAAAACTGCTCCAGTGGAGCCATACTTCATTTTCTTTGTATTTATTGTCTTTGAATAGGATGGTATAGGCTACAGGACTGGCAGAAATAATCATTTAAAAAATATTCCTAAATTCTAAAAATTAAAAACTGGTTGTAATTGGGTGGAATGTGTGCCTGTAGTGACATAAGTGAAATTAGATGAGTTTTACAGTTTAACATCTGAGAAATCTGATTTGGCACACAAGGTACCTGAATTGCCAATTTGGAGAAGCCAACTAGACATTCCTCTCTAATTGTGTTCTGATTTACTTGACTGGAATAAACTTTGGCACAGATAATAGTGAGATTCTGTGCTGTGAGGTTTCAGGCTGCAACTCATGAAATTTACAATGGATCAAAGTAAAACTTTGTTTGGTGCAAAATAAGGTCTTTGATTTATACTGTGTTCCATCGTCATTTACTCTGACTCAGTGACAAATACACAGATTTTTACACCATGGCAGAAATCCCAAATGGGTTTACCTTTTAATGATACCAAGATAATTCAAATGGGCCAAATAGTTGCAGATATATACTCACTTCATTTTGGGCTTGCCATTTTCAAAAAAAAGGCTCAGGGCTTAAAGGGTTAATCACCTGAGCCTCATTTATAAAAGTCAGCGTGAAATCCATTCTTAAATATTGCTTACTTAAAAATGTGCTAAAAAAGAAAAGTAGGGTATGGTAAAAAAAAAAATATATAATTTATAAAATTGTGAGCACGGTGAACTGTATGCAAGTTTTACTTGCATGATTAGAATCAACTTGGAATTTTGCAAACATGCACAATCCTTTTAATTTTGTTAGTTTTTTAAAGTCATGTCTTTATAGACATGTTTTTATAACTCTGAAATCCGCAAAGAAGGAAGCGTGCGCATCTTTTCTGCGCGTACGTACGCACCATTAATAAATTTATTATTTATTATATATAATAATAAGTAAATTAAGGCCCCAGATCTTTATTTTTATGTCCGCACAAACACTGAAACCACAAACATGCTACATGTTAGCTCCCAAACAGCAGGAGGTGCTCACCTGTCGAAGGAGGTGGACTTCCATACGAAATCCACCTGGAAGTTGTGCGGGACCTCCACCGGAGCGCCCACGCTGCTGCGCAGCTCGATGGCAATCTCATCCCCGTAGTCTGAGACACCAAGCTGAGGAAAACGACCTTCCACTCCACGACAAACTGAACCTCCTTCTTGGACACAACCTCCCCATACTGAGATGGTTTCCCATCCACTTGTTAGACTAACCCAGTCAAATTAAACATGGCTGGTGCTAAATAAGCAATTTTACAATACCAATAACACAAGGGTAGGTTTCATGGGGAGGGAACAGGCCTATTCCTGAGCCAAATACATTTTCCATCAACATATTCCTTTCCAACCACCATACCACCAAGGGTTGATCTTAGTCTGAGTCTAAAAATCTAGCCATCATGCTTAGCTGCTACCATATTGCATACAGCTACAAGATGACAAACAAGATTCTCTGCCCAATATTAGTTATTTTTATCAACAAAACCACTGAGGCCAATACATGCAAGCAAAGCGCGCTACGCCAACTAGTCTAATGAACAAGACGGGGAACCCAGGTCAGATATAACCACCCTATCTCCCTTATGTTTGAAATCAGATAATACATTGAAATAAAGAGAGGTTAATTTCTATTTTGAACTCGAACACCGTTTGCTCTATAATATGGATATTCAATTAAAGCTGTCAGCAACTCTAATTCAGGGTACTCACATCCAGGGCGATACATTGAAGAATTAAAGCCCTTTAAAACTGCGCCACGGTCCAAACACGGGCCGAGTTGCACACGGGTGAAGTGTTCAACCATTATAAAGACATTGAATGGCGTTTTACAAAAGGCTGTTTGTTTCACGCTGTTTAACAACAGAGTTGCTCATAGTGCCAATGAAGTACTGTTGAAAAACTGAAGGATACTGTCGGGCACTTTGATGACGTGGCCGATGCCCTTCCATAGGGGAGCCAGGTCGCCTTTATAGCGGAGGCAGATCTCATCGCCCTGCATGAGACGCATGTCTGCACCAATCAGGAGACGCGGCCAATCGGGAGGTTCAACCCAGGAGAGGAGAGAGGGGAGAAAGTTAGGGAATGTGCCAAGATAGAAAGACTAGAGAAGAGTGTGTATGGATGCGAAGTACAATAATTTGGAGTGAATGTGATGTGGGCTCTAGTAAGGAAATGACACAAAAAACCTCCACAAAGGCCATGCTCATAGATATGCATCAACACGCACACCGTTATATAAAATATCATACAAATGCTCACACATGCAAGTGGCAATGCTCGAGGGCAGACATGTCTTCATGCATGAACTCGCACATACGAACGTGCACATAAAATCACACCAGTCGAACAAGAAATGTTTGTATAAAGACCCACAAACTCAAATTTGAATGCAGCCAAATCCACACATGAACACGTACACACTTGTGCCCACATCTATATAAATGCACACACAGCTGTTCATTTGCATAAATCCACACACACAAACATGCAAATGCTGCAAAAATAAATAAATAAAAAAAAAAAAAAAACACGCAGACACACTCATCTCAAGGACAAACACACACACATACACCAGACACAAACAGGCATGTATGCTCATGCACACACACAAGCAGCAAGCGCACACACACACACACACACACACCAAGCACAATTACGCACCAACACCCCTCAGACAAAGACAAGCATGCGCGCACACACACACACGCGCACGCGCACGGAAGCAGCAACAAACAAACATACAGAGACACACACAGGGAAATGAGATGGGGGTTGCAGCACTCCGGACATTGATGGTGTTGTCGGATGCATTCGACAGTAAATATTACCACCTGAGTCCGTCTTGGGCAGAGTGAAATACGCGATACGCTTTTTGTTCAGTCCCAGGTCCCAGCGGACAGTGATATTGTCCTGGGTCTGCAGAGAGAGACACACCAGGGAGACATGAAAAAACAACCCAGAGAGGAAACCACACACACCAGGAGACCGATGAAAACTAAAAGCCATCTGTTGAAAGTGAAAGTAGCATTTGCAGTGTGAGAAAATAAACCAAAACCCTACCCAGCTGTATGAAATACCCTATGCCAATAAAACCACAGCAAGTACTACAGAAAAAAACAAATGCAATTAACTCTCCACAATCAGATCATATTCACTGACAATAGTCATTAACAATGAAATACTTAAGTTAGCCTGTACACTAGTAGGGCTGTAACAATTATGAACAAAAAAAAAATGATTTTTTTTAAGGCTTAGTACCACCACGTGCTGCCATGCGGCGAACATCAAAGCTGTCCCTTTTCGTTTATTAAATCCGAGGCAGGTTGAACCAACATGCTGAACATCAAAGGGCATGTGAAACGCTTAGGGAAAAAAACTTGACTGACATCAGTATTTTTCGGCGACATGCTGCACAGAGCCAAGTTAAGGACTAAAGAATCGTCTCCCATTGACCAATTAAGCAACTCTAAGAAAGGTTTTCTTGATTAACAATAAAATGGTGGATTCATTTACTTTAAGTTGAATGAGTACAGCTGTTTATTAAGACAGCATGTTTGATTGCTGCAATTTGAAATTTAAATGGACATAGAACAGCACAGATTTGCATGAAGACGATTGCCATTGCCACGCCATTTCATGCGACTGTGATCATTCATATCTCACATTCAGATTTCATCTGGATTTCAGAATTTTTTCCACCTTGTATTTTTTAGACGCTTAAAATCCAGGGAGATCTTATAATAAATCTGTTTTAAATTAATCTTAAAAAATGACCTAAAATGCTACAATTAGAGATGTAATTCAGAATAAGAGTTTTTTTTTTTTCAAATTATTGCCATTCTTTCCGTCCAACACCGTAGCCCAGTTAGGTTTGTCTGCTTTTCACCATCACATCTTCATCGTTATAGGCTGCTGAAATTGCTTGATAGTTATTTAGGCCAAGTACACGGGAGCATATTTAGGTAAGGCGGAGCACCTGCAATTAGCAAAATCTAAAGTCAGGCTTCTTCCCTGCGGCATTTAATATCGTTTAAGCCACTTCAGGTGTGTATGTTTCAAGAAACTACACGCGACTGCCTACACACCCCATGGCAGCAAGTGGTCTCATCATACTTAAAAAAAAAATCCTTGTTCAACATCACCACATCCCAACTCTGCATTTCATCGCACACTGTAGAATTTTTAGGAGATCTATAATGATTAAAAAAATTGAGATTTGTTTTCCGATCGCCCTGGATTTCAAGCATCTAAAAATAAACAAGGTGGAAAACATTCTGAAAAGCAAATGAAACGTGAATGTGAGATATGAGATATGAATTATCACAGTCGCGCGAAATGGCGTGGCAATGGCAATTGTCTTCATGTAAATCTGTGCTATTCTACAGCCATTTACATTTCAAAATGCAGCAATCAAACATGCTGTCTTAATAAACAGCCCTATTCATTCACCTTGGAGAGTAAACGAATCCCCCATTTGACTGCTAATGAAGCAAAGTAAACGGGAACAGGGTTACTTTCTTAGAGTTGTCTAATTGGTCAATAGGAGACGATTCTGTAGTCCTTTACTTGGCTCCAAGCAGCACGTCGCCGAAAAATACTGATGTCAGTCAAGTTCTTTTCCGGAAGCGTTTTACATGCCCTTTGATGTTGGGCACCTTCATTCAATCTGCATCGGGTTTTATGAAGGATAAGAGAAAGCTTTGATGTTCGGCGCATGGCAGCAGGTGGTGGTACTAAGCCTTAAAAAAAACACGGTTCATAATTGTTGCAGCCCAATACACTACAGGCCAAAAGTTTGGAAGCAAGATCAAATTTGTAACAAAAAATAAAAAAGTTTTATTGGCATACTTTGCAACAAAACAAACATGATTATTATATAAAGAGTCACTTATCAGAATACATTTTTACTCAAATTATCAGGCCCATATTACTAGGCCCATGGTCCTAGTGCCCGCCAAATTGCCGTTGGCATCCGGTGGGCTGTAAACAATGACATAAAGTGAATAATGGAAACTGTGATTTGTTTTTTTACTTTTTCACAGAAGTTGCAACTCTTGCAAATCTTCTCAACCCAAAAACTAAGCCCCTCCTTTCTTTTGCTAACATTTATTCAGCAGTGGTCTGGTAACCTCAATGTATACATTGCCTAAAGGTAAATAGAGGAAAATAGTGCCCATCAATGAAAGAAAAGTCTAATCATGCAGTAAATGCATCCCAAAATCCATAGATTTCATACTGGTTTTTAAGAAAGGCATTGTGAAGAGAAACTTCAAGTTGCTTCCAAATTTTTGACTTGTATTGGCCTTGCTTCCAAACTTCTGGCCTGTAGTGTATGTCATTGCTTTACATTTTCAACCAAGTTACAGGCAATTCATACAATTATGGAAAATGCATAATACATTTCTCAACTATATATATTCTAAATATATTATATATTTATAATTAGCTGCAAATTATATATTTCTACTATGCCCACTGATGTAAATATTTACGTCATTAGTCCATGCATTTATGAATTGATGATTAATGAGAGGTTGTATCCACACTTCAACCAACAGTTTGTGAATCTTTGATTCACCTTACATTAGTAATCAAATACCACTTGAAATCCCACGTCATGTGACCTCATAGCTAAGGGTTGTCAAAAACCACCTATTTCTACCAATGAACCACAACCTGTTTCACTGGTTAAAAAACATCCAAAAGTTTCCACAGGAAAACCCCAACTCCACCTACAACAAAGACAGTATAGATCGACAAAGATTCTGGCAGTAAAGCCCCACCTGGGACTCTTTCAGTTTCTTGTCATAGTCGGCCTCCAGCTTGACGAGCGGGCCGAAGATGTTCTGGTACTGATAGGCGTCCTCGTAGCGCAGCAGCACGTGCTGCGGCTCCTCGTCAACGCCCGGCTTCTCCAGGTCCTCCAGCGTAGCACTGGGGTTCTCCTGCAGGGGGCGCAAAGCAGCAGAACCATTACACACGCGGAAACACAAGCTGCCGCAATGAAACTTCAGTTTAAGGCTCATTTCCTTGACTTGTTACAAGCCAAGACAGCATCAGTTAATAATGTTTTCACCAAGTGAGTCTGTCAGTGTCATCATGGCAAAATATAGGAACAACTACCATAGCGGGAACTACCACAGGAGCATTTTTGAGTGCTCTGCCAAGTAATAATATGTCAGTGTATCCATCAGCCTGTTTGTGGAAAGATGTTTTCACTGTGATTGCCGCACAACTATGCAAGATGCAGTCAAAAAATACTACAGGTGCGAAGTTCAGATCAAAATGAAGGCCGAGTTCACAGGTGGATGTGGTCTGAGCAAGAGCACTGGAAACAGGGGCACAGTGAGAGTGGCTTGTGTGATACCATCACAAGATAGTGTCAAGTTAGAGGCATTAATTCCAACAGAGTGATTTACAGTTTGTCCATTGACCACTGACCAAGCGAGGGACATGTCCACTCTCAGAGGGTCACAAGCTGATGGGAGACTATAGAGGAGAGAGCACTTTAAAAGTCAAAGAGAAATGTCGAGGAAACACGGCACTGCCAGGCTACTTGAGTAATAGTGGGGTGTACAGTCTGGTGATGTCAAAAGTTGACAGACATGTCAAGAGGAAGGTACAGTCTACCTCTGTCAATGTGTGACATCATTAAAGGGGCGCATACAATCCAGTGATGACAAAGACCAACACGTAAAGGCGTGTGCCCAGGCCACTGCAGGGCTCGAAATTGCGACCATTTTGGTCGCATATGCGCCCAAATTTTTATCAGTGCGACTATTAAATATATTTAGGAGCACCGGTGCGACTGGGGGAAAAATATGGTGCGGTGCGCCTTTTTTCCCCCCCCATTCGCTCTCGCTCTCTCTCGTCAATAGAGTTAATGCTCTCTCTCCCCCTTTGGGATGTCCCCTGTGCGCTCAGCAACACTGAGATGCCAATCAGTCATTGTATCCTATCAAACGTGAGCTTTCATATGCCCAACTAAGCATGCTGATTTTAGATTGGTTAAGGTTGCTTAAATCCCTCCTCCACAGCGCGCTGCAAAGTCACGTGACACGGGGTCTCCTGCATGCACAAGTCGCGGGAGAATTTGAAAGCTAGAACCATTGAGACGGAGAGAAGCGAAAGATAGTGAGTGTTTAGACGGAGAGAAGCGAGAGAGCGGAAGATAGTGAGTGTTGAGACGGGGAGAAGGGAGAGACGTAGCTAGTGCCGACGAAGGACGGTGCGCTTCAAATAAAATGAAGCGCACCATTTCGGACTTTCGGTCAGAGACAGAGTAATAAAAATATTTCCGAAACGGCCGTCAGCAATGCGATTGTCGATGTCGGCAGTGATGGCGAAACAGCTCCAGCAGCCAAGAGGAAGACATATCAATTTAGAAAAGAGTGGCTAAAAGATTTTGAGTGGCTTAGATTTGAGAACGGTGCAATGCACTGCGTCCATTGCAAAGCTTGTGGGCCGGAGCTTGCTGGCAATACTGCGTTTGCTACCCTTTGCACCAATTTCAAACATGAAAGTTTAGTGAAGCACGGAGGCAGCACCAAACACCTGAAATGCAGAGATAAATGTGTTGCACCGACAAAATCTGCACCAATTGGCGAAGCGTTTGACAGACAGCGAGCTGTGTTGTTCTCAGCCCAAGAGACAGAGCTTCAGATCAAATTCAACACAGCGCACACGATAGCGAAAGAGGAGCTCGCCTTCACTAAATTCAAGCCACTTGTTAGTCTAATTTAAAAAAATGGCATCGACATCAACATGACTTACGCAAACGATAAATCCTGTGCAAACATAATTGGCGTGATCGCAGACACTTTGAGAGAGCAGACAGCAGATAAAATAGCCTCTGCGCAGTACATGGCATTCCTCATTGATGGGGATACGGACGTCTCCGTAAAAGATTGCGAAATAGTCTATGCCCACATCCTGCAAAAAGGACAGCCAACCGACGTACTGGTGGGACATGTGGAGCTACAACATGCCAATGCAGATGGTGATATATATATATATATATATATATATATATATATATATATATATATATATATATATCTTATAATGATTAATAATAGTAATAATAATACTTATTCTGCACATAAGCTATTTTATGTGTTCAAAATGTACAATTAATGTAATTGATATACTAGAATAGATACATGGATAGATATGAAATTGTATATAAATAAATATTAAATAAATAAATAATGGCCCTATTGGTTTTTATGAAATCTGAATGTGTTATCTTTAACTATTAATAGGAATCTATGCAGCCACCAAGTCAGTAAAATACATGCAGTGTTATATAGTCTATTCTCTACTTTTGGTCGGTGCTCCTAAAGTCTTAGCTCGAGCAATTAACTTTTAAATTTGGGAGCACCAGTTCTACCAAGAAAAGAAGTTAATTTCGAGCCCTGCACTGGAGGAATAATAACAGGTGTACAAGTTGGTGATGTCACAGGTTGACGGACAGGTAAAGAGGTATGAACAGTCCGGTGATATCACAAACTGAGAGGTTAAGGGGCATGAACAGTCCGGGAATGTCACAGATCGACAGATGAAGGGGTGTGTACAGTCTTGTGATGCCACAGGCTGCCAGACAGGTAAAGGAGCGTGTGCAGACTAATGATGACACAGATTGACGGACAGGTGAAAGGGTGTGGTCAGTGGAAGCACCTTCCAGAGCTCCTCCAGTTTGTTGATTTGCTGGGCGGTGATCTGCCGCGCCCGCAGCTGTTCCTGCTCTGAGGGGATCTTCACCAGCCAGGACAGGAAACAGCGGTCCTGGATCAGCGGCTGCCACTGTGAGCTGTCCCAGTTAATGTCCTTCAGGCTGCTCTGACTGGCACACGGCTGCCTAAATAACACATAAAAATGCATATATTCACAAGGAGAGGTATGCAGACAGACAGGCACACACAGACACTGTTCTAGTGCGTGTGTAAGTGTGTATGTCCCAGTCTGCAAGACACATAGTATACACGTTAACATGTATATCGATAAATTCACATATACACTACCAGACATGACAAGAGCAGTCCCCGATAATCCCAGACTGCTCTCATCCACACACACAGCTACTTGTGACACACATGTATACAGGCAGTCAGTCAGCTCATCAGACACGCTGCCATGAATACCAGCTTTGTGAGGCCCATTGCATTCTGTTTTTGTTGAGTAAAGCTGAGACAAAGCATGATTCAATTCTGTGATTTTTACAGCAGCAGTTCTGTGGTTATTAGAAACAGTCCATAAGCCCCTATCAGAGAGCTCTGGCTTACGACAACAGTTTTCATACGGATGTTCCTTTGATGCTCGCCATATTGGACAGAAAAAGACTCGTCAACACAACATCAGACAGGGAAAATTGATAAAATGGACATAACTCTAAAATTTATTATGGAGAAAAGGCATTTTTTTGTGTTTGGAGAGGTTACTGGTGACCACTGATAATCAATATAAGTGCAGTTGAAAAATTCATGCTCAACTCAACCAGAAACTCATTCGTTCATATAAAATTTCATGCCTCAAAACTTTGTCTTAAATGCATGATTATTTGATGATTTGGCAGCGCACCATCTCAGACTTTGGAGAGCCACTCGAGAGCTGCGTAATTTGGCTAATAGCATGTAGGCAATCTAGAATGTAATGTTGAAGATGAATTTTACTTGTGGTCAAGGAGTTTATGATCCAAGAAATGTATAGATTTAAGCCCCAGCAGTTTTTCAATTCTCAGTATTATTTTTTTTTTTGGAATTTTAATGCTGATGAAGATTTTTTTATGTTTGCAGTCCATTTTCTCTACCAAAATCATGAAAAACTGAAATACGATGTAATTTGTACTGCTGTAAGTGTCTTTTCTGAGTAAAGCCACATTTTTCCTCTTTGTGAAGCTTAAATCTTGAATTATACAGCATTAAATTGGGTAACCCATAAATAGCCAAATTTGGCTTCAGCGCAAAGGGGTTAAATTACTCTTTGGTTTCCTCCCTTCATTGTACCCTGATTGAGCATATTTTCCGTCAACCCAATTGTTTATATTGAATTATTTGGCCAGTACCAACGTTATTAAAAAGAAGCGCTAGTTAACTCTGGCTACTCCTTTATCAAGCGTCATCTTTGCCAATGTCCTGTAAAAACATTGCTCTCAAAAATGATCACTGCACAGCATGGATCGAGGGGACAGAGAAAAGTTTTTTCTCCTGATTTCTAACAGCCAAACCTTTCTCCCCTCCTTGGCTTTTGGAACTCTGTACAAACAGACAAAGCGACTTGTCCTCTGTTTTAGATATTATGCAGGTAAAAAAGTATTGTCGTTGAATGTCAATTGCGAGTAGCTAGCTCCATAGACGACTTGTTAATTTATTAACTGCCAAGTCAATGCAGTCCCCGTGACGTTAAGGGTACCAAAGTAGCTCGCAGGTGACTGTTAGCAATCGCAAGCATTTGGTTTTAGTCGGCGGTCTATTCAAGTCAATGGGACGACTAATTATTTAGCTAGCCGCAAACGCGATTTTTTTTCTATCAAAGTGACAAATTTGTTTTTCTATGTTAACTTACGAATGAAATGTTTTATTACAACCCTTAAAATGAATATTGCGGCAAAAGACAGCCTCAAATCTCGGCATTTAAACCCTTCTATTGATTTATTTGAAATTGGCCTCTTAGGAAACCATTCATTTTTATGAAGAAGTTGGGCATATCAATATGGTGGCCGGGTGCTTCACTTTGGATAATGGAAATATAACATCAGCAATCTAGTGTTCTAAATATATATATCAATGGTTAGCTATATAGACAATGCATTCTCATCCAGACATGTCATATAGTGAGGCTTTTTTCCTGAAGCATCGATATTCAACAAAAACGGAGCCTTTTGGCATCCTTATTCGACGCCACTTAAGCACTAACCCTAAAACCCCTAACACTGACGGCAAATAAGGATGCCAAAAGGCTACATCTTTGTCGTATATCTATCACTAGGCAAAAAGTGTCATAATGTAACACATCAGGATGAGAACATGTTGGTTTAGATGAGGTGAAACACAGAACTCTCTCAAATCTGGAACAGGAAATAAAAATTGTGCATTTTTCCAGTTCGTTAGCCGTAATCCTAATTCATTATATAAAGCACCCTTACCTAGCAGACGCTTACAGCCTAATAACAATATCAGCAGAAGTATCGCTTAATTGATCAGGTCAATCTTAACCCCACTCCACTAATCTTATACTGGCAGCACAGGGGCCTTGAACCAACAACCCTCTGAGGCCAAGTCAAACACCTTGGGGTCTAGACTACAGACTTGCAGCCTTTTCACAACAATGACCAAACGAAAAAACGAAACAAAAACACGTCTATTTAAAATCTGAACTAATTTATCGCCAAGTCCATATACACCTAATTAAAAACTTTTCGCCATCGATAATTAAACTGCTTTCACACCGAATGCGAAACAAATTTTTCGCACGACAGATTGCATTCAAAGTCAATGCAAAGGCATCTTTGCATTGACTTTGAAAGTAATCTGTCGTGCAGAAAATTCTTTTCGCGTCCTGTGTGAAAGCGGCTTTAGTCTGTATTTTCATTCTGTTTTTTTCGGTTTTGTCCTTGGTATGAAAACGCTGTTAAGACTGAGCGAGGACTTACCGGCACAGCAGCACCACTACAGAGTCGGCCTTGGCTGGGATGAAGCCCAGCAGGAAGGCGTTGCGGCAGCCGCAGTTGTAGCACTCCAGCACCGTCTCGCCCAGCGGCCCGTCCTTGTGCAGGGCCACCTCCTTACATTTGGCCCTCACCAGATGGTTGACAATGTGGCTGCAAAGCGAGCACCCCAAAACACTGATCACCCCAAAACTACCACACACTTGAAAGGAGATGCAGTCACCACAAATGCAGTCAGCACAAACACTGCCACACACTGAAACAGGATGCAGTCACCCCAAAAACTGTCAAATACTCAAAAGGGGACACCATCACCCCAAAAACTGTCACACACTCAAAAGCAGACATAGTCGCCCCAAAATATATCACAGACTGAAAACAGGACACTGTTACCCCAAAAAATATTACATACTCAAAAAGAGAAATGATAACTTCAAAATCATCACGCACTCAAAAATGGACAAAGTCAGATCAAAGCCACAACACCCAGAACAAAACAGGATTAACGAAAAGCACTTCCACATCGAATGTTCATTAAAAGGAAAGTCCACATAGGCCAAGGCTACTGCCATACAGGAAGACGAGTGGTGGAAGCCTGCCTTGTGGTAGCTTGAGGTAGACGTCAAAATGACAACGATAAGATGATAGATAAAGTCAATCAAATACTGGTGATCAACAGCTGGTTCTGAGGCTATCATTTGTCTCGGTACTGACAGGCACTTAAGTCGCAACCAGTTCTACAATACAGGTGAGGACCACTCACTATCACTCCACATTCGGGACTGAACAGCAAGGACGGGGATATGTACCTCCCAGAGGTGTTGCCACGGCCATTGCAGAACCATTTTTTACTGGTGTTACAGTAGACCACACAGGCAGGGTCCTGGATTCCACAGTAGCTTCAGAGAAGAAGAAAGACTGTCATCAGTACATCATCGGAATGACGCCTTTATGGAGTTATACACTGTCTGCCCTGCTCGCGATCACACCTTACCCAGAAGCAGCCGACATGTTTGACAATTACACTTATTCTGCTTGTGGCCAAGAATAACTTCTTAGAAGGGATAAAAAGAAACCTACAGATGGCTAAATAAAAGTCTTCACAATAAAGAAGGGTTCACTGTTAAAAAAAAAAAATCTCTGACACAACATCTCCCAAGTCGACAAATAAAACAAAGGATTGTCTTCAGTGTTCAAACAATCCACTGACAGCTTGGTTTACCAATGGCCAGTTACTGGCCCCAGACTTTTAATAACAAGCCTCCCGATGTAATCAAGAAAGGTATAATTTTCTATGTGGGACAATAGACGGCCATTCGACGAGCTCTGCGACATACGAATCATGCTACCTGCAAGCGTGGACTGGCAGGGCCTTGGTGTAATACGAGTCCTCTTCATCCTCCTCGAAGTTGAGCTCCGCCAGTAACTGGCTGTTCTTGGACACGGCATCATCCAACCCGCCGTTCTGCAGCAGCCCGTCAGAAACTATCACCTGCGGAAGGGACAAACAGGGTAGGGCTAATCTACTGAAAACATTCTGCTGAAAAACTACAACCATCTATACTTTCCTTCATAATTTCTTTATTTCTTAAAAAATAGCGATGAAATTTTCACCAGTTATTCTTGAGATGTATATCTATCAATATCTAGTTGAGCTGATTAAAAAATAAGAACTAGGAAGCGAATTTTCAGCAGAATGTTTTCAGAAGATTAGCCCTACCCGGACAAACAGCCCCTATCATTAGACGCGCCATGTCCTGCAGACTTCCGCTTTCAAAACAGCTGCTCTGAAACTCAAACGCTGCAGCTTGGCTCAGTTATTCATGCGAGAGGAAAACATGCTTTAAATTGACGAAATTCCGCTTTCATTGCGTTCCTAACGGTCTGGAAAAGGAATATGTGAAAGTTTTCATATAAGAAAAGCAAACATCAGTAAACAACGCCCTAATTAATCCATTAACGCTCTTCTTTCTCAAATAATAAAGTAAGTAATTAAAGCCATTAAAAAACGTATGATTCACAGTGAGAAACAACTTCTAATCACCACTGTCGTAAAGTATTAGAAGCAAGAGCAGCTCACGGTATGGAAACCTGTGGCTCCCCCTTCACGACAGCCGCAAAACAAACGCAGAAGCAACTAGCTTAAAACACAATTCATTTATTTTCCAAACAAGTGACGTCAAGCAAGAGAGTTCTAGTCATCACCTTTCTACATCTGATACCAAGCTAACTAAAGTTGCTTTCACACCGGACGCGAAACGATTTTTTCGCATGACAGATTACATTCAAAGTCAATGCTAAAACGGAAATATATAATCTTAGCATTGATTTTGAATGTAATCTGTCGTGCGAAAAATTCGTTTAGCGTCCGGTGTGAAAGCAGCTTAACTGTATACCCCAAATATTTCTGTCATCACTTTCGCAACAAGAAAAAAAACTCAGGTTTTTCAAACACAGATGTTTCAGTTCCGTTGCGCTGAATGTACCGAGCTAGCCGGCCAATTTGCATGTATCAAGGAGGAAACTGGCCGCGCACGGCAACATCGGTCTACGGCGGACCTGTAGCCACACAAAATTAGACGCAGCTAATGGTCTGGTGAATTAACATACGAAAATTAAAACAAAGCTGGCGTATCCAGCAAGGAGGCCAACCATACAGGCTACAGTTACTAGCAAGCTGAGTTAGTCCGCTTGCAAAGTTGCAGATGGCCCGAAAGATACATCATCATCATTTATTTGTTTTGGTATTATTTGTTTTACATTATTATTATTATTGTTCTGTAATTATTACGTGCTGTATATGTAACCTGTATATTAGCAGTATTCTTTTTATCTATAGCCATTACACACACCTAAATTTGCACTTATTTAATTCAGTATTTAGTTTGGCATTTATTTATTAATTCACATACTCATTGTTCTGTGCTTACCTCATTTTATTTATTAAGTATTCGAATCTAGTGCGTTTCACCTCTTTACACTTGTAGCTATGATTGTACGCTGACTATGGGACCATATTGGAAATAAGCTTCGGCTTTCATGCGTTATCCTGATTTTTAATGTCAATTACATTTACATCTTTGATGCATGTTTTTACATGTATTTACCAAATAAACAAATCAAGTCAAATCAAAATCACAGCAATGAACGATACATGACTTGGCTAGCGTTAACTTTAGTTAGCCAGTTGGAACACGGCGTGCAAGAGCAAAACATTCGCTTTGAATTGGACCAGTTCATCAGCTAATTTTTGCCACCTAACGGGAAGTAAACAACTGGTAAGCTAGCAGCATTAGCTACCTAGGCTAACGTTAGCTATAAAACTGTAATGGCTTGATGGCGCTAGCAAACAGGCGCGCTTGAAAACCAACATTCGCATCCAGCTAGCTAGGTAGCTACTTACCTAAGAACACAATTCAAGAACCAACTGGAAACCAACGAAAAGCATCAGTACCTGATTGTCCAACTGACTCTGTGTATGGCCCTGCGTTTGGGTCTGGCTGGGCAAAGTGAAGTCGGTGAACTCGTACTCCGAGCCCTGGGTATCGGCTCCCAGCAGCTCTGCTTCCTCGGTGTCCAGGAAGGTGAGAGTCTGCGAGCTTGGCCCGTACGCCTCCACGCTCATTTCTACAATAGCTAGTTTTACGCAGTCGTTCAGTAAAGGCAGAAACCTCAGGACTTCCCAAAAATAGCTCTCCGGCTACGAATTGTAATTATTCCAGGATTCCTGAGAAATAAGAAACGCAAAAATGTTTTGAGCTTGATTAAAAATAATAAACTGAAAACACCAGCTTCTCGATCTAGCTGCAACTCCCACACCAAGCTGTGTCGCACCTTCCTACCGCCACAGAGTGCAAAACGTAGTGCGCAGAACGATGGTGACGTTTACGCAGATTATTGGCTGGCAGGAAAAAATGTTCCTTGACCTCACCCGGGTAGTGGAGTTTTTGGAGTTCCCTGAAAACGCGAGATCGACGCTGTTAACCAGAATTTAAACATGTATATTTGCAAAATAATCGAAGACTTTAATATTGTGCCTTACGGCTTGTTTGCCAAATGCAAAAATGAATAGAAATAATACATAAAAACGTGTCATGGACTTCGATGGACTCATCGAATGGAAGCGGACTGTCATAACCGAGGCATGGTTCAGTTATAAACACCTGTCGCAAACGATACAGGGTTGAACGTATAGTGCTGAACAAATTTATTAGACCACCACCTAATGTACGGTTTATGCCACAGCTGCCCTAAATTAACAGTATCGGGCATTATCAAATCATTTTGTTATGTTTCTGTAATAGTTAATCCACCAAAATGCGCAAGCTCTGTAATTGAAATGATACTTTTAATGCTAAAATATAATTTTTGTCGTTAACCGTGGATTTTTGAATTTAATGTTTTACAAAAAAGTTGAAAAAAATAGTTAATCGCATTATTGTTGTTATTATTATTATTATTATTATTATTATTATTATTATTATTATTATTATTAATAAAGATGCTAAATAACTTATTTACTTGCATTCCTGAACATAAAAAATAGTCTTAGTGGTTGAATGCAAGCTGTTATCAAGGTAAAATGAGGCCATACAAATTAAATTTAGCCACATTTAAGAAAGGGTGGAAATTGACCACAGCATTACAAGATCAGGCATTTTATTGTGGCAATTCTTTCCCATGCAAGTTGTTATATGAATATTAATTGATTACTCAGCATGGATCAGTGGAGTATAGTATGAAATGAGATTAGTGGGTTGGCGAGGTATGTTGAGCCGAAAGCCAGATGGCTCTTTCAATCAGCTAAGGTTGCTTATGGTATCTTTGATAACTAGGTTTCTGATCAAAGAGGAAAAATCCAACAAAACTTCAACAAAAGTGTGTTCAAATGCTACAGCTGCGAAGGATTGAGGTCCAAAATTAAGCATTCCTTCCATTCCCAGGTTGGTCTTGTTTCCTTGTCAGAATGACATGAAACGAATAATTAGACTACTCTTTATCGTGGCTGTCAATCAAACTATTTCAGGGTCATGACCATTCTCAAGGAAGGTTCCTTGCTCTTCAGAGTATACAGACGCACCATTTAACATCTGTAGGAGTCACCAGCTCAACCAGGTAAGGAACTTCTTTGCAGAATGAACCATAGATGGCGCTAACCTCCCGAGAGAAGGGGCGGTTTCAGCTAGAGGTAGAAAGTAGCCAGGTTCAGAAACTAAAAATCTGGACGTACATTTCTCATTTTGCAAATTAATTCCTACTCCTGGTTGACTAGACGTGCAAAATAGCAACACCAGATGATAAGGGGGGGGGACACCGGAGAAGGCTCGTGCTTTCTGAAACAGAATTTTTCTACAGGTTTTCAGCTGATTGAACGACAGATTAAACGCCGGTGCCCCCTGCTGGTTAGTCGAGTACCTGCAAGTCTTCCTGTTGAGCTAGGTATGAACCATCATCCTGCAACCATGGACCTATGAGGAGAACCGGACAAACAATGAAGGGAGGAACGCACGCCGATATGGGCTTAGCAGTCAAGCTGATGTTGCAAGTCATGTGATGCCATGGGGACCAAAAGGAAATTTCTCCTTAGGGAATAATAGAAAAAGAAAAAAAATTTTTGACAGTCATAAATTATCGATCCCAAAACTGTTTATTTTTCTCTTTTTATTCGTTGATGCCTCGTTCCTCGGCCACGACAAATTTTTTAATTTATATTCAGGCTACATGAACACAAACGGGTCCTCATATGAAAGAGGGTTCTCGTCTCCTCTGAATTTAGTACTGCAGCGGATGTGAGTGGGTGGAGCAATGAGCATTCCTCGCTGTCCATCTGTGTTCAATATTATAGACGTAGGCAAGTCGGCAAAGTGAGCTGGTGTTACGGTGCAAATATTTTAGCCATTTTATTTAATTGATGAACAGCTGTAATATGTAGCAAGTCGATTGCCATACTTCATTACGTAGCGCGGCAAAATGTACAGTAAGCTAAGGCCGCTGTTGTGACATCCTAGAACCATGTACACAGCCAACACTCACTTTACTTTTTTATATTAACCCTTAAATGCCCCCTGTGACAAGTTTGTCACATGATTTTGGGGATTGTCAAAACCACTGACCCCACAATCTAATGCCCATAGTGACATATTTAGACCATTAGTGCTGCCATCTGATGCATAAAAGTGGAACTGAGACTACACTGGCTGCACCAGCTAACCTTTCCAATATGGTCGCCCCCATGGTGGAATCCACACGATAGATCAGCACCCATTCATCACTGGATAAAGTAGACAAACAGGTAAGCTAAGGAAAAATAAGCTATGCCTAATACTTCAGCTACATGTCTACTACCAAAACAATGATGGACAAAAGTTCTCTTTATATCCTAAAAACTTAGAGTGACATATATGTCACAAAACTAAAATGAGGTCAAAGAACACCAAAAATTAAAAATTGCTATTGGGTTGTTATTAGCCCCTCCCCAGTACATATTAATTAAACACAGATTTTTCTTTCATCTTCTACTATAGTTGGGCATTTAAGGGTTAAAATAATATGGATATTTCCATAAAATTAGTTGTATATTTCCAATACTTTGAATATCGCCAATTCACATTACTGTATTTTGATGCGTTATGCATGTGTCAGCTGAGTAGCACCTAACATACAGTCCATGAGTGCATTTATAGCGCTGCATAAATTCAGTTCAAACACTGCTTAGAAAACAATTTATTAACCATTCTTCATTCTTAAATTACTTATAGACTTTCTTACTTGATGATGAAACTTTTCAGCAACTTGACAAGTAAGATCCAAAATGATAACTATTTTTTGTGCATGATCCAAATCGAGTGGGTGGAGCAATGGGCATTCCTTGCCATCCATCTGTGATCAACATTACAGACATAGCCAAGTCGGTAAAGTGAGCTGGCGTTTCGGAGCAAATATTTTAGTTATTTGATTTAAATTGATGAATGGCTGTAATATGCAGGTACTTGATTGCCACATTTCATTATGTAGTGCGGCAAATTGTACAGTAACCTAAGTCTGCAGTTGTGACCTTCTAGAACCATGTACGTGGCAAACACTCACCTTACTTTTTCAAAGTTCATGGATATATCCATATAATTTCAATGAGTTGTATATTTCCACTACTTTGAATAGCCGCAATTCACATTACTGTATTTCAGAGCTCGACATTCACACTTGTCCGGGATAAGCAGATTTTGTCGGACAAGTGGAAGATAAGAGAAATTGACTTGCCCCACTGGACAAGTTAAATTTGCTAAAAAATAACATGTCTTCACGTTATGTGCCCCTGAATTCAATTCGCTAAACAAATACATTCAGAATACCAATTTGAAACAAAAATGTTTTTTTCCCCACGACACATCTGTGAGTTTGTGCTCAGGAACCAGACATGAGAACCAAGTAATCCAAAAAAAAAAAACTTGTGCTTTATTAGGAATGGGGGTGAACCCCCACAGAGCAGGAGGCAAGAATACAAAGTCCACAATCCAAAAATCAGAATTCCAGGGATGTAATCCAAGTTTTAAACAGGGCAGCAAACACAAAACTAGTGGTCAGGCAAAAAAGGTTCGATACACAGATGCAATCAAAGCCAAAATCAAAATCAGGGACTGTCCAGTCAGAAGAGAACCACAAAGAGTACAAGGCATAAACAATTGTAGCAAAGGGAAACGTTCTGACAAAGGCTGGCTGTGAAATGACTGCTTAAATACACAAACGGGAACTCACATGCTACAATGGGATACAGGTGAGCTGGATCAGACTAATTACAAAGGAATGAACAAGAGGCAGTTCCTGATTACATAAAATTGGCAAAAGCCAAAATGCAGACAGGGATCACAAAGACAGCCAATAGACAGCCATATGGCTCCGGTAAGGAGGCAGAACAGAGTTCAACAAGTGCGGAGGTTCCGCTGAAACGCAGCAAAGTAGATTGAGTAAAGCCAAAGGGGTGGAGACTTGAATAATTGCACGCAGTAGCCGCAGCGCTGTACGCTGAACCCCATTGGGGTCCACTGTTTCCCCAGCGCCAGATCAGTTTGCTGCTGCCGTGAAGCAGTGCGGAAAGTGTTGCGTTTCCATGCCCATAACTGCACCTCTACCGCACTACCACTTGCAGCCGTCGAAGTTCAACTTGGTTAAACTTTGACCGCGGAACGCATGATGTGAACTCATACAACCAAGGAAAAATAGCAGTCCAAACAGCAAAAAAACACAGGCGAGCGACTAATATTAATGATTAGACAGATACATGTCTACAGATACCCAAGGTAGTCTTTGATTGAAATGGAGCTCTGGGTGAAGCCTACATTAATTGTATCAGGTGTGTTTCTGCTCTGTTTGAATGAAAACCTGCAGCCTCTTGATCCTTTTATGGCCCAGTGCAAAGCCATCGAGGCGTTATTGTTCGTAAACAAAGCGAGTTGAGCTTTCAGAATAATGAGTAATTATTGGCAGATTAATTGGCATATCCAGCCTCCTGAAAGCAGTATTTACGACCCTGTCTGGGTATCTTGTATCCAATTTGCACTCACCGTAAAAACACCGCTTTACCATTGTGTGAGATTTTATAATCACAAAAATGCAAAAACAAAGTGCGAATGTACTCTTCCCAATAGAGAAAGCAGTTTGGATCAGTGTTTGTCCAGGTTATGGTGGGCACGAGCTGGGTGCAGTCACGTGACTGCGGCCCTGGATCTCATTGGCTGGATAGGCCCGGGTGGGCTGTACTCTGGATCGGTCTATTCCATTTCTGGAGAAAAGTGATCGTGAACACGCACCATGGGTAGGATTTCCACGAGCGCGACCCATTGTCATGGACACCTCGGATACCAGCGCGTTCATGAGCCCCACACCACGCATGTGTGAGCAAAAAGTCACACAGCGCATGTCCGCGTGGTTCCGGAAGTTGGCCCCCATGTTGGTGTGCTGTGCCATTGAGCAATTTCCATTGAAATGAATGGGCGGCCATTTCCCGTGAATTATAAAACATCCTTGCCTGCAACTCATAATGCTGGAATCCATGCCAGGCTTTTGGAGCCAACGGGTGCATCTCAAAGTGTAGGCTGCATACTTTGAAGGCTGCATTTTTAGGGGTCGTCACTTACTTCCATCTGTCAAACATTTGGGGTTAGGGATAAGAATAAATTTAAGGTCTGGTTTAAAGCTAGATTTACGATTTGGCAGCAGAGTTAAGGTTAGGGTTTGGGAAGCCAGTGACGATTCGCTTAAACCGAGGCTGTTTCACAGAGGTGAAATGACATCATGTCAGTTTGGCAGACAGAATTTAGTGACGACCCCTAAAAATGCAGCCTTCGAAGGCAGTAGCCTACACTTTGGGATGCATCAAAAATCTCCAGTCCAAAATGTCTGACACCTTGTTATTCAGGTGCAGACATGCTACCTATGAAGGCCATATAAATCTAAGTGCCATTTTAGGAATGAACATTATTCCAGAATGATTAAGATGTTTTACCAGTGAATACTGATGCACACTACAGGTTTGGGTTCGAGTTTGGGAGAAAAGGTTAAAAACAAAAATTAGAGTATGCCAATGGAGTGGCACTCAGAAATATTACTCAGTTGTCAAAATGTTTTTTTTTTTTTTCACTCAGCAAACTGAATGCCACACGTTTAATCTGCACATAAAAACTGTAACATGCAATTAGCCTGTGTGTTTGTGAAACTGAACACAGAATCACCAGCAGTGTAAAAAGAATTACCCTTTTATTATCTCCACATAACAAGAGAACATTAAGAACAATGCTGACGTCATACGTGACCATCGCCCAGATTTTATCTTCCTTGGTAACAGAAAGTACATCACATCCTGTCACAGTTCAATTTCACAACTGTCACAGCCCATTTTCTTAAAGCACTGAATCTGATGGTTTCTGAGTCTCTCTGGCTCAGCTGTAAAGACACTGTACAACAGAGAAAAAGGAAATACTAGTGCAGTAAGGAATATTTCAATATAATTTTCACACAATTTTTAATGAGTCGAGATGTCGTTACACTGAGAGCCTGTTAACCATTGGTCACCAACTCTATTCCTGGAGATCCTCATCCCTCTAGGTTTTTATTCCAACCTTTATCTGGCACAGCTGACTCTACTCATTAGAAGTTCAAGAAGTATGTGACTGTTGAATCAGGTGATCTTTGTCATGGCTGGAGTAAAAACCTACAGGATGGTACATCTCCAGTAACAGGGTTGGTGACCACTGCTTTAAAACAAATAAATGTTTCTTTCACGCAATTCCACAGATTAGCTGACGAGAGAAAATCATGGAGCCATCGGAGGGTAGATGACGCCAGGTGAGACCAGGTACCAGGGCACAGTGCGCTACAGCGGTGGCATCACATCTCCACATAACCTAGCATGGGTTCGCACAGCTAGCGGCTGAGGGGCCACACATTTGAAAGCTTTCAGACAGGGTCCCAGGAACATGCACCGATGTGTACATCTGTGCAGCATCAGATACTCGATGGTTCTCTTTCAGTCAGGCAAAGGAAAGCTGCACTGCCAGATGCTTTTCACCTCCCGCAAAGATGCACAGTTAGTGCTTTGTTTGTCAGTGGTTCTTTGTGGACAGAGGGACACTGTGCCGGCAGAGGTTCAGTTGATCCCACATGTAAGCCGTGGGCACTCGGATATTCCATACCTCCGCCAGCAGGTTTTTATCCACATTCACTTAAAAGGAGCTGCAGAATATAATGCGCTGTATCTGGATTGGTCAGGAGATTTAATCACCTTGTCCCATTCATGCAGTCCAACTTCCAATAAAACTTTGTGGCCAGCCATTGAATAGTGCTCGAGTAATCCTGCTGACAAACAAACACACACGCCCGCGCACACGCACACACACACACACACACACACACACTCAAGTGATCACAAGTGATTTGCAGGCTGACTGCAGATTGGCAGATGCTGTAACAAGCCTCTAAAGGGGAGGGGCCAGTGGGGTGTCCTCCTTCTCTGGATTAGCTGTCACTGCGCTGTTGCAATAAGGGGGGCGGGGCTCTCAGTGCCCGTGGTGACAGTGATTGGTTCCCCGCTGCCAGTCCAGCTGCTCCAGCATCTCCAATAAGATGGCCCTGAGGGCCTGGCCCAGCTGCTCGGCGCTGTAAGGCTGCTCCAGAGGAGGCACATGCACGAAGGCTGAACAGCCCCCGCTCAGGTGCAGCGACAGATAATACGTGTAATCACACAGGTACCTGGCAGAGAAGAGGGTATGGTCACTCAAGTACCAGTGGGTGAGATCAGTATGATGTGGCAGTTTTCACTTTCAAAAGTGAAACCACATGATGCCTAAAATGATCAATACAAGTGTTTGCCACTAACATGGCAATATCCCCTGCCGCCTCAGTTTTATGTGTCCGTACGTGCGGACGGAGCCCAATGCTATATCCCCTGCTTCGCGCTAATTGCGCGGCGGGGGATAAAGAAGTCAGTATAACAGACATCATGTGGTTATTTGAAGGAAAAAAGTGTCACGATTATTTTCACCTGGTGAGACAGCAGGGGTGCGGTCACACGGGTACCAATCAGAGAGAGGGGATGGGGTCACACAAGAACCAGTCAGAGAGAGGGGGCGGGGTCATAAAAATACCAATCACACAGAGGGGGTGGGGTCACACAAGTACCAGTCAGCGAGAGGGGGGGTGGGGTCACACAGTGACCAGAGGGTATGGGGTCACACAAGTGAGAGAGAAAGCTCAGAGTCACAGATAGTAGGTATAGAAAGGGCACAAGGAAGGGGAGGAGCAAGTGAGGAGAGAAGAGACGAGAGAAGAAGGAGGAGACGAGAGTGTGAGAGAGAGAGAGAGAGAGAGAGAGAGAGAGAGAGAGAGAAGTGGTAACTCATGCTCACCGTCCAGCATCTTCAGACACGGTCACAGACACGCCCACACCTGAGGCGTTCACATTCTCGCAGACCGTTTCCATGTCCATGACGGAATAGATGCAGTCGGCTCCGCCCTCCACACAGCACTGTGTATCTGGGCAGAAGCTGCAATTGTCAGGGCGCTCATAGCCATTGTTATGCCCACATGTCTCCAGGGTGATGGTTGTGGCAGCTCCAGACACACCAACATGGACCAACAACTGCACATATGTACATGCACACATGCACACACACACACATGCGCACACACACACACACGCGCACACACAAGCACAAACAAATACACACACAGATATACTCACAAGTGTGTGCACAAACAGAAGCACACAGTACAAACACACATAGTAGAAGACATAACATGAATACACTGTCATTTCTATTGTAATAACTGCAAACATTTCAGTTCAAAGAAGCCCACATGAACAGGGCAGAGAAGGAGTTAATCCAATAAATCCAGGAGGAAGAAGATACAAATCCTGAGAGAGATGCACTACAGCCCCCTTGAGCAAAAGAAATACTGGATATTTTGATCCCTATTCTATTAAGCAGTTTAAAATGTATAATCAGCATTTAAAGGGACACTCTATGCTACATGCAAACCGTGAGATGACAATGAATAGTCAGGGGACTGAGGCTAAAAAAAGCCAAGTGGCTTTTCCACTGACGTCCATTCATTGTCATCACAAAGCTAGCATGTAGCATGGAGCATTCCTTTAGCCAGAAACCTTCTCCAAATATGAAATCATTTCTAGTTACTGCTTTCTTTCAGAACTGTGATCAACACCCTCATCTACTCCAACTGTGTGGAATTTCAGGGAAGAATTCCCGAGTGAGCAGGTACCTGAGGACTGTACTGTTCCCACAGCGATGGAAGCAGGCTGCTGACGGTCTGGTACTCCACAGGAATCTCCTGTACATGCAGCTCCACACCTGAGCCTAATCCCAACTGCTGCAGCTCCTGTAAGGAGGAGAGATGGGGGTGAACCGAGTTCATTGTCCCCCCCTCCCCCCCTCCACCACTTCGCTCATTCTCCACGACTGACATTTTTATTTCATTTGAATGATCAACCTGCTAATGTTATGTCTGACATGCAACATTGGGCCTCATGTCCCACACTGTAACAAGTCTGGCCGTGTGTGATGGGCATTTCCCAGCTCACCTTCACTGCAACCCAACTGGAATTCACAGTGTGCTCTCCAAATGGCCCAAATCCTGAAACACAAGCAGAGGAGTGAGGTCAGATGACACCAATCAAGCAGAGGAGTGAGGTCAGGTGACATCAATCAAGCAGAGTGAGGTCAGGTGACACCAATCAGCCAATAAACTACTTACTGATGATGTTGATAGAACCACAGTTCACAGTGGCAAAGGCTCAGGTTTGCTCAATAATATTCTGAACTCCTTGGACATGACCCTTGAGAATTTACATGGCAGCAATGAAATATGCTGTTTGAATTCTGTAAATGCTAATGATAGGTGCTTCAATGCTTCGTTAGCATAGGGGACACAGATCCATCCTTCGTGAACAAAAAAGGAGATAACACTGTTCCATGATTCCTCGCGGCAGCAATATGTAAAGCAACACACCATCCATCCAACTAGTCATGAAATCAAAAGAACATGACGGGCATGGAACACATGTTGACTTCGCCTGGTGTGAGTGCAGTCTGATGCCCTTTGACCCATGGTTGTCTTTTCCTTAGTCCTTCTGAATTCTCCGTCACATCTTTCCTGAACCTCATGACATTTTCCATTGAGGTTAAGAAAAAAGTGGTTAGGAATCAGATGATGGGAGGTAATTTTTTTCTCTATTCGATGGCAGCCCAATGTCACACTTCAAATTTCTCACGTAAGGAGTAGTTGCCTGTTCACATAATTTGCCAGATCAGTCGTTCTCTACATCAGCCCTATGGACCCCCTGCCTAAGCTGGTTTTTGCTCTGACCACTGTTAAAATAATTATTTTAAAACAGCTGTTAATTATGTTTCTTGACTGGGGCCTTTTCATGTTTCATAATTTCTCTATTTAGCCACATTGTCTAAAATAGCAATAGCTGTATACAAAACCCAAAACCAGTGAAGCTGGCACGTTATGTAAATCGTAGATAAAAACAGAATACAATGATTTGCAAATCCTTTTCAACTTATATTCAATTGAATACACTGCAAAGACAAGATGTTTAATGTTCAAACTGAGAAGCTTTTTTTTTTGTTGCAAATAATCATTAACTTAGAATTTAAAGGCAGCAACACATTGCAAAACAGTTGGCACAGGGGCCTTTTTATCACTGTGTTACATCGCCTTTCCTTTTATCGACACTCAGTAAACGTTTGGGAACTGAGGAGACCAATTTTTGAAGCTTTTCAGGAGGAACTCTTTCCCATTCTTGTTTGATGTACAGCTTAAGTTGATCAACAGCCCGGGGTCTCCGTTGTCGCATTTTACGCTTCATAACGCGCCACACATTTTCAATGGGAGACAGGTCTGGACTTCAGGCAGGCCAGTCTAGCACCCGCACTCTTTTACTACGGAGCCATGCTGTTGTAACACGTGCAGAACGTTGCTTGGCATTGTCTTGCTGAAATAAGCAGGGGCGTCCATGAAAAAGACATCGAGGGATGGCAACATATGTTGCTCCAAAACCTGTATGTACCTTTCAGCATTAATGGTGCCTTCACATATGTGTAAGTTGCCCATGCCTTGGGCACTAATACACCCCCATACCATCACAGATGCTGGCTTTTGAACTTTGCGCCTATAACAGTCCGGATGGTTCTTTTCCTCTGTGGTTCGGAGGACACGACGTCCACAGTTTCCAAAAACAATTTGAAATGTGGACTCGTCAGACCACAGAACACTTTTCCACTTTGCATCAGTCCATCTTAGATGAGCTTGAGCCCAGCGAAGCCAGCGGCGTTTCTGGGTGCTGTTGATAAATGGCTTTCACTTTGCATTGTAGAGTTTTAACTTGCACTTGGAGATGTAGCGACGAACTGTAGTTACTGACAGTGGTTTTCTGAAGTGTTCCTGAGCCCATGTGGTGATGTCCTTTACACACTGATGTCGGTTTTTGATGCAGTACCGCCTGAGGGATCGAATATCATAGGCATTCGATGTTGGTTTTCAGCCTTGTCGCTTACATGCTGTGATTTCTCCAAATTCTCTGAATCTTTTGACGATATTACGGACTGTAGATGATGAAATCCCTAAATTTCTTGCAATAGCTCGTTGAGGAATGTTGTTTTTAAACTGTTCGACAATCAGCTCACGCATTTGTTCACTAAGTGGTGACCCTCGCCCCATCCTTGTTTGTGAATGACTGAGCATTTCAGGGAAGCTGCTTTTATACCCAATCATGGCACCCACCTGTTCCCAATTAGCCTGTTCACCTGTGGGATGTTCCAAATAAGTGTTTGATGAGCATTCCTCAACTCTCTCAGTCTTTTTTGCCACTTGTGCCAGCTTTTTTGAAACATGTTGCAGGCATCAAATTCCAAATGAGCTAATATTTGCAAAAAATTACAAAGTTTACCTGTTCGAACATTAAGTAACTTGTCTTTGCAGTGTATTCAATTGAATATAGGTTGAAAAGGATTTGCAAATCATCGTATTGTTTTTATTGACAATTTACACAACACGCCAACTTCATTGGTTTTGGGTTTTGTAAAATGAAGGATTTAAATGCATTCTATTGCAAACACTACTAAAAAATGGACAAAACAGACCAAAATAAAAAAAGGTGGTGAATTTACCAGGGTTCTAATAACCTTAGCGTAAGTGTGACTTTTTAAATTTTACACTGCGAGTTGGCTCATGATCATTTTCCTTATATTTTTATTTGGCAATACTGCCAAAGGACTACTTTTACAACTATTTATCCACGCACTTTCGCCAATTATAAGGAGATTGATACTTTTATTTCATCAGTTACAATTTACCTCTCTTTTTATGCAATGGACAAATGAATACGGAACACTTGGGGGCATGCATATCCGTTTCTGACGGGATGAGGCTAAACAGGGCGAATTATCCTTGTAAACGCGAGGGTTGTAATTAAGAAAAATAAAAACCTTGTACTTTTGTAGAAAGTTTAGAATTGCAATTTGGTTGTTTTAACCTGAGGCTGCGAAAAAATGACAAGACTGTTCATATGCCCATTATTAGACCGTCTGCATAACTGGCACCTTAGGTTCCCATTGGATTATTTATTTATTTTTGTTTACACTCCAGACAAAATGTGGCCAGGGAGGAAACCAACCATCGATTGACGTCTGCAGATTCGACACAAGAACTGATGGTGGCGCTGAACAACAATTACTGACTGCCCAGATAAATGACTTTTTAAAATTCTGTAACAGGTGTTGGTCGAGAAATATGTGACTGAGAAATATCGCATTTGGTGAAAAAACTAAGTATTTTGACACGATTTCTGACCAAACTGGAATTCTGAAATCCAGAATATCTCCAGCCAATCGGACTTCTCATATTAGGACTACTCATATTGCTTGACTTTTAGGCAGTTGCAACGGGGACGAAGTTTTTCAGTGCATTTCAGTGTGGAGAGGTACGGCAGTCCCCATTTCAAGCCCTGCCCTAACCTAACCTCAACCATAATCCCGAATCCTTATCCTAATCCCTTGAAATCGACTGCCGTACTGATAAAAACTGCCGTGTCTCTAGACACTGCGTGACTTTTAATCGGGCGTGAGACGTTCAAGACCAATGAACAGTCCGCACCCTCAAGCAAATTAAAAAAGCAAAGAAATATTAAGGCTACACATTAAATTTGGGTGCAGAGCAACCTTTCCAAATGTCAACAAGTCAGCTATTCTCACGGTAAGAAGAAATTAATGAAAACGCAGAACAACTCGCACTATCTACAGTATTTCTTAGCTAGCTAAGCTATCTGAAACCTGACAAGCTGCAATACTACTCAAGATGTCACGAACGTTCGGGGACACACCGAGCTCAGATCGCAAAGAAGTTGGATACCTTTCTGCCAGTTCGATAACTTGCCTTTTGCACACCGGAAGTACCCTAGCCAGCTCCTATGACACAGTCAGTTACGTAGCATATTAAACTAATTCAAGGTATTGATAAAACTGAAGGGGAAGTAACGGTAAAAGCTTACCGGTCACAAGAACTGTCCTTTTACCACCATCCATATTGTTCAGCCGCCAAGTATCAAAAAAGATTCTTTCAGAAGAGGCTAAATATATTCTAATCGGTAGTGAGCCGTCACCTCTCAGATGACTTGTTTTCTTGTAACAGCTCCGCCCTCAACGCCCCCAGTAACACAAGTTGTTTCTTATATCAGTATCACATGGCTAGTTTCAGATAGTTTGCCATAGGTGCTGAAGGCACTTTGAGGCTCATCACACATGCGCATTACAAGTTTTTTTTTTTAAATTTAGTTTACTGTCGGCATATTCGACGTACCTGTTATAGTTCATCTTCATGATGTCGTGTAATATAATACACCAAAGACTTCTCAATGGTAGGAAAAATGCGGATGGAAACAGAGTTTTAACATGCATGGCTCAAAGAGGGAGATTTTCGGTGATTTCTTTTTGAGCTCCATGGTTCAATGTGTCATTTCCACTTGTTATATGGGTTTTCTTCAGTCATGTGTTCTGAAAACATTATTGAGTTAATGCTGATATTTAGGCAGACTGTCCTTTTCTGTCTTCTGTGGCGAATGTTCTGGGTTCTGAATAAAAAAAAATGTCCTTTGAACCTAACCGTACTGATATTTTGATATCCAATAAATCACTTACAAAAAAAAAAAAAAAAAACACATCACTGTAGGAATAGGCCTACCATTAAAATTCCGGTTTGAATAAGGGTCTCCGACGCCCATTCAAACCATAACTTCTTTTCTGTACTTTCTATAATACATTCCACGCTAGGCAGTGCATTGTCCATTGTCATTTCCACCTGCAGCTGGTACATATGCAACGTTAGTGTTTTGCTGAGTGAGTTTACATTTTACATTGCTTTACTTGACTTTCCCAGAATGATAACGGATGGACGCGATGACGAGCTTTTATAACGAAGTTACATGTTTCACACTGCTCCATTTGAGTTATGTTTCGTATGTAAAAATGTCAGCTTCTTCACCCCCAAGCCAAACGCGTCTAAAGATTATATATAGAATGATTCTAATGGTTTTGTCGCCTTAATTGGATACTATAGCGTATTAGAGATCAGAGTTGGCTCAAGATTCGCGACAATGGGGACTTGATGTTGTTCTTTTATTGCAACCAAGTCCGTTCTGTTAACCACTGATCTAAAATAATTTCTACTTGTTATTTTTAGATCAGTGGTATCAATACATTCTTATATGGTACTATACAATATCAGAGGATGATTGATTGATTTGGTCAAAGGCGGTCCAACAGTACTCTCTGGTGCCCATTCACTGTAATAGCGCTGTTGTGCAGGCCAACCTAACCACACTCCCTACGCATATACAGTAACTAGGTCAGGCGTCTTGATTGGGCACCACTGAGACGGTTTTATTGACTGGGCTATGCGATTGGTGTAGAAAATTGAACGCGGAAACATTTAGGTTGCATGAATGCGGGCGTTTTGTCAACGATCGCTGCTCTGTACCACGACCCAAGGAAATCGATTTAATTAGCTCCTAGTTATCGCGGCGATATAAATAAAAGGAAGGCGTTGAAATGGTGGGTTCATTTATTATTTTAGGCCATGAATTTGAGGACTCGTCCCGCAAATTGGTTGTAAAGTTAACTAGCCAGCTGAGGGAACCGTGACTGGTCGAACTGGGTAGTGGGAAATGGAACAGTAATTAGATCAGTGAAGCCAAGTAGTTAGCATTATATGCTACCTAGTTGTCTATAAAATTATATTTTGTCGTTATGCTTATTTGGATTAAAATGGATGTATATACCGCGCCACAGCGTTGTTTGCTAACAGATATTATAAAGTAATATCCTGACAAATTGATATTTTAAGTTTTCAGCCCGTATGCATGGTGGACTGCGAACGCCGCTTGTAGTATTATCATCGATGAAGTGAAATTAATTAACTTAACTGGTTACAAATGCACAGTTCATAGTTGTATTGAACTGGCTATCATTCATGTTGAGCTGCTTCGTTAACAATTGTAACTAAATTGGGTCGGTACTTAATTTAGCGAACGCTTGGTCTAGCGTCTGGCAACTGATTTGTGTTTTTCTCCTGACATGCCTTACCCTCGTGTCCACAGCTGCCGTTGTCATTGCTGAAGACCGCTCAAAACCATCCAATGGTAAGCAGGTTCTTGAAAAGTGATGCATCATGGACTCCGTTTACGAAGTAGGCATGTTCTTGAAGTATGATTAACTTGCAGTCCCTAAAAAACCTTGGAGCAATCCGGTCTGATTTGTTGTTTTTTCTTTTGTATAGTTGGTGGAGTTAAAGAATGGCGAAACTTATAACGGACACCTGGTCAGCTGCGACAACTGGATGAACATCAACCTGCGAGAAGTAATCTGCACCTCCCGGGTAAAGAAAATGCCAATATAGATGCTAAACGAAAGCATAATGTGCGAAGTAAAGGGTGTAATTTAATTATCGTCAAATGTTGCAGATGATGCTTAACTTTTTGATCTGTTAAGTATCTTTTGTCATTTCATCCATTGGAGTATTATAGCATGGGCTGATGCAACGAGTAATACTCCATCATCATGCCATAATGTCACTATCCTGGCTTCAGGGAGTGTATCCTAACTTGGGGAGGATTGAATGTGCCGTTCCTGTCAAGTAGATGATAAAAAAAAATATTTTTGTTGAATCGCGGACAGAGATGGAAGTCACAGCAGTGTGAACTTTGTAACTAGTACATACAACCCCAATTCTGAAATAGTTGGGACGAAGTGTGAATTGTGAATAAAATCAAAATGCAGTGACATTCAGATCACATGAGCCAATATGTTATTTACAATAGAATATAGATAACATTTGAAATGTTCAAACTGATACATTTTACATTTTTTCCACACAATGAGCTCACTCCAAATTTTCTGGCAGCAGGTCTCAAAGTTGGGACATGGGCAAAAAAGGGCTGAAATGGCAGCTGAAAGAACATTGAGCAAGTAATTACATTTACTGGCATCAGGTGTGTAACATGATTGGCTACAAAAGGGATGTCTTCGAGAGGCTGTCTCTCAGAAGTAAAGATGGCCAGTGGCTCTCCAACCCCTGAAGGTTTGCGTAAAAAAATTGTGGAATACTTTAAAAACAATTTTCCTCAATGTCAAATTGCAAAGGCTTTGAAGGTCTCATCATCGACAGTGCATAACATCATGAGATTTGTAGTAACTGGAAAAATCTCTGTGCGTAAGGGACAAGACCGAAGACCTTTACTTGATGCCCATGATCTTCGGGCCCTCAGACGCCGCTGCATCACTCACCGGCATGATTCTGTCATTTAGATTACTAAATGTGCCCAGAAATACTTCAAGAAACCTGTCTGTAAACACAGTCTGCCGTGCCATCCACAGATGCCACCTAAAACTCAGTCATGCAAAAACTAAGGCAATTGTTGTGCATGATTCAGAAGCGCTGCCGTGTTCTGTGGGCCAAGGCTTATTTAAAATGGACTGTAGCAAAGTGCCCTGTGGTCAGATTAGATCCTTCTGCGTGTCTGTCGGTCTGTCATGCTCCTTTTCTGGGCAAGAACTTCTAAACCGCTCAAATTTTGTTCTGCAAAATCAGAAATATCTACATCTTATTACATAAATGTTCCTTTTCATATTTACCTCCGTCCTCCATGTTCAGAAAATTTAATTTTTTTCCCCCTGCTTTTTCTTTCATATCAGCCATCCCGTGGCGGGTGATTGTGTTTCATACGTGTTTTCGTCTGCAGGATGGCGATAAGTTTTGGAGGATGCCGGAGTGCTACATCCGAGGCAGCACCATTAAGTACCTGCGGATACCGGACGAGATCATCGACATGGTGAAGGAGGAGGTGGTGTCGAAGGGCCGGGGCCGTGGGGGGGCCCAGCAGAACCGGCAGCAGCAGAAGGGCCGTGGCGGAGGCCCTGGAAGAGGTGCGGGGGGGGGATGGGAGGAAGAAGAGGGCGATTTTAAGAAGGCTGTATTAGGACTTTGTCTAAAAATGGATAGCGCTAAAAAAACTTTGGACCACGGTGACACAGCTAAACGACTGCCATGGAAATGGGGGGGGGGGGGGGGGAGCATGTATATGGAAGGGAGGAGCGGGAGATGACGAGTGGATGAGAGAATGTGGGTCTGGGAATGAAAGAAAGGGAGAGGCAGAGCGGTGTAGAATTTGTTGGCTAACTTTCACAGCGCTTAGTGTCTCTCTGATAGCAAGTCTGAGACAGTGAGTGCGCTTGTCTTGCCACGGCCTTCAACGGTTTAGACTGGCACCAGTTTGCTGATCTCTTCGTGGGGTATTCTATATTAAATACGGGTTCAAAAGGGTGTGAATTTGTTGCACATCTAATTTGATTTGCAACCATTTTAAACCTGTCTAAATTTCAAAATGTTTCTCTAAGACAGGGGTGTCCAATCTTATCCAGAAAGGGCCGGTGTGCGTGCAGGGTTTTGTTCTAGCCAGCAGTGCTACAGCACCCGATTCCAGTAATTAACTAATTAGGGGTTTTAATTAGGACCTCGGCGGGTAGAATCAGGTGTCTTAGTGTTGGGCTCTAACAAAAAAACCAGCACCCACACCGGCCCTTTCTGGATTAGATTGGACACCCCTGCTCTAAGAGATGGGTAGACTGGTGTCTGGTTCATCCCGTGGCAATCGTGCATTTTCAGCTTGTTAATGACTGTCATTTTCGTCCCAAAAATTTCAATGTTCACCAACTCATGTGGAGATGAAGGGGTTGTAATTGGCAATATAACTATGGTTTGAGATGCCAAATGCAAGGGAGAAATACTCAGCGATACCTGTTGTCTAAAAGCTGATTTCCCTGACTACAAGCGTCTCTCCTCCAGGTGTGTTTGGTGGGCGTGGCCGAGGTGTGCCCGGCGGTGGGCGGGGCCAACAAGAGAAGAGGCCTGGCAAGCCGCAGGGCGTTAAAAACCAGCACTAAAGTGGGGAAGCCAGCGAGATTGCAGTGGAGAGTGGGGTGATGCAGTTCATACCACCAGCCACAAGGGGGCAGCAGTGTTTGTTCAGCTCCTGATGGCAGTGAAAAGCTGCTTTTTAGGGTTGTTTCTCACTGCCTGCTGGGCTTACACGACCACCACCAGTCCCTCTCCAGATGCCATTTTGGGAAACAAGGAAACAGTTTTCTGTTTTTTTACATCAGTTTGTCTTCTAAAGTGAAGAAAGATAGGAAAAGGAAGGATCTGTCAGGCACTAAATTGGCTTTGACCGGGCCGACTACTGTTGTGCCCTGTACAGAAGATGGGTATAGTTTCATGTGCGATTTGAGAAAATTATGGATACTGTCAGCTTTGTGTATTTTTGTAGTCTTTGATCCTCACCCCCATCTTCTTTAGATGGAGTTATACAAGTCCGTCAAAGGACTTCGAGCTTAGAGGTGGAGGTCATTCCCTGTGTTCACATTTGACTATAGTTTTACATTTTTTAGTATCTTTGTTGTGAGCTTTTCTTGTGGAAAGGCCTGAAATGTTGACTTGTTTTTTTACATGGGGAAAATGACAATAATGCACAATAAACTGTTGGTTTGGCTTGGTTAACATGTAAGATGCTTCAGTGAATGGGGAATTAAAGGGAAAGTGAGGGCGGGCGGGATGACCTTGCCATGAATTTTGAGCGTGGACCTCGCTGGTTGCTCTACACGAGGTATAGTCATCTTCTCAACATCTTTGAGGTCTGAGAACTGCTGGTTCTCCACCTTTAACTGTTAATCAGGTGTGATGACTGTCTGACCAGTCAGAGGCAATAATTTCAGTTAATTCTGTGGTAGAAAAGAACCAGAGCTGGAATTGGATCGCAGGGCCGGACTTGGTGATCCTCGCTCTAGTCAGTTAGAGAAACTGTTAAACCCACTGAACTAAGCTCAAGGTCCTCCAACCTAAAGGAGCTGATCCAGGGGTAGGTAACCCTTGTCTTAAAAGCCCTGGGGTGTGCTGGGTATTGTTTTCACTGCTCTCTTTAGACCCAAGAGACCAGAGGGGTGTCCTACAAAGCTAGATCAACATTGACAGGTGCTCTTTGCCTGAGCTGGCTCAACAAAACCTGAACTTGCAATCTGAGATGCCATAAATTACCGTGGCAGTTTAAAAGTAACCCACCTTCAGGACTGAAAACCCAGACTGGAGGCTCGGTGTGCCTCGCTCCACCTCTAATTTCGCTTCTAGCACACCCCTCCGCTGCATAGAGTTTATGTTATCAACTGCCTCGATTGACCTGGGGTGCGTTTCCCAAGATCAGATGATAACTTACATAGTTGGAACCATTGACTGTGAGTGGATGAACTATGTGAGTTGCTTCCTTACTTGGCAACTATGCTGTTGAAAAATGCACCCCTGTTCAGAATTAAATTAAAAATTGGCACACCATGGAGCCCTCCAGGATCCGGGTTGGCTACCCCTGAGCTAATCGAACGACTGGGGCCTGTTTCGCGCAGCAGGATTATTGAGTTTGCTGGAAAACAACGCTGTTTTGAATCCAGAAACCTCTCAGTTGAGACCTATGGACTGAAGAAATAATGGTTCTTTGTTTTACACAGTGCAGTTATTCTATTATTGCTAACTTTGTAATGTACTTAATGATGCGTAATCTGGGAATGACCTTTTTGATAGCAAGAATTCTCTGAACACTGCTGCAGACAGGCTCCAGGCTGTCGAACATTCCCAGCTGGAACAGTGCGACTCAGGAGAAACACCGACCAGCCCAGGACAATTATTAATAGATATTTGCCTGACACTATGTCCTAAGGCTCCAACAACACTGATAATATAGACTAAAAACAGGGTAGATTCAGGCACCCAACGGAGGGTATAGATAAAAAGCCTTGATTTAGTAGTGGCTAGTAGTTGTCAAACTAGTTGGGAGAACTACTAGCCAGTACTAAATGAAGGCTTTTATCTATACCCTCCGTCGAGTGCCTGGATCTACCCTGTTTTTAGTCTTTCTAGATTTTTTCCCTTTTGATCCAAAAGCACCGACTTCTGTTTTACCTCCCGCTGAGCACCTAGTTGGATTCTTCGTTTTTAACACTGATAATATGCCATACTTAAAATACCAGCCACAGAAGTTTATTTGAACCTTTGTCTTTAACCTTTCGAGCTATTCAAGATAAACAATTTACTCCCTTGACACACCTAACCAATTAGTTCTCTTTATTTTTGGCACACAAATAATATAACAAACATAATTGGTCTTGCTATTGGGGGACAGAAGATCCCCACCCAGCCTGACATTGAAGACCAAAAGCAGAGGTATTTTGGCAATGCAGCCCCTCCCACCCGGGTTTCAGTCACTCCTCCCAACCATACTGCCTCGACCTGAGCTAGCAGCAAGGAACTCTCACGACGAATCCCACTCAAATGAAGACTGGCCTGTTTCGAGACAGCTTCCGTTTTACGATAATGACCTCTGCTCTGATTAGCTGGGGAACAAGAAAAAAATGACTGTGCCAAGAGGGAGAGAAAGGCAGGAAGTCAAAGAATGGTACGGAAGAAAGCTGGGCACGTAATTTCAGACCTGGGGCCTGTACCATAAAGCTAGATTAACATACCCGGGGTTTCTCTTATTTATCTGGCTGCTCTTAACCAGACTTCCGCATTCCCGATAAGCGGTACCACAAAGCCAGTTATCAACTTGGTAACTCATGCCAGGGTTTTCCAGTCAAGGTACATGCGCGTTTATATAAGGGGCGGAGTTTGAAGAAAATGACCAATAACGAACATGGCATAACTGATTGGAAGCGAAGCGGCGTACGTATCAAATGCGGAGCAAGAGCTTTTAATACAAATATGAAGAGAATGAAAATATTATCCTGGCAAAAATTAACACCGCTGAAGCTGCCAAATACAGAAAGGACAGTCAGCAAAAAATCACCGACCGTGTAAATGCGTCAGTCTGTTATAATGATAATATCACTGCAAATAACTCCCGTATTCATGATAATATGTGAGCTATGCTGCAAAAGTGATTTAATTTTACTTCTGCAGTGAATCATGACAACAGGCCCTTTGTAGGCTAGTGAGCGCATCTCTCTCCTTTTCTGCTTTACAGGATATGTTTGATCCCACACAAAGTCCATTGGGTATAGGGATGTGCGTGTTTTGTCGTTTATAATGTCACTAGCCCATCAGTAAAATTACAGTTCTGTATTTCATTATATTGACGTGATGCCAGGATGTATTCTTATGGAGTGTATAGATTTTTTTTCTAGCTGCAACCCCGGCGGTGTCAAAAGAGCCGGAGAACAAATAACGAATTGCTACAAAAACATAATTCAAAGCGCTCAGTACGTTTACTTTCAAAAGTGCAACAAGTACAAGGATTTAGTGCTTTTGCCCGTGGAAAAACACAGCATTGTGATACACTCAAGATGTAAAACTATATGCGCATGACTCCGCTGCGTTCGCCACATGTTAAAAACCCTCTGATGAGAAGCTGTGTGGTACCTATTGGTGTTCATCCGCGCACCGAACTCTGCTGAAACCTTTATGGACAGTATTACCACCACCTCAGAGAACTAATTGGTCAGTGGGCGGTGCTTGTGCACTCTGATCTGAATCTAGAACTAAACCAGCTCCGGAGCAGATTAGCCGTTTAGCTTATGTTGCCGTGGTGATATACCTCAATAAGAACTGAGCCACCTTCATGGTACCGAAAACTCTGGGTTAAACTTGAAGTTACCGCGATAAGCCCAAATCCTGCTTCATGGTACAGGCCCCAGGTCTGATACGAAGTAAACAGCAGGAATTTCGAACCCCCTGTTTTAAGCTGACGTGGAAAAGGTGGGCATCAAGTCAATGTTTTGTTGGCGGTGCTGTTAGAAACAGTGGAGACCACTGTACAGGTAGACTGGAACTGGGGAAAAAAAATAGTCTCCATACTGTAGGTTTTTCAAAGTCCATATTATTTTCCTACAGTGAGTAGACACAGTGGAATTGTATTTATCAGTCCATATTCCAGACCACTTATTCTTAGCCAGAGCAGTGAGAGGGGTCTTGTACTCATTCCAGAAAACACTAAGCATTAAGCAACGATTCACCTTAGAAATAGGAGGCACGTCATGCTCTCACACACTCGTGTCCTTAGAATTGCTGACTCTCCAATTAGCACAACATATGTTACTGTACCACTGGAGTGAAACCATTTGTTATTGTGGATTACATGCTGACTCCACACGGAAACCCCCCACATGGCATTCATCCCCAGTATCCTATCACTGTGGTGCAACTGCTTGCCTGTTAAACAACACCATGTCATTAATATTACTTTTATCAACAGGCAAGATTTATCTTTTATTTAGGGTCCCTACAGGTTATGGAAATCCTCGAAAGCACTTGAATTTTACAGTGTTTTCAGGATTCAAAAAGTGCTTTGATTTTGAATAAAAAGCTTTAAACTTCCCGAAATTGTTCCATAAATTGCATTATTTTCAGAGTAAATCACTCCTGAAAAATTTGTAATTTTGTAAGTTTGGTGACAATGTAATTTATCATGGCTGTAAGGCACTGGAAAAGCTTAAAAATACTCGACAAGTGGTTGAATCTCAGAAAGTGTTGGCAACAAACTTAAGTTACTACAGTTAAAAAATATTAAACGCTGCTTTAAGCTTAGCCCAGACAACAGGGGAAAATGACACGGCAGATTTGAAGGTAAAAAAAGAACTGCCTATGGGAAGGAATTATGGAGAAAGAGAAAACAGGCTCATCGTGTTGGGCGTGTGAAGTCATACCAGGGAAAACTGGTACATCTGGAACTGAAGAACCCCCTTCTCTCTCGAGGTTAATGCTAACGCTGAGACCCGATCCTCTCTCAAAAGCTTGGCAGGTCTAAATTAAGGCAAATCTCTTGGGTGAAGGTAGGGGTGGGAGGTTGGAGTGCGCGTCTGTTTTTGTAACAGGGCCGCTCCCAGCTCTGATATTTGTGCACACCGACCACGTTCTGCCTCTGACATGTCTCTCTACATCTCTCTCCCCTCTTCTCTTCCTCCTCCCTCCCTCCCTCCTTCTCTCTCATTCTTAGTTCAATTCAGTATGCTTCATTGGCATGGTGAATGTGTACACTTGCATTGCCAAAAACCCGTGTGATTAAAAAAAGGAATGTGGTGAAGCAAAAAAAAAGTTAACCTCTGTCTCTCTCTCTCTCTCTCTCTCAGGCTAGAAAGTGACTCATACATTCTGTGCACTTTTGTCGGTGCGTATGTGTGTGTGTGTGTGTGTGTGTGTACGTGAGTATATGTTAGCTGCCGTAACATGTTTGTATAATAAGATCCAGCAGTGTTAAGGGAGAGGCTGGTTCTCGGTACTCCGTGTTCCAGCACGTATCCCCCTAGATCCAAACACAGAACAGCCATCGCTACATATGGAAATAAATAAAATTATTTCGCTATTTATGCATTCTTTTTATGTCTTCCATATGCATAATGTATGGTCATGTTACCGGGCACATAATAAATAACACAGGACTGATTCAAACATGGAGAAGCCCCTCTGTTAAAAGAATACAGCTAAAGGTACATGCTAAACTTAGTCTGCATTCATTTTTTTTATCCAGTGCCAAGATTTTGAAGTGAATGTAAATTCAAAACATATGAGGGCAGATATTAATGATTTGGATCTTCTTTTTTTAATTTCTTCATTTTGTAAAAAGACAATACAGTCGAATACTAGAATTATTCAGCCTAAATGTAGATGTTGTTTCTAATATTTTTAATTGATTATTTTTCTGTTTGATGGTCACCTTCATCCAGAAATACATACAAAACCGTCATGACCTGATCCACACAGAAACAGATATAATTCGGTGATAAAAACGTGGAAACCTGTGTGCACAGGTAGCCATCATACAGGGAGGAGACAAAATAGTGGAAGCTCCCCAAAAAATTTGATTTAACTTTAAATTATCTCAACCATAAGATAAAATAAGCCGCATTCATTACATTGCATTCCTGTTAATTAGCAGATGTTCTAATCCAGAGTGATGTAAAACACAAAGTACATTTGAAGGAACAAAACTGTTAGGGATGCCAAAGGAAAGTATAATTACTGTTAGTGACAATGTAAAAGTAGGACTTCTCTCTGGAAAATAACTGTGAAGAAAATGCATCAATAAAAATCCATCACAGCATGTAGCGGGCTAAAATAAGAGGAACGCCATTTGATTCAATGCCTAAGACGTAGTTTGTTGGCATACTTTGTGCTAAGTGTGTGGGTATGAGGGTGATTCCTATTAATTTCAATGCTAATTAGTGACGAATGTCTGCTTAAATGAGGTATAGCCATCCACACTTCCCAAAGTAAGTCTCCAAATCATGATGGAGATACTAGCGGAGCCCCAGAGTTCCAAAATAAAAAATATTTTGTGCACAAATTGAAGGCGCTTTGGTCACAAAGACAGTGAAAAAAAACAAAAAGACGGCCAGGTGAACAGTGTCAAAAATTATAACACAATATGCCAAACAGCAACAGCAAAAACAAACAAACAAACAAACAAAAAAAACCAAGCTGAGAGCCAAAGCTCTCTGACAGGGACAGATGGACATGTTGCAGGGTAGTTGCTAAAAACCTCATCACTCCAGCTCTAAAATGACAGTATTCAATCTGAAAAAGTCTCAATAAAAACGGTAAATTGTGCAGTTCACAAAGCTGGTATTTATGACTGTTTATCTTACTTTTTGACTTTTTGGGCCACTCCTGTAAATGTATACACAGAAGAGATATAGGCACAGTGTATAGAGATATTCAGGCCAGATTTTCTAGCTACTGCTAACATTGCAATGCACAAAACTGACCAGAGGGGTCAGTAATGAGATGAGAGACTATCTTTCGCACATTGAACAATGCAAAATGCACAAATGGGACAAATGCCCACAGAGCAATGCTAACAGCGACCACTGTAGCTCTACATGTATTCATTGTTCCTTCATTCTGCTCAAAGTAGCACTGAGCCAAAAAGGAGACATTATTGTCCAATCAGATGCTCACTGACTATATAAGAGTGTACATCACTTTTTTGTGGGGTTAGACATTTGTTGTAATATGAGCGTATTTCATTGGAGTAGGATCTTCCCAACCGTTATGCAGAGGACTCTGCTGTGAGAATTAAGAGGCACTTATAAACAGATTCAGACATATTTAGCAAACCTACATTTCACAATCTCACACTGGCATCCAGCCAGGAAGCCGTTTTTCGCTCCTCTGTGGAAAACATGCGCCTTTCAAACATCATTATTAGCGCATTTTTCAGTACAAAAGTTTCCAAAATACACACAGCTGGGACCTTTCTGCTGAAAAATATATTCCATGAGAAATATATTTTCCACTAAATCTCTATCACCACTCCTGTTTTAAGGTGAAGTCTATAGATCTGCCCCAGAGTGGTTTTTAGTGTTCTTAAATGCAACTGCATGGGTGGGGTTCTGTAATGTGTCTTTATTAAAAATTTTCAGCTAATCGATAGCAGTGGTTTCCTCCCACAGCCATTCACATGCATTTTAGGCCAGCTGGACATTCCAAATTGCTGGGAGTACAGTAACGATGTGTCTGAATGTGTGTGCCTTACAATGGATTGGTGGCCTATCCAGGTTCTATTGTTGTGTTTCTCCCAGTGCATGCTGGGATAGGCTCCGACATCCTGTCCCTTACCCTGACCAGGAAGGCTGGATAATAGATGGCCAGATTGAGTAAATAAATAACCTTCTCCTTCCCCCACTAGAGCAACAGCCATTGCTGCTTATTCTAACCCTCCCCCCTTTACAGATCCCACCCTCAGGGAAGAGAAAGAAGAGAATTTCAGTTCAACTAAGGAGAGAAAACAGACCATGAGAAGGCCCGGAGTCCCCATGCTGAGATTTAGGAGGGTACTCTTTCTGTTTGTGGGGGCCAGAATGATCGGAGTGGGGATTAAGGATCAGTTCATTTATGACTGATGGGCTGGAAACGGGTATGTGGATGAGGGGGCGGGTCTAAGAGTGCATTTAACCACATTTCATCCATCGTCTCAACCCACAGTTTTTCTGACGTGTAAAATTCATATTCAGGAAGTAAAAAGTTCTCCCCCCATATTTATTTCCAATTCTCCAATCACAGGAATTTTCTAATTGGTGTAATGTTTCAGCCAGGAAGTACAACTAAAGCAGGGGTTCCGAGCTTTATCCAGAAAGGACCAGGGTGCCTTTCATTATGTTTTCTCATGTCCTCTCTCTTTCTGTGACGCAAAAATCTCACCCCATTCACCATAATGTAGGATCTTCCAATCTCTTAAATGCACCTTAAGGAGACGCACAGTGAAGAGAAAGGAAGCTTCTGGCGGAGCCTGAAGCAGGGAAACACAGGTTTATCCTTCACAGGAATCTTCTATCAAACATTTAAAAGTCGCGCGTGACATCACTTAATGGAACAAAAGGTTTCTCATTCATCTGCTCTTGGCTCCTCCATCCGTGTGGCTCTTTCTCAGATCTCTCTCTAAAATCCTCACTGGGAGGAGCTAAGACGCGGTGAAGGGATGCAAGTGAGGGAAGTGAGGAGACACATTAGCGTTATGGAAAGCACCCCCTGCTGTGGGCACAGGCTTTCATTCGAGATCAGCAGCTACACACCTAGTTCTATACTAATCAAAAAGTTCAGCAAGGACTCTGGGGTTGTTTGGTAGAATCAAGTGTGTCACTACGTGGCTGGAACGAAAGCCTGCACCCACACCGGCCCTTCCTGGGTAAGGTGGGGAGCCCCTGAGTTAATGACTCAGAAAGCTGATTTTAGGGGGGAGTGGGCAGGGGGGGGGAAATACATAATAATTTTCTGACCCCTGGACTTTCCATCTCTGGAGTTTTTGACATAAAATCCATCCCTGCAGTTGAGAAAGCACTGAGGCGACTCGGACGTGGTTTTCAGGATATCAGGCTAGCCCCTGGTTCATACCCATGCCTCACCACATCCTGGAGCTGCTTGGATTTTTTTTATCAGATTTCCTCTCAGAGTTCAATACAACTTAAAGTACTACGATCAGGACAGCGAGGGATGGGCGCCCCCACCATAGCTGGGTTCCTCCTGAGACTTCTTCCCGCTGGGGAGTTTTTCTCTCACCACTATTTGATGATTTTTCTCCCTACTGGGAGTATTCTACCTCATTAGCTATTTCAAGTTTAGGCTGGGCACTGCCCTTTTTACTCAAGAAAGCCTCCTTGTGACTGTCCTTTGACAAGTGCTATACAAATAATTCGAATTGAAGATTTTTTGTTGCAAGTTTTCACTAAACAATTTTTACAAGAAGTTTCCAATATTTTTCTCACTGATTATACTTATATACAAGTTAGTTTAAAAAACAATTGGCAGGAAAATTTCTCAGGCAATTTACATTTAATTCTTTTACATCACGAGCAAAATCTACATCCAAACAGGTTGTTAATTTTAGCTGTTCATCTTGAATCTTCTTATTAAATCTGCTTGACATTTTTAGTAGGTGAGCAAGTGCTTGACTCATCAAAGACATGACAGGTGGTCTATCTCACTCAAGGCAACAATAGAAGTCGGAAAGACAACACCTGGGGATCAAACCTACACTCTCTCTCTCTCTCTCAGATTCCCTACTCAGTTCCCTGAACAATGAACAGCCATTGAGCCTGCATGGTGGTGAGGTCGTGCTGACATCTCAGTGAATGGGGCATACTGATTGGGGGAAATAAGGGAAGAGATATCAATACACGACAATGCATGTATTCTTACCGGCAAAATTGATGTTACGTCGAGGCATGACGCACTTCCCTTTAGCATCGAAGAGCTTTAACAGTTTGAGCGCTGAATACATTTTCAACGATTTAGAAATGTAGTTATCCTGAACTGTTGAAAACCTATCGTGTGGAAACTTGTTTCAAAGAGCTCCCGCAGGAGAGCTCTTTTAAACAAGTTGCCACATGATCGGTTTTCAACAGCGTCTGACTTTGATATCTTGCATCATTCGGCAAGTATGGTTGCCCACGGCGCTGAAAGGGTTAATATTTTCGGTAAATCATTGGTTATAATTAGAATCAGCTTTGATCATATAACTGCTGTCAATTCTGAAGTCAGCTGAGGACGACTAATTATGACTGTGCTGATTTATCTGATGGGCCCCGCCCTGTTTGTAAGCTGTCATTAACATTCCAGGTGGATCCTGTTTGGAAGCTGGCACAACATCATATTTCGTGTGTCTGTGCGTGTATGAGTGTTTGTGTGCGCGAGCCAAAACGTGGACAGGTTCGTATTTTGTCTCACCGAATGCAAAGCATGCCGCCGCTTGCTTCAGACTGATTCGGCAGCAGCCGAGCGCTCTTCGCTTTTCCCACCAGCCTCCTGTGGTGTCCCAGGATATACAAAAATAATAACACTGTCCTGTCTGCTCTTACACAAGAACTGGGGATCTCAGACACAAGTGGATGCGGCGAGAGAGGGAGCGAGTGAGTCACAGAGAGGGGAGGGAAAGAGAGGGGGAGTGAGGAGACAGCAGTGAAAAACAGAGGGAGTGAGAAAGAGAGAGAGGGATGGAGGCTAGTAACACCAGCTGTATGCGCAGGCTCTGTGTGAGATTGCTGTGGGTGAGAAAGAGATTGTATATGTGCAGTTGAGTTTGCTCTATTTATGAGTGTATGATTGTGTTTGTGTATATTGGGCAGACAGTTTCAGTAATCAGAAGGGAACTCTGGGGCAGAAAATGGAAAATATAAACGTCTCAACGAGACTGCAGTGCCCTCCCCTTTTACGCTTTCGTCTGCCCACGCACTCTGTCTCCACGGCAACAGCCCCCCCATTCCCCTCCGTATCCATTCACCTGCTACCGCTACACTTGCCGTGTCAGCGTCACCACGGTAACGAGTGATGCAAGTGTTCTATAATTCGCCTGCTGATGTAGGCAGCTTGCTGATGTCATCACACCAGCAGGACCCCCGCAACCCCCACCCCCACGGAAATGGGTTATTTTTACTGCCAGGCTCCAATTCACCAACATACAACCCCCCCCCACCTCACCTGTCTGTCTGTCTGCTCTCCGCTCAGTCTATTTACAGCATACACACCATCAGGTCTATGTGGACTGTACAAACTCCACTATTCTGCCACCCAACCTTTTCTGACCCCTTTCCATTTCATCCCCACCACCCCTCCCCCACCACCTCACTTCCTGCTCCGTCCACACTTCATCTCCGCAGTTCCTCCCTCGATTAGCAGTGACCCGTCTCGCCACCCACTCGCGACCTCCAGGTCTGCTTCTCTTCAGGCTATTCTGTTTTTCATCCATTCTTCCGTTCTCAAGACCTGAAGGTAAACAGCAGACAAAAACAGCGTGTCCTGCGGCAATTGCTTTTTTTTTTTGGTTTTTTTTTGGGGGGGGCGTTGGGGTCCCTGTTCATGACCAGGCGCTTTCTGTTCGTTTGTGCGGCTCTTTGTCTGTCTGTTTCTGCTTATCCATACCTGCGTGTCACTCTGTGTCCATATCTGTTTGTCAGTAAGCCTGTCTGGGCGCCACCGTAGATCAACAACCTTCTCACGTTCCAATTCAAACAACACGTTTAAAAAACATGCCTGACGTTTGCGGAGTGACGCAGGCTGGATCTGTTGGAGGGGAAGTGCAATGCTGGAAAAACAGCTATGGCACATCTAAGGACAAATAACTGGAATGAATGAAAGAAGTCCTTTTAACGGCAAACATCTTTTTCAACCGTCAGTGATTACTTTCAGTGGTGGCACCTCTTCACTGAATGCAGTGTCAATTCAGCTTGTTCCATCTAACTCCATCTAAAAATTAAAAACAAAACCCAGAGGAATAATCAGACTTTGTTTATGATCCTTATCTGTATGCAAGATTTATAATTTAACATTTTTCACCGATAACCATAAAGATACCTGTTGAATGACAGGGTGGATTTGTCCTCTAAAAAATGCTTCCCAATACAAGAAAGGAAGTGGCTATCTGGACTGTATATGTCTGTTTTCCCCAGGAAGGGGATAAGGCAGGGATCTCTAACCTGCATAATCTCTGTACAGATTGCTTCTTCCTGTGTCTGCCTCTTGTACTAACTGACCCCTCCATGTTCCCCTTCCCCCAAAGGCAAATGTTTCCACAGACTGAAAACCAGCGAGCTTTGACATCGAAGGTCAGGGCTGCCCCTTATTTTTCACCTTCTTCCTTCATTTCCTAAGCTCCTTTCCTTGCTATTTACTCAACCAATTAATGAAGGTGAAGAATTGAAGTGCAAAAAAATGAAATGAAGGTAGAATCATCTTCTCTGGGCTCGGCTAGGCTTATTTCTTTAGTACAATTCATACAAAAAGGTAATTCAAACTGCTTTACAAAAGACATAAAAGACGTCGACATAAAAACTTTGAAACAAATGAAACAGTTAATAAATAAAATTAAATTGGATTTAACCCCATAAAACCCAATTCAGCAACTGCATTAAAACTGTGGAACTTCAGGCCTATTTTAAATGCTAATGGCATACCATGTATTCCAATGATCCCAAATATACCCTGCTTATTTACAGGGATAATGTGTATGAAATGACGTACAACCGCATTTTTTAAAAAAAAGGGATTCTGTATGAAATGAAAAAAAAAAACTTGAATGCAATGATTTTCAAAGAACTTTCTATTCATTTGACAATAGAACAAAGATAATAGACCAAGTGTTGAAGCTGAGAAATGTAGTTGTTTTTTTTTTTTTTTTAAAAATGCTCATTTTGAATTTGATGACAGTGACACGTTTCAAAAAAAGTTGGTACAGGGTCATGTTTACCACTGTGTTACATCATGTCTTCTTCAATGAACACTGTCAGCGTTTGGGAACTAAGGAGACCAACTGCTGTAGTTTTGAAAGCAAAATGTTTTCCAATTCTTGCTTTGTGTTGGATTTCAGCCGCTCAATACAGACATTGCAGCCTCCTCTATCATATCATATCCTCTATCATATAATGCAACAAATATTGTCAGTGGGCAGGTCTGAACTGCAGGCAGACCACCTTTGCACCCAGACTCTTCTACTACAGAGTCACGCTGTTGTAATACGTATAGAGTATGGTGTGAGGCATGAAGTTGCTGAAATAAGCAAGGCTTTCCCATCTGGCAGTAAATGTTGCAAAAAAACCTGTATATATCATTCACCATTAATGCTGTCTTCATGGATGCGCAAGTTACCCATATCATGTGTGCTAATGCTCCCCCATACTATCATGGATACTGGCTTTTGAATTCTTTGCTGAAAACAAGCCGGATGGCCCCTCGCCTCTTCAGCCCAGAGGATGTGGCATCCATGATTTCCAAAGGAATTTCACATTTTGATTATTCAAACCACAGGGCAGTTTTCCACTTTCCCTCAAGACATTTTAAATGAGTTTGGGCCCAGAGAAGAAAGCAGTGTTTCTGGATCTTGTTTATAACTGATTTAATCTCTACATGGCAGAGTTTTGACTTGCCTTCATGGATGCAGTGACAAACTGTGTTTACTGACAATGGTTTACAACAGTGTTACTGAGTCCATGCAGAGATTTCAACTACAAAATCCTGCCTGTTTTTAATGGAGTGCCATCTCAGGTCCTGAAAATCACAGCCATTCAAAATTGGATCGCGGCCTTGTCTCATGTATTGAGATTTTTCTGGATTCTCGGAATCTTCAAATGATATTTTGCATTCTTTGCAATTTTGAGTTGAAAAAGTAATGAAATTGTTGAATTATTTCCCCATGCAGTCTTCATAGATTGGTTAAGGGGTCTTCAGGGTAAAGTGTAGACATAATGAAATTAGAAAAAAGGTCGCACTTTGCATAAACACATTTATTGTTACCGGCGTCTCCGCACAAACGCCTTTCAGCGTAATGCCTTCTTCATTCTGCACACACTTCAAGCACAATGAACAAGGCACTACGCCGAATAAGTTTGCGCAGAGACGCTTGTTACAATAAATGTGTTTATGCAAAGTGCGACCTTTTTTCTAATTTCATTATTGCTGATTTTGGTCCTACACTCTTAAAGTCCGGGAGTGAAGCCTGTTTGTGCATTTATAAAGTGTAGAAATAATCATAATAATGAAAAAACTCAGAAATAAACATACTCTACATGATTTTAACCTCATAAAATGTAGTATTTTCATAAAAATTTACATGGTTGCCATGGAAATGGCACTTTATCTGAAAATATTTTGTGGCACTGATATTTCAATGACCCATGGTCAGATTTTACTCAAATTAGTCTCATATATATACATGTGTAGGTTTAAGATGAAATCACACAGGATTTTTTTGTTTGGAACATTTGAATATTCAATGAGCTCTGTTATGTAACCATAACAAAAATTGCTATCATCAACTTGCATCATTTTCAAAATTAACGCCCTAGGGATGCACCTATCTAGAAAATCCTATGTCATTTCATAGATCTCCAACAGATACAACTTCAGTCCAAATTTCAAGTCAATCAGATGAATATTAATGATTTTATGAATGCCCCAAGGTTGAAAATCAGTCAAAATTGAGATTTTCGGTGATTTGCATTTAAAGTTACGAGTAACAATTGAGGCATTGGAAAGACATAGATTCTTGGTGTTTATGGGCATCTCACAGCATTCCTTTATTTATTTTATGCGAAAATCAAATATATTGAAATTTTTCAAAAAAATTAAGATTTTTATCCTGAAGACCGCTTTAGCCCTCACCATATTTACTTATGAAATACTTTTTATACCCAATCATGTTACTGACCTGTTGCTAAGTAATCTATTCTAATCGATGAGCTGTGAGATGGTCTGCCAGTTGTTTGTTTTGAGCATCATGCGACCTTTCCAGTCTTTTATTGATCTGTCCCATTTTTTAAACAAGTCTAGGTGCAACCTAGTATATGGCTGGGCCGCCAAGTGCTGGATGAGAATGTGGGCCCAAGAAAGGGTGCTAAATGAGGCAAAGCTCACACAATTATATGAAGTGCAAGTGTAGTAATGAGCAGGAGCTGATAAATTATTTACAAAGTGGGTGGGGAGAGTGGGAGAGTGTGAATGAATGAGAGTGTGAGTGAGTGTGAGAGTGTGGGAGTAGGAGAGTGTGAGAGTGAGAGTGTGAAAGAATGAGTATGACCAGTGAGGGAGTGGGAGTGAGAGTGACAGTGTGTGAGGGAGTGGTAGTGGGAGGTGGGGTCTTGAGTAAGGAAAACATATCAAAAGCAAGTTATACATTTGAATAGACAAAGAGCTAGGGTTAGGATAACAGTTATTGATTCTGTGAATGTCAATTTGAGAGAGACAGCAGCAGCAGATGTAGATAGCTGTGAAAGTATGTAAGAAAAAATAAATTTATTTGATGTTTGGAAAGACTGTCATATAGAAAAGTTTTAAACCTTGATTTAAAAGAACACAGGGTCAGAGCACGGCTCCAATTTTCTGGAAGTTTCTTCTAGAGCTGTGGTGTATAGTAATTGAAAGCTGCATCCGCATGTTTTGGTTCTGACCCTGGGGACAGGGATCAAACCTGTCCTACGTGATCTAAGAGCTCTGGAAGGTTTGGAAGGGAGCAGCATATCAGGAATGTATTTTAGCCCCAAGCAATTTAGTGCTTTAAAAGTCAGTAGAGGGACTAAAAAACCAATTCCTAATTCCATAGGAAGCCAGTGCAAAGCTCCGTGAACTGGGATGATATTATTAAGGACTTGAGTCGCAGCATTCCTGAATAAGCTGGAATCAAGTGATTTTCCACAACTTGTTACCCCTCCTACCTCACTTCCACTTCTCTCTTGCCAGGAAGTATTGCGGGAGAAGTGAGGAAAAGAATGGAGGGAAGAGAGTGAGAGGGGGAAGTAAAAGTGAACAGAACTAGGTCTGTCATTTCCTTATTTCATCTTCATTCCTGACGAAGTGAGGCAACTACAAACGTCAGTCGAACGATCTGGGTGTGGCATTAAAAAAGATTTTTCCTGTAAGGAAAGTCCCCAGATTCTAAGAAATAGAGCCTGAAATTGCGTAAAGTGATTGTCGCATAGAATAAGGCAGTAGGAGGACAATTTTGGCTATGTTGGATACCAAGGCCACGCAGGGCGACATTATCATTACGGTTCGCTGGCAATGTGCACAAATGTTGTCTTATTTTGAAGATTTTGGCCATAGTGGCAGTACTCATGGGCGAGAATTTGGCACGTGTTTGGAGAGTGTTTGGCAACAGTGGAAAGAAGTATGGTGAAGACATGCTTGATGTGGATTAAAGAACTACCTGGCAGTATGCAGCACCATTTAATTGGCGTAGTCACCAATGCAGTGCACAAAAACAATTTGGTGAGTTAATATAACAAAGTATCACTAAGTGACAACACAATAACCTTGCAACGGCGACACAATATCGATAACATAAGAAATGGCTCTAGAGTGACGAAAACTATGACAGTTTTGATCATTTCTAAACTGTCGCCAAACACGAGCAAACTACGGCGAACTCTGGAAAACTTCTGAGAATCATCAGAGAAGTCACAACGCACATCAAGCACAGTAACACCACATAAGACAGATCTCATGACAAACTTAGTGAAGAACTTGGTAAATTTTTATCGCCAAACTTCGCCAACACATTCCTTGTCTACGTGACAGCCGCTTATCGGGACACAAATGGACACTCCTTCAAACGTCTGTTCGAAGTGATAAAACAGTCTCAAGAGCGACAGATGTGAGGGAAGGCAAATCCATAAGGGAAGGTTTTCTAAGTCACACATTCCTAAAAATATTTTTCTGTGAAAAAAGCATTACTCTGGGTTCACAACATCCTGTTGCCACATTTGACAGTTTGGAATCTGCTAATGATGGCTGAGCTTGACCGATTTCCTAGTCACGTTCAAGAAACAAAAGGAGGCATGTCAAAATTAAGCAAATGGAATGAGCCCATTGACTGACAAGCCCAGACGTGCATTGCACTTCCTCTCAAACTCAGCCTGATCACCGTAAATGATCACTGAGCTGTTTTTCTATCTGTGCCTCAGAGTAGCCCCAACACAATAGAGGCTCAGCCACAGACCTTCAATGGCAACCAGTTGCGGAACTCCTGCATTAATTCTGTCCTGGTCTCTCGATGTCTTTAGCCCGGCAGTTTCTGCATTGTTAGAGCTCATGAATATTCAGAAAGAAGTCGGCCCTGTGAAAGACCAGCCAGAGTCACCGGCTATGTCCTTGGGCACACCCCCCGCCACACACCCCTCAGTGATTGGCAGGAGGCCAGTTCTTGCTGCCAGGCCTGCAGGTTCATTGAGTTCAACAAGGGACGTGGCTTTGACTGAAACTACGGCAGAGGTAGCGTGGCTTGATCTCCAGTGAGGGAAATGAGAAGGGAAGCAGATGTATTTCATTCAGAAAATCGGCCTCTCACTCTGCCTTTGTCCTCCTCTCCTGTTTTAGCCAAGTTTGAGTTCTGGTCTCTATTGAAACTGATAAGAAGGAAACATCAGACCAGTATGGTGCCAGGTACAGAATCCACATTTTATACGATGAAGAGTTGCGTATGTTCTGAGAATATCTGAGGACATGGAGGTCTCCTTGGTTAGGAATGTATTGAAACCAGGAGAGAACATACACACACACACACACACACACATCCAAGAACACACACACACACACACACACACACACACACACAGAATCAAACCAGAGGGAGGACACACACGCTCACACACACACATACACATACAGAGAAGAACCAAGGGTCCACACACACACACACACACACACATACACACACACACACACACACACACACATGCATACAGAGAAAACCAGGAGTGGATAGCTACACTCACACGCACACACACACACACACACACACACATGCAAAGAAACCTGCAGGACCACAAACACACACACACACGGGCGCGCACACACATATACACACACACACACACACTCTCTGTCACATACAGAGGCAGACCAGGAGTGGACACACACCGACATACACACACATAGACTCGCAAAACTGCAGGAGAATGCACACACACTCCTGCTGTTTTCCATTCGCTGAAATCAGCCTGCTGAAAAAGAAAGCCCCTGTCAGAAAATATATACGTCTGGCAGCTGGGCAGACTTTAAACCTCCGCTGGGATTTATGTAATGTGCTGTAGAGGACACGGTCAAAAGGCTGCCTGGGTTCCTCAATGTCACACAAACAAATGCTGATTGACCCTGGTATGCAGGCAAAAGTCAGGCCCTAAACAAAAATGTTTCAATGTCATTCTTCAGTTGAGATATTGTTCATCTGGACTGAAATTTCACATAATTTCCATCCCAGTTAATGATATTTAAAAGACAAAGGTACATATACTGTGCCTGTTCATTCCTGAAGTACAGCTTCCCCTGATTATGTTGAAGTTTCCTGAACAAACACATTTTTTTGCCTCACCACTTTGGTCAGGGATGCCTGACTGACAGTAGAATCAGGAGAGGTCAATCAACCGCTGAAAAACTCAATCAATCAAAATTTCCAGCAGCTATGACAGATGCCCTTAAGCAACAAATGTCACAAGGCTTAAAGGGAAATGCTGTTTTGGCTCATAAAAAGGGCTCTTTTTCTAAACACTCTTAAAGGGATTTACAGTAGTGATAGTGACAGTTTCCTTTAACAGCTTGTGGTGTTACAGAGAAAAACTAAACATTTATATCTCACCAGTACTGCGGATCAAGCACCAGTTTTGTAATAGTAATAGTTTCAATAATCATATTTAAAGAATTCAAATGTCTGACATGCACTACACTCCATAAGTATTTGGACAGCAATGACATTTTAAGGAGTTAAAATTCCTACAGTGGACTCCAAAACTAATTGACACCCCTTAGTCGCAATGCACAAACAATTCATTAAAACATTCTAAAAAGTATATTAATCGAGAAATACTGTACAATATTAATGTTCCAAAGTCATTGACTGATTTAATTAAAAATCAATTTCCTCCAAATGAAGGTTTCATCATTAATGGCAACCTAAAAGATTATCGTCAATAACGTCTTCCAAAATTAAACCAGGTATTAAATTTAAGTTTTCTCTAAGTGTTAAGGAATTATATTGAGCCATTGCATCACTTTCTGTTTCATTAAGGTATAAAAATGAGGCAACACACATTCAATATCCCTTTTTCATGCAACACCATCAAGAAAACAAAACATCTGCCGGTTCAAAAGAGGCAGATGGTCATAGACCTTGATCATAATGGCTATAAAAAGATTCACAAACAATAATACTCCTAATGTGATACTCTCCACATAGAGAATGGTCGCACATCCAAATAAACGAATCAAGACGGAATATAGATATACCTTTTATTGTAGGCAAACACTACAAAAAAAGAGCTAACGCGTTTTGGCTGAATCAAGCCTTTGTCAGAGCGTGATTCGTTTATTTGGATGTGCGACCATTCTCTATGGTGAGAGTATCACATTAATTGTTCTCTTTTGTGGTCGGCACTCCCTGTGGAACTCCTCTTGCTACAGCGCAACGTTTTTTTTCCCATTTTTTCATATTGAATACTCGTCTCTGTACTGTCAGGGCAATTCTAAAAAAATTCCAAAGACTGTTCAAAACATCAAGGGTAGAGGATGCAGCTGCATTCAGACCCCTAAGATGCTGAGGGTAGTGAGAGAAGCAACAAAATCCCCTAGAATCACTGTGAAGGAATTGCAGGCTTTAGTCGCATCTTGGAATCACCAGGTTTCAAATCGTACCATCAGGCGACACCTCCAGAACCGCAGACGCTTTGGAAGGGTTGCCAGAAGAAAGAAGAAAACCTTTTCTGTCCAGAGGACGCAGAAACAAACACTTTGAGTTTGCCAAGCGTCATTTAAATTATGACTGGAAAAAGGTGCTTTGGTCAGATGATACCAAAATTGTACATTTTGATCAGATGCAGCATCGGCATGTTTGACGTCGAAACAGAGATGCGTACGAGGAGAAGCACCTCATACCCACAGTGAAATATGATGGTGGGTCAGTCATGTTTTGGGGCTGTTTTAATTCAAGAGGTCCGAGGGAACTGGTCAGGATTAAAGGCATCATGGTTTCCAGTTTTCCACCAAGTATCAGGATATTTTGGCAGACAATCTGCTTGCCTCCGTCAGAAGGCTGGGACTTGGCCCTTGATGGACCTTACAACAAGATGATGACCCAAAGCGTACCTCAGGATCTGCACAGAAATGGTTCTGTGACAACAAAGTCAACATTCTGCAATGGCCATCTCATTCGCCAGACCTCAATCCAGCTGAAAACCTGTGGGCTGAGTTGAAGAGGGCAGTTGATAAACGCGAACCCAAGATTGTGAAGGATCTTGAAAGGATCTGCTCAGAGGAGTGGTCCAAATCCCCACAAATGTGTGCCTTAACCTCGTTAAACATTACAAGAAGACTGCATGCTGTTATCATTGCCAGAGATTGTTGTACAAAGCACTAAATGAAGCGTGACAATTATTATAAAACCTCGATTTTGTTGAAATTTATTTTGTATCGAATGATTGTTATGATTTTGGTTGTTTCGTCCAACGAAACATTAATAAAATAAAGTATTTCACAAAAGTTGGTATATGTCATTTCTCTATAATTATATTGTTTATATATTTTTTGTATTGTTTGTCCATTGCCAATCAGGGGTGCCAGTAATTTTGGAGCTCACTGAACATTGTCTATTAAATATGGATGTAAAAAACCCTCATACTGCCGCACAGACAGCCTGCTTTAATTTCAGGGTTTGCAAAATTTCACGCCAGTGTATCAATTATCAAACTTCTTAAAAAAATTGTCGCTGCCTAAATAGTAAGGGACCTCACCATAAAATTTACCTCTGCTGATACATAACTTAGCTTTGTAGCAGGTAGCCACTTTACCACACCGCGTGTCTCTACCTAAGGCATTACCAAGGTGCTTTCTGATGCCATCAGTATCAGCTTCACGTGGATGCCAACTAACACGAGCTACCAACGATTTGGCAATGCGACCTGTGCTGTTACTAGCCAAGTCACACCCCGCTATCCCTCCCTCCTTGCCCTGGGGACAGAACAGGGCCTGTGTACACAGGGGAGATGGATAGGCTTCCAAGAAAAGAACAAGGCGAAGAAAGAAAAGAAAGCAGTCCAACATGTTTTTTTTCCCTCTTCGTTTGGCAGCACAGGGCAACATCGAGCAGAGCCTCTTCTGAGCGAAGCACGAGGACAGGATACCGACCGCACCACCAGACATGTCACAGCTGTTATGGGTTACCATGGTAACAACAGGCCAACAAAAACAAAAAACAAACCAAACAAAAGAAGGAGGAGGTAGTAGTTCCACCCAATATCTGAGCCGCCTGAAGGGATGAACCTGTCGGTGCCCGATCACCCAGCAGGGGTCACCAGTTTTGCCAACAAAACTTATCCATCCTTGGATGAAGGTGGAGAGCCTGCGCCTCGCCCAGCTGAGCTGATGGCCACAGACAAAGCTGGCGCCAACTGTACAGTATTTGTATTGAAACAAAACAAAACACAAATGGCGCTCACTCAATAATCCACGCCTACTTTCTGAAAATGCTGACACTTGTCCAGACTAGCCTTTGCATCGTTTTTGGACACGTTTCAATTGCTAGGCACTTAGCTCCTTCCCAACCATATTTCGAAATCGTAAACTAGGTTAGGTCAACCAAAGGCAAGTTTTTTTTTAAATTAAATCTAGAATCTGGAATAGTGCTGAGAATAACTATGAGCAGAACCTTATGTCTTCACAAAGTTCAAGAAGAATAAAAACATCATAATTCAGAATCCAACAAAAAAACAAAAACAGATTCCTAGCCTTGAAATGCCTATAATCAACAACTATTGTAAAATGTAAACAAATGTAGAATATTTTGTATCAACAAGCATATATATTTGTACACAGGGATGTTGATTCCACAGAAACACTGTCATAAATATCTGCTTTGAGAAGCTCAATATGTACTGCTTTAGCAGTGTCTCGTACAAACACACACAGATGAAAAATAATGTGAGTAAAAACACAACAGATGCTTCTGCTCATTTTCCGGGTGTGGTTTGGGTCTGTGCACCCCCTTAACGGCGGAAAGGTCACAGCATATCAATGCAGTTATTCTGTGTGATCACCTTTTTTTAAGGTTATTTTTTGAGGATTTTTTCCTTTATTTGATAGTTATACAGCGGAGAGAGACAGGAAAACTGGGGAGAAGAATGGGGAAGACATGCAGCAAATGACACGAGCCGGAATTGAACCCAGGTCACCACGGGAAGGATACAGCCTTTATGGCGTGCGCACTTAGACCGATGAGCCACCAGGGTACCCCTGTCCTACCATAATGGGAATGGGCTTTTCCAGTGAGGGCAACAGGGGTGACATAATGGTTCAGTGATTATGAAAGTCATCCTAAGCATAGGGCACCACCTTCACAGTCTCCAGATCTCAATCCAGCTGACTTCATGGATTGTGGAACAAGATTGTGGAACAATGTGCTTAACATTGCCACCCATAACCATCAGGGAAACACCCAATGAGGGAATAACTCTTGGAGGAAAGGTATTCCATCTCACAAGTTAAGTCATACACTAACAGACTATGTCAAAGTGTGTTGAAGCTTATCAAGCAGAACTGTGGAGGGGCCACATCTTACAAAGACTGTTCATGTTTCTTTGTCCATTAATTTGTCACCTGTCTGTATTTATTGACCCAGAGATTATTTTTAGAGTCAGAGTTCTGTTGTCAGACCAAGCCTCTGTTTGTCCCTGTCGGAGAGCTGTGACTTGAGACCGCGGTTTTTAGCTATTGACGTTCTTCTCTTTGACAAATGTTGCCATATTTTTTACTCGGTTCTTCTCACCACCTTTAATCGTTTTGACTGGTGTTGATGCTTTTTTTTTTATCTGTGGGGTAGATAATTCACAGTAAAGGCCATTTACTGGGAATTCTCCCAATACTTTGAAGCACATTCCCTTTAACTGAAGCAGTATAATCCAGTTCTACTCTATTCTGAGATTAAGTCTGACACACGGCTTTCATATCAGACAGATGTTTGTCTTAACACTGCATGGGGCTCCTGGTTACTAAAAATAATTTCAATTGTATGTTGGAACCAGTTTTCAAACCCTCCCTCACCCGCATAAAATGAAACTCAAATCGAAGGCTTTTTACGCCAACACAGTCTGCCACCCTTTTTGGAACCTGTTTTTCAGGTACCAGTCGACCAAAACCATCTCTGTGAAAAAAAAAACAAAATTGTGGGAGAAATATTCATATAGATGAGGCTGGAAGGTACTGAATGTACTGATATAAATTCTTGCACGCAGCTACATACACAAATTATGACAGGCCGCGTAGGCCATAATCCTCCGCTACACTCTCTCACGCATTATCAAAGCCTCTCTCACACAGATTATTAAACTCTCTTCTGCTCATTTACACTTCAAACTCTCTCAAGCACCATCAAACTCTCTCTCATCCACTATCAAACTCTCTCACGTGCAATCAAACTACCTTTCGTGTATAACCTGACTCTCAAACACCATCAAACTGTCTCTAATGCACTATCAAACTCTTTTTCACATGCTATCCAATTCTCTCACGCATTATAAAACCTCTCTCACATACTATTAAACCTCTTTCATGTATTAACAGACCACTGTCACGCACTATCAAAATCTCACACCCTAACAAACTCACAGTTTCATAGTGCATAAAAGGGAGTTTGAAAGTGTGTACAAAAAAGTTTGATTGAGCGTGAGAGAGAATTTGATAGTAAGAGACAGAATCATGGCTGACACAGTCTCTCATACACACACGCTCACATACAGAAACTAATGCAGGCCTGCACTCACACATATACATGCTCACCAGTGCACGTATGGACACATAAACATTCACACAACAGGAGACAATCAGAGCATCTGCAGTCCAGAGCAGATATAAAATTTAATAGTGCTCTCCATCTCCATCTCTGCCCCACAAAGGAATGGTAAACCCCTTTGAACAATGGCCCATTGTGACTGAAATGCAACACAGCCAGGTTTTCAAACCCATAAAGACAAAAAGAGGTGCTCTCCATCTGACAGAATTCTACATAAATTATGACAATGAAACTAAAACCCAACAGATCCCTGTCCCCGTGCTGTTAAAGCTGAACGTTCTATCTCTCCACTGCCAAAACAAAAACATATTAATTCACCAATGAAGAACAACTGAAGAGTTTGTTTCCAAAGCGTAATAAGTGCCAAAATTACAAAAATTGAAATAATACCATAGAGCGATAGCCCTGTGCTTCTTACACATGGGGCAAAAATCCGTTTTTAGAAATTCACACTATAAGGTGTATTTTTTTTTATGGTCAAAGTTTGTGTTTTCTATAAAATGCAATAGGCGCCAACACAGAAAAAGCTGATTTACCCAAAATGAGTAAAATGGATATATTGTGTTTTGGAAACAAACTCTTCAATTGCACCCTTTCAATTTTGGGCACCAGCGTTTTTTGGCCAAAATTTTATCATGTTTGGTTATAACCATTTGAATTGCATATTTGTGGTGTAACACCAAAAAGGACTATACTATTTGCCATGTCCCACGTTAAAATCCGAATCTTGCTGCGTTTGGAAAGTAAAAAAGACAAAAAAAGGGCAGGAGTTGGACATCTGCCTGAGTGCAACGGAGCTGTATTGATAAGCAGAACAGTGAACCTACCCATGTGACCCTGCCCCTTAAAATGGAGACCCAGATATGAGCATTGTTCGTATCTCCAGGCCTCCTAAGCACTCTGCCACCACCCCTGTCACATGTTCATGCCCTTGGCCGCCTTACTCATTATGATCTACACAGTAGAAATAAAAAGGTCAGTTCCCCTTTCAATACCAGAAAGCTTTACTGAAAAGGTTTCACCAAAACTTTTTTATAGGAACGCAAAGCTTTCCTGAAAGTGAGAGTTTTACGGTAAACCAGAGGTTTACCAAAATGAAAAGAATTACTGAAACACAAGGTTGTGTTGAAACTCAAGCCTTACCCAAGGCTTCACTTCAGAGCCAAAATTTATAGCCAAACACAACTGCATGGTTGGAATACCAGCCTGGAAGATCAACACAGTGTTATGGCTTGTGAGGTGTGCGTGTTGTTTGGACTTTTCTTTGCGGCTCTCATCCCGGGACGATATCGTATTCCTGAGCAATCGAATTCTTTACCCAGCTGGCTGATTGAGCTGGGGTGGCACTTTCCCAGACTCGATATAAGCAGGAAGTCCGGCACGCCCCCTTCGCTAGAGTGCCTGTTTTTAGCTTCGCACTATAGCCGAAGCTATCTGTAGTCAGGTTTTGTATACTTTCTATCTTCTAATTATTGGAATTTCTTCTCCCTTTTTCTATCTCGCTTTGCTTCCGTGGTTCGGACCATACAACGTCCTTTGGAGGCGTGAGAACTTTCGTTTGGTCTATATTATTCTCTGTGTTTGTACTGTGTCCGTGCTACTCTCTTTCTCTCTGGTCGCTGCACTTGGGCTCCGTATTCTACCAGTCATTACAGAAAACTCTAGCCAACATGGAGTTGTCACCAACGGCCGTGTTAGAGAAAATTGTGGCAAACCAACAAGCTGTTCTCTCTGGTTATGGCAAGGGTCTTTCTAGCCTGAACAATCAACAGGCAGAGTTGGCGGAGAGAGTCAACCTTCAGGCGAAAGCAATGGAGAGACAGGAGAATGTTCTGTTAACTCTCAATGAGAGTATTAGATCCTTGTCCATGCAGATCACACAAAATGTTGCACAAGCACAATCCGTGCATCTTCCCCGAGAGCCAAAGCTTCAGTTACCCCCAAGATATGGAGGTGAGGCAGGAAGATGTAAAGATTTCATTGCCTAATGTGAGATATTTTTTAAAGTGCAGCCTTCACGGTTCGTGAATGAAGAGTCTCGGGTTTCATTTATTTTATACCTGTTAACCGACAGCACTCAATTGGGTCGGCCCACTTACGGCGCCGTGGATTATTTTACGGATGCAGAGTGGGCTAGGAGACATTCCATTCCCATCCACCCTCTTTTACATTCACGCTCTGTTACATCTTTGGACGGTCGCCCGCTGGGAACTGGATTTATAACCAAAGTTTCTGAATCATTGACTATGTTCATTTTTTTTGGTGGCTATTCTGAGGAGGTTCGGTTTTTTTTATTACAGTTCCCCTGTCTTCCCTGTCGTTTTAGGATACTCTTGGCTACGGGATCATAGGCCTCATATCATTTGGGGAAGTCAGGATAACCCGATTGTCTAGTGGGGCACTGATTGTAGGTCCCACTGTCGGGAGAGTTTGGCATGTCATCACGCGCATCAACCTATGGGGGATGCTGATGCCTGGAGTGATTCTGAGGAGTTTGGCTCACACAACCCTCCTAATCTACAGAAAGGGGCAGAGGAGGGGTTGGAGTGGGATCCTCAATTTGACTGGTGGCAGCCAGTGGAGGATTGCTATTCAGAGGATTTCTCGGACTCGGAATCTGACACAGAGAGGGCAGGTTCCGAACAAGGTGAGAATTTGGGGGCTGCTCTGAACTTTTGTCTGCCTCCTAATGTTCCTGACGATTATACTGATCTCGCAAAGGTTTTTAGCAAGCAACGGGCCTCGACTTTACCTCCTCGATGCACGTTCGATTGTGAGATCAATCTCCACCCAGGTACCCCTCCCCCCAGGGGTTCATTATACTCGCTGTAAGGGCCTGAGTGAAAGGCCATGCAAGAATATATTCAGGAGGCTCTGACTAATGGATTTATTCGGCCCTCCACGTCTCCAGCCGGAGCAGGGTTCTTTTTTGTGGGCAAAAAAGATGGTGGCCTGAGTCCCTGTATTGATTACAGCGGCTTGAATAATATCACTATTAAAAACCGACACCCACTTTTATTGATGAACTCTGAATTTGAACGGCTGCAGGAGGCATTGTTTTTTACCACGCCAGACCTCCGGAATGCTAATAACTTGGTTCAGATCCGGGAGGGGGGACGAGCGGAAAACGGCATTTAATACGTTTGACGAGTACTATGAATATTTGGTCATGCCATTCGGATTGGCTAACGCCCCCTCTGTGTTCCAGGCACTCGTTCATGACGTCCTCTGAGAGATGTTGGAGAGATTCATCTTTGTTTACCTTGACAATATTCTGATTTTCTCTTCAACTCTCTCAAAGCATTAACAACACGTCAGACAAATGCTTGAGGCACTCCTCAAAGCCAAGCTTTTTGTCAAGGCTGAGAAATTCGTTTTTTATGCCAAGACAGTTTTGTGTCTTGGCTTCATTGTTTCGGAAGGGTCGGTCGACATGGATCCGGACAAGGTGGCAGCGGTCAGGGATTAGCCTGCCCCTCAAAACTTCAAGGAGATTTTGTCTCAGCGCCTCCTTCATGGCAAAAAGTTGCACCCAAGCGCTTACTTCTCCCCGTCGTTGTCGGCAGCCAAACGGAATTACAGCATTAGTGACCGGGAGTTGTTGGCTTTCAAGTTGGAGTTAGAAGAGTGGCGCCATTGGTTGGAGGGGGCTGAACATACGTTTGTGGTTTGGACGGATCATAAAAATTTCCAATGCATTCAACAGACTAAGCGACGTAATTCTCGGCAGGAGCGATGGTTGTTGTTTTTCAACCAATTTAACTTTACGTTAACCTATCGCCCAGGGTCTAAATACATCAAGCTTGCCGCGTTGTCATGGATTCACGACCGCTCCCGTCGGGACCCCATTCCTGAGCCGGTTATCCCGGCAGCTCAGATTGTGGGTACCATTCAGTGGGACGTTGAATCTGTTGTGCGGGAGGCATTGAGAAATGATCCCGGTCCTGGTGGGTAGCTACCGGGCTGTTATTTTGTTCCTTTGGCAGTGTGGTCCCAAGTCAAGTTCTCCAGTGGGGACACTCTTCCCACCTGGCGGGTCACCCAGGGGTTCATTGGACCAAGCAGTTCTTGGCCCGACGTTTTTGGTGGCCCAGTATGATTGAGGTCATCTGGGAGTTTGTAGCGGCGTGCTGTATCTGCACTAGGAACAAGACTTCCCACCTCCCCCCCTCTGGTCTGCTGCAGCCGTTGCCCATCCCTAAGAGCCTGTGAAGCCATATCCTCTTGATTTTGTTACGGAGCTTTCTGTTTTGAAAGACAACACGGTCATCCTGGTCGTAGTTGCCCATTTTTCCAAGGCCGCCCACTTTATCCCACTGCCCAAGCTACCTTCGGCATGGGAGATAGCCCTTCTTGTTGTGAACCATGTTTTCCCGCTGCAAGGCCTCCCTCAAGATGTGATTTCTGACCAGGGCCCTCAATTTACGTCCAAATTCTGGCGTGTGTTTTGCAACCAATTGGGGGCTACCGTGAGCCTTTCAATTTTTTTATGAAAGCCTTCACAGGTTGGAGAGCCTCTGGCCATCTTTACTTCTGAGAGACTCAGCCTCTCTAAGACATCCCTTTTATAGCCAATCATGTTACACACCTGATGCCAGTTAACTTAATTACTTGCTAAATGCTCTTTCGGCTGATTCTCTTATATATTAATTGCTTTTTCAGCCCTTTTTTGCCCGTGTCCCAACATTTTTGAGACCTGTTGCAGCCAGAAAATTTGATATAAGCTCATTTTATGGATAAAAATGTAAAATGACTCAGTTTCAACATTTGAATTGTTATCTATGTTTTATTGTAAATAACATATTGGCTCATGTGATCTGAAAGTCACTGCATTTTCATTTTATTCACAATTTACACTTTGTCCCAACTATTTTGGAATTTGGGTTGTGTTTTAGCTGAAAGGTGTGTGGGTCGTGGGGCTCAGTTTTTCGTCAACTGGGAAGGTTATGGTCCTGAGGAGCGGTACTGGGTCCCTTCTCAGGATATCCTGGATCCTACCCTTATCTCTGAATTCCGTGCGCGTGGCTCTCTGGGAACTTCTGGGGCTGTTCCCTGGGGGGGGGGGGGGGGCCTGTCATGGTTTGTGAGGTTTGCGTGTTGTTTAGACTTTTCTTTGCGGCTCTCATCCCGGGACGATATCGTATTCCAGGACTATCAAATTCTTTATCCACCTGGCTGATTGAGCTGGGGCGGTCCTTTCCCAGGCTCTATATAAGCAGGAAGTCCGGCACGCCCCCTTTGCTAGAGTGTTGTTTTTACCTTCGGACTAATGCCAAAGATATCTGTATTCAGGTTTTGTATGACTTTCTAACTTCTAATTATTGGAGTTTCTTCTGATTTTTTCTATCTTGCTTTGCTTCCTTGGTTCGCACTATTATATGTCTTTTGGAAGCACGAGTACTTTCGTTTGGTCTATATTATTCTCTGTGTTTGTACTGTGTTCGTGCTACTCTCTTTCTCTCTGGTTGTTGCACTTGGCCTCCGTATTCTACAGGCCATTACACGCAGACAGATCTGAAGAGGTGATGGACTGGCAGGGTTCATCTTTGTGATTAAAAGTGCAGTGCTCACCCTCTTTGAACAACAGAGAATCAAAACAAACTGCAAATATATATTTTAATTTGATATCCAAGCTAGCCGCCTTTTGCCTAATATTCATCCAGGGAAAAACATGGTAACCTCGTTTAAACCTCCACTATCTGTAGGCCCAGACAGCAGGGAACTCACAAGAACCCCAGAGTCAGCCTAAATTCGTAACATCACAATAGAAACCCATTCCGTGCAGAAAGGACCCTGAACAAAGGGTTCTAAGCACGAAGGAGGAAGTGATGTTTCGTGCTAAAAACGCAGCACACGGCAACATAGAGACATGTGACATAGAGTGTGTGGCAGCTGATTTCAACCCTGAACAAATGCCACATTCTTTCCTAGAAGAAATCCACAGCATTAATCAATCTGCATGTTCCCAAACTGTGAGAGTGAGATCTCAATCCCATCCTCGGCACTCTCTGAGCAGTTGGCTGTTTTCTATGCATCATCCTCTCTTACTAGTCCAATTAAAGCAAGAGACATTAAGAGATGGCGGGCAGTCTAGGTCTCCTTTAAAGTTAGATAAAAGCACTGGACAAGCTCTCGCCTTGTGGCATTGGTACAGGAGTGGAGTGGTTACAGAAGGATTTACTGCACTTAACATCAGTGGGTGCCACCTCAGCCAGTTTTGCTTCTGGAGTCAGCTAAAGGGGAAGTTTTGGCGAGGCTGTTGACCTTTTTTTCTTCTTCTTTTTAAAAAAATTGCGTGAAGGGAAAGAGAAGGGGAAAAACACTATGGCAAAAATAGTTCTCAGTTTCTACAAGCCGAGAAGTCAGAAGACTCAGTGAGGCCTCTAAGCGGAACGAAGCAGAGTGAGGGAGAATAGTGTTTTTATTTTTGGTTTCACTCACTGAGTTTCTCTTGCAGTGGGTGATGTAGAATTTTGTTAATAGAAAAATACACCAATCAACCACAATTATTAAAAATGACAGCATGGATGATCTCATGACGATAGCACCTGCTGAAGGGTGGGTGATATATTCGGCAGCATGGGAACAGCCAGTTCTGGAACTTGGAAGCAGGAAAAAAGTGTATGCGAAAGGATCTGAGCGACTTCGATATGGGCCAAATTCTGATGGCTGGAGGACTGGGTATCTACAAAATGGCAGGTTTTGTGAGGTGTTCCCGATATGCAGTGGTTGATACACACAAAAACTGATCCAAGCAAGAGCAGCTGGCGAACCCGCAACAGTGCCATGGGCGCCCAGGCGTCACTGATGTGTGTGGGGAAAGGCTCACCTGTCCTGTCTGGTGCGATCCTTCATCCTTCATGCGTCTAGCAGCCCAAACGATTGCGCATTCAATAACTAATATTTTCAACTTGTCATTATTGACGGGGACTATTCCCAGTGTATGGAAAGCTGCTCATGCTTTTTCCATTATTTAAGGGTGGTGATCCCAGTTCAGTGAACAGCTACTGACCTATCTCAAAATTGCCTTGTCTGGATAAGATTTTAGAATCTCTCATGAAGCAACAACTTTGCAGCTTTTTAACTTTCAACAACATTTTAACTTCACAACAATCTGGCTTCAGGCCTGGTCATAGCATCATTCCAGCAGCCTCAGTGGTTATAAATGATTTGGTATCATCTGTGGATAATAAACAAAAACGTTTTTGATTCATCAAAAGATTTTGATACAGTAGACCACTTTATTTTATTAAAAAAAGTTGTTCTCCATTGGTGTTGATTGTGATGCATGCTTGTGGTTCCAGGACTACCTCTCTCATAGAACACAAGCTATTATGTTTGGGGATGCGAAGTCTCAATTTTTAAAGTGACGAAAGGAGTACCCCAAGGATCCATACTTGGACCAATTTTATTCACCATCTATCAATAATATTGCAAATTGCAAGGCTCATTTTTATATAGATGACATTGTGTTGTACTCCTCTGCACCAACGTGTGACCAGGCCCTTATCTACTTGCAATTGGCTTTAAATCTTATTCAACACGCACTAGCTGATCTGAAACTTGATTTAAATACTGATAAAACTAAGTTCATGTTTTTTTTTGCATGGAATGCAATTATGCAAAATGACTCAATTTTCTCTGTGACTGGTGCTAAAATTGAGCAAGTTCAGTCTTACAAATATTTGGGTATCTGGCTTGATCATGACTTTTCCTTTAAAACACATGTCTAACTTGTCCAAGAAAATTAGAAAAAATTTTAGATTCTTTACAGAAACAGGTCTTGTTTTTCTTTAGGCAGTAAGAAGAGGATTGTCCAGACAATAGTCTTACCTTCATTTGACTATGGGGATGTCCTTTATATGCATTCCGCTGTTAGTATTTTAAGACCTTTGGACGTAATCTATCACAGCGCTCTGTGTTTTATCACTGGTGATGGTTTCAGCATTCATCACTGTGTTTTATATAGTTCATTAGGGTGGTTTTCATTTCAGTTTAGAAGGAAGCTCCATTGTATTTTATTTATTTATAAAGCATTGCTTGGTAAACTTCCTTCTTATCTTACTAGGCTTTTGTCCATCAAAATCAGAAGACAGCATGTCAGATCGCAAAGGTGGATTTTGTTAGAGTCACCCAGGACTAGAACAAATTTGGGCTGTTCTGCTTTTAGCTCATTTTTACCCTGTGTTTGGAATAGATGCCAAGACTCTCTGAAGCTTGGTTGTCTCAGTCCCTATGATTCTTTCAAGAATCGACTGTGGGTGATGTTACTTGAGGTGGCCAGTGTACTTGCCTTTAGTTTTAACTTGGGACTTGTTCTCTGTCCTTTGTACTTGTATATTTTACTTATCTTATTACTTTCTTTTTTATTTTTAATTGTATTTTAAAGTTTGTTTTCCTTTAGTCTGCAATTGTTGTATGAAATTGCGTGAATTTTACTGTGCTCTGTGTTGTTAACTGACTTTGTAATTGTTTTATTGTATTCAGGGCTCCCCTGAAAAAGAGATCTCTGTCTCAGTGGGACTTCCCTGTAATAAAGAAAAATAAATAAAATAAGAGCTCGTGTAGCACAAATTACTAGAAAAGTTATTGCTGGCTATGATACAAAGGTGTCAGAACACATAATACATTGCGGCTTTCAGTGTATTCGGCTGCCTGGCCACAGACCAATCAGAATGTCCATGCTGGCCTTTATAAGCCACCAAAATTGCCTGTAATGGGCATGTGAGCGTCAAAACTAGACCATTGAGCAATGGAAGAAGGTGTCCGGGTGTGATGAATCATGTTTTCTTTCACATCACGTGGATGGCTGAGTATGAATGCGTTGTTTACCGGGGGAAGAGGAGACACCAGGATGCACTATGGAAAGATGCCAAACAGGCTGAGGCAGTGTAATGCTTTGGACGATGTTCTGCTGGGAAACCTTGTGTCTCGGCATTTGTAGGGATGGTAGTTTGACACAAATTACCTACCTAAACATTTATTGCAAACCAAGTACACGCCTCTATGGCAACAGTATTCCCTGACGGCAGCAAACATTGCTGCCAGATTGTGAAATTATTCAGGAAAGGAATGAGGAACATGACAAAGGGATCAAGGTGTTAACGTGGATTCCTAATTCTCCAGATCTAATTCAAGTCCAGCATCTGCGAGATATGCTAGAAAAACAAATACAATCCATGGAAGGCCCACTTTACAACTTACAAGACTTAAAGGATCTACTGCAAATGTCTTGGTGGCAGATATATCAGGAGACCATCAGAGGTTTTGTGAAGTCCATGTCACGACGGGTCAGGACTGTTTAGGTGGCAGGAGGGGGACCTACACAATATTAGGCAGGACCTTCTACTGTTGTGGCTGATCGGTGTATGTGCTTAACTGAGGCTGCAAATTCACTCTCTGTAGACCAGTGTACTACTGTGATGACAACTGGTTTAAATGTAGCTTATATTAAAGTAAGTTGAAGAACAATTCCACCCCTAAGCTCCACTCCATTCACCTGCCAATTACCCAACATTCCAATTTATATCGCCCCAATTCTACTTTCTTCCCTGTCTAGTCTGATGTTTCAAACCCCGCAATCCTTTCTTCTTCTTCCTCTGCCCTCTCTCCGCTACAGGAACCTCTGGAGACTAGAAAAGCAACTGACTCAGAAAAAAAGATGTTGTCCCCAAAAGGAGTCTCTCCTCTTGGGGCTCCTACCCAAAAGTGTCCAATCATATTCCATTCTGTCCAACATCAGATTCCATCCGACTGCAGTCCGTACAACCCAACTCCAGTCTGTGAGACATAACATTCCATTCTTGGAATTACTGCTGGCCGTTTCTCCCTTTTACAATGTCATAAAGTGTCACGATGATGGTCCATCTGAAAAATTATCATACAAATGAAACAAAATCGAATCAAATGCCGTTTTTTGTTCATTTCAACAAACCATCCTGCAACATCTCTGATGCCTGGTCTTACTTCATAGGAAGGTGGAATTATACGTTGTACTCATCCAACAAATCAGATACGTACCTATTTTGTAAAATATTTCATGATTTGATATCACCTCAGTACTTAATATGGTAGAAGCAAGAAGACGTTATTGTGGGGTTTTAATATGTTTTTTAACAACAGACTTTCATTCCAGTAGTTAAACTGTTACTAAGGTGAGCATATATTGAAATAAGAGGAGACAAGCCGGCGAACAAAAAAACGAGCCATTTCTGTCTGTCTGACCGGCTTCCCTCCCTTGCTTCAGGTCGCGAGAAACCGCAGCACAGGGCGCTTCTGGTCGTGTGCCTTTAAATAGTTCTGACGCCGCATGTGCCGATGTTAACGCACACTGAACAAACACCACGACCCCTCCCTCGCGCGCGTCATCGTGAATTTGTACGGACACCCTTACCTCCCCCCTCGCGCGAGTTCGCGCTGGCGCTCTCGCTCTCTGAGACAAAAATGCGCTATATGTATATTTGGTGTTTATGAAAACATAAAACATTGCCTTATGAGGCCTGAGAAACGCTTTGGATGTTTTAGTTCAATTAACGGCAAAATCGAATCGTATTCCAATGTATATACACAGTGTTCTTTTTTTAATTCTCTCTCCCTTTCTTTGACCCTGGGTTTGCTATGACATCAAACCACAATGCACCGCACTGTTTGCAGTTTATCAAATTCTCCATGGCAATAGGCGCAAGCACAGCCCCTTATTCAAATATACCGGAAGAAAACGTCATTTCTGTCCAATCTGACCGCTCTGAAATGACATAATGGAATTCAGAAGGATAGAAAAGCCAGGGACTGCCCACCCCCGCTAACAGAGACCGTCTCACGCGCGGAGTGAATCACAGCTCAAGGATTTGGATTGTGGGTTTTTTGCGCGAACAGTTAGTGCTTACTTTCTAAGTAAATTACGTGTCATTGTTTACATAAATATATGACAACGGGGTCTAATAACTTTATCTGAATACGGAACAGGAAGTGGGATAAAAACTCTTGAATCAAAGTCAAAAGACTTTAGTGCTACAAACTGAAACTTGTTGGAAACGAGGAAGTGTTGCTCACTAGCTAACCAATAAGCTAAGGAAACCTAAAAGAAATATTTGAGAACATTTTTTTTTTCACTGACTTGGCGGACTGCTGAACAACAAGTTCTATCTGGAGCTGTAAGCTCAATTCACCCCTACATGCGTGAGGGGTTAGAATGGAAACGCCCTTCTACCATGATGATGTGTTGAATATTTCTGGGGGAATCACAAGCGCTTACTCTTTTGACAGGATGATGAAAAAGGATATGAGTTTGAACCTCACCGACCCAAGTTCAAATCTAAGACCGAATCTCAGGGACGCTGAGGGGATTCTCAACTCTCCGGACCTTGGACTCTTGAAACTGGCGTCTCCGGAACTGGAGAGACTAATTATTCAGTCTAACGGCATGGTCACTACGACCCCTACCTCACAGTTCCTCTTCCCGAAGTCTGTGAGCGATGAACAGGAGTTCGCGGAGGGCTTCGTGAAGGCGCTCGAGGACCTGCACAAGCAGAATAAGTTGATCGGCGGCACGTGCGCACCGAACAGCGGCCTGGACCTCAGCACGAGCGCTGCACCAGGTACGGCGCACACGGACCTTCCCGTATACACCACCCTGAATAGCTACGGAAACAGTCCCTTGGGGACTACGGTGAACTACTCTACGGACACTGTTCCCTTCCCACCGCCTCCTCCGAATGCATTGGGTGCGCAGCAGCAGGTGCAAACACGCCTTCAATCCCTGAAGGACGAGCCACAGACTGTCCCCGACGTACAGAGCTTCGGTGACAGCCCGCCCCTATCGCCAATCAACATGGACACGCAGGAGCGCATCAAGGCGGAGCGCAAAAAGCTTCGGAACAGAATCGCTGCGTCCAAATGCCGAAAGCGCAAACTGGAAAGAATATCGCGGCTAGAGGACAAAGTTAAGACTTTAAAGACTCAGAACACTGAACTGGCCTCCACCGCGAGTTTGCTGCGGGAACAAGTTGCTCAGCTGAAACAGAAGGTCATGAACCACGTAAACAATGGATGCCAACTCTTACCGCACCAAGTTCAAGCTTACTGAAGGAGTCTTTCACCTGATCCACTGGGACCTGTTTTAGCGCGATAATTCCGGACTCATAACTGCGTTATTAACTCTGTAGGCCTACGGGGGACTATTTCAAATGCTGTCTTTTAAAGACACTATATAGCTTAGAACGGCTACACCAAGACCCCCATTGCTCTCCTCTCACGAGACAAGTGGGTCGGTTCCATGTTTTCTAGTTTGACAGTAGTCTTGCTGAATTTTGAATTAATCTGAAAAGGGATAGAAGTATTTGCATGTTGTTGTGACAAACTCGATGAATAGCCTACCAACAATCATCTGGGTGTCATTGAGCGCATGCCGTTTACATGTATGTTTGACTCGTTTACAAATTCGTATGAACAGATAAAATGTATATTTTATACAAAGCTCAAACTGTACAGTGTTCTATTACAGTGTTTAAAAACTTAGCAGATGGTTTTATGTTTAATGTATTTGTGTGTGCCATTCTTTTTTCACATTCCATATACATATTATATGTATATATTCATCTTAAATAAGGCGTTGGACAAGTGAATAAAAATCTTGATGAATTTTACCGCCTTGTGATTTTTATGTTTATATCCGCTATTTGTCTGAGGAGTGTTGGAATTCGGAAAGGGTTACACGATGTTTCATTGCTGCTGGGAAGCGGCAAACCGGTTATGGAGTGCTGCATAAGCTATTAATCTCGCCTAAAAGCGTTTATGAAACGAAGACCAGTTAATGTCAACCTTGATCAATGTTTGTGAGCTTGGATGGATGAAGTGCTTGCATTCAAATCAAAGTCTTATGACATTTCTGTGGTCACTGTGGAAAATTAAGCCTGATGTGGAAGTTTTATTTGTCTCACAATGAATAATACATTGGCTCTATTTTCACGACTCTCAGGTCATGGATATGACAACTGTGTTACAAAAATAATACTTAGATTAATCACTACATTTAAACCTCCTGCTTAATATTGGGTAGGTCCCCCTGCTGGAAACAGTTGTTAAACTGATGTCCTATAGAATACTCAGGATTTCCCAGCAGAACATTTCTCAGTTCCCTTCACCAGCGTGTACTCCTAAGGTGCATCCCAGTGCCAAGTCTCCACCAGGTAACCACCGCGCTCACACTCGGCCGGAGCGTAAAATGTAAAAGGGATTCGGAAATTTTGGACCAGGCAACCTTCTGCAATTGTTCCGAGGCCCAGACCCAGCACTTATTTGCCCATTGAAGAAATTCTTGGCGGTGGAATAAGATTATAATGGGCACTCCGGCTGGTCTGCATTAAAGCGCTGTACACATCTGGGGTGTGATGCACGGTGTTTTTGTGACACATTCCTCGCGAAAATATCATTATAATTTCCTGTGACTCGTAGCCTACAACAAAATGCCCTCTATTGTTTCGGAGCAAACGGGATAACCACCGTTGCCTTTGGGCATTCATGAGACTTGGGCGCCCAACACTCTGTCACTGATTTGTGGTTTGTCCCTCTTTGGACTACCGTTTGTAAGAACTCACAACTGCTGCCTGGGAGCACCCCTGATACCTTGCTGTTTCTCAAATGTCTTGACCCATTTTCTGGGATTGTCCGTTTAACCATCTTCAAAGTCTTTCAGGTCCCTCTTCTCCCGCATCCAACACGTCGAGAACCAACTGTTCGCTTACTGCTAAAGGTCTGTCTCCAGACCTTCATATGCGCCATTGTTGCGCACAATCTACTTAATTCGCTTCAACTGTTGGAAGCATTAATGTTTGGTTCATCGGCGTGCGTCTCTGCATTAGGATGTGATGTAATTTAATGGTTAAGAGTGAAGAGTTAACGGAACGAAAAAGTAATTAATCGTAGGAAGAAACCTTGTATTTATAAGATATATGGCTGTTGTAAACAATAAATTGCTTGTGTATTTCCTGCAATAGATTTCGCCCAGGAACAGATCGAACAGATCTTTGCTTTAAAATGTTAGCATTCCAACGTGGACGAAAGCTTCTTCGGGATAAGTTTTGGGACTACGGAGATTTATTTCGGGTATTGTGAGACCTAAAGCGTCGGTTTTACCGACGCAAATTGGCCTCACAAAGTTTACGGACTAATATGGGTCCATCAAATGCAGTCGCTGTATTCAAACGTAAGGAACTTCAGGCCTATTTTAAATTCTAGTGGATATGCCAAGGTTTCCAACAATCACATATGTCTGGCTTAATTACAGGAAAATGCGTATAGAAAATTTATATACATGTTCTGGATATTTTGCTTTTGATGTAATGACGTGGCCATAAAACATGGCATCCTCGGTTTGAGTATTTCTCTCTGTACAAGCGCAAGGCAGCTGCAGTGATGCACAGCTGTCAATTAATATAGGATATTTGTGCGTCCTTTAGAACAAAAGAAAGCCCTTTTCTGAAATAGAAGCTACTTAAGGGAAAAATTCTTTGGAAAATTGGGGTTAGGATAGTCCCGTACTAAATTTAGTTTTGTAGCGGGAATTTCCGTCACTAAATGATCTGCCTCAATGGAACCGGGCTATAACAGTTTAAACACAGAAAATTTGTTTTTGGTGTGAAGGAGTTGGGATGTCTCAACAGGTGCAATTTATTCAAAATTCTTTTGCTGTCACGGGACAAAATTCTTTAGTGGGCCCCATTTATGTGATTGCCCGTTTTAATACGTTTTCCATTAAGTTAGATTTTATATATAGGTTGCTAAATGCTCTGAAAGGTAATGCCATTCAATCAGGTAATTGTACTTAAGTTCTCGAAAATTTTATGAAGCAAATTTATCAATCCGGGTCTCGACCCTGAAAGTTCTGAACAATATCCAGTAGGGCTGCGTACTTTTGCCCTCACACATGACGTCGGTAGTCGTTTATCAACTTCAGGCGATATTGTGCCCTCTAGTGGTCGATCTCTATGCGACACACGTCAGGCTCAAAATTTCTAATTGAGATTTGGAACCTGCGAAATGAAGTAAAAATTTCAGCAGGGTCAAAAATCCACCAAAATGGTAAAATAAGAATTGGCTAAAACTAGGTTCAAATAATGAATGGGATTTTTAATAATTTTGCTTATAGTTTTGAAGCAAATTTTGGGGATCTGGTGTGTGAACCGTCTACCAAAATGGAAAAAGGCCAGAAATGAACAAGAACATGCTCCACATCCTGAGAACAGAATTGTGACGATTTGGTTTGGGGTTTGGAGGGCGCTATCAGAACTGGAATGCACAGCATCGTGATGATTATTAACACACCTGAAGAGATAAAATCTCTCAAATTACTTTCAATTTCTCCTCGAGAGCAGAAGCTGATACAGAAATAACAATCCACCATGCCATGCGACAGTGTTCTTAGTCAGTAATAAACTAGGAAACGGAAGGTTACCGACAGAACAATTTTTATTATTTTTGTCTTCATTTTTCCACCACATGTACAGCAGTCCACAATCTATATTTTGACACAGTTCATTTTTTTCTTGCCGAAATTGTGTAAACTACCACAGAGCAGAACAATAAATGTATTTTCTTAAATATATTTTATTCTCATAAGATAAAAGTAAAAATCTTTGTAAACCAAGTCATTCTGCAGTATTGTGCAATTCTTCCTCTGATGTATGATGCAAGGTTGAAAAAACACAGAAATAATATATTAGGAAAAGACAATTCAGAAGAACAACAGTCCCAGGAAAAAAATTAAGCAGCACAGTAACAGCCAAGAAGTTGGGGCACACTCGACTTATATTACTCACAAAATAACATTGAAATTGCAAATAAGCAACTTAATTTTCAGTGTGTAACCTCCAATGGCACAAGGCAAAAAGAAAACATCAACAAATAATAAAAGTGTAATTGTTAAAAAGGTAAGTAAAACACCTAGTTAATTTCTTTGTAAAATAAAAATGTGTTTCTCTCTCAATACCAGATGCCTCAAGAAAAAAAAGATTTGGTTGTGTCAAAACTACTTGGGATTTAAGTCACCAGGATTTTGCCTACAGGAGCACATTCCCAACAGTACACATAAATATACATACAGAACAGTTTTGCACATATGTTGCGCAAAATCCTTGTGGTTCTGCCAAGTGCATCTTTGCCCATGTTTCAGTTTGCCCTAATCAAAAACAAAAAGGCAGACCACAGCACAGTTTAGGAGTACTAAACTGCATTGTACGCGACGGACACAACAAAGTTGCAGTTCAGACCAGACCACGACTGCACTGAATGGGCAGAAAACAGGCATTTTTCTCCATTTATTTCAAGGTAACAGTCTTCAGGCTTGTTAAATATTATGGACTTCATTCGGGTTTGTACTTTATACATAACCGGTATCACCATTCAGTGAACCCAAACAAACAATGAAGAAGTTAAAACATGAATCGGAACAGCAGCGAGTCCACATTGTAACATCTAAGAATCACAGATCTACCACAGCAGCTGTTCTACAAGCAGTATTTAGGCGCGTCCCTGTGTTATTTTAAGGGTATCCCTCAATTTTTTTTAACCTAAGCTGTTAACAGCAAAGCTGTCTAAACATCAATTTTTCATTTCCTTTCCCCTCTCCCCATCAGGTTCTGTGTCATCCAACACGTTTCAGTTAGTGCAGATGTCATCCGTTCCCTTCCTGAGTCAACACTTGACTGCACAAAGACTCAACTAATCAACACCAGGCAGCACACAGACTCGACTAATCAAATTCCACTCCCCAGAGGTCCTTCCAGATGGAGGTACCCCACCCTCACAATACAACACAAAGTGCCATAACATGCATGTTGCCACAGACCGTCAATGAAAACTTGCAGTTCTACATTTACACTCCCTTACATAATATTATTTCCCATTATTTAAATATTGCTTTGGAAGTACAGTCATTTACAAGCAGTCTGAGAATTACAAGAATTTGTTTTTTTGTTGTCATTTTCAGTTCTTTTTTTTGCAAACCTGAAATCATTTCAACACAATTCACACAAGTGACTAAAACCTATGTACACTTTGGATTATTTACAGTAAGGAAGACAGGCTATTTCGAGGGTAGGACAAGAGAACCACCAATTGTGAATGGAGTCTACTGTAACCAGGAAGGATGCCTGATTGGAGGAGAAGGAATGATGTCACAGGTCAGGGGAGGGGTCGCAGAGAATGCTTATAGCAAGGGTCAAGCAGGGCAAATCCTTAATTACGCCAGTAAAAACTTCAGAATTGGATACATTATCATTATCATAAATAGTTTAATGGTGCCTGTCAGACATGCACAGCTGGAATAAGATTTCTGAAATATTTTTGGAATGCTCCCCTCTTTACTGATAATTGTGGAAACAGAACTCCGCTATTCTGGGGTTATACCGCTTTATATTACACAGAAAGAGCATAATTTCATAACCATTCCCATAATTCATCATGCTCTCACAAAGGCCATCAGATAACTAACTCCAGTGTGTTTGCAGATGTGCGCTCGCAAGTGCATATGAGGGTGTATTTGTGTGGGCGAAAGTGCTTGCCAGTGTGTGCACCCAGAAAGACACCTGTATACAACTGTGTGAGTGCAGGTGCTCAAGAGTCTGTGAGGAGGCATGCATGCCTGTAAATGAGTGCATGTGTTTGCGCGCAAGTGAGATAATATCTGTTTTAGCATGTGGATGAATGCATGTGCCAAGGTCTGTTCGGGTGTAGAGGGGTGGCTAATGTGACAGCATTGTGATTGGTGAGGTGTGCTTGGTCAAAGAGAAACAGAACTCGTCATTGGTCAGCTTGGGAAAAATTTTGGTCACAGAAACCACTGGAATGAGGCATTCCCATTGTGGAAAAAGACAACACTCCAACGGCCTAAAAATCTCCATGCAGCTCTCCAGGGCAAGAAATGATCACCAGCACTGAATCAAAGAGAAAGGGAAACAGACCCCAGCAACATCACAACTCATCATCCTGAGCGACAGCTGCCGGCATATCCTACAGCATAACGAATATTCAAACAGTAATCACTCCAACCTCTTCTCCCCATCTAGTATGAAAGATGACACAGACATCAAAAGTGAGGCATAGGAAATACGGCCGATGACAAGAGCTCACACATACAGTACATGCGTGAATTCAATGTTAGGTGATTGACAGGCTGGCATGTGATTCCCTAAAAAAAAGAAAAGTATGACTCATATTACCAGGTGACACACAGTATTTTGTTTCTGAGGTCAGTAGCACTATATTGTTTTCTGTCAAGTCCTCCAACACATGTGGGTGTGTTGAAGTAATACTCAGAATTTGAATACGTCTTCAAAGTGATGAGTACAGAGCAGAGGTGGCTGGAGGATCAGGGCAGCTCACAGACAATAAATTAACAAAATGCAAAAAACCTGTCATTTATAATATAATCATATCTCATATTTCTCATATATAGTATCCATCTATCCACACATTGATAATATTAGTCAGAAGAAATATATAATAACCTTTAGATATATAATATACTGCACATGTATTTACACCAATCAAAAGACTTATAACAGTCAAATTCTCCACAGATTTTCAGGATTCTAGTTCAGGCTTGTCAGCATGGTGTAGATTACTGATGAGCCTTCATGCATTGAGTGGTTAGGAAAAACAAAATAAAGTGATATAGTGAATTCTGTAATGTTGAAATGCTGGGAAGGAGGGATATGGTGCTGCCCAGTGTTTCAGTTGTTGAAGGTGTTCATCATGGGTCAATTCTGGGGCCCATAACCTTTATCTATACATTATTTGTGTGGGCTTCAGTGTCATTTGTTGGCTGTAGCTTGGAATATGCAGCAGCTGGCCAGGATTGGACTGACTAAAGCCAGTCTGAATTATAGATTACCCCTTATGTTTGTGCCCCTATACTACTCACCAGGCACTTATAATCTTGTACACACCATGTGAGGTGTGAGGGATGTAAGGGCGGGGGTACGGTGCAATGTGTACATCTTCAACATGGGAGTTGAAAAAAAAAAAAAAAAATCACTTTTCTAAACTTTCCTTGAGACAGGGCCATTTCAAATTCTTATAATTTTAATCAACTTCATATTTTAAAAAATTTCTGAACATGACAAGGCTGGCCAAGGTTTCACAACTTACTAAACATGCTGGAACAGGCATGCTCAAGAAAGCCTTGTTTTCACCAGTAGATGCTGAGGGAATTCTAAACGGAGTAATTTACCAGGCAGGGAATAAAGGAAATGCTAGCCTCCGCATTCTTTTCAAATATACTTTTGCAGCAGAATCATTATGGTCATTTTATCACAGTTTAGTGTCTGCAATAAATACATTGTTCTAAAATTTCACAGTTGTGCCCATTTCTGGCAAAATGGATTATGGGAATTGTAGGAGAGGGCCAGGCAGCACTAAGCTGGTAAAAAAAAAAAAAAATCCCAGAGTATATCTGAAATTAGATTGTGCTCATTACTGCTCTTCACATAAAATCACACACGTTTTCCTAGTAGTGATGAGGGCCCCAGTACAGGCGAGGTTAAAATTCCAGATAGCCAGTTAAGTTGCCCATTAAGGCCACTGTTAGCAGTTATGGCAAGATGCAACTTAAGGGGACTGGTTTTGGTGCGACATCCCTCCAGGGGACTACTTAATGGGGAATGGCCTTAGAGCGACACCCCTCCCAAAGACGATTTAAGGGGACTGGCTTTGAGCACGACACCCCTCCTCATGATTTACCTGTCTCTTTTACAAACTCTTCTAGCAGGGTGGAGGTGGGGGTGGGGAAGGGAGGCTGTGTGGGGGCTGGTCGGGGTGGTTGGGTTAAGGGTTTGAGGGCAGGACCTCGAGGGGCGGTTTTTAGCAGGCGCAGTCCTGCTGGGGGGCCGCTGGCTGCTCTGTGAGCTGGGGCCCCTGTTTGGCCCCGGTGACTGCAGGGTCGGCAGCGTCCAGACTCTCCGACATCTTCTCGCAGATGATGTCAACCAGACGCTCAAATGTCTGCTTCACATTGATGTTGTCCTTGGCACTCGCCTCAAAATACTCAAAGCCTGGGTGGGAAATGAAGAGCCAATCAGCACTCAGAAACTATCAAAGATCCTTCTTTTACAGATGAGAATGAGTCAATGACGAACACTAGCGGGAATAGGTTTAAAAAAAAATGTGTATATATACACACACATACATACATACTAGCTGCTACCCGGAGTGAAATTGCCATTTTTCTGCATGCATGACCGTTTTTCAAAAATCTGGCGACGTCGAGTCCTTCCTGGTGTCCAAGTGGATATTCGCACCAAACTTGGTGATAATCGGTTGAGAAATGTAGGAGAAAAACGTGTACATACACACACAGACAGACATTGACCTCAAATATATAATAGATACACACACACACACACACACACACACACACATACACATACACATACACATACAGAAAACATTCATAATTGGGTTGATCAACTCCATTGTAAGTTTTTGATGATGCATTTTTTAATTATGAGGTGTATGTCAATGTTGAGGGGGTGTCAGGAGCATGGGTGTACGTGTTTGAAAGTCTGTGGAAATATTTTGTGGGTCTGTGTAAGGCAGGGGTGTCCAATCTTATCCGGAAAGGGCCGGTGTGGGTGGTGGTTTTTGTTAGAGCCCAACACTAACACACCTGATTCTACCCACCAAGGTCCTGATTGAAACCCCTGATTTAGTTAATTAGTGGAATCAGGTGCAGTAGCACTGCTGGCTAGGACAAAACCCTGCACCCACACCAGCTCTTTACAGATAAGATTGGACACCCCTGGTTTAAGGAATAGGCTCAATTCTGGACCAAGGGCTAAGAGTGGGTCTAGGGTTACACCTGGACTTACCGATCAGTGCTTTTCTTTTTTTTTTTTTTTTTAAATTGGCATCACCAATCCTGCCCTAATCTGGAATGTCCAATAAGAGAAGTATGTACAAGCATGCTCATATCAGAGTCACACTGCCATCTTGGGAGGCCACAGACAGTTTGCAGTTTTCCTCCAAAACATGTGCCTATCAAAAGCCGCTTCTTTTTACTAGCAGCTTCACACCTCACAAAGCTCAGAAAGGAGGAAACCTGAGCATGTGCACACATAGAACGTAACTGATGAGCACCCGAAAGGCCAGCAGGAAGCACTAGAGAAATGAACAATGCTAACCAAAACCAATTGTATCCCTCCCATAACCCTCAGCAGCAAAAAGCCAATTATGCACTGCTTTCACAAGGCAGCTGGCTACAGTTAGCACTGGCACGGCTGGCTTCGATCCTGTATCACGAGCAGCGCCTTTATCAAGCGAGCCGCTGAGCGGTCAGGTCTTGGTTATGCACTGGAATCCAGCTCTAGATGAAGGTTAAGTGTTAAATTAAGGTTATGGTTCGGGTAGATTTTAGGATTTGGGGTGGGGAAATAGAATATTGGCACGTAATTATTAGTTATTTCGTACCCGCAATATAGTAAAATCAAAGCAAATGTCGAAAAGATAAGCGTAAATTATACATAGGTAGAACTCCAGACTCACCCAGGTGATCGGCGAGCTGCCTGCCCCTCTCTGCTGCGACCACCCGCTCATCCTCCATGTCACACTTATTTCCCACCAGCAGCACCTGCGCATTGTCCCAGGAGTACGTCTTTATCTGTGTGGACCTGCAGGGAAGCAGCACAGAACAGGACAGAGGAAATACAGGACAAGGCACACAAAGGGATAAATCTGACCACAGATCTCCAAGCACTGAACACTGAGAACTGAACTCCAAGCACGGATCTCCGAGCATGGATCTCCAGTGCAGTTCACTTCCATTGCCCGATGCCGCACACTTAATCACAACACTCCTAGGCTCTGCTCACATTTTTTATTCACAAGGCCCACCTACAAAAAAAAACTCATGCATCACACTTCTTAACTGTTGATTGAACACAAGAAATCTGATATGGATCAAATCGGCTGAGTATTAACAAGGCCCATAACATTTATTCTTTAACATCTGATCATTCCATCACTCAAAAACTCAGAAAAATATTGGAATCAAGAGTGTTTTTTTTAACCAGACTTCAAAGAATTCTTAATGCATTCAGTCACAACCATGAGGGTTTTAAAAAATATCCACAATCTGGAATATCATCTTTAGGTTTTACTTTGTAGACCGTCACCCACCAGTCCTGCACAGCGCTGAAGGACTCCTCGTTGGTGATGTCATACATGAGGATAAAGCCCATGGCTCCTCTGTAATAGGCTGTAGTGATGGTCCGGTACCGCTCCTGTCCTGCCGTATCCTGGAACAGCAAAAAAGTATGATGGGGGATGCTCAGAGATGGGGAAAGCTGCGCGCACGTATGGACACACACACGCCGCACGGTCACTTCATCTGATTGAAAGCAATGGAATTTGAGAATGCTCTCTTAGAAATGTGAGAATAAACAAATAAATTAATGAATAAATTAAAAAAATATAAATAAATGTGAACACAACAGTCTGCTTTCCTTTGCACTGTGGGGAAATAAATCACAGAGGAAAGACTGTGAGGTTATTCAGAGGGTACCCTGGTACTTAAGTAAGCTACAGGAAGAAGCCAAAAGGCAACACCATCCCTGCCGTGTTTGCTGATACAGCCCTGAAATACTGGCTGTACAACACACACGCACACACCCACACACCCACCCACCCCTGCATGATTGGGTTACCTGTGCTGGAACGGCCAGCTCACCTTTCAGCCTGACCTCCTTCATTACACCTGTATACCTCACTTTATCATAATGAGAGAATGGACTCTGTACTGTGCAGGTCTCATACACAGGAGAGACTTTACTGCAGTGGACATCAACACTCTTACGGAAGATCAATCATCCTGTTGGTCTTTTCTCCAAACATAATTAGCCACACCTGACACTATTAAATAACAGCTCAACAATATCACAATCTGTTTGGGTCAAAGTGAAGAAACCAGCCGAAGGCAGATCACCAGGAACAGGGCTGGTTCCCACTGTTCTAAGAAAAAAATGGTGCAGCTATTTGGTGCAGCTTAGTGGAAATGGTGCTCACCTGGTAGCTAGACAGCTGCTACAAGTAAGGTGCTTAAACTAAAATTGCAACAAGGTGGATAGGCCAAGCCCAGTCAAAGTCATTTTGGATACAATCATCAAATTGAATGCACACTAAAGGACACAAAACGACAGAGGCAGGATGGCATGGTGGTTGACAGGACTCATTAAATAACCAGATAAAGAGCATGCAGGCACACAGTATCTGCCTTCACCCACTGACACAGAAAATTTTAGAAAAATGTAACCTTCAACTCAAGTAAATTTAAAGGGAAAAAAATTCCCTGACTAAGAAATAATTATTTTTCATTAAATCACCTGTTCTACAATTATTGGCACCACTAACAATTCCTTGGAAATAAATGTAACTGAAGTATTTCTGTCATTTCTACAGTAGTTTACAAAGTTGATCAGAGTATCTAGGAACATTTAATCAGTAATTCATCACTTTGTTTCTCTGGGGTATAAATATGACATGACTCAGAGGCCATTTCTCTTATCCACTCTTCAACATGGGAAAGACAAAGGAACACACCATTCAAGTAAGGCAGATGTGTGTTGACCTTCACAAGTCAGGCAATGGCTACAAGAAAATAGCCACTCGCCTGCACCTGCCCATATCTACTGTCAGAGGAAACATTAAGAAGTTTAAAACAACTGGAACAGTGGTAAACAAGCCTGGACGAGGATGCAAAGTTATTTTGCCACCACACACAGTGAGGAGGATGGTAAAAGGAATAAAAAGTTCCCCAAAGCTCACTGTTAAAGAATTGCAATAAATGGTAGCATCTTGGGGTCACAAAGTCTCCAAAACAACCATCAGGCGCCATCTGTACATGCCAACAAGCTGTTTGGGAGGCATGCACGGAAAAAACCTTTTCTCACTCACAATCATAAACACAAACGTCTGGAGTTCCCTAAGCAATACTGGGACTTCAACTGGGACCGTGTGCTTTGGTCAGATGAGACCAAGATAGAGCTTTTTGGCAACAAACACTGGCAGAACACAAAAGATGAGTATGCAGAAAAGCACCTCATGCCCACTGCAAAGTATGGGGGAGGATCGGTGATGCTGTGGGCCCGTTTCTCTTCCAGAGGCTCTGGGAACCTTGTTAGGGAGCATGGTATCATGAACACTTTGAAATACCAGGACATTTCTGCTGGCCTCTGCCCGAAAGCTGAAGATGGGTCATCACTGGGTCTTTCAGCAAGATAATGACCCTAAATGTGGCCAAATCTACACAGAAATGGTTCACCAGACACAGAATCAAGCTCCTCCCATGGCCATCTCAGTCCCCAGACCTTAGCCTCATTGAAAACCTGTGGAGTGAGCTGAAGAGGAGAGTGCAGAGGAGAGGACCCAGGTCGCTGGATGATTTAGAAAGATTGTGCACAGAGGAATGGTCGAAGATCCCTCTTTCTGTATTCTCCCATCTTGTGAAACATTAGAGGAGAAGATTAGGTGCTGTTTTTTTGGCAAAAGGGGGTTGTACAAAGTATTAACATCAGGGGTGCTAATAATTGTAGCACACATGATTTGACGTAAAAAAATAATTTCTTAATGTGGGACTTTTTTCCCACTGAATAAATGCACTTGAATTCAAGGTTGTATTTTCATCTTTTTTTCATTGTGGTCCTATATTATTTAGAAAAAAACTGAACTTATTAGAAGCTAAAGAACATAACTTAAACAGGTGTGCCAATAATTATAGAGGGCACTGTATATTCAACTGTTAAAATTTCGTACAGAACACTTAACAGTAGCTGCCTAGTCGCCAAGCATGGCCATGGCCCCGAGACTCGAGGTTAAATCAGTGGACAGGATGAAGCCACACAAGTGGCTCCTCGCGTATTGTTACCAGAACAGCCATTTCGCCCGGTATTATGGAATATTTTCTTTCCCTTCTCAGTCACGAAAGCTCACAGGTGAACCATTAAGCTTTACCTCATTCTCTGTAGTGTCATATATGAATTTAAACTGTTTAAATTCATATGGCACGTGGCCAAAGTTTCAAATATTGAAGGTGGGTAAAAGTAATCCCTGTGAACAAAAACCTCAAGAGTTCAAACTCTAAATACTAGGATACAAACATTTTTTGCACTTTTGCGATGAACTGACAACTTGACCTCGTCAGATTTCTTCATATAGTCATCTGCTCCAGGCACAGTGCACCCACAGCTGAGCGTAAAATTTACCAAAAAAAGACACCCAGCTGTGATCTTTGTTACTGCACACATTCATGATGTCCAATTCTGGATCGTGTTCAAACTCTAACACATTCAGATGGATTGCAGAAGTTGCCAATCTCAATCAAGAACAAGAAATTATGTTAACTTGTAGGTTTCCAAGTCAGTTTACAGTTTGTTTTTGGAACTTCCACACAGATGGAAAAAAAAAGAAAAAAAAGAGACCGTGTTCACAAGAACTGGGTACCGCCTCTTGGCAGGCTTCCAGAATTCAGCCAATCAGAATATCGGGGGGGGCGTTGCCTAACAGAGACAGGAGCTAAAGCAGTTTCTTTCAGAGGCTGAACTGTGAAGCAGCACAAAGGGCCAGTATAAGATAAAGATTTTTTTTCTAACTTTGAATCAAGCAAAATAACTCCAGAGGAGTAGCAGAATAGAAAAAAAAACTGGAAATGGGCATTATAGGTCCCCTTTACATAAGAATCGATTAGGCATTTGGGTGTGCCCGCACTGAACAAGCAGGGAACCATCCTCCCATGAGCTGGACGAGCCTTTTTAGTTGACGACACACAATAATCGACACTTACTTCAGTGCTTTTGTGACAGTTGCATTTCTCAGTACTGAGGAAACCCTGAATGCGCCAAAATGTTTTGCTTTCTTTTCCCACCCTCTGTCATTTTTTAACTTTTTCCCCTTCAATGGACTTTTGTCAAAGCAGAATATGAGCTTTCATAAATCAGTGCCTTTACTGTTAACGTCTTGCCTGGTCTCCAGTGCCCATTTTTGATCTGGGCTGGGCTTTACGGCACAGTCAAACACTAAATACAACTCCACTGCCGCACTCCAGCCCGAATCAGGCTGAAAGAGAGAACAAACTAACAATCAGCAAAGCACAGCACAAACATAAGGAAGATCTATAAGCAGTGGGAGCACATCAGTATCTGGGCACTGCAGTGGGGTCTCTGAGTGTTCGGACAGCTGCACAGACCAGAGCCGTAATTCTGGCGAGTCACTAAATATTGATGTACATGCCCTCATGTTAGAGGTTACACTTTAGGCAAAAGGCATTGACAGTCGCATGAAGAGAAACATGTAGAATTACAGCCCTTTACGATTCCATCACTGTCCAAATACTTAAGAACATCGCAATACTTTTAAACATGAATGGTGAAGCACAAAGTTATCGTGACTGTGCTGAGGGTTTGGTGAAGACAGTGAAGGCTCTCTGTGCTCGTAAAGGCCTGTGTTCACATGACTATATGTGTAGTGCAGGGTGTGCGAGTGCAGGGCAGTGGGGGAGGTGTCTGTCCAATCACAGATGTGGAGAGACAGAGGGGGGAGGGCAACCAATTGCACGCCCCAATGAGCTCATGCCTTCCAGCTGTGGCGAATCAGGAGAGGGAATCTCTCCCCAACAGCTCTCTGCACAGCTGTGTGTGTGTGTGTGTGTGTGTGTAAGAGAGAGAGAAAGTGTGATTCATGCATGCGCAGAGAGAGGATGTGAGCGTGTGCATGAGTGAGAGCGCGAGTGTGTGTGAGAAAACAGATAACTGCTTAAGTGTGCGCGTGAGAGTTCGTGTGTGTCAGATAGGACGCATGTGAGAATAACAACACGTGCTTCAGCTTGTGTGTGATCGAGAGAGTTGGAGTACGTGCATGTAACAGTGTGTGTGAGAAAAAAGATGCGTGCATGTGTGTGAGAGAGAGAGAGAGAGAGAGAGAACAGGCTTGTGTGTGTGTGTGTGTGTGCGCACCAGAGTGTGTGATTGTTTTTATGTTTCTCCCCAAACCGAATGTTCCCATTCCTCAGCAGCAGACAACAGCAGCAGTGTCAGGTTTGTAGAGTATCTCCACTTATAAAGTTGCTTTAAGGTGAAATGACCTTCTAAAAGCACAAGCAGAATCTTCACCGCTGATATAGTCTTTCCTTCAGAAACATCCGCTGGTTTCAGACTGCTATGGGTTTCGCATTTCCAGGTCTGAAACCCAAACCCTCCGAAACCAAAAGTGCCTGCGGTAATCGAACCAGCCATAAACTGAGCCCTGACAAAAAAATAAACCCGCTTTGTTCAATATACACTGATCAATGATTAGGCTGTTTCAAATTAGAGCTAAACCAAGTCAAACTGGTACCAGTGGGAAAGGCATATCATGAGCCAGTCCGTGTCCAAATCTGTTGTGGGAAAGGGATATAATGAACCAGCTTGTGTCCAACTCTACATTGGGAAAGTGATCTAATGACCCAGGCTGTGTCCAACTCTACATTGTGAAAAGGATATAATGAACCAGCTTGGTTCCAGCTGAGCAGGGGGAGAGGGACATCATGAGCCAGCTTGTGTCCAACTCTACATTGGGAAAGTGATCTAATGAGCCAGGCTGTGTCCAACTCTACATTGTGAAAAGGATATAATGAACCAGCTTGGTTCCAGCTGAGCAGGGGGAAAGGGATATAATGAACCAGCCTGTGTCCGACTCTACTTTGGGAGAGGGGTATAATGAACCAGCCTGTGTCCGACTCTACTTTGGGAGAGGGGTATAATGAACCAGCCTGTGTACTTTGGGAAAGGGACATAAGGGCTGTTTCGCAATCAGGGACCAAAGTTTGTCTCACAGATCCCCAAAAATCAAACGTGAAAAATCTTTCATGGATCGATGCATTTCTGACCCCCCAAATACTATTTGAAGCTTAAAAAAACCTTCCCATTTTTTAAATAATGATTGCACAAGCTACTGGGTGCAGTGGTCTTTTATTGGCGAGGAATGCAAATGTATCTAAAAGAAAATGAGACACCAAAATGTCAAAAAAAGATATTGTACTGTCAAATTTTCGACATTTCACATTTTTTCATCAAATAAACAGCTTCTGTAGATTAGTAAATGATAGCAAAACTTAAAAAAAAAGACAAATGTCACCTTTCTGCTAATAATTTTACAAAAAAAGCTAAATTTATTCAATATTTTAGACTTTACCCCAATTGTGAAACAGCCCATAATGAGCCAGCCTGTCTCCAACTCTACTTTGGGAAAGGAACATAATGAGCCAGCCTGTGTCGAACTCTACTTTGGGAAAGGGACATAATGAGCCAGCCTGTGTCCAACTCCACTTTGGGAAAGGAACATAATGAGCCAGCCTGTGTCCAACTCTACTTTGGGAAAGGGACATAATGAGCCAGCCTGTGTCCAACTCTACTTTGAGAAAGGGACATAATGAGCCAGGCTGTGTCCAAATCTACTTTGGGAAAGGGACATAATGAGCCAGCCTGTGTCCAACTCTACTTTGGGAAAGGGACATAATGAGCCAGCCTGTGTCCAACTCTACTTTGGGAAAGGGACATACATAATGAGCCAGCCTGTGTCCAAATCTACTTTGGGAAAGGGACATAATGAGCCAGCCTGTGTCCAACTCTACTTTGAGAAAGGGACATAATGAGCCAGGCTGTGTCCAACTCCACTTTGGGAAAGGAACATAATGAGCCAGCCTGTGTCCAACTCTACTTTGAGAAAGGAACATAATGAGCCAGCCTGTGTCCAACTCTACTTTGGGAAAGGAACATAATGAGCCAGCCTGTGTCCAACTCTACTTTGAGAAAGGAACATAATGAGCCAGGCTGTGTCCAACTCCACTTTGGGAAAGGAACATAATGAGCCAGCCTGTGTCCAACTCTACTTTGAGAAAGGAACATAATGAGCCAGGCTGTGTCCAAATCTACTTTGGGAAAGGGACATAATGAGCCAGCCTGTGTCCAACTCTACTTTGGGAAAGGGACATAATGAGCCAGGCTGTGTCCAACTCCACTTTGGGAAAGGGACATAATGAGCCAGCCTGTGTCCAAATCTACTTTGGGAAAGGGACATAATGAGCCAGGCTGTGTCCAACTCCACTTTGGGAAAGGGACATAATGAGCCAGGCTGTGTCCAACTCCACTTTGAGAAAGGGACATAATGAGCCAGGCTGTGTCCAACTCCACTTTGGGAAAGGAACATAATGAGCCAGCCTGTGTCCAACTCTACTTTGGGAAAGGGACATAATGAGCCAGCCTGTGTCCAACTCTACTTTGGGAAAGGGACATAATGAGCCAGCCTGTGTCCAACTCCACTTTGAGAAAGGAACATAATGAGCCAGCCTGTGTCCAACTCTACTTTGAGAAAGGAACATAATGAGCCAGGCTGTGTCCAAATCTACTTTGGGAAAGGGACATAATGAGCCAGCCTGTGTCCAACTCTACTTTGGGAAAGGGACATAATGAGCCAGGCTGTGTCCAAACCTACTTTGGGAAAGGGACATAATGAGCCAGGCTGTGTCCAACTCCACTTTGAGAAAGGGACATAATGAGCCAGCCTGTGTCCAACTCTACTTTGGGAAAGGGACATAATGAGCCAGGCTGTGTCCAACTCCACTTTGAGAAAGGGACATAATGAGCCAGCCTGTGTCCAAATCTACTTTGGGAAAGGAACATAATGAGCCAGGCTGTGTCCAACTCTACTTTGGGAAAGGGACATAATGAGTCAAGCTGTGTCCAACTCTACTTTGGGAAAGGGACATAATGAGCCAGCCTGTGTCCAACTCCACTTTGGGAAAGGGACATAATGAGCCAGCCTGTGTCCAACTCTACTTTGGGAAAGGGACATAATGAGCCAGCCTGTGTCCAACTCTACTTTGGGAAAGGGACATAATGAGCCAGCCTGTGTCCAACTCCACTTTGGGAAAGGGACATAATGAGCCGGGCTGTGTCCAAATCTACTTTGGGAAAGGGACATAATGAGCCAGCCTGTGTCCAACTCCACTTTGGGAAAGGGACATAATGAGCCAGGCTGTGTCCAAATCTACTTTGGGAAAGGGACATAATGAGCCAGGCTGTGTCCAACTCTACTTTGGGAAAGGGACATAATGAGCCAGCCTGTGTCCAACTCTACTTTGGGAAAGGGACATAATGAGCCAGCCTGTGTCCAACTCCACTTTGGGAAAGGGACATAATGAGCCAGGCTGTGTCCAAATCTACTTTGGGAAAGGGACATAATGAGCCAGGCTGTGTCCAACTCTACTTTGGGAAAGGGACATAATGAGCCAGCCTGTGTCCAACTCTACTTTGGGAAAGGAACATAATGAGCCAGCCTGTGTCCAACTCTACTTTGGGAAAGGGACATAAAGAGCCACGCGGTGTCCAACTCTACTTTGGGAAAGGGACATAATGAGCCAGGCTGTGTCCAACTCTACTTTGGGAAAGGGACATAATGAGCCAGCCAATGTTCCACTCAACATTGGGAAAGGGATATAATGCGCCAGCCTGGTTCCAGCTCTACACTTGGAAAAGGGTATTAGCAGCCAGCCTAGTTCCAGCTCATAAATGGTATAAGGGCACATAGAAAATATATGCAGAAGCAAAGACCTGCAGGTTAAGCACTTTGAAATAATGACTTAAAATGGTCAGAAAGGGGAAGAGATTGAAGGGATGAAAGAAAGGAAAGCAGGAGAGAGAGAAGCTGACCCAGATCTGCAGTTTGATCCGCTTGTCGTTCCTGTAGATGGTCTTTACTTTAAAGTCGATGCCCACGGTGCTGACGAATGCCGGAGAGAACGAGTCGTCGGCGTAGCGGAACAGGAAGCTGGTCTTCCCTACGCTGCTGTTACCGATGATCAGGATCTTGAACATGTAGTCGAAGTTCTGGTCCGAAGACTCCTTCTGTCCATAGCGAGCATCTGTAGCGGAGGCCATCTGAAAGAAACGTCAAATTCAATGTATTCATCCAGGGGTATTTACTGAATTACCACTGCACTATGGAAGTATCATTATTGTGTCATCATTTCATTATGATTGTCTCATTATGGCAGCACATGCTCTTATCAGGAGAAACTTGTTCAGCTTTAACTAGAGGAAGTCCGAAAGTAAAACAGTCTAAAAGCAAAAGTGCTGCCCAGTAATTTTTTCCCCTATCTTCATACTTGCGGTAGTTGGCCCAGTTCTTCAGTCAGTAGGTGGAACTAACAAGTAAATCTCAGAGAGTAAAAACTGCCATATGCCTTTACCTGCCATAGCTTCATATGCCTAAAAACTTTCTTTTTGGCCCCCCACATTCAAGCGGCCTTGAGTGACCTTAACTTTGACCTGATGACCTCCAAAACCTAAATAATTCAGCCACCATCCATAGGGAATTACCATGTCTGATTTGGCAAAAATCCCTCCACTCCTTCTGGAGATATAGTGTGGGCAAGATATTTGTAACAGACGCACACATGAATGGACCGTTGGAAAACAGTTCGCCTCTCGCCCACAGTGTGTGGCAGAGGTGTAATTTGCAAAACTAGAGATGTGCCTTTACCAGAAGGGACAAAGAAATGCCCCCACATTCAGTGTGGCATTCGACGGAAGTAGCCATAACAGTGTACTGAGCACTCAAATGAAACCTCCAATACTGAATTCCCCAAGTCAAAAAATGACAAAATCTCCATGAAAAGGAGTCAAATCGTTTAAAAAATTGCAGGTGCACAGATTCTCATGGTGATAATAATGCATGCCAAGTTTGAAAACAATCCACCATGTGGTTTTGTGAAAAAGCGCCAAACAAAACCGCATCCACGACCTGACGGACAAGGCATTTCCAGTAGCTAAATTCATGGGATCTGAGAAAAAAGGGCTCTGAAAAGTTGGTGACAGAAGACTTCAAATAATTTGTCCTCCCATAGCCTGGGGCCAAAAGGGTTCAAACTCAGTTTGATGAGCATTGTATCCTGGATAGTGCAGAAATCCAAAAAAAAATGGTCCCACTATAACAACTTGCAACAATTTGAGATTCTGACCTGTTTAACAGTTTTCTTAATTTGGCTTTAAGGACTAGAAGATCCAAATGGAAAAAACAATATTTCTATCGGGCTTTACAGAGTTGTAGGATGGAGCCAATTTGCACAGTGTGCAGTATCGTATCATTGTTTTGACTTTGCCATGTTGTCTATTATATTCTTTATTTGCAGAGAAGATAAAATTATGACTGTACTGTTGTCCTTGGCTCATACTTTTAAACTATGCTGTTGTAAAGTAATCTACAGTGATCATTTTAAAGGCCACTATGACTGAAGGAAAACCTGCCTTAACCAAAGGAAACAAGAGCGACGCAGAGCGTGGCATATGCCCCCACCTGTATGTTGATTAAGGGCATTTTGAGATGGCTGCTGTGGCGGCCATATTAGATATCGCACGACGCTGGTTTTCGAAAGGAACCTTCCTCTAGCCACTCCCAATATGCCATTAAGAAATGACATGAATCTGACGAGGGATTCTACAGTTATCCCACGGAAATGAAAAGTTAACGGACGACGGACGGACATGGTGTCGACATAATGACCCCTTTACTCTTTGGAGGGCGGGGGCATAAAAACTGCATCCATGTGGAAGTGGAAGTTTATAGCGTTGTGTCAACATCAGCATCGGGGGAAGTATGATGATCAAAAACTGTTAAATACTTTTACTTGCATTATTATGCTGGATTTGAATTATTTGGGCATTTTATTCTGTTGAGTACAATGATAATGGGAAAATTTTCAAACAAATTCTCATCATCATAACAATCATGATCAACAGAAACAACAAATTTGGCTCCAAAGCCCACCTGCTGTGACCACGAGACTGAAGCCTCCCCACAGGGTGAGGAAGAGAGCTAATACAACTGAGAAAATTATCACTTCCCACCCATTATGCTGACTTAAAGAGCAGCGGGTTCAATGGAGGAGCACGGATCGTAAGACACTGCTGTTAGCGATGGAGGATGGTGATTAAATGCCAGTGCCAAGGTCAGCCGGTACCCTTATGGGTATTACGGGAGGAGAAAACGGATCGATCCGTAAAAGTGCAATTCATCAGCGTGAGCAAATAGATTCGCGGACGAGGGAGGGGAAAGCATTGCCTGGGTTCCGATTTCATGTGCCTCTGGGGTGTTTGAGGAATGGTCTGGGATTAAGGGCGCGTGTAGAACATGGAGTCAATCACCGCATACGAGCACGCACGCACACGCGCGCACACACACACACACACACACACACACTCTTACATATACACACTTGTCCAACCTCACATGGTCCTTCAGTCACCTCTCACACATTCAAACACCAAAACCCCATCTCCCACGTTCTATGAGACAAAACCTCAAACACATTTGCTAGCACACTAATCAGACCTCTCTCCCTCAGTCACGCACAATCTCACACACATTTGCACACACAATCACCAAATTTTGCACGCTCACTCAGCACGCTTACTCTTGCACCAAACATTCCACAACCAACCTCAAACACTCACTTATTCACTCATTCAATCGCAAACATTCACTCACTCTGCCAACCTCTCACACAAGCCCACACACTCACCCTGTATCCATCAATCCTCATACATATACTCAAACAAACAACCAGTGATACCCAACCCAAACACTTTGACCCAAAATTCACAACTGTTCATTAACTCTCTCACTTTCCACGCATTACCCCGCGCCCACAGTTCATACCAAGTCCCCTTTAATCCAAAATTACGAGCGCACCAGAGAGGGACATGCAGGCAGCGGAGTGCAAATTAATTACTGCAGAAAGAGTCGGCAGTTTGATTCCTGCAAGAGACATTTCAATGTCCCCCGAGTAAAGGATATTGCCCAACGTGCTCCGACAAATATACAGCGACAAAATCAATATAGCGTGCAAAAACGTCAATAATGTAATACTACTTGCATTAGCAAGTGTTGGTGCGCACCAAGAATATAACCCATGAAATACAGGAAGGGTTTTTCAGAAATGCACGGCAAGGGTGGTACGTAACACAAACGCAATGCGGATCTAATGATTTTGGGGACGCGTATTTAAAAAGAAACCCCAAACTCATAAATAAACGGTCATATGAATTGTTGGGCAGTGATCAGGCACCACCTTCATCTTCCCAAATGCGGAATGTCCAATCATTCAACTAAGTACACTAGTTCATAGCCACGTCCAGATAGTGCAGGCCATTTGTGGTTCTCCTCCCAAACACGTGTACTAGCCACCGCTGCAGTAGACATGGTCACAGTCCAAGCCTGCACAGAGCAAAAGCGTAGAAAAATTAACATGGTTCGTCAAAGATCGACCCAAGGGTGCCCGGGCGACCAGTAGGAGGAGGTGGAGCAACAAACCACGCTCACCTAAAATGACTGTACCCCTCTCAATCCCTCAGCAGCATGAAGCCAATTAAGCTCTGCTCCTGAAAGGCTGCTGGCCACAGTCAGTGCTGGCAACTGGCTTTGATCCCCAGCATGAATCTCTGAAGTCTCAAATCCAATAACTTCACTTTGAAGTTCGCACATCAAGTTATTTAGATTTGAAAATTTATTGTAGACCCCCTCAGGAACACGATTTTGGATTTCATATCATACAGAATCACTCTGAAATGGCCATGTCAGACAGCAACAGCACCTCTTTGGCTATTGAACAAAAATATTTTGAACAAGGTCACATGACACAGATTACATACGTGCAACAAGACCATACTTCCCAAATTGCTACTTTGACCTACTGCCAGTCTATCACAGACACGCTCTGAGATAACCCACAATTCCTCACACCATGTGACCATAAAGCATTCTTGAGTATGACAGGAGAGCTGTACTCTGGCAGAGACACCTCCGTGGCCTAACAGATAAGCATGTAGCTCTCTACAATATTATCTGCATCACCTCGTCTGCCACGGCAATTCGGAATTGCCTACTGCTTACAATTCCATAACTGATTGTGGCCAAAAGTAGCCAGTGGTACAAAGTATGCGATCAAAATGAAATCAACCACGGTGCCAAAGATACCAGGATGGCACACTATTCTAACCAAGTTACAGCCAGAGGAGTCTTCTTGGCGTACTCTATCCGAAAATACAGCAAGCTCACTGGCAGCCTTCAACCGAGACCCAAGTGATTTTAACAGCTTAGAGGTCATAAGACTGCATTACAGTACATTACTACACATACTGGCCATTACACTGAAAACCAACATGGGGGAACCCCCATTTCTTGTTTCTCCATGAATATTCATCACAGTGGCATGGGCAGCAACTTTTATTTTCGTAGTCGGCGACAACAACAACTGAAGGAACTAGAGACTGAAGGCTTGTGCAAAATGGGTCCCTGGAATCCTATCGGAGTTTTTCAGTAGAGCAAGAAGCCATCCAAATGGGTCGCCATGTTTGCCAGCATCTGGGAGAAAGTCAGCCCCTGGTTGCCTTGGTAGCACATAGTGTACAGTGACCAATTCTTCCCATGACCATTCAGCACTGGGATGCCAAACTCCAGTCCTGGAGACCCAATCAGCAGCTAATCAATGCCTCGAAAACGAGGCATGTGGACTGTTCAGCCAACCCGCGACATCAATAAATTATTTGAAAAGAAACACTACCAAGACCAGCAGACACTGGGGTACCTCAGAATTGGGGTTTGATAGCCCTAATCTCAGATCCTCTACATGTAGGGAGATTGGAGAACGGCAGGAAGGCAGTCTGTGGAGGGGTCTAGCTTAGATGAGGTGGTGCAGAGGACCACGGCAACGAAAATACGGGCACAAACAACGCAGTATCTATGGTCACAATGTCCCCAAGGTCTCGAGAGAGATCCAAATATGGGAACAAGTGTCTGTTCCCTTGATTGTGCCTGTACCCTGCTGAAACATTAGAATGGCTCACAGAATCGAGTGGGCAGGCTTTCAGACCAAAGTGACCTTCAAAAAATGAACAAAAATAAAAATCCTTCAGCCGCTCAAGTACAGAATCATCTTAACAACAAAAACACTCCTTATCAGACTAGAATACTGCACGTGTCTTATGAAGTTCCATGAACGCAAGTTCATCTCCTTTCAACTCTAATTTCAGTTTTCCCAAGATTTTTCCCTAGATCCCAACAGTTTTCCCAAGATTTTTGCCTTATAGACCAGGCAAATATAATCTGAGAGCAATCATATTTACACACAGTGAGCATGAAGTCATTTTTTCACTGCGGTGTAGATAAATGGGCTGGTTTCATGGACACATGCTGAACTTAGCAAAGGAATAATTAAATTTTTTTCTTCTCAGGAGGCTATCTACTCAAAGCTGTATTCAGGCTAGTACTATGCTTAATCAGTGTCAGTGAAATGGGGCCCGTATTTATGACTTACTTATCACTAATGCTTTCGAAATGGCATAAATAGCATCACCAGTTGGCTGGAACAATGTTCAGTTCTGGCTGCTAACAAGCGCAGACAACAGCACCCCAGTGGGAGCATTATCATGCACTATATAAATAACCCATGACCCCAGTGCTGAAATATGCTGTCCCACGTTTGAGGGCAGCCGTCTATCTCAAGTTACAGCTGCTCAACTGAAATGATAAGGGCCTGGTCAGAATGCAGATGAACCACTCAGTTCTTCTGTACCAGTGTAGGAACGATTGCTCCGTATCGTGCCATAGTACAATTGTCCCCCCTGCCCTGTCCCCCCTGCTGGTCAGCTTTCACACTAGTAATATCATTCCATAACCGAGTACACTTGCATGTTAAAATTATGATACAGCGCATTGCAGTATTCACCTAGGTGGTTTTAAATGGGGAAATATACAGAAAGAAGAAGCTAACTCTTGAGTGGAAAGAATTCTGTATCCAATCTCCACTTTTTTTGGCATTGCATTAGCTGGTACGATTTTAAAAGGAGGTGCCAATATATTGCGGGGTGTTTTATTCTTGAGAAGGGGGTTTAGAATGTTAATAATGTGAAGCGTATGCTGCGCGTGCCCTAGCTACCCCGTGTCATCAGTAACATGGATTACCACGTATAGCAGCACGAGAACTTTAACTCTAAAATTTTCTTGACGGGATGATTGATGGTTTTACTCACTTGAATATTTGTCTGGGTCCCCAATCCTCAAGGTAAGCCAAAAAAGTGCTGACTTTATTCAATATTGGTGGAGGCTGAATGTGGAATTCTTTCCCCTCGCGTTTTTGGCTGATTATGCTGTCCACTGCCTCATAAAACAAAGTGTATCTTTCTCATAACTTGAGAAACGCAGCCACAGTTTCTCACGGCACTGATCTATTGTTCTCTGTTGACCAAGCAAATGTAACAAGTCACGAATTATTCAATAAATCTGAGTTCTTGTGTGTAGAGTCCAGTTGTGATTTTTTGTTTTTGTCCGCCTAATTTTCGAGCAAGCATTTGATTTCTTCGTTTGAATGGAGAGATCCTTTTGCCGCTGCGTTTGTTAGAGCAAGAGAGCCATAACACGTAACAGTAATCTTCCGTCCTCAAGTACGGTTGCTTTCACATTTGGTTCCAGATCGGATTAGCCATGCCTGAGTATGGATGAACCATGCCTGAGTCCAACTCTTCCGAGCGTACTTGCGCCCGAGCGTGGTACGCATCTGTTCACACTTACCAAATGAACTGGACTTTGGGGTCAAGTGTACTCAAATCCGTGCCCGAGTCCCTAGTGTGAATGCACCCTGAGAGCAACCTAAATGAAAAGCTGCAATGTTTAAAGTAGCTATGTCACAGGACATACCTTTAGCACAATTACATGACAAATCACAGTTTCAAGTGATGATCTCATACTAGACAAAATTACATGAAACATTCTGATGACATGATAGAGGTTGATTGGAGGACCAAATAAACAGTCAAAATGTTTAATATGATTATGAGAACATAATGCAGCAGTATCAGGCATAGGACTGTTGCCCGCTGTCCTCAAGATGTGTCAAATGGCACAGGAGTGTCAGCTAAGGGCAGGAGAGGTTTTACAGTGCAAGGTGACCGTGGACTTAAGTCCAGTATATCCAATCATACTTTTTGCCTTGTACAGCAGAAAAAGAGCTCAATGGTTCAAAGGCAGCAGTTGAACAGGGACATCAGCAGTTCCCGACAATTGCCGTGTCTGCATTACAATGACCAGCAGATCAATGCATGACAAATCAGCTTGTGGTTTGCCACTGCGCATTGCAAAGTCAGAGACAACAGGGAAGGCATCACGGTACAGGAGACAGTACGTTGAGGGCATCAAATCAGGGCAGATCAGAGCATCAGCCAAAGAAAACCACACCGCTAGCCAACGGCGCTAAACCACACAGCTATATGAATTCAGTCGGCTGTTATTGGTGAAACTCTGTATGCTGTATGTGCAAAATAAAGATGGAGGAGGGGACATGAAACAGAGCCAAGGCCTGTGACCTAAAGTAAAGACAGAAATAAAGGTATCGTCCAACTTGTGTAGATTCTGTGGCGAAGAGGTTGAGTCAGTGGATCATTAATCTTGGTACTGCTCCTGTGTAGGTCTGTTCTGGACAAGGGTTCAGAGGTGGCTGGCTTTATATTCAAGTAACTTTACACTGGATTTGCCCACCATACTTCTGGGCTGTCAAACAAATGACAGCGGAAAAATAGTCAATAATACTTCTTGGCAAAATATTCATTTTTAAATCAAAATCAGTGGAGGCTTTGTAGATAGAGATTCAAACTATTTGTAAAACGTCACAGAAAGAATGTATGATGGCACATGAAAACAGTAGGTTAAGTGCATATAAGGATAGATGGAGGGTGCTGAGTAGCAGCTGAAGGCTGGGAATGAAAATAATACAAGTAAATGTATATGAGTCTATTAATATATATATATATATATGATATGATATGATATAGGGGAGGGATTAAAAAAAGGACTGGTCCACATTACAAATAAAGGAATGAGCATAGCCAGTAAAGGTAAACATTGCACTGTAAAAAAATGGATTAGCTGGTGACTAACTGGGCACAGAATGTGAATTCACCATGGAAAACCCAGCTACCACAAAATCCAAACCTTGTTGTCATGGAAACATTGCAATACTAAAAAAAACATTCAAGCAACAATGCGAGAAAGTTTTTTTTTCATCAGCCAGGGAGTCCTCCCCTGCTCTAACACAGTATCTGCTCGGTAAGCACACCTAATCCTGAAGGGCCATCTCAGTCACCTTTAAACAAGCCGGATTGGTTATCCCGAGCCGTAAAAAAAAACCAGACCTGTAAATATTGTTCCACAATCACGTCCATCAGAAACAAGAGCGACCACCTATAGCACAGTGTTCCCATCACACAGCACTACACTTGGCCTCCACCAGTCCAATCATACAGCGCCCTGTCCCAAAAACATGGGCAAAAGTGGCATATTAGTGACGATTTTGTAAAATACAGTTGGGGCATTCCATTTGAAATTAACAAGTGGTCCCCAGTCCATGGCACCTGCTTCATTTTCACACATTTTGTAGTGTATGGGCCCAATATTCTATAAGGGGCCAAAAAAGTGGAAGTGGCACTTTTTCGAGCTTGGCCGTCTGTTTCTTAGCCATCTACCTTCTTCAAGCCTAATACTTTCATTTAAAGCCAATTCCAGCATCCTATGCCACATTGGTGTGGAGAGAATGGGCCTGGCCCAAGGGGCATTTTCGGACCGATTCTGCTTTTTTCGGAGGGTCCTGACAGCCACACACAGTCCCCGGAGGAACAGAATGAATATTGCTTTGAGAGAACCCTGTAGTTGCATCATTTTAATGCAGGAATAACAACTCTGAGACATTTACAATATGCTGAAATTTGGCTGTGAAAAGGGTCCGACCCCTAAATACCCTATTTTTGGACCCCCTGAAAAGCATGTGGGAAGGGGTTAATGGTCATTAAATTTTTGTGTTAAGGGGACCTTCATGTCATCTTTACTTGCGCCAAAAATCATATACAAACCAGCATTCATTCAGGTACAAACACCACCATTTTTTTTGCAATACTATATGTAATTCCAGATATGGAGACCATTTGGAGTATGAGTCTTAATATTTTGGATTTTTCATATTGAGCGCATAAACTACAAAATATGTGAAAATGAAGCCAATCAGGCACCATGGACAGGGGAGTTTTCTTGAAATACTTTGATTTCAAATGGAATTCCCCAGTAGCACTCATAACTCTGAACCATGCCAGCAAGCCACTCTGTAGATCAGGGAAAGCACTGACAATAAAAAGGCTGCTGGTACACCATGGAGAAGGGACAGAACGTTACCCATCTCAAGTATTAAGATGTAGCTCCATCTGGGGGTACTTTCATGGAATGCATTTCCACACCAGTACTTGGCCTGCATCCAGCACACATATCTGACCATGGGTACAACCATATACCACAACAGCCTAATTAGATACCAGACTATGGGGACAATACATACACTGGAACAGCGCCTCAACAGATATCAGAGTGTGGGACCCATTCACACACAGGAACAGCGCCTTATCAGATACCAGACTATGGGGCCCATCCACACACTGCAGCAATGTAATACAGAAGTTGGTCAACAGCCTAGTATAAGGTAAATACAAACCAACAACCATCAGACCATAACAATTGAAATCTCTTCTCTACATCAGCAAATCAGATTGCTTGAAAGGACCACCGTCACTGATGAGATGACAGAAGTCCCAATTTTCTACATTTCCTAAGATTGCAAATTTAACCTTGCGTAATAACGTAAGTCATGCAACTAAATCAAAGTAACTGAAAGGGAGACTATCAAATAACATTTTAGAATTTTCTCTGAAGCATAATTCACTTAAAATAGATGCATGTTTACTGCTTTACCCACAGGAAAACAATGAGCAAGAATTATACTGGACTGAGATTCTTCAGAGCTCTGTTGTGAATGTTTATTAACCAAAATAAAGCATGAACTCTGTATTGCTTTTTGTTCTGAAAACAAAGAATTCGATTAGAATGTACACTGCCAGGAACTCTGGGAAATATAGTTCTCCTGCATCTTGTGTGGGGGATATGTATAAAAGAACCAACCAATGAGACCATGGCCAGTCATGATTTCTCCTCATTTATTTCAACTGACCCCTCTTTCCCTCCTTCTTGAGAGGATGAATACAATTCAAGTGGAGGGGCAGACAGCCATGCACGCACATGGCTGGACATCTCAAAAACACCTCCTCCCATTTTCAGACAACTCAAATCTTCACTTCTCAAAGCCGATTCTAAAAGGCAGAGGCGCCATACCTTCTCGTAAAGCAGAGACTCGACGACCGCAACGTCTTGACCCCACAATGAATTACTTAATTAACCACGCCGACCTTTTCTCTCTGCATTAACCCATGTTTCATTTTCTACATTAACGGAGGGCGGCTCCGTTTTGTTCCAGACAATCTATTTTTGGCTATATGACTCACTCACCGTCTCCACAGTCTCTAAATGCCATCAGTCAGGAATGTTTACAGACAGGCGTACAAAAATGCTTAAATGCAGAGTCAGGACCATTTTTTGAAGTGCTGCAGGCTACATATATAATCAGCATTTATATACCAGTATATGAGCATTTACGAACACATCGTTAATAATAATAAAAATAATAACAATAATAACAACAACAACTTTATTATTATTATACTAAACAGTACTGCAGCATCTTGTGTAGGTCTGCCTTTTGACTATTGTTTGATACATCATGACACAAAGAGAAAGCAAAGCTGGTTCCATTTACTAGAATAAGGTGACATCTGGTTTGAGCCAGACCCAATGGGCCAGTTAAATCAGGTAGGATGCGAAAAGTCAAAGGGTAGAAGAGTTAGAGCACTGGCAAATTTTTCCGTAGTAAGGACAAAAGCGTATTCTCAGAATGCCAAGTTCATACATCATAGTCTCTGACAGAAGACAGACAGCATAAGCAACTTCCAGCTGACATTGTGCCATGTGTGAGCTTGACATTAGCATTTTCCCATATCAATGCATGGCATGAAGACATCCTGTATTGTAATTACTGCATTCATACATGGTTTAGCAAATCAGTGCACAATCTAGCAGGACTGCTGAATAATTTCACTGGTGGCTCCTGCACTATTTAAACAACAGGGAAAAATGCACTTATAAAGATATTAAGTGGCGCAGTCACAAAAGTGGGACCAGTAGCTTGTGTGGTATCACATCATGTGTTCCTCGTCCCATAGGAACTACAGACATCATCTATGGTAATGCAAAAAAGCACCGAACATTTCAAGCAAGACTTAGGTGCTTTGTTGTGCTTAATTAATACATATCTAATGAGACATTTCTTTGCTTATTAACTGATGATTGATTGATTTATTTCCGGATTAAGACAATAAACTAGCAATCCAAAGGATGACATGCTAAAGTACAATACTTATTTCCAGCACGGTCCTCGGTGTTACACACAAGACGCAAATAGACAAGAAGCAGACAAACTAACTAAAAAGACATACAGTATTAGGAGGAGAAAAAAAAACATCCCATAAAAAAAATGCAATAAAACTATCCAAAATCAATAAATATTTACCTTGACTCGCATTGCATTTAAATGCATTTAGCATTTAAGCGATCAGCTGAAAACTTTCATAATTCAGGTTAGTCGCAACAATGACTGCAATGGCTGCCAAATACAACCCCAATTCCAAAATAGTTGGGATGAAGTGTAAATTGTGAATAAAATCAAAATGCAATGACTTTCAGATCACATGAGCCAATGTTATTTACAATAGAACATAGATAAAATTTCAAATGATGAAACAGAGATTTTACATTTTTATCCACAAAATAAGCTTATTCCAAATTTTCTGGCAGCAGCAGGTCTCAAAAAAGTTGGGACACAGGCAAAAAAGGGCTGAAAAAGCAATTCATATATAAGAGAATCAGCAGAAAGAACATTTAGCAAGTAATTAACTAGCATGAGGAGTGTAACATGATTGGCTATAAAAGGGATGTCTTCGACAGGCTGAGTCTCTCAGAAGTAAAGATGGCCAGAGGCTCTCCAACCCATGAAAAAACAATGTTCCTCAGAGTCAAGTTGCAAAGGCTTTGAAGGTCACATCATCGAGAGTGCATAACATCACCAAAAGATTCAGAGAAACAGGAAAAACCTCAGTGCAAAAGGGACAAAGCCGAAGACCTTTACTGAATGCCCATGATCTTCGGGCCCTCAGACGCCACTGCATCACTCACTGGCATGATTCTGTCATTGACATTACTAAATGGGACCAGAAATACTTCAAGAAACCACTGTCTCTAAACACAGTCCGCCGTGCCATCCACAGATGCCACCTAAAACTCTATCAAGCAAAAAGGAAGCCATTGTTGAGCATGATCCAGAAGCGCCGCGGGGTTTTGTAGGCCAAGGCTCATTTAAAATAGACCGCAGAAAAGTGGCACAGTGTCCTGTGGTCAGACAAGTCCAAATTTGACATTCTCGTTGGAAATCATGGGCGTTGTGTCCTCTGGGCTAAAGAGGAGAAAGACCGCCTCTCCTGTTATCAGCATTCAGTTCAAAAGCCAGCATCTCTGATGGTATGGGGATGCATTAGTGCATATGGTATGGGACACTTGCATGTTTTAAAAAGCACCATCATGCTGAAAGGTATATACAGGTTTTAGAGCAACATATGCTCCCCTCCAGTTGACATCTAGTCCAGGGAAGGCCTTGTGTATTTCAGCAGGACAATGCAAAACCATATACTGCAGTTATTACAACAGCATGGCTTCGTAGTAGAAGAGTCCGTGTGCTGAACTGGCCTGCCTGCAGTCCTGATCTTTCACCGATTGAGAACATTTGGCGCATAATTAAACCAAAGGTCTGTCAAAGGAGACCCAAAACCCTCCAGCAGCAGGAGGCCTGTATTAAACAAGAGTGGGATCAAATTCCAATGACTGAACTCAAGTAACTTGTCTCCTCAATGCCTAGACGCCTCCACTCTGTGTTAATCAGAAAAGGGGATGCTACACCATGGTAAACAGGCCCCTGTCCCAACTTTTTTGAGACTTGCAGCAACCATCAAATTTGAAATGAGTTCATTTTGTAGATAAAATCGTAAAATTTCTCAGTTTCAACATTTGCTATGTTATCTCCGTTCTTTTGTGAATAAAATACTGGCTGGTGTGATTTTAAAGTCATTGCGTTTTGATTTCATTCGCAATTTACACTTTGTCCCAACTATTTCGGTTTCAGAACAGGGGTTGTATTTACACTGTGTATCACAGTGTGCTCGTCGGCCTTCATAGAATATCTGCGTCCAGTATGGACAGCTGGGGCCTTAAAGTCATGCAGCTGTTAAGAGGCGAAGCACACCAACTAGCTTTCCATGGCTTTTCTGATCCTCCTCAGTCTTAAGGAGAAATGAGCCTAAAATTAATAGTTGATCACTTGCGGAACTCAAGGTCATACTCTTTCCGACAGAGAATGGTTTCATCAATTGTTGTCTTTTCCTTTAATGATCCTCCAACTATAAGGTTACCTGATCCTATTCCAACACTTAGCTTGTTTAAATAGGCTACTATTTCAGCGAGCAACCAAGCTCTGCAACAAACACTCTCCCCAGATCATCCGTTTCACTTTTTATCACTCCCTTCATAATAACGGAATCAATCTTAACCAAATAACATTCTATTGACTTGTTCCGCAACGCAATTTTTGCTACTTAGCTTTTATAAGGTTTTATAGGTTGCATTTTCAATGGTCGTGTTATTAACCATATAACGTATGCTGATGATCTTATTATCTTCTGTCCTTCTGGTAAAGGGTTAGAATCCCTGGTTGATATATGTCAATGCTATGGTGTTCTTCATGATATTAATTTTAACCAGAAGAAGACTGTTGGCATGTTGATCAAACCAAGATTTTTTAATGCATGTTGTACATCTGATATCTTTCTGAATGTTCACAAACTTGTTTTTGTTGATGAGTATAAATATCTTGGTATTATTATTTGCAGTAATTTCTTTGATGATAATGATATTGCTCCCCAAATGCGTTCATTGTATATTAGAGGTAACTTTCTGGCTAGGAACTTTAAGCATTGTTCAGATAACATCAAGACCAAATTATTTATGTCTTTTTTTTTAAATATGCATTCTAGTCATATGTGGTCACATTTTAAGAAATGCACCTTTAACAAAGTTAGAATCACCTATAATAATTGTTTTAGGATTCCATTCAATTTGCCCAGATCGTGTAGTGCTAGTCATACGTTTGTTTCGAATTCTGTCTCATCTTTTGGAGAACTTTTACGTAAATCCGTTTTCAATTTTATGCTTAGAATTGAATCTAGTCAGAATGTTCTAGTACAATGTGTCACACTTATTACCTATTACACCTCTCAGCTGCGTAAGCGCTGGAGAGAAATTTTATATATTTCACCTTAGTATTACTTTTTTCTTTTTTTTTTTGCTGAATTGTATATTTTGTACATATTATGTAGTATTTTGTATTGCTGTGTCATTTGTATGTCTTATGTACTTTCATTGTACTATGGGCTTCGAGTCTGATAAAAAGAATAAATAAAATAAATAAAAAATATAACCGGTTGAATCGAAACAATGTTTCCAAGACCAGGCAAGCTACTAAGTACATGGTTAATGCCGGAAAAGTCTGCCTTAATTTCAAAACGGGCATGAAAATCTTGGCGACTAGAGTCCCTTCATACGCGACGAATTGATGACATTTCTTAGCAGCTTAGGCAGCACAGCAGTTCAAACTAGGCCACCTAATGGAGCTCAGAAGTACTGCACTGCGCATGCGCATTTTAACAAGGTACCTCCGACTCAGACAGAAAGGGACTAAGATTCTCACGGGCTGCACACACTCGGTGATGAAAAATTACAGGTCTTCCAGTTAAAGCTATCCAAAAACACAATGCCGAACCGCATGCATGGACTGAACCGTCGGCTAAAAGAAAAGACATTAACCCATATAGCACGTGAAAAGGCTGGCTACTTGCGGTCCATGTTAATGATCTTGGCTAAACAGGATAGACTGCAAGCATGTCAGTCAGCTCTGATGTGGAGCATCATCCGTTAGGCATAACCGGACTGGTCTACTTTAGTTTACAGACCAAACTAGTGCCGCGGGAAAAGCGTAAAACCGGCCTAAATGTCAACGTTGCACTTTCGAGGTTTTTTTCTCTCTCAAAAGTGAAGGCCAATTCTCACAACTTAAATGCAACACATGCGCAAGCGGACAATCAGGAAAAAAATAACCCGATAATGTTCATAACGGAAACGTAAGCGAGTACGCGCAGCCACTAACGGCGGCGAGCAAGTGTTCTGTGAGAGATCAGAATGATCCATAGTGCTCCTCAGCTACTCAACGCTGGCTGGCAACGTTAGACTTAAGCTGGAAAAACACACATAGAAGGGCAGAATATTACGGAAAACTCTCAATTTTTGAGAAAAGTATTTGAACCAATAGTTATCTAGCATTTGACCTCGATTCAGTAGCTGAACGCAATTGTTGTGCTCTTTATAATGATTGCTCCATAGCTGACAAGTACAGTTAGCGAGCTAATTCGGTTTTCCATCTTTTCGCTGATTCCTATAATTACTGAAATATGGTTTTACCAGAAATATTTAAAATGCTGGCTTAGAAGATGCTGTCGCACCAACCAAAGCGACATATAGGCGGGTATCTAGATTTTAGCATAAGTTACACGAAAGCGGTGTTTAATAAGGACTCCAAATTCGGGTCAAAATAACTGCAATCATCCGCAGCAAAGCTATTGGTTGCTAACGCGTTTCTCTACTGATGTTCGGCTTGCTAGCAATGCATTCTGCTAACCAAAGCATCCTAAGTCAAATGAAGGTTATGCTTCCCTTATTTCATTCATCCAGCGCACCAATTGTCAGATAAAATTAAACATGTCCAATGTCAATAAAGACTGGTCGAGATAAGTGATTACCTTAGGATAAGGTCGTAAAACTTTACCTTTCTCAATGAATTTTCTCAGCACCAGTCTCTATTGCACCAATGCAGCACTTCGTCTCGCACCTGCAGGGTAAAAGGACGTCATTCGATTGCTTGTGACCACATCACAGGCGGGCTCAAGGTGCGAGCGTAAGCTGATTGACGTGACGACAACCGTATCCGGACAACGAGCTTCAGAAATATCTCAAAATATTTATGAGGCAGCTTGGCAAAATGAAAAATTAAAGCTGAGACGAGCCGTCCTGTATGATTAATGAGAAAATCAGAAAATTCTTAATCGATTCTCCATCGGTGCTTATAGTCCATTGTCAAATGTCGTCAGTTCAAACGAAAATAAACAAAATGTTGGCCAATGTCTGCAAAGTATTTTTTGGAAATGCATTGATTTTAGCCCACTTAATTTATTTTTAGATATTCACCCAAAAGTCTGCTGAGCAACAGTCTTTACATGGTTAATTTTTCGAACAGCCCTCTTTTGGTCGGTTCAGTTTTAATCGAATTGTCTGTCATTTTTTGGTTATGTCCTTATTGATTTCTAGAGGGCACCGACACCAACAGCAAAAATGTCCACATATTGAAGCTGATGCTCTGAACACGCCTCATGTTCCCTCTTTAATTTTAAATTCATTATGCAGGACTACAGACCCAAAGCAATGGGAATTGTGTTGCTATTCCAAATACTTACACACTGGCTGTAAAAGTATATTCAAGGTATGGAAAGAAACTGATAGCTTCAAATCACATAGGCAGGAGGAGCAAACTCAGTTCCACAGGAGGAACAGCATTAAAAGCTGAAAAGTTACGGGAATTTTTCTCCTATTCGACTAGTTCACTGAGTTTTCAGGACATAAATCTTTCCTGGCAGTGAAACAGTGCCTCATCCATTGCTAAATAAATATATTCTACATTCTTCAGTCTGGAGGGACTGCATGCGCTATCCAAATACAACTGACCCAGATATTTTTCACAATATTATTTTTACAATCAATGCCAGGCCCAAGGACTGGCAGGGCTACACTAGCAGTGTCATGTCTAGCGATGACGTACCCAAGTTACAGACCAAATCCAAAATCAGGAAATTCATACTATATATACGTTTACCTATTTAGTTGTGCATTTTTATGTATGCTGGCTGGCGGCGGGGATGTCCCAGTGGAAAATCATCCCATTGCCACGGCAATTAAGATGTAGTTATGTCCAAGTAAAGCCAACCGATAGTAGGATGAACTTTCTCCAAAGATTCCAGCACGTCTCTCAATCAAGACCAAGACGTGAAATTCTGGCCTGAGATGTGACGTTCGCGAACGAGTCAAGTCTTTTGAACGGCTCTTTTAAGTGAACGATGAGAACCGATTCGCAGTTGCGAGCCGCTCGTTCACGAGCCATTCTTATATGCAAATTGCCTACGCTGCCTTCATGTGTCATCTGTGTGCCCCGTGAGTCTTAGTTGTCCACGCTGCCTTCATGTGAACGACGAATGACATCTCAGAGTTTGAGTTGTCCACAGCACGCTCCATTCCCGTGAACGCAGCTATAAATGTGCAGCTAACTTAGGGAAGGAGAATATTAGTGAGCGCCGCCCGACTGGACTGAGGACATTTACCGCTGTATCTGTTCTGATGTGGATTCGAGTCAAGGAACTGAGCTCCTGTTTGTAAAGTAGTTAAGGAGTACAAACACCAGGTAGGGTTGTACAATTTTGCATTCACGTTCTTATCGTGTCCCAATTTTTAATCTAGTTTTATTTATATATTTTTATGAACATATATGCTGCTCAAAAAATAAAGGGAACACTTAACACAATATAACTCCAAGTGTTCCCTTTATTTTTTTGAGCCATATATATATATGTGTGTGTGTGTGTTTTATTTATTCTTATTTATTATTTTTATATTTTTTTCTGTATTGTTAAAATGTCATTGTGTGGGAAAATTTCACAGTAAAGTTGTTTTGCAAGGAAGTTATCAGTAGCCTGCGTAGTTTTTATTGTGCCACAAAGTTTTTTAGGTGAGGGAAAATTTGACAGTGATCTCACTGTCAAAGCATGGGGAATTTGCACCACCTTATGGAATGTTTACAATGAAAACAAACCAAATTAAATTCTAATCATTATTTCAGAATAATTCCCACCAATAGAATATACACTCAACAAAAATATAAACGCAACACTTTTGTTTTTGCTCCCATTTGTCATGAGATGGACTCAAAGATCTAAAATTCATTCCAGATACACAATATTACCATTTCTCTAAAACATTGTTCACAAATCTGTCTAAATGCGTGATAGTGAGCACTTTTGCTTTTCTGAGACAATCCATCCCACCTCACAGGTGTGCCACATCAAGATGCTCATCAGACACCATGATTAGAGCAGAGGTGTACCATATACTGCCCACAATAAAAGGCCACTCTAAAATGTGCAGTTTTGTCTCACAGCAAAATGCCAGAGATGGCGCAAGCATTGAGGGAGCGTGCAATTGGCATGCTGACAGCAGGAATGTCAACCAGGTCTGTTGCTCGGGCATTGAATGTTCATTTCTCCACCATAAGCCGTCTCCAAAGGCGTTTCAGAGAATATGGCAGTACATCCAACCGGCCTCACAACCGCAGACCACGTGTAACCACACCAGCCCAGGACCTCAGCATCCAGCAGGTTCACCTCCAAGATCGTCTGAGACCAGCTACTCAGACAGCTGCTGAAACAATTGGTTTGCATAACCAAAGAATTCCTGCACAAACTGTCTAAATGTGTGATAGTGAGCACTTTTGCTTTGCTGAGACAATACATCCCACCTCACAGGTGTGCCACATCAAGATGCTCATCAGACACCATGATTAGTGCACAGGTGTACCTTAGACTGTCCACAATAAAAGGACACCCTGAAATGTGCAGTTTTTGCTTTATTGGGGGTCTGGGGACTCAGAACCAGTCAGTATCTGGTGTGACCACCATTTGCCTCATGCAGTGCAACACATCTTCGCATAGAGTTTATCAAATTGCCAATTGTGGCCTGTGGAATGTTGGTCCACTCCTCTTCAATGGCTGTGCGAAGTTGTTGGATATTAGTGGGAACTTGTACACGCTGTCGTATACGCCGGTCAAGCACATCCCAAACATGCTCAATGGGTGACATGTCCGGTGAGTATGCTGGCCATGCAAGAACTGGGACATTTTCAGCTTCCAAGAATTGTGTACAGATCCTTGCAACATGGCGCCGTGCATTATCTTGCTGAAACATGAGGTGATGTTCATGGATTTATGGCACAACAATGGGCCTCAGGATCTCACCACGGTGTCTCTGTGCATTCAAAATGCCATCAATAAAATGCACCTGTGTTCTTCGTCCATAACAGATGCCTGCCCATACCATAACCCCACCACCACCATGGGCCACTCGATCCACAACATTGACATCAGCAAAGCGCTCACCCACACGACGCCACACACGCTGTCTGCCATCTGCCCTGAACAATGTAAACCGAGATTCATCCGTGAAGAGAACACCTCTCCAACGTGCCAGACGCCATCGAATGTGAGCATTTGCCCACTCAAGTCTGTTACGGCGACAATCTGGAGTCAGGTTAAGACCCCGATGAGGACGACAAGCATGCAGTTGAGCTTCCCTGAGACGGTTTCTGACAGTTTGTGCAGGAATTCTTTGGTTATGCAAACCAATTGTTTCAGCAGCTGTCTGAGTAGCTGGTCTCAGACGATCTTGGAGGTGAACCTGCTGGATGCTGAGGTCCTGGGCTGGTGTGGTTACACGTGGTCTGCGGTTGTGAGGCCGGTTGGATGTACTGCCATATTCTCTGAAACGCCTTTGGAGACGGCTTATGGTGGAGAAATGAACATTCAATGCCCGAGCAACAGACCTGGTTGACATTCCTGCTGTCAGCATGCCAATTGCACGCTCCCTCAATGCTTGCGCCATCTCTGGCATTTTGCTGTGAGACAAAACTGCACATTTTAGAGTGGCCTTTTATTGTGGGCAGTATATGGTACACCTCTGCTCTAATCATGGTGTCTGATGAGCATCTTGATGTGGCACACCTGTGAGGTGGGATGGATTGTCTCAGCAAAGCAAAAGTGCTCACTATCACGCATTTAGACAGATTTGGGAACAATGTTTGAGAGAAATGGTAATATTGTGTATCTGGAATGAATTTTAGATCTTTGAGTCCATCTCATGACATATGGGAGCAAAAACAAAAGTGTTGCGTTCATATTTTTGTTGAGTGTATATTGCTGGGATGTGTAAGTTTAAATTATTCTGATCTACATTTTAACTTATAACTGCTACCAGCGATTGTTTCCTTGATAAAAACGAGTTACCCCTGGTTGACTTCTAGAAAATAAATAAATATAACAAAAAGTGAGTCTTTTGAACGGCTCTTTGAAAGGAACGGCTCCTCGAGATCCGGCTCCCTTCAAAGAGCCATAAATCCCATCTCTAATTCTGGCTTTCGGCTGAAACAAATGCTGACGTTACAAAAGGGTGAATGCGTTTTGCTAAGCTATCTCAGCTGAAAGTTAGGCGCCACCTAGCGGTTAATATTAGCTAACTCGGACTGTGAGTTCAGAACAGTTTTCAGTTGAAGTTTATGTCATAACACCATCTTGCGGACAAATTTAACTTAGATTATTATCTCCCTCATGGACAGTAATGGATGGCTAATCGAACAAAACGGGAGTATGTTTTCTTGTTAAAAAAATAAAAGAAAGGCTTCCCTCGAGCGAGCCTTAGCTCTGTGATGATTGGGCATTGTTGTTTGTTCTGAGAGTGGTTTGTGACTGTTCGATGAATAGTTGGAAGTGTTTATTGTGAGTGTTTTTTTTTTTTTTTTTTTGATCGTTTGCTTCATTTAAACTGCTCGCGGGCATTTTGATTTATACCCAATCACCTAATTCCAGAGCGAAATTCTCGTCTCTGTACTCGAGACCGAAGGCACATGGTCTGAGGGTTGTACAGATGGGTTAGCACAGTATGTTGAGCTTAAAGTCGGGATTTTAAATGTTACGAAAGTGGCCCTCTTTTAACCAGCCATGGTGACTTGCTTTCTAGGACACTCCTCAGAAGAGTGTACATTACAATGAAATTTTAGCCAGGCTTTATTTGTGTGAGTTGGCAAGACAAACCCTACACTTGAAATCAGAGATAACGTTAAGTTACCATGGCAGGTTAAAAGAGAGCCACTCTCCTGATTGAGAACACTGACTTTCGTCTCAACAGACGGCGCTAACCCACTGATCTGGCATCGTATTAGCCTACACCCTCTGGGACAGCAGTTTCGACTTAAGTTTTTTTTTTTTTAAATTATTCTGACCGTCCCTTGTTTCCAGCGAAAGCACGTTTCTACCCTTACATTCACCTGCTGCACCACTTCTTGATGTGATGACAGTCCTTGTCGCCTATAGTATAAATAAAAGCTATAATGGCAGTTAACATTAATTATTTGCGTTACCTTCACTGGTTAATGCCAAAATGAAAACTGAACTAACAAATTGTCTGATCCCCTTAATCACTGCCACCTGTCACATCCTGAGTAATTTCCTGTTTTCCCTCACAATCCAGTTGTCCTCGTCAGTTTCTCTCTCATTTCCCTGATTGGTACCCATTGTTTAATTATTGGCCTAATTTGTTTCCTCGCTCTCCAAGTGTCCTTCTCAGTGCTCGCACATTCCCATCCAGTTTGTTAATTGTTATCTTATGTATGTAATTCCCTCATCTCGGTCTCCCCTTTGCTGGATTGTTGTATTCTGTCTTCAGTGTTAAATCTTTAGAAAGCAAGTGACTATTTATTAGGGAAACTCTTCTTGGTGTCTGTGGGCCTGGCAACTGTCTTCTTCTAGTACCTCCTTCACCCCTGTTTGAATATGAGCACCTGCCCAGTGTGTCCCGGTTCATTTGGCTTGTAATCCCAGTTATTGACCTCAGACGAGTCCCTTTGACTACACCTGGACTTACCTCCAGTGTTCCAGTTTGCCCCCACCTGCACTTAAGACAGTCTTCTGATAAACCCTTCCGAGCGTGCCTTTTCTGTTCATTTAGAGACACCAATTTGGCTATTCTGTGATCTACGCCTGGTTCTAAAAATTGTGACGCTTCCGTAATCATCACAGGAAAAAGCTTGAGGATCAGAACAGGTTTTTTTATTTTATTCTTCTCTCCTGTCTGGAAGAATCTGAAGTTCTGGAGTATTTGGCTTTTTAACACAATCAACAAGGGACAAAACAATATCCACATACAGAAAGCAAACATAAGTTGGAAGTGGTTTAGATGTATGGGGGTATCAATCCCCAAATATCAGAAGACATGCCAAGAAGACTGAGCCGATAACAGAGGCACAGCAACATCTATCATTGCATCTCAACACCCTGACACAGAAACCCAAGCCATGCCAAAGATTAGACCCGTCTCCTCCCTCACTCGCTCTCTCAGATCTCACACTCGCAGGTTCAGAACAAAATTATATACATATATAAAATGAAAAAGAAAAGCTAAGAATCTCATGTTTAAGAGGTAAGTGGCACAATTGTTTGGCTCAGAGGGAGAGAGAGACCGAAAGAACAAGGAAGTCAGTGAGAGAGGGAGTGAGAAAGAGAGAGCATTTCCTCTCCAGTTATATATAAGGCTGCAACATTACAGAAAGTTGAACAGTTATCATAGAAACAGCTGTGTGGTTTAAGCACAGTATTGGCAGTGGCGCAGAGTTCATCATCGACTGAGACTACAGTGGAGCACCTTGATTTCGAAAAGCCTGCGTTATGATAACGACGAGCACGACAACAGTAAGCTTTAGTGTTTATTATAAATAATAAAAAATAAAAAAAAAGATCCAGACAGTGCAGTCTTTAAGGTTTGGCCATAACACCCCTGGCCTGTTCCACACAGGAACTGGTGATGCTGAAGACGAGGAGGGATCACAGGAAACAGAAAGCTGGAGACACAGGTGCACCAGACAGACAGAGGGCATCCAAATTCTCAACAAGGCAAGGAACCTTACGAGCCAACGGAAATGATCGGGAAATAGTTTCGCAGGTTGCCATGACGTGGTCCGCCGATTTGTTCATTTCATGAAGGAAATTAGGGAATTAGCTCCTCTGCGATTTCCTTTCAACAAAGTAAAAAAAAAAAAAACAAACACAGGACCAACCTTAGTGGAAAGGAACGATTCATAATTATGAACCGCAGTCCATTGCAGCAGAAGCAACGAGATACGCCATTCGTGTCTTTAATTTTTTTTTTTAATCAATTGCAAAGACCATCTCCGCCATCAAGGCCATGACGTACTGAAGTTAAAGTACATCTGATTTTTCTCAAATATGTCCCAAGGTAACGCAACAATTTCCCAGCAAATTCCCCTTGACACACGCAACATTTTTCTATTGAGGTCTAGAAAAATGGCAAGGAAAAAGGTCACCTGTTCAAGAGAATTTGAATGCACCCCTAGTGTTTAAGACTGACACAAGTGACCAAACACAGGTATGCACATGGTACTACAGCCCTCTGTTATCTCATATAAGTTACACACATGCATCACAGCAGTTTGCATGTTATATAGCTGTATTACAGCAGTCTGTATATTACACACGTGTATTATGGCAGTCTGTATGCAACGTATTACAACAGCCTGTGTTACACACCTGTAACAGAATTTGTATGTTACTCGTGTCGCATGTCATATAGCTGTATTACAGCAGTCTGTATGTTACACGCGTGAGGTGTAACAGCCCATATGTTGCACACCTGTATTCCAGCACTGTTTCTGTCACACCTTTGCTAATTTGCACGTTACGCATACATTACCGCAGTTTGCATGCCACACACATGGTTTACAGCAGTTTGCGCATCACGCATGTGTGTCGCAGCAGCCTGTATGTTACACTCGCATATTATGTATGATCTCCAACCCAGTCCCCCGCACGGTAACCTGAAACTTCCCCAGAGAGAAAATGGTGGACCGTGCACGTGCACACCCTTCAGGTCTAACCCTTTAAGTCCACCCACAGACACTGTCCTTTACCCTCCTTCCTGTCTACTCAGTGCGATAATGTGCAAAGCCAAATACTGATATAAAATATCAATAAATACCACCCTCTGACTGTGTGTGATGGCCTATGGCACATGCACAGGCAGGACTGCTTTGGCAGGAAGAGCATTATCAGCCACTGATTGAGGGTGGTGAATAGCCACCCAATGTCCAGACCCTTTGGTGTCATGCTAATCTACTATTGGTTGTGTCCCTGTGGAAAATTGGGGCAAAAACCAATAGCACGCGGGGATGTGGCAGAGGGCGGGGAAGCTGGAAACACCCAGGCCGTGATACACAAGTTTGAAGAATCAAATGCGCCCATGCTTAGGAAAGGTCTCACCTGTCATTACAGAGGACTACAAATAATTACAAAAGGTTTTGCCGTATTCAAGGTCAGTGGAAGTCTAAAATGAGGACAAATGCTACGTTTTCTGTTGTGTCTAGTATTCCGTTGTTTACAGTCCATGTGCTTTTCTTTACAAAGGCTGTTAAAGCAGCTGAACTTGGTGGAAGGCTGTGAGGGCGGAGCTACAGGTAGCAGTGTGGGAGGGATGGGACGTCCCGGAGGTTCAACAAAAGGTTTTGTTTAGTTTTTTTTTTTCCTCCCCACTCCTTTCCTAATAGTGATAAGTGATGTGATCCTCCAATGTGACCCAAGCACTATAGCCTCTGGGAAATGTAGTCCAATGGCCAGCTCAACTGACTCAAAGCAGCCCTTGAAAGCAGGCTAGGTGCAGGCATGTTTAAAGGCATAAAGTGCTTAAAGGGGCAGAACCCCTATTTATCGACTGGCTGACAGAAATTACACATTATTGTGAATTCACGTAGATAAAACACCCTTAAAATAAAATAAAACAATATAAAACATCAATATAAACTTAAAGAACTACAACAATAAAAACAGTGAAACAAAATCAATCCAGGATCAAAAAAATGTGCAATGGAGATTTTAAGCATGTCCTTTTTGCTAGTTGAACTGGGTAGCACAGTTCTTTAGGAGAGAAGTTATGAGGGTTCTTAATATGCCAGATGAGCATGACACCACTTCTGCAGCACATGTTTTCTCATCTCGGTACATGTAAACTTTGGTGCATCACAATGGTCAAAAAACATTACTTCCTGTCCTCTTCATGTCTGCTCTCCCAGTACTTCCAGGAAGGAGAAGACAATTGGAGTAAACTTGCAGTGGTTCTCAAGTTCGGTCCTGGCGCCCCCTTGTGTATGCTGGTTTTTGTTCCAACTACAATTGCAATTCTAGGATTTTAAAAAGCTGTCACTTTGTCTAAATTAGCAGCATTCCATGTTTGAGCAGTTATTTACCATCTTAAGTCACATTTGGATGGACATATCCATTCTGCTATGAAAAATAAAAATGCTTGAACATATTGTGCTTAATTTTCAATATTGCTAGGATTTTCAGGTGAAAACATTTTTACGCAGATCAAATTAGACTCTGAGAAAATCAATAAGCTCCAAATTAGGTTTCTGACGACAGGTGTTTTTCCCAAATAACCTGCCTGAACCAAATAAAATCAACAGGAAACACAACAGGTCCATTGTTTGCAAAGTAAATTGTCAGGTTTTGCCACCATGTGTCAAGAGTTTCACCAAAGAGGAACCTTTTGATTATTTATGTTGATTAAATGTTTGGTTAAATTGTTTCCCTCTGCCAATATTTACAATATATCTCAATGTGGATATTTGCATAAATGCACCTAATTAAAACAAATCATCAGCTTGTTAAAATCTAAAGATTGAAATTGTAGTTGGAACAAAAACCAGCATACACAGGGAGCGCCAGGACTGAACTTGAGAACCACTGGAGTAAAGGAAGAGATTTTGGTGAGTTTTTGCGACGTACCCTCAATTTGTTGGCTGAAGTTCATTTGTGCTACACTAGTGGGCGCCAAATGCATACCAATGCACCACATCGGAGCTGCCGTCCGCATTCAGTAATAAATAACAGGGTTCCCAGCAACCCAATCGTGCTATTTTAAAATACGCCCGCAACACCCTGAGGTTAATGTCACATTGTTCGCTACGTGGTTATGCATTTGAAACAGCAGAGAAAATTCACCGATAACTTTCTGCGAGACTTTTCACAAATTTCGGCAAATAAATAGAACTCCATGATGAAAATACTCCTTGTTGTCCGTTTACATTCCTTAAGATGTCCCTTTGCTTCCAGCAGAAACGGGACGTCCATTATTTTGATTATCTCTACAGTGAAACAATGTCTCTCCTAGGAGCAGAAGTTCACAGGAAGACCTGGTTTGGGGGAAGGCCTCGCCCTGTAGGCTTTTTTTCTCTGAAGCAGCTCCTTAGTTAAAGTGGTTGGAAAGCAGGTCCAGAGTGGCTGTAAAAATTGCGGAAAATTCCCAGCTTTCCCAGAAAATTCTCATGTCAACAGAACATTTTGTTCACATCATCATCACGTTGCTGTGATGTTGTGAGACTGTTTTGTGCGCTAGATGAGTAGACGTTGAGTGGCTTCCAAAGCGCCTGCAAAGCAGTTGTACAGTGGTAGTACAATGGTAGAAAAGCAGTTGAAAACGAGTTTGCGTTAAAAGCAGCGTTAAGAAGCAGTCTTGGAGGCCTTGGAGTGAGCACACGTGCACACACACACACACACACACACACACTCGAGGGCTGCTGCTACGTGCTTTGCTGATGCTGTGTGTCGTCCCTCTCTTTTTCCTCGTCCTCGTTCGCCTCTCCCTCCTCCTCGCTAGCGGGTGTACTGTCCCCTTTTGAGCTCAGAGCTAACGTCCTGTGGGAGGGGCCAAACACCAGAGGGCGGCGGGGGCGAACGGACTCCGCCCAATCAGATCCCTCACACTCCGAATCGGCCTCCGCCCCTTCCTCGCCTTCCTCCTCCAGAGTCAGCTGAAACTGGAACTTCTCCCCGGTGGCCAGGCCGAGTCCCGTGCCAGCTCCCACCCCCACCGGGCCCTCATGGTTCCGGCTCGCCGCCTCGCTGCCCGGACTGTGCGGGATCGTGCTCTGGTACCATTCCCGGTTATCTTCCACCGCGTCCAGGATGTCCTGGGCGTCGGGGTGCACCAGATCCGCCCAGGTCTCCCACAAGGGGTGTACAATGTAATCTATGAACCCCACCTGGGATGGGAATCTGAGGTTAGTTATGAAGTCTGGCAATCCGCATTCAATAAAGACATGGATTTGTAATCTATGTGCGTGCGGTAGTGTGTGTGTGTGTGTGTGCACGCGCCTGTGTGTGTGTGTATGTTGGTGCATGCGAATGGGATGAATGCGCACTTGAGAGAGTGTAGGTGTGTGTGTAACAGCCATGTGCGTACAGTGTATATTCGTTCATGTGTGTGTGACAGAGTACATATGGGAGGGTTTGTGATTAAGCACAGTTTTTGAAAGCATTTGTGCAAATGCGCATATGAGCGCGTTTACATGTGTATAAATGTGAGTTTGCGTGCGTGTATGTTTGTGTATGGGTTTAAATTCGCACGTGCGCGCACATGAGAATGCTTTTGTGTGTTTTGAGTGAGTGTGCAGATATGCGCCAGTATGTGCTTGCGCATGGGCGTAAGTTTGTTTGCGTGCCCGCGTAAGCGTGCTGTATGCGTGCGCGCCTGAAAGCGGACCTGGGACTTCTCCACAGACGCGTTGTGTTTGTCGCACATGGGGCTGATCTCCATGCCGCGGTCGCGCTCGCGGTCGCCCTGGCTGAAGAACTCCTCCATGATGCGGTTGGTCCACTGGCGGTACAGCTGGAGGGGCTTGGTGGGGTTACTGAGGTCAGCGCAGTGAACCATGTTCTGCAGCACCTGCGGACACAAACAACAAACATGAGATACTCCAATACTCCGCCACAGATTTAGCGCTCTGGCCTAAAAAACGTGGCAGAGGGACAGACAAACGGACAGGAGGGTGACCGGAGGTATGAAAAAGTATATCCACACTATAATTTACTAGATTTTGCAGAAAAATGTTGAACGGTTCAGCAGTTCAGGCCAGGAAAAAAGCTTGACGGACAGACAAGAGGACGGATGCGCAGACGGAAAGATGAACAAACAGAAGGTGAACATTCATTCCTAAATCCCACTGACAAGTAACAAAAAAATACAGCGCACTGGGTCATTCTAGCCCAACTCAACCAGTGCCTTCATGGGCACCATCTCAGATTTGGCTGAAAATTACACCATGGGCTCTAAATTCGTAGACCAGGCTCAGGCGCGGTGAATGGGGGGTGCGCCGCGCCGACGAGGTATGTCCAGGCGTATGTTGCAATTTCGAGCCTGGTGCAGCCTGCTGCAAGTACTCCTCTGTCCCGCCTGCCGGCGCAAGTGGCAAAGAAGGCGTGTTTGGGCATAACAGCCGAGTCAAATCTTCACCAGTCAAATGAGCTCCTCTCCTCACCTTTAATGTGTTGGGATATAGAAGCCTCTGTCCTATATCTGAATGATGCAATAATGTTGCATTTTACTTTACTGCTTCAGGCATGTTTTCTGCACCGCTTATGTCTATATTAAGCATTACGAATATGAGTTAGCTGGCTTGCTAGGGCATTCTCGAATTATTACCATGAGCGAACTTGAATGGAATTTCAAAACAAAACTACGCCAGATCATTCAAGTTGAAGTTGATCATTCAAGTTATGAAGTTGGAATGAAATTTGACGGTTGCTCATTTATTTCATCTGCCTGCATCATTGGGAAGAGAAACGATGGATAACGTATCCCTATTATTACACCCTGTTGCTGCTTAAAATTTTGGGATTAACATGCATGGACAACAATGCAAGATACTCTGTGATCTTGACTCAGTACGAGATCATAGCAATCAGGCTGTATTCCTTTCCCCCACTAAATACGATAAAACCTAAGTGACTATAATAGTAGCCTAGTTGTAAGCCGCTTGCACATTGGACGCGAAACAAATTTATCGCACGACAGATTGCTTTGAATGCAGTGTCTACGTGTCGAAAGGTCGGACATGGTTTTAATATACTCAGCAACAAAAGTTTCTGTGACACCAATATTGTTAATTATTTTTCATAACGCAATTATGAAATTGTCATACATGGTGATATCAGACTGAAACAGTACACGTAAACACGACATTGAAATGGAAATCATGAAAATGCGAGAAAATGACTTTGCACGTGAAAATGTGCGTAAATCATGCTTGTGGATGGCAATAAAAGAGGAGAATTTTTGGAATGTTCACATTGTGCCTGACGAACGACGGAAGCATCACTTATCGAAAACACAGCCATTTCGGATCAGGAACTCTACCCTCTAAATGCCAAGACTGTCTGAAAATGATCGGTGGAGGGCCATTGGGATGATTGAATCCGGAACCTCGCAGAGGGAAGTTGCTCATCGCCTGAATGTCCACCGAAACACCATTTGGAACTTATGGCAGCGTCATCAGCAGACAAGACATGTCAGAGACCGTCCTCGCAGCGGCCGTCCACGAGTAACCACTCCCAGACAGGACAACTGGATTCGAACAACCCATCTCCGAAATCGATTCCAACCAGCAACCATAACTGCAAGAACGATACCTGGTTTGAGGCGACTGTCTGCACAGACAATCCGTCGCTGTCTCCGTCATTTTGGCATTGTCCCACGTCGGCCAGCAAGACGTCCAATACTCACAGTACAACACCGACGACTGCGTCTACAGTGGGCACAACAACATCGACGGTGGATCCAACGTCAGCGGGATCTTGTACTCTTCACTGATGAATCAAGATTCATGCTTAACCGATGTGATGGTCGTTTACGTGTATACCGTCGACGTGGAGAACGTTATGCCAACAACTGTGTTCAGGAATTTGATTGTTTTGGAGGTGGTAGTGTCATGATTTGGGGAGGGATCACGGCTAGAAACAGAACAGATTTGCTTGTTATTGATGGAAATCTGACAGGTCAAAGATATCGCGATGAAGTGCTACGGCCATTGGTGGTACCGTTTTTGATGCAACATGGTCCCGGAATAACGCTGCAACATGATAACGCCAGACCACACGTTGCAAGGATTGTACAGCAGTATCTGATGCAACAACATGTCAATGTCCTGCCATGGCCAGCCAGATCCCCAGACATGTCCCCAATCGAGCATCTTTGGGACGAGATGGATCGACGTTTGCGGCGGTTGGATAACCCGCCAGCTACACTCCAGGAATTGCGACAACGTCTACGTCTGATTTGGAATGACATCCCACAGCAATTTCTGGCACATCTCATTCGGTCCATGCGCCGGAGATGCGTTGCTTGCATCATGGAACGAGGAAGTTACACCCGGTATTGAAGTGTGAAGGTCACAATTGGTTAGACGTCAGACAAGTGCTTCATGACGCATGAAAATGACATTTTTCGTTTTGAGTGACGTTGGCACTGAAAAGTCAGTGTTTCTCCTGTTAAATAAACATATTGATTGCATTGAGATCTTTGCGTGTCATTTATAACATACACATAAATTGTGTCACAGAAACTTTTGTTGCTGAGTATATATCTCCGTGTCCGACTGTCGGATGGTTTCAATATAACTCCGCGTCAGACAGTCGATTTTTGTTTCTAATTTCTTCAAATCTACTGACTCTTTTAGATATTAAACGTGAATGTTTTGATAAGAGGGCTCAGTTCTTCAAGATGAGTTCATATCATTACTTTTACTTTTTGCCGGCTGCCGGACATGGAGTATTTTGCATTTCGCATCGGACCATCTTGATCGTGCATGCAATGATTCATTCACACTGTCAATGGTCATGGAATTGATTTGCTCACTGACTACAAGCACTATTTTATCTCTGAAGTGGAAATAAAGCATGAATCTGTTCAATCCATCTGACTAATTTTCAAAAGAGAGACCGAATAAAGACTGTTGTCTATCTTCAACGAAAGAAAACAGACGAATAAAAAGACCAAAAAAAGTCGATAGCTATCAATTTGCATTTTGTGAAGGTCGAACACAAACATGGCCAAGTTCGCACGCATAATAATTCCTGGAATACTCGAAAAATTAGACTTTTTATTACTTTCGGACACAGAGATATATTGAAAACCCTCTTTGCCTTGACTTTGTAATCAGTCGTGCAAAAAATTTGTTACGCGTCCAGTGTGCAAGCAGCTTTACAGAGCATAGAATGCAAGCATTATATATACGCACTGCTTGATGCCGAGGCAGTTTGTGGTTGGCTGAGAAAGATGTTGTGAATTTGCATCACAGATTCAGCTGCATTGATTAAGCCAGGTCGAGTTTCCATTACGCTTGCCAACTGCCTTTGACCTGACATCAGAACAATTGATATCGATTCTATAATTTATGTGCTGATTCAGATAGTTACATTAAGCAGTGGTTGCTTTAATTATTTACTGTATTGAAATGTGCCTGACATTCTGGAAACCTGCCTGTGAGGTTTTGGTAACGTGTGTGCACTGTGTGCCGGTCAGCCCAATTACCACTGTACAGAAAGTAAACCAGGTTGGAGCAGGCGAGCTTTCTGCACAACTGCAGCAAAGACTTTTTCTACGAAATTGTCACTGCGTCTTGATGAATATGTGACACGTCCCCCTACTACGCCGCCACACCCATCTCGGCGCACATTCCTTTACCAAAGGCTGTGCACGGTGGTGCACCTCACGAAATTACCACTGGGCGGGCTGCGCCGGACGAAATTACCACAGCGTGGGCAGCGTCAAGCTACGCCATGCTGCGCCACCCTGCGCTGCGCCATGAAATTAGAGCCCCATATGTTCACCTATAGAGCAATGAAGTTTTGAGTCAAATCTCCGAGTGGTTTGGATTTTATGGCCCCTCAAAATTTAACTACCAGTACTTTTTCAGCCCTGTGAATAGTCACGTTCATTTTCATCCGTTTTTAGAGGCCTATAACTTGCGTTCTATACTAGATAAATCCCTAGAAATTGGGACTCTGGTTAATTCTGGCCTCCGCTTTCAGAATCTGCTATCAGACTTGGGCCAGGAGGTGTAAATCAAAAGTTATAGGCATCACAAAACAGGATTTTTGTTGGGCCGGATTTATATTTTTCACTTTTTGACCAGCCGCTGTGAGCCCCCCACTTGGCCAAGACCTGAATTTTCACTTGTTTAGTTTAATATAGGAAAGAATAATAGAGTTCATGTAAAATAACTTGATAGAAACGACAAATAATTGATTTGGAGGGTACGGAATATGGTCACAGCTAAAAAAATACCCCCCGGACCCCTTTTTCCAGGGGGGTCGATGACCGCGTAGATGGTGCCTCAGAGTAATAAAACTTTCACAACTTAAAGATATACCGGTATGTCTAAACGATGCCTGGTATGAATTAGAACACCTCAACTCAACTGCTTCATAGTTTACTGAGCAAGGGTAAAGATGCTGATTCCGGTCCTTGGCATGTACACTATGTACATGTACACCATGAGCTGGCTCGACAAACCGTACACTTGCAGTCAGAAACACCATGAGTTACAATGGCAGGTTCAAAGAGAGCCATCTTTGTGACATTATGACTTAATTAACACCATGGAGAATGCACCATACTGACTGTAAACAAAACCGCTTACTACGTTGAATGCTGAAACCAGTCACGGAAACTCACTAATCACAACGATTCTATATTTGTTTGGGATATCTAGCTGTGAGAGAAAGATCAATGACTATCGACAGATGAGAGTTCTCAGTGATAATGTATCTACATCATGTCCATATATGACTGCATTTTCACCTCGGTTAGTGAGCCTTGGCTCCATTTCCCTTTTTTGTTTGTGCCTATCCAAGGGCTGGTGCAACCAGGTGACATATTCGAGCAGAAGTGATGAAATCGCTAATCTTTCCAATAATCTTGATTCACATTGCACACCTCAGATTTAAATCCCCAAATCCAGACCGGAAGACTCACCTGTATGCGGTCCGGGTAGTTGTCCAACAGTAGCACCCCTAGACTGGTGACCTTTTTGGTCTCAACCATGGTCTTGAGGTCAGCTAGCAAGTTCATATGTTTGGACATGTCAGTGGCCAGGACCTGCAGGGACAAAAAGAGGTTCTGTAATCTCCCAGGTCTGCCAGATACTAAAGAACCTGTGCCATGCAAACATTTAGACACGTCTTTTTCGGGAATAGCTCAAAACAACATGACACTGAGATGCAATATACAACACTGACTCCGATAAGGATATGAAATCCTGACAGCTCATACAGCAAGAACCCCCACATTGTGACATCATAATGCAGCGATGAAGTGGGAGAGATACACCATTTGCACTTCCTGCCCCCTGACCCCGCCCCTCACCATGTCAATCACCATCTTGCGCAGGGACTGCCACTGTTTCTTGCTGAGGTTCTGGAAGATGTTACAGTTCTCCTCCTGGAGGAGTTTGAAGCCCACAGCCAGGTGGTGATTCTCCAGTACGGAGGAGTCGTTGTACATGAGTGCAAGCTCAGAGTCTGCGAGCAAGAGAGGGGAAAGGAGAGGAAGAAAGAAAGAAAAAAAGGAGGGAGTGGTGAGAGAAAGACAGCGGAGAGAGAGAGGAAAGGTGAAAGACAATGCCATTATCATCAAATAAACATTGTGCACACTGGTATGAACACCACAAAACAACCCTGCCCATCAGATGCAGTAATTACAGAAGGCTTTTACATCGCACATCAAACCAATCCTCAACTCTTCTTCATTGAACAAGACTGTGATTAGACCAGTGGTCTCCAAATCTGTTTTATGGAGAGTATCATCCTGCAGGTTTTTACTAAAACCCTAATTCAGCACAACTGATTTAGCTGATTAATGGCTCGTCAAGATCTCTAAATGGGAAATGAGGTGCGCTTTGATTTGGTTGGAGTGAAAACCTTTTGAATGGCACCTCTCCAGGAACATGGTCGGACACCGCTTGCTCAGGCTATGTCATTAAGATCCCTAATAACACCGAGCTTCAACTACCTAGATACTCTCTTGGCCTTGATTTTTCTTCTTCTCCCCAATAAATAATCGATTAAAGGAGCTGAGTCATGATTACTGCGCATGCTCAGTACTCTGAAAACTGTTCAGCTTAACAAGAAATCAAAGTGAATGACGTAAAAACAATGAAAAGTGGTTTGCCAACTGCCAATAAACACGTCCACTAGCAGATAGATGGCAAACCAGCATACATTCTTAATATCCTTCAGCTGAAGCCATAAAATAGCACTTTGAATCCTCAAATTTCTATTGAAAACTCCTTTACATAAAAAGCATCATGCCTAAGTAACTAAAATATATAAATACGATGCAAAATGAAGGCAAATTATTACAGATGGAATCAGATCTTCACTTGTTGTTGAGCAGACTCATTTCGTTTGATTTCTTGTCAGTTTTCAAGTTCTGAGCATGTACAGTAGTCGAGACACAGCTGAATCGCTGACTAGCGAGACTTTTTACATCTCACTAAGGGATGGGAGGAGAAGAAGCAGCTCTTTGCCGTTGAGGACTGAGACTTGATAGGAACAGGGTTATTGGTGCACCCAACACGGCTCAATTTTTCCAGTGTTTTTCCACCACTGTAGTTCGCTGACACGCCTGCAGAGGGAGACAGAGAGCAGTAGAAACGTACTGGTGTTGATGAGGAACTGGTTGGAGACCCCGGGATGATCCACATCATGAATGGCGCTGGCAAACAGAGCTGCGAGGATCTCCAGGTCAGTGAAGACAGCCTGGGGTGGGGGGGGTCAGGGGTTTTGATGAGCGAATCATGTGACCAAGTCTACCAGAGAAGTTATACTTTATATCATTTTTACTGTTTGATAATCTGCAGGAATTTTACCCATTTCAGGAAGAGTGAAAGTCAGAAAAACAACGAGGTAAACAAGTAAAGTAGAGACAAGTGCATCATTAAATGCTCTTTTTCTGAGACTGTTTTAACCTCCAGGTGACAGGAGGATGTGTGTAGACCGTATTAACACCCAAAACCAGGGGAAGACAGCAGGATGTGCAGACTGTACTAAAAAGCTTTAGGGTGAGGGTGGACGGCAGGATATATATGTGGACTGAGCTAAAAATCTCTAGAAAGGGGATGGACAGTAGGACGTATGTGGACAGTACTAAAAAGCTCTAGAGTGGGGGTAGACAGTGGACTGTGTGTGGACTATACTAACCTCCAGAGCGGGGGTGGACAACAGTACGTGGGCTGACTGCACCACGTCTGCGGCGTGGATGCTGTTGTGGTACGCCACGTCGCCATGGTAGTGATCCTCCAGCGTCATCGTGAAGGTGATGAAGGTCTCGGGAGGGATTTTGAAGGATTTCAGGAGGCCCCTTTCCTATGATGGGGGATCAGAGAAAGCGAACAGAAAAGACTTGAATCACAGCACTGGGGAATCAAATCACTTTGCTTGAATCATAACTCTCCAAGCATCAACACAAATAACCCCCCCTAAAGGTGGAAGAATGACTCAGTTTCTGAGAGCAGAAGGGGACTCGAGACAGATCACATACCTGGAAAATCGCGTGCATGGATACCGTTAACGGCCGGTTCCCGGAGTATTCTGCTATCTTGAAAATGTCCACACCCCATCGGTTGATATCCTCCAATTCCTGAAGTGAGAAAGAATGAAAAAACCGTTGGAGAACACAAAACCCAAAGCTGCTCCAACAAAAATACACTGAACAAAAAAATAAATGCCTCATGTCAAATATTGACGCCACATGGAGTTAACTCTAAGTGAGCATATGCTGACTTTTACTTGTACAATAGGGATATTTCTCTTGATTTGTGTACCATTTTTTAATCCATCTCTCTGCCAGTGAGCATTTGCTCAGTGATGCAGTGATTTCACTCAGTACATGGGTGTGGCATTTCTAGACGATGCTCTGACAGAATGTGCAGTACCCAGACACTCCTTACACTGGGGACAATAAAAGGCCACCCCAAAATTTCCAATTTTGTCAAAAGTCACCATGCCTCAGATGTCTCAGGTCATGCGGGAACATGCCATTGGCATGCTGGATGCAGGAATGTCCACCAGAGCGGTCGCTGTGCAGCTGAATGTTAACTATCAGATGACGGGCCGTTAGAGAGTTTGTTTCCCAGAGACGGGCAGTACTGCAAATCGACCTCATCCACGCCGGCCACGTGTGACCACATGAGCACAAGATCGCTACATCCGGCTCGTCCACCTGCGGGATCGGCTCAGATCAGCGACACGCACAGCGGATGAGACCGTTGGTCTGCACAACAGACGCATCACATCATAGACAGTCCGTAACCGTAAAATTTGACATGGGGCGTTTATATTTTTGTTCAGTGTACAACAGAACATCTGTAAAGAGTTCAAGGTCGGGGGACAAGATTCTGATCAAAGGTGTAAAATCTAAGTTTACAAAGCTAAGGTGCACTCTAGTATTTAGCGCCAATCACTAGGATTTGCTATTTAGCCCACAGAGGGAGGAGCTGTTTAGAGCAGTGATCTCCAGCCCTGCTGCACAGCTCCCATCCAGTTGGTTTTCACTCCAGCACTAATTCAGCACTTCTGATTCGGCCAATTAGCAGCTCATCGAGATCTCTAGGTGGAAAATGAGATGAAATGTGCTTTGGTTGGAGTGACCACCTGCAGGATGGAAGCTCTCCAGGAGGGTAGGAAACCTTGGGGTTAGAGCAAGTGAAATCAGCATGCAGAGGTAATCGGTAGAATGACGGAACCGTGGTGAGGCATTCGCTTTTGGACCAATGGACTTCAGGACAGTAGGTGTTGGGGGGTGGGGAGAAGAAGGTTTACCTTGGCCAGCAGGTCCTCCTGCTCTGTGCTGACCCCGAATCGGGGGATACAAGAGGGGGTGGGGACGGGCCTGAACTTGTGCACCCCACTGATATGGGACAAGGGCCATTTCTGCTTTTCTTTGGGCGGCGGGGAGAGGATGTCCATGTCATCCTGCTTATCTAGAAACACACGGAAACAAGTAATGAAGCACCATAATACACGCAGACATACGCTTTTCCGTATACATACACAAAACACACACACGCGCATTTGGGCCTCTATAGGTACAATTGTTCACAATACTCCAGATGTGGTGTGACGAATATACAACACATTCATCAGACCACATCTGGAGTATTGTGTACAGTTCTGGGGACCATACTTTAAGAAAGATGGTGGCTCTAGAGAAAGTTCAGAGAAGAGCCACTAAGCCTATTCCAAGTATAAAAGATGAAAGCTATGAGAAGAGGCTGAAGATCCTTAATCTCTTTAGTCTCAGGAAAAGGAGACTCAGGGGTGATTTGATTGACGTCTTTAAATATGTTAAATGATTAACAAAGTGAATTATGTAGGATTCCTTCGACCAAGTGTTGTTAGTAGAACTCGGGGTCACAAATGGAGCACTGATATTCGGAAATATTTCTTCACCCAAAGAGTAATTTCAATGTGGAATAGCTTGCCTGACCATATTGTTCAGGCAGAGACCTTGGGGGATTTCAAGAGCAGGCTTGACTTAAAGCTAGATACCATTGAGTCACTGAGTATCTGAAGGGATATATTCACAATAGTATAAAGAAACTGGCAAGCGTAGTTGGACTGAAAGGCCTGTTCTTGCCATTTATGTTGTGTTATGGTATGTAATTGTCAGGCCCGACTCTTGTAAAACCACACGTTGTGAGGACATTTGCGGTCATGAGGACACTTAGAATGGTCCTCCAGAGAATTATTGTACATTAAAGTTAGGGTCACATTTACAATCTCAGCTGAGGTCAGGCATAATTTGGCTATGATTACTGCTCAGGAATGTTTGTTTAGGATGAATTCAAGTCAACACAAGGTCCTCACAAGTACAGCTATACAAACTTGAATGCAAACCCACGCAGACACACAAATATGCATGCGTAAGAAATGGACATGGATATGACTATGCACATCAATACACACCAGACTTGGGCTCAGATAGCATTAGATTTGGAATAAAGTACTGCTCCACACTCTGTTGATCATGTTTATTTGCAATTTGAATTGCAAGAGCAGCAGATAAGCAAGATTTACTCTGATTATTTCAGTTTATTGCACTATGCCAGACAAGTTTAATCAAATGCAAAACAACCATTTTTGTAATCAAATACTATTCTCATCCAAGCCTCATGTACGTACACACACCTACCAAATAAGGTGCTGGAGATGAACTCTGACACCTGGTTTCCAGAGCGACTCGTCTCAGACAGCTGCGTGAGCTCACGGTTCAGCATCCTTTTAAACTGCACACAACAGAGACAGTGCTGTCAGACCACTCCAGCAGAGTGCAGAGCAACACAGTTCTGCATCTGGGAGGAACTGCTCCAGTCCACCCACAACACCTCACTCACATAGAGAAAACTGACCAGTCATATTTACACTCTCTCAAAATCGTCGGCAAAATCTGCGTCAATCAATATTTGGGTCAATGACAAAAGAGCCTTTAAAACTTTCTTTAAATAAATCTCTAAAAATGTACAGAATACATTTATTTGAAGTTGGTGTGTGTTTTTAAACAAGTCTTAATGGTTGCATAACATTTACAGGGTTTTAGTACAGTTTTAGACTGTATTTGCAGTTTCACCAGCCAAAAAATGTCAGGCAGCGCAACCAAGTTTCTTGGGGGGGAGAGAGACACCCCTCTTATTTTTCCCCAAGTGATTTTTTTTTTTAGTAAGTATACCTGAGAGTGTCTACTCTGCCTAAAACATTACTATTTTGTAATTGAGCTGGGTATTAAAAATAACTTATGGATTCTTTATAGTAGGGGGTGTGTCTTTTGGTTTTACAAAAATTTAAGAACAATTAAACTATTAAACTTTATTTCAAAAGGTTTTCAATATAAAATTATGCCCCCATATTAATATTATATTAGTTCATATTTTAAATGACAAAATTAATAGATTTCACATAGTGTTAACTTGCTCGGACGGTTGCACCACCTGACATTTTGAGGGTTTGAGATGGAAAACATAAAATACACATAATTTTAAGGAAAACTGGAAATATGTTCAAATTAAACAGGTTTTATAGAATAAAATGATGCTTATTATCAATCATTTAAAATTAATTTTACACCAAAGTAGTGCACTCAGACAATGTCACGTCATTGACCCATATTTATACAAATTTAAGACTGAATTCTGGCTTTACTTCAAGACAAAAATTTTAAAACATAAGACTTAGACTTGAACAGGAGTGAATCACATTTCAAATCATGCGCACATAATTAAGAGAATTTCCACATGCGTTGAACCTTGGGTAAATATTCAAAATACTTCAGATAAATATTCTCATCCTGGAAAACACCAGACTCATTTTCAACTAGAATCGCCGATCAATAACAAACAGAAAAAAATGTTTGTCATTTTTGAAAATACTGGAGTAAACGCTTGAATTATGAAAGCTGACTCAGTAGGAAAAAAGCCATGAATATAAAAACAGGAACTTGACACAGAATACTATCTCGGGTGATAAAAGCTCGCGAGCTGCTGTGAGGAAACGCTCAGCACAGTAGTATAGCGCTCTCTGTTCCTTGACAGCTGGCTCCCCGACAGCTCCACGCTGCGCCGCACGGTGGCAGCGGTCGTTGCCATGGCAGCACTAGGCACGCTGTGGCGAGTGAGGACAGTAATGTACCCAGCGCTGCTGCCTGAGCGCTGGGTAAAAGAACGGCAGTGTTACGTAACTACAAAGGCAGCGCAAGGAGCAGAGGACACACTCATTCATGCTGATACAAACACAGACACACGTGCTCATTCATACTGATACAGAGGAACACGTGCTCAGTCACACACATATAAATGCACGCATGTTCATTCACACCGATACAGACACATGCTCATTCATTCACACACGCGCGCGCTCATTAATACTGATACAGAGACACACGTGCTCAATCGTACACATGCACAAGCATTAAATCGTTCATTCATACTGACACAAACAGACACAGGCTCATTCATTCACACAGACGTGCGCGCGCTCATTCATTCTGATACAGAGACACATACTCAATCGTACTCATACACACGCATACATTTTAATTCATACTGATAAAAACAGACAAACGCTCATTCACACAGACACATTCATTCATACTAATAAACGCACACGCTCATTCTCACACACACACACACACACACACACACACACACACACACACACACACACACACACACACACACACACACGTGTTCATTCATACTAATAAACAGGCACACACAAACACGCACGCACATTGTCATTTAAACTGATACAACTATGCACACAAAAGCTCACTCACAAGTACAAATTCACGCTCAGTTCATTCATACTGATGAAAATTTGGACAATACATGATCATTCACATATACAAATACGCCTATGCATGTTTATTCACAAAAACTCTCACACACACACACAGACACACACAATGCTCATTCACATGCATAAAACATGCGCATGCATGTTCATTCATACAGATACATACCTGCAAACACACATGCAGGCACGCATCATTCATAAACATGGATACACTTGTACACACATTATATGGCAGCTCACAATCACGTGCACGCGATTACATTCACAAACACACAAATACAATCACTCATGGGCATCTGCCCTCACTCACACACACCCAATTACAAGCACAAATGCATGTGCACCAAGTTCAACTCTTCTGTATAATTACATGCAAGCACAGTCACACAAGTTAATTCCGATACTTATATTCATTCATCACATCTACAACCACTAGCACACACACGAGCATGTAAACATGAACACAGTCAGGTCAGTGCACATGCTCATACCCTGTCCCACACACACACACACACACACACACACACACACACACACACACACAGAAAAGCGTCAGACTGAAGTTTCCAGCTAAGCTGCCTGGGAACGAGTCCCCACTTCTGGACACCCAGTCAGTCCATAGCTCCGTTTGCACAGAGACGGCAACACCAGGACCCAAGTTCAGAGCATTGCCGCGGCAACAGGCTTACCTGTGCGTACGTCCAGGAGCCGGGGGGCGGTTGGACCGCTTCGGGCATCGCAACACACGGGGAAACGAGGAGTCGGAACGCGCCGGAACAGTGTGAGAGGGGAGGGGTCCCCAAAAACTAGGTGGGGGGGGTTCTCAGTATGTCTGCGTGTCCGTCTGTGTGAGTGTGTCTGTCTGGTTCTCAGGCAGAACGGCAGGAGGATGCACCACTACCGCGATCGCGCACCTCTCCTCTCCCTCCGCACTGAGCGCGTGTGTAAACACTGGAAATTAATGCTCTCTCCTCTTTTTTCTCTCTCTCTCTCTCTCTCTCGCTCTCACACCCCCTCCCTCCTTCTCTGCTGTCGGGCATCTCCACTCACACGCTCGAGCGGGATACCCTTTGACCAATCACAGCCTTGCTGCAACAGAGGCCGGGCCCATCCCCAATAGCTGATTGGCTGTCAGCGCTGAGCGGAGGCGTGGTTTCGTGTGGGCAGTGAGGGAAGGGTGGGGAGGGAGGGAGTCACGACGTGCACTGAATGGGGAGGTGATTGATTGGCTGAGACTGAGGAAACGCTTAACCCCTTCAGTGCAAGCTCACCCCTCATACACGTGTGTGTATTTATGTGTGTATAATTTCTGTGGGGGAGGGGTTGTAGTATAATCCACTGAATTTCATTCACATTTTTAGACACATGAATGAGTGGGCGGGGGGCAGTATTGAAACAGTTATATTAAAACACTTTGCCAGCAGTACTCCATTAAATGCTAATATTATCCCTGCTTGTGTGTGTTTGAATAAGTGTGTGTGTGTACATATTGTGTGTGATAAATGTGCGTTTGTGTGCATGGGCAATATGTGTGAATGCATGGGGTTTCCCTGCAGAAGCTGAGATTGATCTGAGATCAGTGCGTGAATGTGTGCAAGTATGTTGTGTGAGTGTATGGGTTCACCCTACTGAAGCAGAGACTGATCTGAGATTAGTGCGTAAAGGTGTGCATTTACAGCGAGTGTATGGGCTCACCCTGCAGAAGCAGTAACTGATCTCAGGTCAGTGTATGAATGTGTGCATACACAGCGAGTGTACAGGCTCACGCTGCAGAAGCAGTAACTGATCTGGGATCAGTGCTCACCTTGTTGGAGGCCATTTCGCTGACTGAATGGCGGGTCTGTAGAGTCTCTAACTGATCCAGACACCAGTCCAGCTCCTCCAGAGTCTCTACCGCCAGCTTCTGTATTGGCTCCTCTGCAGGTAACGTACCGCACCGTCAGCCGTAACGCCAACACACAACTACCCACTGCACAACACAACACCACCCAACACTCAACTACTCCGCATACGACCCAACCAACTACACTGCTCATTGAACCTACCCAATCTCTACCTCACACAGCGATCCAACACTTCTACCCCAGATACTGATCCTGCCCACAGCTGCCCCTCTGCCACACACAAACACTCCACACACTGACTCTACACAACTACCCCACACTTTAATTTAATTTAACCCAGTATGTAACACACACACACACACACACACACACACAGTGACCCAAATTACGACTTCCTCACACGTTGACCCTTTCTAACACACTGATCCCAGACACAACTCCCCATAAATGACCTCACACACAACTACTTCACACACTGACCCTGCCTCACAGCACAAAAAATTGGGGAAACAAAATCTTATGCATAGACTAGACTACACTACAATCATTACCAAACCTTCCTGTCTCAGTGGGCCCATACCCTCCTAAACCAGCCACAGCCCATTCCAGACAAAGCCCACCTTTATTTGGGTTGTCTATCAGCACAGAAAAAGCCCCCTACACAAAACTATAAAACAGGAACACCAAGTCCTCAGTGGCTATTTATAGAAACATTTTGGGTTGCCATAGAAACGGCAAGCCGTGCTGCAAAGAATTTTAAACAATCTTAAACAGGACATCTTTTCCCTGACGGATCTCAGTCAGTGGAGTCACAGAGGGGGTGGGGTCACTGAGGGGGCGGGGTAACTCACCCTGTAGGTTCGGCTTGCACATGGCGGGCGTGCTGCTGCCAGGGGGTCTCCTGCAAGACGTCAGAGGTCAGAGGTCAAGCGACAACAGGACGCAACACAGACAGCAAGTATTTACACCAATGTACTTTCACCAGATACCAAGCCAGTTATAGACACGACAATGCTTCATATTAATACTGCAACCATGTGCATGGTCTTCGGGGCATTTGCCGCATTTTCCTTCCCCCCTGTAGGAGGCAGTGTCTCCCATAGGCATGACATTTTTGCATAGACTGACTCACTTGTTGGCAGCACGGGCCTGTACGTGCGTCATCCCGGCTATGTTGGTCCTCACCGTACGCAGGCTGGCCAAGACCTACAAAGGAGGAGAGCATGCCAAAATTATGGACAGCAACACCAGTTTAATAGACAGCAGAGTCCAGTATCCTTCACAAAGACACACTTTTCTTTAAGAGTCATTACACTCACGGTCACAGCCTGGCTTTGCTTACAACACAATTCTGAAAAGTAATAGGTGGAGAGGTAGAAGAGACCATCTCACTCCTGTACAGAATTTGCGAATCAATCAGGTATGAACAGTGTACCATGCAGCACTGGTTTGTGCCAGCAAGCTTTAAACATTAAAAAACAAGGGCAATGCAAGGCATGGCATATGCCCCCAACTGAAACAGTTGGAGAATATGTACAGAAAGCGAGTGTTAGGCATCATCTGCTATGTATGACCATTCAGGTCAGCAAAAAGCAAAAACCTCCGGCTAGCGGGCTAAAGGATTTCAAGATGGCTGCTGTGGTAGCCATATTGGTTGGCAGAGCGAGCTCAAAATCGATAGGCATCATCCCCAATGTACGACCATTCACCTCAAAAAAAAAAATCACAAACCTCCATCGAGCACTGTTCACGTTACAGCGCGACAAAGGATTTCAAGATGGCTGCTGTGGCGGCCATATTGTTTGGTGGAGTAAGCTCAAAATCGATAGTCATCATCCCCTATGTATGACCATTCACCCCATCAAAAATCATAAACCTCCGTCGAGCAGTATTCACATTAGAGCGCGACAGACGATTTCAAGATGCTTGCCGTGGCGGCCATATTGATTGGCAGAGCGAGCTGAAAATCAATAGGCATCATCCCCTATGCAAGACCATTCACCCCAGCAAAAATGATAAACCTCCGTTGAGCGGTGTTCACGTTAGAGCACAACAAAGGAAAAGTTTACGACAGGATGCCCAGATGGACGGACAGAAGAAAGGGGTGAAAACATAATGCCCCTGACCGACACTTTCAAGGTCGGGGGCATAATTATGACGAAAAGGACAATGTTGTGGGTGCAAAAAATTTGGCTGCTTGATATCTTGATTGACATTGATATTACATCAGCAATGCCTCAAGAAACATACTCTGACATCACAGTAGTGGCAAGGCCAAAAAGACCTGAGGAAAGCATTTTAGATAGTGGCAAGAGACACTTTTCAAAATGTTTTTTGCCAAGAAAACAATATTATTTCAGTAATGTTGTTTGTTATCTTATGCGTAATTAAACTTTAAACGGACTAGAGAGGGAGGCTATCACATACGCCATCACAGAGCTTGTGTCGATACATTCAGATATGAAATAGTCATAAGTAATTATCCATAATTCATGCTACCAGACAAAACTCACCTGCGCAAAAGGAGTCACAATCATGTCTTCTCCATGTCTGAAAGAAAATTTTCATTTTTAACATGTTAAAATGTCATTTTAAAGCCATAGTGTAGCCTCGAATTACTCAGTCCAGCTAGCAAAACAGATGCAACTACTTCACCTAAAGCCACGTTCAACATGCTGCACGATAAGTTATTAACTGTCCGCGCTTACATGCAACCCCTATCACAAACCATTTTATGCACAATATACAGGTTTTAACCTTGAAATTATTAAAATTAAATCATCAGCACTCATCCATGATGGGCAGAACAGGAAACATCTCTGATACACAGAACCAGTCAAAAGTGTGGACACTCTTAAGTCAGTATTTGGTGAAATTGAAGTGGTGAAACCTCTGTAATACCTTTAAATTGCAAGCAGTAAGGCATAAATAGTCTGAAGTAAAAACTAGAGTGTTCAGGTGAACACGTGTCGCCTGCGAAGCTTATGTGAAAGTGTGACAACCAACTGAAAGTGTGACTACCGGACAGACAGACAGACGGACAGGCGCTGGACAAAGTGATCCCTATGTGCCGCTACGCTTCGCAGGCGACACAAAAAAAAGAATAATTTGCTTCACTGCATATTGCCAAAAATTAAGGGACAGATTAAAAAAAACTGTGTGGAAAATTAAGACCAATAAAATCATTCCATTTTCAGAAATATGTAATAAAATCAAGCAAATTTCAGATTTCCAAAAGAGAAAGGTCCAGAAGCAAACTACAAGCGCGACAAGACTCTCAGAACCTTATGACAGGCCTCAAAGTTAAAAATCCTAAGAGTGTGTTCAGCAATAATGATAGCAAATGGTGGCTATTAATTTAATGTGAAAGACAACCTTCTTCTGAAGTGAAATGCATATGAAAGATCTGCCCCTCAGGTGAAACAAAATGCGTTTTTGGTCATTTTAAGACAAAGCTGAAATGAATGAAAGCACCGAAGGTGCTGATGCCTCGGTGCTTACAGCAGTGACAAATATGTCCCTAGAGGAAGCTACAAAATTCTGTGTGGACATGTCAGAGCACCCTAGCTGTGCATCAATGCTTGACATAAACTATGCTTTTCCATCCACTTGACAATTGAATCACCCGAACTTCGCCAAAAATATTCATGCGAATAAAGGCGGTGAAAAAACATTCCCCGCGAACAGCACTGAAGCAAATAAAAACTTGTATGTATCCTAAAGACGTTACTTGTTGCTATGCGATCAAATCGGTGTATCGAATAGATTTGACATTTTAAGTCGTTTCCATTCATTTTCGCACTGAATCGCAGAACCTTCGAGTAGTGTGGTAGGCAACAAAATGAACTAGTTAGAATTAAAATGCGGTTGAACCTCTCAGCGAAGATAAAGCGAAAATAAACTTTGTTCTCAAATGGACACCAATAACCGCAATTAATTTAAGGTAGTTAAATGAACAAATGACGTGGTTATGCTAGATAGTTAAAAGGTGCTCACGTCATCTACTTTAACTTTAATACGAATTTAATAGGTTGTTATCTGCGATCAACATAAACTAAAGCTGGGTACAGAAAATTACGCTAACAACAAAATTCATTAGGGGTCAGCTAATGCAACAAATTTCGCAAAAATGCAGTCATTTGATAAACTTACCTGCAAGCGTGTTCCAATGAAAATGAATTGATTGTTTGGAACAATTGCTTTCACTATGACACGCATTATTTCCGCATTCCTCCATTCCTATTGGAGTCTATGGAAGTGTCAAATAGTGCTATAAGTCAAAAAACAAAGCTCTATCTCAAAAATCTGGCAAATTTAAATCAAAGATATCATGCCATTCAACCCATAGAGCCATATTTCTAGGACTTGATTTTGACCGGCGGAGCAGCTATCCCAGTAACTGACAGAATGACACACAAACGAACTACCGTATGACCCGCTCACTCGCATGCGCACCAAGGCAGAAGAACTACCATATACCCCACTCGCTCGCAAGCGCACCGAGGCAGAAGAACTACCGTATACCCCACTCGCTCGCATGCGCACCGAGGCACAATAATAAGCACAAACATCCTGACTAAAGCACCATTTTCCCTCCAACATCTATGTCAAATGTCCAATAGCCCAACAGCAAGAGGCAAAAAAGCTCTCCTTCAAGAATCAAATTGTCTACTTTCCCACAAGTGTTCTGACACCCAAACACACCGGCAGTTAAATAAAGAATCCTATGCACTAATATAATAAATGTTTAGCTATATGACTAAACAAACACAATTGTAGTGTTAAGAAACCTATGCATAGTAATCTTACAATGATGCAAGCTAGGCTGTCCACATAAGTTAAAACAAATTAGTTTGCTAAAAATGGCAGCAGTGCGTAATGATCAAATCTGTGGCGCATTTCCCAGATCCCAGCACTATAAAAGGAGTGACATATAGCTGGAACGGTGATTGCTGTGCTAATTTAAATATTCACTCAATATGATGAATACGAAAGACAAGTCAAATTTTAACTCACGTATAGTTTGTAGAAAAGAAACTAAAAAAAAAAAAAAAAAAAAAAGAGCCATGAATGAATCTTCCGCCGCTAGAGAACCAACACAGAAAGGGTGGGGGAGCACTTGATCATGCAAAAACCAAATTAAGTTGACAAAATCACTCAAAACGAGTGGGAATTCAGTGCAAAATGAGTAAAGCACAAGGACTTTGGTTAAGCCATGGTCTGTCGATGTCACTATCATGTGACTGCCAAAGAGATCCTCAGCCTATCACAAGATGAACCTTGTTAATAGATGGAAAGATGCGACCTAGGATTTTTTTTGCTGTATTTTCGGTATTTGAAGTGTTGTACAACTTCACGGAAAGAAATCACGAAAAATTCCAAGTTATAAAATCTGGACTCCATATCCAAAAATATTTATTTTTTTTAATAAAAGTTTTTTGTTAGTCTTTTTTTCTAATCTATGCTTGTTTGAAAATGTGGGTGGGTTTGAACTTTTGACTGGTACTGCAAATGTAAACACAAGACCACAGCCAAGTGAAAACTCTAATAGGGTGTGCCAGTACAAATGGATGCAGGGCATTTGGGACCCTAATTACCAGTACTTTCACACAAAATGCATTTTCATTCAAAACGCTGACATCAGACGGTGAAAGCAGACAAACCGAGGACATTCCGTTTGTACACTGGTAACGGTGGCCAGGCAGATGACTCCCTTTCGAAAACGTGGGGCCATGCGCAAAGACAGACACAGGCGGACATAGCAGCTCTGTATTACACACCGCTAACCAATGCAGATTGGGCCGAACCGGGCCGAACAGTGCTAATGCAGGCCAATCTTGGGAAGGGCAAGCTGAGAGGTGAGCAGATCTGAGCTGAAGTGGGCTCAACTGGGGGTGAGCTAGAATATAAGGAGATGAGGGGGACATGAAAGCTTTTTTCCTGGAGTGGGGGCAGAGCAGGGGTCTGCGGGGGTTGCAAGGCTTGCAGCTTGTGGGGAGGGGGGGCGGGGGGGTGAGGCAGGGGCGCTGATTCGTAATGGGCAGTGCATTTCCTCAAGACGCGGCTCACCGGGACAGCCAGGTAATCTCCCAGTTCTTCAAGCTCTCTTCCCTTCAAAAACACAAGGCGACAGCCAATCAAACGCTGGACGAGCGCTTGCTTTCAAGAAAAAGTAACCAATGAACAGACGCCTTTCTGACTACTGTGCCTTGATCTTCTAATAGCAGAAGTAGTCGTCAGGTCGGTGGAACCATTTCCTGGGTAACAGAATTTTGAGACCAGCGCCGATTCACCTTGAAACTGCACCGCCAGATGCCCCAAGACCAAGGGAATCTCAAGAAGTGTGATTTTAAGGCAGAGGGTTGGGCACTGTTCATGATTGTTGTGCTAATGCTTGTTTATCACACACGTCATGCCCTGCATACAAGGCGCTATCGCCAACCCTCAACAGGACAGAACTGCTAAACCAATTGGATGCAAACAGCTAACACTCCGCAGCACAGCACTGCTGTGACGAGATGCTGATACTAATGCTAGGCAGGACAGCAATGCTGCTCAAATGCGATGCCGATGCTTCATAAGATAGCACTGTAGGGGTAACAGGATGCTTATACACACTCTCAACAACATGACCTCAAACAGGAACAGAACAGATGCTGTTCTGAGATTGTGCATATTCCAACACTTTCTTTTGTAAGACTTCAAATCTTCAGACAAGTCCAAATCACAGAGAAACTTGTGCCATTCATCATTCAGACTCGTTCTGAAGAGCAATTTTGAGCGCGGGATCTGCTTAACCACCTATGACATGGGCAAATCATGAAAGAATCTAGAGCCAAGAATCAAGATCTTACAATTGGATGACGGAGCCACCAACTATACCACAGACCATAGCGTAACTAGGAAATACTGAACATTCTTGGCAAATTTGGGCGCTAAGTGACACATCTGGTTTCACAGAACAGCAACAGACCCGAGCTGCAGTCCTCCCATGGTGCTCTGCTCTGTTGAATGACGGGACAGAACACAGAAATCAAAACTAGCCGTGCATCTCATACCATTAGCTACCAAATGCCACCATTTGCTACCTATCTACAGTCATCGAAATGGAATATGCATATTACCAATGTGTGAGTTAGGTTGAGCATAATAGCCATAGCCTTATTCAAATCCTTACCATAAAAACACATTTGTAATGTGAATAAATAGTCTATTTTGACAACTTAAACTAAGTAACCAGTGGTGGCATTCCAAATTCTTCACCCGTGACGGTAAGATGGGCACGGCCAGTTTTAACTTCTGTATACCGCAGTGAGGGGTGAGAGGTCAGGGGTCGGGGTTCCGCACTCACAGGTCACTGGCAACGGAGGAATTCCTGGACCTGACTTTCGGGGAGAGGTCGAAATCAGAGTCGGAGCGGTACAGGAAGGACTCCCGCCGCTGGCTGTGAGGGGCGGGGCCCTGGAGGACCACGCGGGAGGTGGGGCTGGGCTGGCCATCCAATGGGCTTCGGCTCGCCGACAAACCGTTCTCCGCATCGAAACTGCACAGACAGCAGGAGAGATAAAGAGAGGGTTGGGGGAAAGGGTGATAAGTTGGAGTCTTTGAAGTGTTATTCAATGTTAAATGTATGCCCTATAATTTTGTATGCTTTCACAATACAAAATGTCACTTTTGTCATGCAAATAAAGCAAACTGATTTGTATTGAGACAGAGAGATAGAGAGGAAGAAAGGATGGCAGAGCGGGAGGGAGAAAGTGGAATGAAGTTTGAGTCGTAACAGGATCTCTTCAAGCTCAAAAGCGAGTCTTAAGACTTTTGAACATGAAAACAACAGAATAAAACCAGCATCAGACACAAGAGTAGATCAGGTAAAAAAAAAAAGCTATAAAATAAAAAGTACATAAGAAAATTCATTGTTAGATCACACATAGCAAGAAAGAAAAAGAGGAACTGTAAGGGAGGATAGAGACTCCAGAGGAGAGCCAGATAAAAGAGGAGAGAGGGAGAAAAAAAAAATCATAATCTTATCATCTTTATTTCATCAAAGTTTGTTGGGAATGTCCCGCCCTTGAAAGAAAATGAGAGAGAGAGATGTCAATCTATTTCATGAAAAGTGATGAGCCCCCATCTTCATATTTAGTGCTTGGCTCCATGTGTCCTGAGCCGATGGGGTAAAACTCGGGCAAAACGCTGATCTGAGATCAGTGCATAGCCTGTGTGCAATCGGCCCAGAAACTGTCCACGACCCAAAAAGCTGGCACTCTCACAGGGTGCCCGCTGGGGGAGGGGGGTTGTGATGATGCGGATGGTGACATCACTCTTTGACGTCAGCCCAGTTCAGGGAAGGCGCAGTGTGTCCTAATCGCCCTCCCCCAAATCACCGAGCGGATGGGTTACCTTGAGATTTAATCACAGGTTCTCCTGCCTGGACACAATCCCTCCACCCCCACCCCACAAGTGTGCACTGTTTGTAAATGATGGCCTGATCTCCATGGCGATACAGGACTCCTTGTAGAAATTGCAGCATAGTGAATATCAAAGAAAAATATCTGTTCCCTGCACCAAGGACGGACACACACGCACGCACGAACGCACGCACGCGCACACGCACGCACACACACACACACACACACACACACACACACACACACACACACACACACACACACACACACACACACACACACCTCTTTCCCATGCTCTCTAGCTGCTTCCTGATTGGAGGAATGAGAACAGCATGCTCTCAACGTGAAGGCTGTGAATCTCTCCTCGTTCACACACTCCCTCCCTCCCTCCGCTTCGGTGAATGAGCCAATTTCCACCAATCGGAGCGCGGCGGTTCTTCGGCTGCCAGGCTGCCGCGGGAGCTGCCGAGCTAAAAATATCTTTCCGCCCACGCTGACGCCGCAGCGTGTGACTGTGCTATTTATAACCCTGCCGCAGGTTAGCCCCACTGCAGCCCGAATGCAGCTCACCCCCCCGAGACTGAAACACCTCTAACTCACACCCCCCTCACAACAGCACTTCACTGACCCACTAAATAATTCATTTAACCCCGACCCCCTACCCCTCCAGTCAGCACTACCAATGTCCCGCACTAATTAATAAAAAGGCTAACTCTACAGAATTTATGTTGCCATGGTGACCGCATTCATACTCCACCTTCCGAGATTTTAGTCAGGTTGGTTAGATTCACAGATTCTAGTTAGTGGGCCTACAGTAACAATGGCTAGTTACCTCTGCCAAGGAGGTTAATGTTTGTGCCGAGTTGGTTTGTTTGTCTTTCTGTTTGTGTACAAGTTATCTCAAAAAAAGCAATGAACGAATATCTCTGAAATTTTGTGGGTGGTTTGCCATTACTTCAGGGATGGAGCCTATTGATTTTGACCGCAATCGGTCTAACAATATATGAGCCATGTTCACACGGCAAGATTTCAACCGTGCTGCCTTGGAGGAGGTTTGCACTCCCGAGGTGCCTCCAGTGTTCAATTTAAGACTTGACTGCAATGTTAACGAGCAACCAAGAGGCAAGAATGAAGCATTTTCTTTCCTTTTTGCCAAACAGTTTGGCCAGTTCAGCAGTCGGGAACACAAACGGACCGCACATTGTGAAATGATTGAACCCTTTTGGCTATATATTCACATTAAATGACTTAGTCCTCCAGAATCTGTTTGTCAGTGGCTGGTGTAGAAGCACCAGCCAACAACTTAAACATCCATGCATCCATCAGTCGTCCCAATACATCACGAGGGGCTGGCTCCTAAACCAGCACAAAATGGGCGAGAGGTGGCAATGCGCCCAGGACAGCTCGGCGATCCACTGCCCAGATCTCGCTCACCATGCACTCATGCCGCTGAGTATTTTAGTTTCCTCTTAGCCCAGTATGAATGTCTCTGGACTATCGGAGCAAACTAGAGTCAAAACAGAGGACAATGGCTGTCAAACCCATTACCGGCCCATTAGGCTTTCTTTTCTCCCAGGTAACTAACAGACCACTCATTGGCCAAACTGGCATCACAGCTGACTCCCAGGATCAAGGGTTCATGGGAAACGTGTCCAGTGTTCCACTGAGAGGTGGCATCTGATTTCAATCGGGGCCTGATTTTTAGAACATGCAAACCTTTTAGTACGAAAGTAACCAACAGTGTGAACAATGATTGCCCACTGTGTTTGTATTTCACCAATCATACCTCGTGTTTAGAAAACCGAATTCATTACTGCCACCGAGGAGGTATTGCTTTCACCTGCGTTTGTTGGCTGCGAAAGAAACATTTTGGTCGTCCATTTGTCTGTCGGTCTGTTGTTTGTGATTGCTCTAGTCATCCACAATTCAAGAGGGATCAACTTCAAATTTATACCACAAGAAGCCACACGTCCATGGAAGAGGGGACTCAATTTTGGAAGGTCAAGGTCAAAGGTCAAGTTCTACATTGTTGAAAAGGTCTCACACACATTTTGGCCAATATCTCACTTCAAAAAAATGATAGAGACATGGGACAAAAGCCAAAATGTTGCTTTGCACATGTTCCTTCACAAACAGGCTTCAAAATTGACCCATGGTATCAACTTTCCAACTTTTTTGGAGGGCAAAGTTTGCATGGTCAAAGATAAAAAAATAAAAAAAATTTCAATTAATTTCCTTCTAATTGTTGGAGACGGTGGATATAATGACCCTAAGGAGCCAGCCAAATTTGGTCAAATCAAAGATGCCGATTTGACCCCATCTCTTATAATGGGTCAAACATGTCATTTGGTAGTTGTCGCAAGTGTTGCCCAATGACCGATTTCACCTATTTGTCTGTCTGTAAGCAACTCAACTCAAAAATTTACAAATGAATTTTGAGAATTATTGGGAGGGATAAGGTATGGCCCCAGGAACAGTCCATTAGATTTTGGGGTGGAACCAGATCACTGTTCAGATCCAGGAATTTTTTTTAAAGGATTCTTTATGGGTCTTTATGGGATTGTAAAATGCTAGGGCATTTGACAGAATAAATGCCCTGCAGCTCAAAATCAGCCAGATGGTAGATAAAGTTCGATGGGCCAAAACCAATTGTGTACATATGATGGTCGCCCATGCAAATTTGCGTATCATAGAGGAGAGGACTACTGGCCTTGGTGGAGCTCGGTGTTCTCCAAGTGCCCCTCTACTTCTGCTGATGTTTTAATACACAGTGATTTACAGTTGACTGGACGTAGCAGGGGCCAATCCTGCATGGATCAATATGGGGTTAAAGGGCTTGTCCCGAGGCCCCAACAGCAACACTGATCTTATGCATCTACGCTGAGGTTTGATAGAGTAATGTTCTAGCTTCCAGCGAGCAGCTTAGCCAGTAAGCTTTACTTCACTTTTCTGGCCAGTCAGAGAAGTACAGAGTAAAGGAGGCATATGCCTAGCCAGATAGCCATGTTACAGAGCTGACTGAACTAAAAATCTATGCAGGTGTTCGGTGGAGAATCTGATTGGCTGCTTATATGAATCTGATGTTTGAGTGCAGGGGTCGACTGTTTCGGGAAGAGCGGGGAGCCCCGTGTTTATTCATGTTCAGAGACCCCTCCCCCACACCTATGGATCAGACAGCGTCTGTTGCCATGGTTCTGACAGAATCATCCGGAGATCGTGAGAACCAGAGTCGTGTTGTGATGTCAGATTCACAGAGCGTACTCGCTGCTTCATTAATCAAATCTGGTGCAATCTTTCACAGAGCGCATGTGATGAGCAAGGAGTGTGCTGGGTGCTTCAGCGAACCCAAACAAAGGACAGCTCGTCTGGAGTCAGGCTCCAAATAACAGCAGCGGCAATCACTAGGGCACAGAATTTGCAGACATAACAACTGTCATGTTTACAAAATGATGTAGGCAAGCAGTAATCACGATGCTAAAGGATTCCTGAAAGGTGCCATAGCGCATTAAAGATTAAAAACTAGTCTGTGCGCATGTACCCGGCCAACTTCCAGATGGGAATAATTTTTTATTCCTACTGAGAAAATGCAAGTTCTCTCTCTCAAGTGACCCAAGCTTACCGCACATTTCTTCATAAACCCCCAGCTCGATCACAACCGCGACTTGTTCAGTACAATCCTGTGAGCTGCTGCGCCGCCTTCACTTCTGATGAGTCATAATTTTTCCGGTAAAAAAAAGAATGTGCGACATTCTAACTCCGCTCCAAGTAAATCAACTCCTGACTCTGCAACTATAAAACAGTGAGTAAATTGATCCCCGTTTCTGATGAGCCTCCAGTGAGAAGCTTGTTGGCTCCAACGAAGAACAAAAACACCGAAAGAGCCAGGAGCCGAGCTGCGCGTCCCGACGGTGGCGGTAAAATTATGAATGAACTGAGTGAGAGTGAGCGAGGGAGCGATAGAGACAGAGATAGACAGAGAGAAAGAGAGAGACAGTAGGTCAGGCTTTTAGCGGTTCCCACACCCACGTACCCGACCAATTGCAGAGAGGCGTGAGAAAGGGAAAGTGTTGGTCAATAACAACATCCACTGTATTATACAACATCATCCACACAGGCCTTGAACTCCACAGCCAAAACATACTCACGCACAAGCCAAGTGACCAAGAAACGCTCCCCGTTTCCGTAAAGGGGACTGCAAGGGATGGGAGAAGGGAAGGAGGGAGGGAGAGAGGGATGGAGGGATGAGAAAAGGGGGACTCCAGACTGAAATACCTGTGCTGGAGTCTCGTACCGATGCATCCATTTCTCTTCTCTTCCTCTATCCCTCTAACTCCAGCAATCCCTCTCCCTCTCTCTGCATATTCCTCCTCCATCCCTCCCTCCCCCTCTTTTTCTCACCATCCCTCCATTCATCCCCCCCCCCTGACATCCTGCCCATCAATATCTCTCTCACGCCAACCATATTTTCCCCCTTTCCTTCCATTCACAACCTTTTCTCTCCTCCGTTTATCTTCCCCTGTGTCTGAAGGCTCTCTCTCTCTCAACCCCTCCCTCCCTCTCTCCCCTGTCTCTATAAATAGTAGTCCCAGTAGAGCCCCGGAGGCTAGTGTGCTAATAATAGCGCTCCAGCTCCATCTGAACAGTCAGACCCGGGCTCCGCTCTCCTCTCGCATAAATATTCATGCGGGGAACTATTCCAGGCAGCCGCGGCGCTATTTTTAACACCGCCCGTGCTCAGCTACCACCCCCGCGCCCGGCTGGTTTTTTCCCATCTCCCTCTCCCTTTTTTTCCCCCCCTTCGCTTCTCTCCCATTGCAAAAATCTATCTGGCTAAATTCGCAAAGTTCCCTTCAACTCGTTAATGACCTTGTGTTGGACACGCTGACTCGCGACTTGGCCTTGGTCTATAGCACCATTAGAATGACGGCGCAGTGAAACATTCTTGGTTTCGACTCAATTCAAGTGAAATTTGTTTGTACAGCGCTTTTCGCGAAAGACTGTTGCAAAGTTGCTGTACAGAGTACCGAAAGGGTAAACGCAAGGCCTAAACCATCAATTACACAAACAGGCATATGTGGGCAAAGAAACCTGCAAAGGAGGAAGAAAACAAATTTCCAACTGCCAAGAGCCACTAGGCAATTGAGCTGGAGCCGATACTGAGTTCGCCAGCAAAGAGCACTGCCAAGCAGAACATCACTGTTCCCCAAGTGTGAATACGAAGGCAGTCACCACACGCATAAATCTCAAACTGCTCGATTGACTAAACGTCCAGTGGTGGCGCTCGACCAAAAAAAACAGACAGCAAGGTCACAAAACAATATATTGTGGCATACCTGCGTGTTCAGTTATCTGACCTGGATGTGAACAAAAGACAGTGTGTGTGCAGGTAAAATGGCTGGCAGGAATAAGCTGAGCTTTTACAAGGGAAATAAAGTGCTATTATACAAATTCATAAAAAATATTTTTTTTGGGGGAAAGGGTTAACCACTGAGAGCTTGGCATGGCATAACACAAGGACAACTCTTTGTGCGGTAGTTTGAACACAAATGACTCAAGCATCAGATGCAAATATTTCAATTGGCAGAGGCACGTAAATAAAAGACATTGGGTAAAAATGTTGGATAAGTTATGAAGGTAAATCAGGATCGTCTGAATTTCCTGACTATTCCTTCAATGAACGTGCACGGCAATCCTCAGATACAGAGCAAGAAGGCAAGAACCCGAATAATTGTTTCTCTCAAGTCAAAAATACTAATCTCTGACGCCATCTACCGGCAAATAAGTGTAACTGAGCCAGATGGAAAGTTTCGCACAGAACTCGAGAACACCCAGAGCGCAGTGACGTCGGTGTCTCCTAGCGGCCGAGTTTGACACACTAACCCAAACACATTCGCATGGGGTGCGTGTCCAAACACAGCGAACACAATCTCTACATCTTTTTAGCAATATAACGGCAAAAGCACACACCTCCGACGACCTAATATGACCTTGTGTACAAAGTGAAGTTTCACATCATATACCATTAATATTCCTCACCACGTAGATAAAACGTATGGGGCAGTCCATAACATTCCGAGTTAATATTCAGTAGTGAATTCAAGAACTGCGTTCAAAGACATTTTTATCTTCTCATTCCAAGGTATTTAAAGAAAGATGAATTACATGCATTCAGGTATTAACACAAGTTACAACTCAGGTGCTGACTTGCTAAGAAAATGGCTTCTGTTACCATTCTTTTTAATTAGCAAACATGCACAGACATGAATAAGATGGCCTACCATTACAGTATTCACAGATGAAACGATACACTAAGACTCCACAAATAGCCTAGGGGAATAAGGATGCCGTTAAGGTCATCGGTACCATTACCTCATATCCGAAACATGTTAGCAAGGGCAGGACTCTGAAGAAAGCCCAGGGTTAGGATTAGGGTCGTAATTTGGGTCAGGAACTCCAGAAACACAAAACACAAGCCAAGGTGTCAAACTGAACAATGCCAAAGTAACCTGCTGCAGTCTTTACAAACAGCAGGAACTGAGCACTGTATGTGGAGCCTGTGTGTGTGTGTGTGTGTGTGTGTGTGTATACGAGCGCGCGCACTTGTGACCCCGTGTGCACATGCAACCATGCATGAGTGCAAAACTGTTGTGTGCATTTCGGTAAGCATAATTAATCGAGTCAGTGTCTGCATGCGAGTATGCGCATGCTTTGTTTATGGAAATAAAATAAATCGTTTCTGCAGGCCTTTAGCTGCGTCTCAAACAGCGCTTAGCAACCCGGATTATTTTCCCTCTCCCCTGCACTGCGTGAAAGAGCGAGCATGCGTTTCAGATTACCCAGCACAAGGCGCTGGGCCGTGTCTCGGCCGATTCCCGGAGCTTAGAGTCCAATGGCAGGAAAGGGTTGAAGTCGAAAGCCAGCCCCTCTCAACTTCTTTACAGTTGACAACAGACAGTTTGGCTCTCAAACAGTCCCATGCACTCGCCATTGTTCTCCAGATCAGATCTACACAAAGCACAAATGCCTGCTGTCACCGTCGCTACGACGCGAAGGTGGAGAGGCAAAAGATGACGGAATAATGTCCTGAATTTATAAAGTTCCATTTGTATCACATTCTAGAAACGGCGCTGCTTTAGGGCTTCCACCTCCATTGATGTCACTCACGCAGTAACTTAATCATAAATTCATGCATTCATTCATGTCATTCAATCACTCACTTGGTCAGTCTATCACCAATTCACTCTGTTACTGATTCACTAACTCCAGTATATCAGTCACTGACCCAACCTCTCAGTGATTTGCTCTCTTTCACTCACTGATTAATTCAACAAATCACTGACCCACTCACGCACGCTCATTCAGTCACTCGCGCACTTGCTCTCTCAATACTGGACAGGGCGCCAAGTAGGCTTACACTCAGACAACCATTGACCTATGTGGAGAACTCCGGAACAAAACTCAGCCAGTCAACAGAGTCTCACGATTATACCTCGTGCCTAGCCATGAATTTATGATGAGATACTCAAACGCTTCTGGGTAATTTCCAATTCTCGACGTAGATGACCGATCGATAAAGAGATAGAAACAACTGAGTCACTTAACAGGCAGCCCAAGTAACAATTCTGCTTGACAGAAGCAAACCTTTAATTAGGCAACTAGTCAGTGAACACTTCCTGCGAGGTACATTCAGTGATTTTGGAGCAGGCGGTGTGCCTTTGGTGAGAGGGGGCTATACATTCTCCTTCGAAGGAGGTTTTACATAAATTAAAAAAAAAAATTTTTGGTTCAAATCCAGCTTTACTTTTTCAATTGACACCACTCAAGGACTATAAGATCAATTAATTGGCTCCAAGACATAGAATCCCGTTTTATAAATCATAGCATAACGTCTGGACTGCAGGACAGAACATGGGCATAATAAGTTTCAAATGTAGAGTGACCTCAATCAACAAGGAAATGCACAAAAACTAAACGAAATTCTCCATGGTTACACTCTCATGGCAACGGGCGCACAAACAGGAGATGGATCTGAAGATATTCATAAAGACGGAGACAAATTGCCAGCAGATTAGCAGGGAGACGCGCGGGTACGAGAGCTGAAGAAAGTTGATTTCACATTACGCTACCGTCGTCTTTACTTTATAACCGTCACTTCGTCCCTGTTCGAGATTTTCTGGGAGGGGTGAGAAGCAAGTAAAAAGACATTTTTTAAAAACCAACAAAGACATAACCAGAAAAGAGATTCATAAGCTTTGCAACAAGGAAAACAAGAGTTTGTCACTAAAGTGACTATATCCCCCGCCGTTTGGTCACCAAAACCGACTGGTGTCTGCGGATTCCCAGTAGGAAGGCTGGTACCAAAAAGAATTGAAATAGGTTGACTCCTTCCTGAGATATCGCGCTGACAACGTTCGGGACGGACGGACGGACGGAGCTGAATACTATATCCAAAAAAAAAAACTGAAAGACAGAAACAATGACAAACAGTGCTAATGAAGCGTTGCACCATGTCATGTGGGAGGGGAGGGGAGGCAAGGCAGTCCAAGTGTACAGACCATTTGTTGTGGCAAGGAGTGTTCGGCAACACAAGATGAAAGAGACAGGGAAATTCTGTAATTCAGGCCAAACTTAGAAAACTTAACTGACTGTATTCGTTAAAATGTAAGAGGATGGATCTCATAAAATATGTGGCATTACACCTAGCAGCTTCAAACCAGGACAAACATGCCAATTAATTCAACCGTGGCTCATCATTTTGAATAAAAGAATTAAATGCAAATAAAAATTATCAGTTAAATATGTGAGTGACGCAAATGAAACACGGACACAAACTGACAGGAGTTCACTGAATTAGATTTTACAGAACCAGACGCTCATTTCGGAGAACTTCTTATCCAGACCTGCACAATATTCTCATTTTCGCATGCAATCCGTGTGGCAATATTGCCCGTTTCTGCAAGCCGAATACAGACATGTCCTTCAATGTTTACTGACGGGGGGGAAGGTCAGGGGTCAGGGTGGGGGTAAATACAACAGCAGTAAATCTTTAACGTTTCCTCCACGCCACATTACGAAACCAGGGGCCAGGAAACGTTCCTCCTTCGAAAGGTCATACGTCACTCCGTGCTTTGGCTATGGGCCAGAGCGATTCACCACAGCGTCCATCAGAGGGCCAAACTCCCTGTTCTACTTACTTCAGCACAAAATGAACAACATCTTCAGCCTACAAATACATTTATAATCATAATCCTGACGTGACCTGTCCTGTATTAGATGGTGTAAGAGGATGGAGAAAGTGGAAACGATATTTCATACCAGTATCAGGAAAGGCATGGCAGCCTAAAACAGAAAATGTGGCTGAACTTAAAATGGAAGCCTTTTTTTTCTAAGTCAATGCCATACGGGTGTGCATCATCACAGTCATCATTATCATCATCATCATCATCATCCTAGTCTGTCTGTGCGTCTGTCAGTATTCATGTCCATTGTGCATCTCAACAGCCGTTCATCCAATCAACTTCAGACTTGATGAGCTGAGGACCCAAGGAAGTGCAGTGTTGAGTTTGAAGTCGTTTGGCTGAGCGGCTCTCAAGAAATCGAGAAGGCTGAAGCACCAATGCTGCTTAAGCAGCGATTGAACGGGCACGCACCAGTACCCTCAAATTACAGCGGCCTGCGCCTCAACTTGAGAGCATTCACTTCCTCGTGGAGCGAACCATGGAAAACTGTCACTGTCCAGACTCTTATTGCGGACCGCAGCGCATTGGTGTGGCGAAACACACTTCAGCTCAGACCAGAACTGCGCATCATCAGCTGCGAAGGATTTTTAAAAAATGGCGAATCGTCTAAAGCTGTGGTTTACACACAGAGAGTGAGCACTCAGCGGTTTCCTGTTCAAAGAACAGTGAGAGGCACCCAAATATCCTGGTTCACCAGCCTGCTACAGCTAAACTGAACATGAATGTTCAATCAAGAACATTTAAACAAGATTATTTGCCAATTATTTCTGAAATTCTGCAACATTGCACACTTCTCCAAAGGGGGATGAAGGATCAAGGAACAGCATACAAGAGAGAGAGAACTCCACTCAACTCTAAAATACAATTGGGGGGGGGGGGGTCTTGTCTTTACAATTAGATCAGAGGTAATAAGTTCTAAATAGTCCCACAATGCATCACACAACAAGAGGTAAAAAGTCCAGGCATCAGGAAACAAAATTCCTGCCATTCAATTTTCCAAGCCATGGATTCAGCCATATGCTTTCACGAACTGACTGATCTAAAGCTCAAAAGCCCCGCCCCCTCTTTTTGAAAGTCCAACCACGGTGCTCCAATCTTCTCAAGCCCCATTATGACCACTCAACTGAGGTAGCTTAAGCAGTCCAATAGGGAAAAAACTTCAGAAAAAGGGAATTCAGGTTAACACTTCAAGCCATCCTTTCGTGAAAGTATTTTTCACCAAAACACATTAGAAGTCACATGATGTCTCAATGATTGAGCTGTGAATCTACATCTCACCATCTGTCTGGCATCAGCCCCACCTGCAGCAGCCTGTAAATGACTTTCAAAGGAGCGAGGACGCACCATTCCATAAGTTCACTCGAATTTGACCCCCCACGTTGCCTTAATTCTCCTTCTTAACTCCCTGATGGGTGGAGCGGGGGAAGAAAAGTAAAGAAGAAAGAGGAGGAAGGGTGTGAAAATTAGGCGTTTTGGGTGTGGACACCGTATGGGTTTTTACTGGCTGACACATACAATTAATAAAGATCAGGTTCACGCTGCTGAGTTTCTGAGAAGAGATTAAGCCTCTTTTACAGAGAACCGCACTTCCGCCTCGACTACAGAAACAAGCGTCACACTGACCACACAACAGTCACAACCTCTCTCCCCCAACCACCAGGGCCTTATAACAGGATACTGTGTGCAGATGATTCAGAGAAGAAAAATTTAGCCGTTAAAAACCATCGCTTTTAAAATAAAAACAATTTTAGTTGCATTTCTGTAACTCGGCTTCAAGTTCAACTCTTAAATATTTTGAATACTTGTCAACAAAATACGTACAAACCACACCTGCTCCCGTAAAAAGTGGTGAATTTAACTTTTACGTCCTCGTAAACTGTTTCACCTACCATGCAATATTTATACATTTCCTCACAACCCACTTCAACACTTTGCATAAGCCACAATTTTGAACCACAAATGGCGCAATGGGTCATCATATCACAAAATAGACAGGAAAATGAAAGCCATCTTTCAGGCTAAACGTCAACGACTTAGACCAAGAGACTCTGCAGTAACAGAAGAGATGCCCGGCTAATGCAAAAGATTTTACGCTAACACGAAAGAGTCTACTCAAACATTTCAGACAATATGTTAGCAAAAAAGATGTTATGCTAATGCTATGCTAACAAGGCTGCGCTAATCCTGAAGCTTATCCTCTCATGCACTCTGCTCAACGTCAAAATCCCACTGGGTGATCTGACCCCACAACATTCTAGTCCCCAGCGCCTGTCCGAAATGTCAAATGGACGTGCCCGAGTCGAAACGGATAGGGTACGCTTCTCAATTGAGTGCGGGATAATTCAAGATTTGGAAGCATGTCGCAAGGGTGAATACAGGAGAAGAGTCAAAACCTGGAGCTCTCTGTACATTAGTGCAACACTGGGCCTGCACAAGGACATACATGAACATCCACACTCCCTCCAATGCAGAAACAGAAATATGTAAGACCACTGCAGAATTTCAGAACCAAAGGCCAACACAAAGGCAGAACTCCTGAGAACAAAAATCTAGGAAATAAACAGTCTTTCCCCACCCAGCACACTAATACCACAACACTGTTCAAAGTGACACCTATGACTGTCAACAACATGCAATCCACACACCTGTGGTGTATGACAATTTGATGTGTGCAAGTGTGTTTACATGAATATGAACAGGTTAGTGTATCAGAGTGCATGGCACCGTGGTGTGTGTGTATGTGAATATGAATGAGAGTGTGAGTGTGCATCACAGTGTATGAAGACATGGTGCATGCATGTGTGTTAACGTGAAAATGAGAGGGTGTGTGAGAGTGTGGTAGATTAACATCGCATACGACAACATGGTGTGAGCGTGTGTGTTAATGTTAGCGCGAATGAGTACGTGTGACTGTAGTTTTGCCATATATTATACGAAAACATGGTGTGAGCATGAGTTTTTGCGCTAATATTAGTGAGTATAGTGCATGAAATCATGGTACACGGGCATGCGTTTACGTGAATGAGTGTGTGTGTGTCACGGTGTATGACAACCTGGTGTGACATGCATGTGTGTATGTGTGAACATGAGAGGGTGTGTGTGAGCATGCGTGTGCAGGTGTGTGAGCAGGAAAATGCATACCGCCGGCAGATGTTGATCGGATGGTTCACTGCATAGGGAGATCCCACGCAGTTCAGTGGCAAACTCATCCTCTCTCTCCTCCTTTCTCAGAAGCAGGGGGATTCAATCAGCCCCTCTTCCCTTCTTTTGATTTGAGCCATATCTCACTGCCACCCCCCACAAGCCACACTATCGAAGAAGAATAAATTCTCAGCGCTCAAAGAAAAGAACCTCCCTTCACTCTTCGTCTCAGTCAGTCGGAAGAGGTTGTTCTTTCTGTGGGGTGTCAGTCTAGGCTCTTGAGTTGCGGGTGAGAACCCCAACACTCCAACCCCCACCGAAAACTGAAAACCTTCACTTGTGCATACGGCAAGTCCTCAACAACTACACTAGCTTTCGAGAAACAGACGCAAACCACCCGAACACACGCATGCCCACGATGTCTCTTCGCCTTTTGCCAGCTTATCCCTCACTCCCGTTCCACACTCTTCCACGTGTTTTGGTGATCTTTTTATAAGTTTCTCCCTCCCTCCTTCTCTTCTCCCCCTCTCTCTCCCGCCCTCCACAGTCCTGATCTGAACTGAGCTAAAGCAGGGGGCGGAGTCTCTCTGACTTCACCGTGATGTCACAGCAGAGGGAGGGAGGAGGAGTCAGGGGGAGGGTTTGATGACAGAGTGGCAACTGGGTTCCTCAGAATGTTAACCCCTAAGCTGCCCCCTCTCCTCGCGCCTCCAGAGATTGACAATGAAGACCTATGAAAAACAATGACTAATAAGCTCATAATATTGGTAAATTCTTAAATTGTGGCAATGAAAATAATTATAATTACTACGACTATTAAAATCTTCCCTAATGACAAAAATGATGGCTGAACTATAGGTGTGATGTGAATAAAGGTGCAAGACTGTATCTTTCTGGTTGTGTAACCATGTCTTAGCTTGAGTTTGTCAGTGAGTGAGTACATGCATGCATGAGTGTGTGGTGTGCATTTATAAGGCAAACTGAAGTGGAGAAAACCCCAGACTCACAAATCAAATAGAATATTTGTAATAAAAGTTTAATGCAGTAATTTGTTACTGCTTTAAGCTTTTATAAAGTAATTCCAATAATTAGATTTAGTGCAGGCTGTCCGCCTCAAGAACTGACCACTTCCATTCATCACATCTCAGATACAAACTTTTTGATCACGCAGTAAGCAGTTTTTTGTCAAAGAGATCTTGGGAGTTTGAAAAAAATTAGAAGAAAAATACATCCAGATAAAAAAAAACAGAGGGTGAAGACTTGGACTTGTGCCCAACAACCTACGGGTTCAGGACAAAAGGGTGGGGAATTGATTCAAAGACACAACCTGACCATCTGTCTCTGTGTTTGTATGTGTGTGTTTATGTGTGCGCGCGCTAATAGCAAATCATATTAAGACCAGCTTGTGTACATTCCAACAAAGATAAACAATTTCTACACATATGCGCCTCTCCAGCGCCATGGTTGTGCATGGCTAAGACTCCGTCGCCCCCTAGTGGCAACAAGACGCAATCAAGAAAACCTCTGTTGCAATATTAGGTCTTAAAAACACTTTAGCACGCATGAAACCCTCTATATTCATCAGAAACTGTCTCCAAAGTACTAAACCCACAAATGACTGCTTCAAGTGCATAAATTTGGCCAGTTCAACAAAAGCTTCATAGCACAGCATTTGAAAATGAAGACCCTCCCCCCCACTGCTCAGTGAGCTCATAACTGCAGTCCGAGCATATTAGAAAAATGACGTGCTACCATGCGCAAATGATTGATCCCTGATACATTCATCAATAGAAAATAAACATTAAAATTAATGTCAGAATGAAGCTACACCTTTCAGACAGCAGGTGTCACTCTACACACAGCACTGTTCCTCACTTAAAATTATGGGTGCGTTCGAGCGCGTCTACAAGTAAGCCGGCTGCACGACATTCCAGAAAAATTACAGAATCTTGCCGAAGTTGCGCGATAAGCCCTCCAAATCCCGCGATAGCTGCAGCTAGTTCAAGCCCGCTTACTTGCAGACGCGCTCGAATGCACCCAAAATGCTACCAGCAGAAGAGCAAGGAAACCCACCCTGCGGACACAATAAACTGAAACGCGTGGAAAGCAGCGAAAGCTTAAAAAAAAAAAAGTTCTGTTTTTTTCCTGATAAAATAAAAAAACAAAGTTCTGATGGGAATTTCCCAAAAATAAACACTATTTCACAAAGAAAACAACAACAGTAACAACAACGAGCCCTTTGGCAATGGCGTATCTCCCCGGCCCCCACATTCATGGATTAACTGCTGAAGAAATTCCTAAATACCTAAAGGCACATCTACATGTGACACCTGACCTACATGTCAAATTTCGTGAAGAAATACTGAACGGTTTTCAAATTATGCTCCGGACAAAATAATGTTTACAGACGAGCGGACAGAGCGATAGCTATATCCCCCCGCATTACATGCCGGGGGGATAACGAGGGATTGAAGGAGTTGAAACTCTAGTGTAGTACTGTGCTGGCGGCATCAATTATTTAAATAAAGTAGCCTGTTCTTCAAACGTAAAATTACTTTGCGGACTGTTCACCGGTCATGCGGGACAGGTACCAAATTCTCAGTCGAAGACACTTTTCATGTCAAAGCTAACATTATAAGCACAAGCATATGCCTGTGTAACAATCACTTCAGGTAAATGAAAGAAACTCAGTTCATGGACTTGGAATATTTAAAAAAACATTACAAAACACCAACTCAAAGGGTGAAGAACGTAACCTGGGCAGCCCAAAGCCCTCAGACGACCCTCTCTCTGTTCATAGACAAGCAGCCAGATCCGCTTGTGTCCCTAAATCCCGAATGCCGACCGGCGCGGGTTGTCTGCTGCTCATCTCTGACAGAGTTACGGCTTCTATGGTTTCAGCGGACCCAGCGATAACGCACTTCGCCACAAAAAGAAAAGTTTTTCCTGGGGTTACAGCAGTTCACACGGAGACAGCCCTGGTTCTTCGTAAAGTTGACACTGTTTCACAACTTGAAACCTCTAATGTACAGACAGCAATGACACCATGCCAGCTCACCCTACAAACCTGTACTCATCAGGCACATTTTTACAGCCTGATTTAAAATGTAAGGGAACATATGGGCAGCCGCCAGAATTACAATTTGAGCAACAGATTTCAGTCAAGACGTTCCTAGAAAAGTTGGTAAAACTATCCGTACAGCACTGATTGCAACTCAACAATAACCATTGAAATAACAGACTCAAAAGGTTTACATACAATTATGAACATGACATCAGTTGACCTTGCTATTCAATGCAACTCGCAGTTGATTAGTCCAAGCAGGGGCCACTCGCCTCCACAGCAACGTGGGCATCGCTAAGGGGCCCAACAGCTGAGGGCTTGGGCTTGACCTACTAACCTTCAGATTTCCCAGTCAAGCATGCAATACCTGCAGCCCCGCTGAAAAACCAGCACCAACCAGCATGAATTCCATGCTGGTCAGTGTTGGTTAATGCTGGTTTAGCCAGTGGACCAGCATGGCCACGGTGGTTTAGTGCTGTTCAGCCTGCATAATTCAGCATAGATGCGCCCAAAACACAATGCATGCTGGGAATTAGCCAGATTACTATTGACCAGATGTACCGTTTTTTGTTTTGGCAGGAAAACCAGCATTAAGCAGCATGGAATTCATGCTGGTGGATGCTGGTTTTAGCTGCAGGGTGGCTACAGGCTTCCCCAATTAAAACCAAAAGGCGCAGTACAGCAGTCCCACACTAAAGTGGAGGAGTGTGAAGAGGAAAGGTGGCAGACAACAGATGGGGATTTTTGGTTGCATTATAAAATGGACAGTGGTTCTGCCATAATTTCTTTTTTAATCACACATTCTTCCTACCACAGGCCACCAGAATAACAGGCACTAGAGGTTGAAAAAATCCCTTCCCCCCACCTATCAAATATAAACAGATGGGACGCTGATTCTGACAGTTTTATGATGTCACAGGCGGCCAGTACGGATCATATTGCAGGTTGCTGCCCAGCGCAGGCGCAGTAGCCAATAGCTTGTTGGGTTCTTGGCAGGTGTCCACTCCCTGGAAGTAAAGGAGCCAATATCATCATGCATATTATATTTTTGTATCATACTGTGGGAATAGAGAAGAATTACATAAAATACTTTGTAGAAATTAAGTCACTGCTGCTTTGAACCTTGACACCAAAGCAAATGTGTTCTCAGCCCAAATTAAATGCACTCACTCTCTGAAAGGGAAACTCGAGTCACGACAAAACTCAAGCCAGGAATTTTTATGTTGCTAATCCTCAGTTGCTTGCTTCCCCTGTCCGTTTCTTTCACAGGCCGACAGACAAAGAACAGTTCTGAACCCAGTATACTTCTCGAAAACAGCATACTTTTCCTTCGCATACTTCTTCACAATAAAGCACACTTCTGAACACAGCACACGTCTCCTGAACGCGGAACATGTCTCCTGAACGCGGCATACATCGCCTGAACGAAGCTCGACTCCACTGAAGAAAGCGCTCTCCCGCGGGACACAACATAACACAAACATTTTGGTTTCGAAAACCACACCAATCATACCACATCTGTTCTTCTTCCCAACTTTGTAGTCTGAGCAAAACAACCCTGCACTTGGCAAATAAACAATACGACCAAAATGCATATGTTCGGATGAAAAGGGGTGGAGTGTGCCCGTGTGTGTGCACTTCAGAAAATGTGCGCGTATACGTTTACAAAAAGCAGAAGGTCATGGCAAGTCAAGATTCGCGAGTCACCCAGTTGCACATAGCAACAGACAACACTGACACACACACACACACACAAACACACTCACACAATTATCAATATGTCCCAGAAATCACAAGGCAAAATGCATCTTATTACGTCATTTCTTTCTGTATTTTTCCAATTATTGCAAAAATGTCCTTGAAATTACATGGCAAAATGTACTTTATTTAATTATCATCTTCCAGTATTTTGCAAATTATTGCAATGGCTCTATATGTAAAGGCACAGCATTGAAAAATTCTTCCCACTTCACAGCTCTAGTTGGTCATTTCAGTTTATTCGATCCTCCTGGTTTCCTACAAAGCCGAAAATTTATTTTCAAATTTTCCCCCATTCTTCTTACCCCAAGGCCCCTTAATTGCAGTGGGTGAAACATTTTAAGTTCATATCCAGACTGCATATAAATATACACAACAACACTCAACTAAACAAAACTCTCGACTAAGAATGACCAAAGCCTATAGAACCTGAATTAGCCAATCAGAGGTCGATGGAAGAGGTCACAGGTCGCAGGGCGTAGGGCACACCTTGGAGGGTACGCGAGGGTGAATCTCCGGTTCGATGCCATGCTCCAGCGCCCCATCGGTTTGCGCATCATCCGTGGCGAGCCCTCCGGGGACACGGTCGGCGAGATCGGAGGGGAATTTGAAGGGGACAATGTGGCGGACCGACCCAACGAGGCCCAGCGCGACAGGCGCCGAACAGGAGGAGGACGTCTGGCCAGCCGGGGTCTATTCGGGGATCTCCCACCCTCCCTGTCCCCAGTATCCGGCTCCGGCTCATCCATAACTCCTGTGGCCGCACGAGGTGCTTAAATGTTCCTCCCAGCAGTGCGATTCTCTGTAGCGCTTCCTGGTCTTCAATGGAAAGGCCTCGAGCCCGAGTGCCGTCTGCAAGCAAAACGAAGAGGTCCACAGACACTTTCTCCTCTTCAAATAGGAACACACAAGAACTTAAAGCAGAATCCCGAGTGAAACCAGTGGAGTCCAGTTCACATAAGAGGTCAAGGGAGTAATCTTGATGGCAGTATTGGTCAACTGCTCTCTGAGTGGTGAAGTTAGCGTGAAGATTGGCGTTATCAGCCTGCTGGTCCTACCACAGAGACATGATGGCTGTCGGGATGGTACTATCAGGCTGCACTTAGAGTAAAGCCGAGGCAGCAGGGAGGAGACGAGATGGCGGTGCCGCCGGCTTCACAGCAAAGTTGTGAAGATGGAGAGATTAGCGTTATCGGTGGCTGGCCGTCTGAGCAGAGTCGCGGAGAGATTAGAAATCGTGGTGCCAGTAGTTGCTCTTAGCACACAGTGGCGCTGACAGGGCGCAGGTGTGCGAGCTCACGAACCCCCCTCTCTCTCCTGCCGTGTTTACACAGGAATAAGCCCCACCTCCCTGCCTAGCTCCACCCCCCGGGCTAAATCTGGCCACTGATTTATAATGACACAAGCCAGCCATGTGCTAATGTAAAAGGCTGGCACATACCAACACATTTTCACATGCGCACGAACTAGCACAGCAATTACGCACACGTACACGCACCACACATGCGCACACAAGTGTGGCAGCGCGCACACACACACACACACACACACACACAAACACAAAAACAGATGCACGCCACAAATATATGAATATTTGAATATGTGGGCACACAAATGCATACGCAGGGGTCCAAATCACATGGAACACGCAAAGAGTAAGTACAAATACAAATCACTATACACAGTAATACAGTTGCACACGCTTATGACGTGCTAAAATGTCCATGAGCGATCAGTTTTCTCGCCTCGTGTTTGCCAGGACGACAGGGTCTCTTACCCCGCAGTGTTATAAACAGAAAGGTCTTGGGGGGTGGGGTGGCGGCTATGCAACCTTGGTCAGGATGGATCTGGGTCTCAAATTACGCCCATCCGGCCCCCCCCCCGAAAAATGGTCCTTTCGGACTGTAGTAATCGCTTCAAACTCTAACAGTCTTCAGCTCAGCTCACTGTAGCACAATCCATTTACACACGGGGTTGTGAGAACGTTACCAGGAGGTCATGAGGATGTTAGCAGGAGGATGTGAGGTCTTGGGCAGGACAAGGAGATGAGGTTTTATCACTGTCTGTGATGGAATCAGACTCCGTATAAAGCCAAGTCAGTATTTGATAAAGCTTTGCTCCAGACCACGGGGCCCATCCACACACTGAAGCAGTGTGTTAACACACCCCAGACCACGGGGCCCATTCACACTGGAGCAGTGTGTTAACACACTCCAGACCACGGGGCCCATTCACACTGGAGCAGTGTGTTAACACACACCAGACCACGGGGCCCATCCACACATTGGAGCAGTGTGTTAACACACACCTGACCACGGGGCCCATCCACACACTGGAGCAGTGTGTTAACACACACCAGACCACGGGGCCCATCCACACACTGGAGCAGTGTGTTAACACACACCAGACCACGGGGCCCATCCACAAACTGGAGCAGTGTGTTAACACACACCAGACCACGAGGCCCATCCACACACTGGAGTAGTGTGTTAACACACACAAGACCACGGGGCCCATCCACACACTGGAGCAGTGTGTTAACACACACCAGACCACGGGGCCCATCCACACACTGGAGAAGTGTGTTAACACACACCAGACCACGGGGCCCATCCACACACTGGAGCAGTGTGTTAACACACACCAGACCACGGGGCCCATCCACACACTGGAGAAGTGTGTTAAAACACACCAGACCACGGGGCCCATCCACACACTGGAGCAGTGGGTTAAAACACACCAGACCACGGGGCCCATCCACACACTGGAGCAGTGTGTTAACACACACCAGACCACGGGGCCCATCCACACACTGGAGCAGTGTGTTAAAACACACCAGACCACGGGGCCCATCCACACACTGGAGCAGTGTGTTAACACACACCAGACCACGGGGCCCATCCACACACTGGAGCAGTGTGTTAACACACACCAGACCACGGGGCCCATCCACACACTGGAGCAGTGTGTTAAAACACACCAGACCACGGGGCCCATCCACACACTGGAGCAGTGTGTTAACACACACCAGACCACGGGGCCCATCCACACACTGGAGCAGTGTGTTAACACACACCAGACCACGGGGCCCATCCACACACTGGAGCAGTGTGTTAACACACACCAGACCACGGGGCCCATCCACACACTGGAGCATTGTGTTAACACACACCAGACCACAAGGCCCATTCACACTGAAGCAGTGTGTTAACACACCCCAGACCACGGGGCCCATTCACACTGGAGCAGTGTGTTAACACACTCCAGACCACGGGGCCCATTCACACTGGAGCAGTGTGTTAACACACACCAGACCACGGGGCCCATCCACACATTGGAACATTGTGTTAACACACACCAGACCACAGGGCCCATTCACACTGGAGCAGTGTGTTAACACACACCTGACCACGGGGCCCATCCACACACTGGAGCATTGTGTTAACACACACCAGACCACGGGGCCCATTCACACTGAAGCAGTGTGTTAACACACCCCAGACCACGGGGCCCATCCACACACTGGAGCAGTGTGTTAACACACACCAGACCACGGGGCCCATCCACACACTGGAGCAGTGTGTTAACACACACCAGACCACGGGGCCCATCCACACACTGGAGCAGTGTGTTAACACACACCAGACCACGGGGCCCATCCACACACTGGAGCAGTGTGTTAACACACACCAGACCACGGGGCCCATTCACACTGGAGCAGTGTGTTAACACACACCAGACCATGAAGCCCATCTTCACCCTGGAACAGTCAGGGCCTTAAGGTGCTTTTCCACTGCATAGTACAGATTCAACTAAAGATGATTTTCAAGATTAATCTATCAGTCAATTATTTTCACAATCACTCAATTAGTTTCAAGTGTCAAAAGTAGCAAAAAATACTCATCACAATTTCCCACAGCCCTTACTGACACCTAAAACTTGCTTCAGTTGTCCTACTGACAGTCCATAACCCAAAGGCTTTGTTCACCATCATGAATGGCAAAGAAAAAATTTGACATTTAAGAAACTGGTACCAGAAAATTTAGGCTTTCCTGTTTGAAAAATAACTGAAATGATTCATTATGGAAACAGCTGGAAACTAATTTATGAGTGTTCAATTCATCAATCAGGCGAATAATTGATGCTGCTCCGCCAAACTCGACTCGAATGGCTTTTTTTGGTTCACAGTCAGGCAGTAATAGCAGATGGCTTGTGGCACCGGGTACAGTTTTTGGAATAACCTCCTTCTAGGTTCCAAGCGAACTGAGGCGATAACAAATACTGACAAGGAAACACTGCAGACCACTGTTTGGTCAGAGAGAATCCCTGAGAGAGGATGAGAAGTTTCTCCAGGGGTAACATTGTGCTCTTACTGAAAGCCTTTTATTCTTTCCTTGGTTGGCTATGAGAATTCTCACTTCTAAAAACCAAGCACGTTTTACAACAATCGTGCATAAATTCAACAGGATACCTGCAACTGCTTTATGCCAACACAGAGGCAGATAACATTAGCTTGTTGTATTGCTGTGGTATAAATTGTCATTTATGTTGAAATTTCCAGTTGCAGCAGCTATTTCATACTTAGATTCCAGAAAACAATCCCATCGATATCTTTCATTAGTGCTTCGTGTGAGTTTTCGTATGTCATACTAAGATAAATTGGGGGATACTATTTACAGTGAAATGCAAAGTACCTGGTACTAAAGGCAAGTATACTCGTCCTTTCTAAAGCCTACCAGCAGATGGCAGTCTTGCAACAAGAAGCACAGAACGGCATGAGCAGTACAGCACCTCCTCGGATCGCCGAAGAGGGTCACAGCAAACCCATAAGGATGAACTGTACGCTGTTAATTAAAACACCAAATGGAGTTTATTTTCTAGCGACAGTTGTGTGTTTTACCTTCGAATAGCACTGCTATGATTGTTATTAACTCGCATGACTTCCTCTAAATCAGCAGAGGAATTCCTCTTCTATATATAAACAAACACTGGGGGGGGGGAAAGAAAAAAAAAAAAAAAAAATCAGCCGAGAGCTTTCCAGCAAAACAGCGCTAACAGAGGGGCTGAACACAAAAACATTAAACAAAACATAACACAATAATACAAATTATCATCAAAATAAAGTTATCAGCACCTAAAAATTCAATTATTTCATTACATTTATTTTTTCCTGTAATGGTCATCATCAAGGGAAGAGAAAATTCAGAAACACTTGAAGCAGGAGGGCTCATGTTTGGCTGATAAACTTGTTTATACCAATTAAAATGCTTCTCACACCACCGCAACAATCCGTGCGCAGTCCAGGGGTTTCTAAAGAATTGGGCCAGCGAAGGAAACAAACTGGGGTCAAGCGTATTTGTGGAGTATTACCGGCCCCAAGTGGTCATAACCGGTAATACAGCCTGGTGAACCTGCCAGGTGAGATTCGCAGACCAGCTTCTGCAATACAATACGTTGCTGCTTCAGAACAGTCCGCGACTGAGGACAACGCGGAATCAAATTTTATTTATCAAAGTAAAACTGTATTCACAAAATTCTTCATTACTTCGTTCATGTCGTCAGGGGTCATTTAACCTTTTAAGACGAATTATATTAGAAACAGCCATGATTGCCACAAGGAATAAAAGGTCACATTGTGGTATAATGGAAATGACTAAATAAGAATACTATTAACTGATAAAAAGAATTAATCGATGAGCTTGTAAAGACTAGTGAAATGGTGGACATGTAGTCACTAGAACTGCCCTTTAACCCTTTCCTCATATGAAGCCAATATGTGGGGGAAGTCTATGGGGAAAAGACAATGAATGTCAGATTCAGAGACAAGGCAAATGATAATTGATTTGACACTTTCTGTTCAGGAAAAATTCTGAAATAAATACATTTATTCAACATCCCAGTTAGTAGCTTAATGATTCACTTTGAGACACAAGCCACTCGATGAAGCACTGAGGTCACCATAGTGACCACAGCAGAGAGTATGAAGTCGCAATTCTGGTCAAAAAGGGTAAGAGTGCACTTAGGTCTTTCCTTTTTGTACGGCACTAAGGATCTTTGCTTTTGTGTGTACACACCCCTGTTTGTTCATGGATTAGATCACTGCAAAATGTTTTTGGAGCACAAGAATAGTCTTCCATTGTCATCCTTGAGCTTATAAAGGACTAGCAAGACTGGCACAAGGGTTCAGCTGATTAGACAATTGCGACCTGAGGTTAGTAAGAAAACCAGATGGGTATCAGCTTCATTCTCTACATCTGATACAACCGGTTTCTCTGAGCTGCAGGTGGCTGTAGCCTGGTCCACAATTTTTATACTTCATAAACAAGACAGAGAACTGCAAAATTAATCTTCAGCTCCGAAGTGACAATAAGAGAGGCAGAAGTGTGAAATCCAGGAGTCAAGAGTAAAACTCTTGCTATACATTGCTCCAACTCCTGAAATCTGCTTCAGCCGTTTTCACCAGCCAGTTCTCCCTCCCCAGTGGAGAGTTGCCATAAGTCATGGACGAATTCTGGGTTGTATCCAGTAACTGGAGAGGATTTCTGCTTTCTAATCCTGGATTTTTTGCACCTGAGTGGAGGGAAAACAAATCAAACCCCTGTCCTCAGGACAACGGTACCCCCTAAGAAAGTCTCCAACTCCTAGAGGGAGACAACCGCGCAGCTGAGCCCCATGTCAAACGGCTTCATTTATTCCAATAAAAATATAATCCGAAATTAAAAACTAATTATCATTTCTCTCCCTTGACAGAAAAGAAACGGCATGTAATTTACAGCTGAGCCCCCGGTGCGCGTAAGGTGCAAACTTGGATATCAGAATCCAATTTCCGCTACCGGGAGATTTTTTTGCGTCGTAAGACAGCTGAGGCGGGTGGGGTTAATCAGATCTGAGTCGTGACTGAGGATGCTCACGCGCTGGCTGACCGTATGTACATGCCCGTCGGGGCTGTCTTAAGGTTTTCGAACAGCGGTACCCCGATACAGTTACCACGGGTCAATGTTTCTACCGCTGGACGATAAGAATAGAAGGGTAGTTAAGAGACTGACACCGGGCTGAGCCGCCACAATTTGTAATGAATAACAGGCCAAGATCCATTCAGATCATTTCCAATGTAATGCACGCAATATAAGTATGAATAAATATAAATATACCAACCCAATTCTGAAATAGTTGGGACAAAGTGTGAATTGTGAATAAAATCAAAATGCAATGACTTTAAAATCACATGAGCCAATGTTATTGATAATCGAACATACTTTTGTAGATAACATTTCAAATGCTGAAACTGAGACCTTTTACATTTTTATCCAGAAAATGAGCTTATTTCAAATTTCTGGCTGCAACAGGCCTCAAAGAAGTTGGGACACAGGCATAAAGGTCTGAAAAAGCAATTCAAATGAGAATCAGCTGAAAGAATATTTAGCAAGTAATTAAGTTAACTGGCATCAGGTGTGTGACATGATTGGCTATAAAAGGGATGTCTTGGAGAGGCCGAGTCTCTCAGAAGTAAAGATGGCCAGAGGCTCTCCAACCCGTGAAGGCATGCGTCAAAAAATTGTGGAATACCTGAAAAACAATGCTCCTCAACGTCAAATTGCAAAGGCTTTGAAGGTCTCATCATCGACAGTGCATAACATCACACAAAGTTTCAGAGAAACTGGTATAATCTCTGTGCGTAAGGGACAAGGCCGAAGACCTTTACTGGATGCCTGTGATCTGCGGGCCCTCAAACGCCACTGCCTCACTCACCGGCATAATTCTGTCATTGACATTACTTAATGGGCCCGGGAACACTTCAAGAAACCACTGTCTGTAAACACAGTCCGCCGTGCCATCCACCGATGCCACCTAAAACTCTATCATGCAAAAAGGAAGCCATTGTTGAGCATGATCCAGAAGTGCTGCCGTGTTCTGTGGGCCAAGGCTCATTTAAAATGGACTGTAGCAAAATGGCAAAGTCTCCTGTGGTCAGACGAGTCCAAATTTGACATTCATGTTGGAAATCATGGGCATCGTGTCCTCCAGGCTAAAGAGGAGAAAGACCACCCCTCCTGTTATCAGTGTTCAGTTCAAAAGCCAGAATCTCTGATGGTATGGGGTGCATTAGTGCATATGGTGTGGGACAATTGCATGTTTTAAAAAGCACCATGAATGCTGAAAGGTATATACAGGTTTTAGAGCAACATATGCTCCCCTCCAGACGACATCTACTCCAGGGAGGGCCTTGTGTATTTCAGCATGACAATGCAAAGCCACATACTGCAGCTATTATAACAGCATGGCTTCGTAGTAGAAGAGTCCGTGTGTTGAACTGGCCTGCGTGCAGTCCTGATCTTTCACTGATTGATAACATTTGGCACATAATTAAATGAAATGTCCGTCAAAGGAGACCCAAAACTCTCCAGCAGCAGAGTGATCAAATTCAAATGGCTTCACTCGAGAAACTTGTCTCCTCAATGCCCAGACGCCTCCACCCTGTCTTAAAAAGAAGAGGGGATGCTTCACCATGGTAAACAGGCCCCTGTCCCAACTTTTTTGAGGCCTGTAGCAGCCATCAAATTTGAAATGAACTCATTTTGAGGATAAAATTGTAAAATTTCTCAGTTTCAATGCTTGCAATTTTAACTCAGCTCTGTTGTGAATAAAATACTGGCTGGTGTGATTTGAAAGTCATTGCGTTTTGATTTTATTCACAATTTACACTTAGTCCCATTTTAGAATTGGGGTTGTAGATGACATCCGCTGTTAAGTGATCCAGTTTCTCCGGTTTTATTTTGGCGTCACGATGCAGATCAACATTATGCCAACTTTTTAACGAACTTTGAAATGCCTGTTACTACTAGTCCAATACCGATCGTGGCCAAGAGTAACGAACTGCATACAACATGTGATGAACAAGAAATATACAAGTGCGCCAAATCGCCATAGATATCAAGATCTGTCAGATCATTGATAAACCTTTAATCAAGAAAATCTACTGAGAAGAGGTTGACATCAGCGATCAGTGTTTGGGGTTGAGAGGGCTCATTTCAATTCTTAATTTACAAATTTTATCTACAAACGGGGACAAAAACCATATTGATGCGGGATTCAATATTTTCACTAAGATACCTACTGTACTACACCCACTCCGACACATTTATTAAAAAATCAATGAAAACAAGGATTAAGTTTTGTCCCCACCTAATTTCAGCTTTATACATCAGAAAATTGAGATGTACAAGTCATTGAAGTTCGGTCTAATCCACAAATAAAATCACCCAACATTTAAAGCCGCAAAAGCCCTTGCCGACAACCAAACAAACTTAACTTTGAGGAAAATCGAGTGGCGCATTTAGGAAGCGTGGTTAACAATTATCACACAAAGGCCTTCATGTCACCACGAAAGCACCTAATGACATGTGAATGAAAACAACCTATCCCACACTCACATCCCAATCTGCAGCATCGAATTATACACTGATGAGCAACAACATTGAAACCACTCACAGATGAAGCAATCAGCTTTCATTATCCTGTTACAAAGGCGCATGTCATGTGTGCAGACAGTCCTTTGATAGAAAGCAAAACGTCGGTCATCGTAGTCAACATGTTGGATGTTGGAGAAATGGGACACATGCAACTTTGACTAGGGCCAAATCGTTATGGCCCGACGACTGGGTCAGAGCATCAGTCCAGTATTTGACCAGTGCGTCATAACATACAGTGCATCGCATCCAACTGCATATCGCACATAGCAGCTCCAAACTAGCTCAAGTGGCCTTTCAAATGCCGGAAAAATGTTCCCAGTGCCTACAATGGGCACATGAGCATCGCAACTGGACCTTGGAGGAGCTGAAGATACTTGCCTAGTCCAAGTTAGTCTCATTTTCATTTAAGGCACATGCACTGGCTGCATTTTTGCGCACCTTCTACCTAGGGAAGAGATCGCACCAGGATGTACTGCGGGAGGAAGACAAGTAGGTGGAGGGGGTAGGAAATCTTCTGCTGGCAAACCCGAGGTCCAGAAATTCAACTGGACATCAGTTAGATGGGGCTGAGGTGTTTTGGCAGCATGAGGGGGACCACCCGGATATTAGGCGCGTGGTTTTAATGTTGTGGCTGATCGATGTACACCATTTACGCGTAAAGAGGTTTTCTGAGTTATTGCCCCTCCCCCAATATTCAAACTTCAGTCAGCACTCCAGAACTCCTCTACTTTGAATCACCAGGAGTGATTCAGAGACACGAGAAGGAGAATGTTGTTAATCACATTCAAATCCCGAACCTTAGAGGGTTCATTCAGGTTCACCTGGCTCAGGACATTCTGCTGTCAGTGTTCATGAGGTCATGGTTCTGGGTTGGTGAAAATAACACACAGTTGATGCATTAGGGATACGCAGATGCATTCTCCGGATTGGCAATGTTCTTTTGACAGTAAAGTCTGTCACTATTGATAACACGACACGTCATGTTGCGGTAAAAAGTTGATCTGGACAGATGTGCCTGCTATAAGAATGCAATGTAATTGAATGTGCTGCAATATGACCACACATTTACTGAACAACCGTAATGCATGTGACACAATAAAGAGCAGAATTCCAGGGATGCTGAACCACAGTTCAGCGCAGACTTGCACGTAAGCATTGTAAATTTACGCATAAATAGCTTAAATTTGGGAAAACAAAAACATTTTTTGCATTGTCAGTCCCTGCCCAAGCCTATTCTCAATGCACATGAGCAGTTTAAGATTGATTGGCCGACCAAATGAAAACAAAAACTGATTCAGAAAAAGGATGGACAGAGAGAGTTTTCCTCATTGCACTGTAGGATAAAGGCAAGCAGATCATGACACAAGCCGCTTGGAGTCTTTTAAAACCGATTTCACGGCTAATGTAACCCAGAGGGAGTTATGCCATCAGCTGTCCATTAAGCTGGCGGATGCTGGGCCCTTTATTTAACCCCGACCCACCCTGATGGCTGCCATGGCAACTGCACCCCAAGATAATCTCTCTGCAGCCCAACAGTATGGCTTAGAGCTGCGGAGGGGAGGAGGCGCTCACTTAGGGAGTAAGGATGCAGCATTTCAAGTAACCGTGGTAACACACCTGGTTCTGGTAGAGGACTGTACCCAGGATTGCCCCAGTGGGGATACATTAACAAGCTACATGTCTGCATGCAAGGACTGACATTCATTTCAAAAGAAACAAACTTTTGTCAGGGGCAACAAGGTACCAAACACAATAGACAAACGGAGGACTCCTGACTCACACTTTCACAAGGAGGTTTTGAGGGATGCTATTCTGATCTCTGCCGTTGTTCCAATCTTAACTGAACTACAAGGAAATGAAAGGAACAAAATTCTGGAACAGTCAGAACCCCCCCCCCAAAAAAAGCCTACTCTTTAATGAGACCCAGTTAATGGAGGCCAGAACACAGACCACCTACAATCCCTGGGTCACTCCTAATGAAATCACCAAACCTCCAAGCTCTATGGTTTCAGAGTTGCTCAGTTCTTTGAAATTTTGGAGCCTGTTGTGGCGGAATAAAATTGCAGTAGGTTTTAGCTCAATAACCCACTGCGTCCGGTTTTTATAGCGGTGTGAAAAAGGGGGCGTGTCCGTATTAACCCTCTATGACCCCTTTGTAAGCATTTTCAACTGCCTCTGCATCAAAAACTAGGCAAGATATCAAGTTCATTTCTTCAGGATATCTTTGTTTTATCTAAGACACTCGCTCCGTGGTACTTAAAGGGTCACAATAACCCTTTGTGGGCCGTGCAATCAACAACCAAAAAGTGAAATTTTAATGAGGTATACCTAAAATGATCCTGTTTGAGGGTGGATTTTCCCATACTCGTCAAAGACTGTTAAAATTTGAAGTTGATTTTGGCTGAAGTACACATGGGGGGAGGGGGCATCTAAAAGTGGAGAGAACTGAAATGCCAAACATACATTCTGAGCAAAATGAACTCTTTTCTGGCCAGTCATGTAGGCGTGGCCCTTTTGGACCCCAAAATTTCCCATGCGGGTACCCTCTGATTTCAAAAGCAATGCGTCAATTTGAAGCTCTTTGTAGGTACAGAGTATCAAAACAAACATGGAATAACCAGCCCTTTATGGAAAAATAAGGCCATATTTTTTGGTAAAAAACAGCTTCTAGCATAGGTCTATTATGAACAGTAAAAGTACACAAACTGTACAGTGATGAACTGTGTGAAATCTTCAGCCTGAATTCCTATGTCTTTATGCTTTTTGAAAATTTATCCCCTGTCATCACCATTTCTCTTCATCACTTTGAAATATAGAGTAATTAAGACATAAATTTGTACAAGTAATAACTATAATCCACTCCCATAAACTTGCAGTGTGTGTGTGTGTGTGTGTGTGTGTGTGTGTGTGTGTGTGTGTGTGTGTATATATAAGTTCTATTGCATAGTTCTATTGCATAATATCGGGAACAGTGCACATCTAGCAAACATTAAGATGCTGTACAACAGTATCAGATGACAAGGGAGACGTGCAAGTCACACAGTGTCCATTAGGGGTGGGAATCTTTGGGCATTTCAAGATTAGAATGGCTTACAATTAGATTATAAAATAATTACTGATGCATCAAAATGTTTCATTTCTATTCATGATTTATTTCTGATCACAATGTAGCAACCTACTTGGTTAATTGCTGGCATGGGTGGTATTTTTTTAAAAAAAGCTACAGCACTTTCCACCATGACAAGTGATAAAATGCTACAGCAATAACTCAGTCATCATCATGTCTGTGGTCGCAGCAAGGCAAAACGTCCAACGCCACGTAAACTTTGACACAGAAAAGTTAAGACCATTAACAGCAGCCGTTTCAGCTCTTGAAGACACATATCAAAACTGTTGAGGTTAAATTTACCATTAAAATTCAGATGTTTGGAGTAAGACTTATCGAAAACGTTTAAAATAACTCAAAAAGCAATGAAGCCAACTGCTTAATATAGTCATTGCTGGGCTTACATTCACAGGGGAGCATAAAATGAAGGAGAGATATAACGCAAGAGTGACAACATGGAAACAAAAACATTTATACACACGGACTTCAAGGACATTAAATTACCATTCATCAAGCGGAGTGGGCCAGGACATGCGTGCTTTTTTAAGTCCCGGGTGCCGAGGCTTCCCCAATGCTTTACCGTATAGATACCGGTCGCTTTCGGAGTGGTACCGCTGCTGGATCCGAATGTGGGTCCGGGGCTGGCGCCACAAGTGTTTTGGCGGTTTTGCACACCCGGCGCCTTCGCGGCTAAGAATTCTACACTCCATCACCGTTGCTTGTCTCCAATTGCGTAATCGACTAAGAAAACTAGATCCAGCGTCAGGAAAAAGAACCAAACTTCTACAAGTAACAAGGAACACTGCCCAGCTCACGTTATTGAGAGCAAAAATGGAGTGAGAGAGCGCTGTCCTAAGAAAGTGGTCCTGAAGTAAACAGGTAACGCGCAGATGCAATCTGCAATGAGTTGCGCTTTTCTGAATGTCCGTTCGCTGTCCACGCGAAACGCCACATCATCATTCCAAACACGCCTCCACAAAGAGCAGGGGTTGGCTTTTTTGCCTCGCGTTTTTTAACTTCTCGTACGAGCGCTTTCTTGCTGATCGCCAGGCTCTCCACGACCATCACATAAATATTCGAAGAGCCGCGAAGAGAGCCAGATTGTGTCTGCTGAGGCACTAGGCAGACTCAAGTCCAAGGGTCAGTACAGGCTTGGCAAGCAAAGACCGCTGGAACCGATAAATAAAGACCACATCTTCAGATGGTTAGGAGTGCGCTGACTGGACCAGCAACTATTTGACTGCCGGAGAGGAGCAACAGACTAAATTATATCCACGCGTTTATCGCGTCATTTAACACGAACTGAACCACAACATTAACGATACATAGGTGTTCACAGCAGGATTAATAAGGGGTCGCGCACGGGAACATTTGCGAAATCCCTCCAAATCCTTCCAATGGCAGGCAAATCAAGCAATTACCGAAATGACCTAGAGTCATCACGAGCGAATACATTTCCACCGTCTATTTGCTTGACATGACAACGTGAACAAGTTACTTGAGTCCAAGAAAGTGTCATACTACCTGACCAAAAAAAGAAGAAGAAAAAAAAAAAAACATTCTCCAATATTTTGTTCGACAGTCTTTAGCTTTGATTATGCCACGCATCCACCATAGGATCATTTCGACAAGCTCATACAATGTCGCAACATTTATTTCTGTCCAGAGATGCATTAAAGTTTCGCAAATATCTTGTATTGATGACGGGAGAGTCGGACCGTTGAGTAGTACATCCCACAGATTCTCCATAGAGTTGAGGTCTGTGGGGGCCAGTCCGTGTGTGAAAATGATGTCTCATGCTCCCTGAACCACTCTTTCACAATTAGAGCCTGATGAATCCTGCCATTGTCATCATGAAATATGTCCACGCCATCAGGGAAGATAAACCCATTGATGGGAGAACCAGACCATTCATTATATTCAGGTAGTTAGCTGACCTGATATTTTAGACACATATTGTTGCTGAACCTAGACCTGACTAACTGAAGCAATCCCAGATCATAACACTGCCCCTTCAGGCTTATACGATAGGCACTAGGCATGATGGATGCATCACTTCATCTGCCTCTCAGATTACTCTGATGCACCCATCACTCTCGAACAGGTAAATCTGGACTCAACAGACCACAGGACCTTCTCCATTGCTCCAGAGTCCAATCTTTTGGCTCCCAAGCAAATTGACGCCTTTTTCCCTGATCAGTCTCACTGATAAGTGGTTTTCTTAAGGCTACACTGCTGTTTACTCCCGATCTTGAGTTCTCTTCACCTTGGGGGTGTAAAAATGCTCAAGCATTCACCATAAAACATAGCAGTGAGTTTTGTAGTTAATTATTTAAGATTTGATTTCACTAAATGTGTCAGTGATCTCTGACCACAATGATTCAAATTTTTTTCTGACCACATTTTTTACTTGAATATCATAGGTCCCACAATCTTTCCAGGTTTTAATGAGTTGGACCGTTCATAACTCCATTTTAGAGGTTTCAGCAATCATCTTAGTCGTTTTCTTTACTTGATGCAGGTCAAATATTTGACCCTTCAGAAGCAGAGTAACATATTATCCACAACCACAGAATGTCTTCAGACATGTTTGCTTAAGGAATGAGAAGCTATTCACTGCCTCAGTTAGAGTTATATAACTTGCTGCCACTGAAAACATATTAATCACCGTGGCAAATATCCCATGGAAGCCTCTTCCCCATCTGCGAAGTTTAATCCAGGTAGTGACTTTCTTTTGTCCAGGTAGTGTATAAAGCGTGTGACAAAAATATCTGATAATTTTGGGACCAGAGAATGGTTTACTTTCGATTGCATCCGGTCAAAAGTTCAAGACACGAGGAGTTGAGATAATGAGCTACGTCAGTGAGCTTCCCAGGAAGCTGTTTCACTGTTAATACAGACAATTCCATATATTTCAAAATGTTTGGAGACACAGGTACCATTTCAGTCTAAATACATCCATGCAGGCCTGCCTACGGGGGCGGGGATGCTGGATTGTTTTTTCATTACCAAGTTGGGGAAAAATTCCAGTTCCGTATAATTTGATTGGTTTACCATTCCAGTTAGGCACAATCTGATTGGCTGAAGTGCGGCTCAGAGCAAGTGATGCCACAACTTGGTTAGGAAAAATAAGTGCACGGGTGGGGGCAATCGGATCAGTTGCCCCAGGCCCTGGGTTTTTGGGGGGGGAGGGGGGGGAGATATATCAGAACTGGGTCCTCTGACTGTTAAAATGTGCTGGAATAATTTGTCAAAATTTGAAAAAAAAAAAAAATATATATCTCATTTTTTTTTTGTCCTATCTAGTGCTTGTGCTTCCTTATTTCCCAAATTTCCCTCACTCATTGAAGGATAACATTTTTGCTTTTCCCTACCAGCAAAATAAGTTTGGCCTATAACATAAATTAAAATGTTCTGTTGGCTATTACAGCTGACCACCGCCCTCCTCTTGAGCAAGTAAAAAATCTAAATGGCCAGCCGCCAAAAATCAGGAGCATGTAAAGGACAGAAAAAAGGAAAAGAGAAAATGAAGAGAGAGGTGCGAGGGATTTCATGACCAAATTTTTAAAAGGATTAGAAGTAGAGAAAATGAGCAACGCGGATTATGCCAGGTAAGACAGTTAAACATTCAGCGCAGACACTGATGACCAGATTTCGGCCTAGCTTAACCATTTCCACCCGGGACTTGCCATTGGAGTCATTATAAGCCCAGCTCTTACCTCACCTGAAAGCGCGTTACTTGTCCTAACCCGTTCCCATATACGGTTCCTGATTAGCATTTAAATGCCAATTCGTTGACTTGTGAGGATCAATCTGTTGAATTATAAGCCATTTCCCCTAAGCAGGCATTACAGTCAATTCCAATATTATCAAGCATTTTCTTATTCACATTAATGGTGACATACAACATCAACGTCTTTCGAAACCTCTGAATTCCTGTATCTCACAAAACGGTGTGTATCATTTTTTTCTGTGTTAGTGTCCGATCGGCTTCAATACACCTAAGAAAATGCTTTTAAAAATCTGGTTTTGCCAATTGAGATCCACATGTTAAGTTAGCACTGAGTAAAAACTGAACTCTGTATTCAACCTGTGCATTGCCATAATGTATTTCCGATTAAGAATCGGACAATCAACTGAATTTATTTACAGAGCAACCAGACTATTAGCTGCGTTGCCAATAATGATTACAACATTTAGCCTTGCATTGGATAGGATGGCTACAATAGGAGACTGGACTGATGGGAATTTACTGAAATGAACTGAAAACTTCTTGAAATTGCATCTAATTACATCTAGTAGTAGAATGTTATGTAGTAAATGCTGCTGAAGATGGTATTTAGATAAGGTTTAGATGTCGACTCTGAAATGATTGCCGTTCATACTATGTCATATTGTAGACTGCCTAAAACATTCCCGGAAAAATGGTCTTTAAAGCCCTCATCCATGATAGCGCTACCATGAAAGATTGACGCACGCCATGCATTTACAGTTCACACCTATACATGTAAACAACAAGCTGCTGACATTGTCAAGCAATATACCCCGCAACTGGCATTGCATTTCTGAAAAGAGAATGTTTATATGCATTTAGATATCTAAAGAACTGTACTAATCGCAAAGCTGTTAATTTCCTTTCAAAAAAAAAAAAAAAGGCCGGAGACTATGCATCAGAAAACTCCATAGGGTTTTCTGATGCAGGTTTTCTGATAACAAACGCAAAAGACACTGGAACTATTGGGACATGGTATGAATGGCTTCTTTTAACACCTAAATTTCCTGTATGTAATGACATGTTATGCAGGGCTACATAAGTTAATTACAATAACAAGCCTATTTTGCTCAATACTGTTATGGATATTACTCTCTAGGCATGTGAAACACGGCCAGTATCTGTTTTACATTTGAAGATTTGAAAGATTGACTGAAAAAACAAAGATGCTTTATTAATAGTAATTGATATAATGTAAGAGACTGTTTCTCGTGCCTTTATTAGGGGAATAGGGTGCGTGTGTGAGTTGGGGCAGGGCAGGGCAGGGCGTGGCTCTGCGGTTGCCATGTCCCAGGCAGGGGCAAACCTGTTAGCGGGGGAACAGGTTGGAGGTGTGTTCGATTGACAACACGCTGACACAAGCAAATACCTCTGCTTGAGGTCAGACCCTAGGACATTATTCAAATGGGGATCCATCCATAAATTTAGTAATTTTTTCCACCTCCCCAAATGAAGTGGAAACACAGCTACAAAACTAACTCCACCCCAGGGTCTTGATACAGATATATGAATTTGTTAGCAAGCTTAATTCCTTGGCCAAGACAAAGAAATGGTAAAATCAGCTGGCTGGGTTTATAGATAGAGGTGCCAGGCTTTTACTTCCTGTCCGACAAACTTTACACATCTTCAGATTGCAGGACCCATGAGGAAAATACTTTTTCCACCTCACTCTGCTTGTGCAGTGGACTCCATCACGGCCAACAGTCCAGAAAAGGGTGAGTCTGAGGACCCACATGTTTAGCAGTCAGTCCTCATTTGGCACTTCAGAATCAAATGCTGCCGTGTTCCGTTTTACAAGACGACCTGCTGTTCGTAGTTCACTTCCACCACCTCTGTCAGTGTGCCCTGCTCTCTCCCACAGCCATGCTCGACCTTCCCATCTCTACTAGTAAGCACTCGTGGTACTTTTTTAATGTTTAGCTTTGGTCGCTGGCCAATCAGAGCAGAGGTCATTGTCACAGCGGGGACACCCAATAGAAACAGCTTGTTCTTCAGAGGGGAAAAAATGGCAGGTAGCGAATGGCCTCAAGATCAAGGATTTTCATGGGTTTTTCGAATAAAAGGTTTATCAATCTCCCTTCTGGACATAAGCATAATATGGCACCTTCAAGTTAGGCAAAATCAGCTAAAATGTCTGTGTTCGGTAAATATTGACTGAATTCAAATAGCAGTCTAGCCTAGAGAGTTCCCACATTCAGCGTAAATGTATACAGGAGGAAGAAACAGGAAAAAGGGGGAGGGACAGCGCGAGACAGCCAGTCAAACTCACAGAATATGGGAGGGGGCGGGTCCTCCAACAGCCTCCAGGCTTCTGGCTCCTGCCATGGCAAGCAGAGTGGGGCTGCGCAGGGTTTCGATGTCAGCCGGCCGCCGGGGATCCTGGGTAGAGTTGCGGCGGGAAAGGGGTGGGAGCAGGAGGGGCCCCGAAAACCTGCGCCGCACTGCGCAGCTGGGCATCGTCGCGGCGACCAACTCCAGCTCCGGCTGCTCAAGAGAGTATCGCCGCGTCTGTCGATGAGACCAACGTCCAACACCTCAGCGTTTGCCTGCTAAAACTCCGGTTTAGTAGAACATTCATATTTAAAACTTAGAGACTAAATTCACATGAAAACAAAAAACTAGTGAGTACAATCATAAACCCGCTGAAAGTTTTCGAAGCTCACCCAATATCTTATAATACTATGTGCTCTCGGCTTTTAGTCTGGATGTGTTCTATTTTTATTTAATTATTGACTGTTTTATTGTCCTTTTGCTACACAGTTCACCCTGATTTATTGCAAACTTTAACATATTTGTTGGCAAATGTATTAAATCCTGTCAGCAAGCATTATTACATATGGGAAAATAAACATTGACTGATTGATTTAGAAACACATTGACTACATTTCAGAACAGCACTCGGTGGCTACTGGTTAGCTCACCCCGTTAAAGCTCTGTTGAAGTGTGTTGATAAGTGCCAAGGTTCTGTATCTGTTAAGGCTCCAAATACATCACATGGTCTGGTATCTGTTCATTTACAGTCCAATGTGTCAATGAACCCCATGACCTGGTATCTCTGAGTTTCCATTTCAAAGCATAGATGGGTCCCATGTAGTGTATCTATTGAAGCTCTTTACCAGTGTGTGAATATGCTGAATGGTCTGGTCTCCCGTTATGGCTCTGGTCCACCGTTTATGACTCAGTCTGTGTGTGCGCACATTCGTCTGTGTGTACAGCAGTATAAGGGGGGAGCTGAGTAATCGATTTGCTCTCCCATTGAGGCATGAACAACACAGTGTGCTCAAGGTTGTTAACAAGCAGCAGTGTTTACACTGAACCCTACAGGGGTTGGGGAAATTCTAGCAATGCTAGGAGTCCCACGACCAGACACAAGACCCCTGCCTGGTACTGTCAGTCAATACGAGTCCTGACAGATCAAAGTCAGAGTCTAGTCCAAAACTCTCAAAAAACATTGGATTCAGACAAACTCGTCCGAATCCTGGACAAAATGAGGAGAAGTTCTAGATTCTTGTTGCCGTGTGAGCTTTTCATTGATTCAGCAGCTATTGTTTGCACTGGGTAATGGGCTTTGGTTGAGATGGCTCCAAGAATTGAGGCTCCCGACGAAGCAACAGCAAGATGAAACAAGTGGTGCCGGGCACCACACACCTCAGCAAGTTTTCTGACCTTGAACTTGAGTGAATTATGTCTAAACTTTGATCAGGTGATGCTTGGAGCACTACACTCCTTTTCTGAAAATTTTACGCCATTTGAGAGAACCGTTTTCGCAGTACGCAGCTGACAAACGCCCAAACAGGCAAACACACAAACAAATGTCATTGAAAACAATCAGAAACGCACATTCAAACACACCAACAAACAAATGCCACCCAAAAAAAAAAAAAATACCCCACCCTCTACAGGCTGGGCAGTCAGGATTGCTCAGGAGAAGGCAGAGAATCTGGCAATACAAAAAAGTCCGCGAGGTTATAAGCAGCCTGGACCAGCCTACAGTGCTGCACAGTTGCAAACAGTCTGGTCACGCTTGTAATAGCATTAAGTCATGCGCCTCCGCATGACTGCGATCCTTGTAAGTGAGGAATACTAACGTTGAGTGGTTGCCCTTACCGGTCAAAGACTGCAGAAAAGCAGGCAGAAATCATATTTTGAAGTATCACCTTTTGTTGGGTTGAATAAAATGTAAAAACACAAGACTAGAGTCAGTGTTAACTGTGAGCAGTCCTGCTGTCGGATCCAAAATCAGTGAAGTTCAATCTTGTCCCTATGCATTCAGAACATGACACAATTTTAATCATTTTGGCTTAGCAAACCACCACAATGGATTTGAAATGAATCTACCAAGATATGGTTTACGGTCAAATTTACAGGTTCCCAACTTTTTAAGGATTAGGCTTCCAGGTGCAAGCATACACGTCTATCAAGCTGCTGAAAACGTTATTTCACTGACCATCATTTGGATCAAAGAAAACCAACAAAAAAAAAAAACAATTCGTACGCTTTTCTGATCTCTGTCTGCTTTTGGGTTTTGTTGCATTCCTGATGTCATTTGCATCCAAGCCAGGTCCTCTGAAAATAAATCTTCCCTATGCCACGAGAATGCACTTGCCCAGTAATCTCTCTCACGGTAGGGTGAACAGAGGCCAACATAAGGTGGAGGTATGCGTACATAAATCCACCCGGCCAACTACACGTTACTCCCAAACTTATTGCATTGGCTGCCTGTCAAGTATTGTGTAGATTTTAAGATTTGCCTATTTATTTTTAAAGCCTTGCATTAACTCGTGCCTGCTTATCTGAGTAATTTATTTTCAGTTAAGGTAAATACTTTCAATCTCCGGTCATCCAACTAAACCAGTAGTATGATGAGAACTGAAAATCTGGAGGGGCACAGAACACCCCTTTAAAGCAATTATTAATCCTGAGTTGTTCTCAATCACTTTCATAATTAAGCCTGATTATTAGACCCCATTATTATTAATCCCATTTGGGATTATTGTTCTGGAGTGTGGGGATATGGTGATTTTGAAAATACAGATAAGGTACAAAAGAGGGCCATGCGATTTTTTCTTGGGGTAAATAGATTTACTCCAACTCATGCACTGTATGGAGAACTTGCTTGGTGTATGCCCCGCTGTAGGAGATGGGTAAATATAGTACGCTTATGGAACAGACTTGCATTAATGCCGGAGGACAGATTAGTGAAAAAAATATTACTTTGGGAATGGGAAATCTGTCACAACAATCGGTGTGCAGACGTAAGAGAAATTTTTGAAGAATTAGAAGTCGAATATTGTTATGATGAAATGTGTCCAGTTGATATCAATATGGTTCGAAATTATATGATATTAAGATCAGAAAAAACATCAAATTTGAAATGAGCTCATTTTATGGAAAAAATAGAAAAATTTCTCAGTTTCAAAATTTGCTATCTCTGTTCTACTGTGAATAAAATACTGGCTAGTGTGATTTGAAAGTAATTGCATTTCGATTTTATTCAAAATTTACACATTGTCCCAACTATTTCGGAATTGGGGTTGTGATAATCATTCAGGCATGGGAGCCCCCCCCCCTTCTATTTTTTTTTGTCAGCTGAAGGACCTGAATTTGATTGTACCTTGTATGCCAAATGTACATTAGTAAAAGCTTATCCCACTTCTTGATCAAGTTGCCTTCAGTTTCAACAAATTCTTAGCTGTTGCATTCAGTAGAACATTCCACACCTTCGCATTCAAGAGGACTTGTGCTGCTTTCTCAGTTAGCATTAGGTCTTAGTCCATGATCTGCACCATCCAAGAGTTTGGAGGCATTCGGTTGAATTTGAGCATATAATACAGCACTATACAATTCAAAATTCATTCCTCAGCTTCTGCCAGCTGTAACATAAATAATACATGCAAAGAAACCAGTTTTATTGGAGTAATAGACTGCCTGTCCAAAAAAAAAAAAAAAATAGTCGTACACTGAAATATTTAGTTGGAATCCCTGTAGCTTTGATTACAGTGCATACTCGTCTTGTCATTGTTTTGACAACTATATGCCATGCCAGAGCATTTATTTTCGATCAGAAATGCCATAATTTTTGGCCAAAATCTTGTCTTCTTGAAATATTGGTTGAACCACTCGGTGGTCTTTCTTAAGCACATCCCAATAACTTTCAATGTGGTTAAGGTCAGGACTTTGTGGTGGCAAATTTGTCAGCGAAAATGATTATTCCTACTTGTTTTTGTCATTCATGGTTTTCTTTGCTAGATACAGGCCAATAACTTGCCCATTCTGAAATACTAAAACATCTTTTACATCATCTAGGGATGTGTATTCCTACATGATTTTTTAAAGAAATGAGTAGCGACACGCTTCATCAGTCAGGGTTAAAATGATTATTGCTAGCTGAAACATATAACCGCAATCGTAACCCAATAATAAAATTTGTTCATTCATTTCCAAACGCTGACTTTTTTTTGGACGGGCAGTGTACATGCCCACGCATGACCACGCTTCACTGATGAGGTGGCATGTTTCAAACTGTATCAAGTTCCTTCCCTATGCCAAACACATCTCTACGCAGTACTCTGTCAAGTGAAACTTGGCTAATCTGTCCATCAGATGTTGTACCAGAATGGTAGAGGCTTTTTGAATTTTTTTTTGGGGGGGAAACTTTCACATTTGAGACTCGCCATTAGTTTCCATCTTGCTAATCATTTTCTCTGATGAAGTTGTCACTTTTTCACAGATACAACTACCTCCTGGAGAGTTGAGTAGGCCAACTGTTGTAAAGGGATTTTTATTCACCAGAGAATAATTTTTTGGTCATCGACTTAAGTCACTGTAAGGGTTCTTCCAGGTCATTTGGAGTTCCAAGAAGGGTAAACCAAGTTTGTAAGGTTCAATTATTCCAACACCATCCATCTGATTTGGATGTTAATATCCTCAAAATAAACCTAAAAGTCAGCTCTTAATGATCATCTATATCACTTAATTTACTCGCTAATATACTGTGTTAGACAGGTAAAACAGTCGTGATCTCCAATCATTCATAGACCAGACTGTACAACCACCATGGCAACACCTTGGACATGCAAGGATCATCAAATCAGTCTTTGTGGTCCTGGTTTTCCACCCTCTTTGCCTTGGAGTGTAGATAGTCTGGCCAATCCGAAGCAGTAACTGTTCAGTAATTTAGTCAGTTACTTGGCAGAAAAGAAAACCAGGGCTGGATTTTGAATAAAGGTCATGTCAAAGGCACAATGAGGATCAAACAGTACAGGCCTAAATAACCAGATAATTATGTTGATGAGTTAGTAAAGACATAAATAAATTTAATCTGAGAGAAACCGAAAACTGTTTTCAGAAGCAAGGCAGGGCAGCCCTAGAATGTGTGATATCTTGACGAACCACACACAAAGAGGCTTGATAAGTCAGACACACACCCACAGGCCAAGTTTTCCGCTGACCTGCATGAGTGAAACACGCAAACATCCTCTTCCCCTTTCCAGAGTGAATCACCGGCTTTCCAGCCAATCAAGACTGAGAAAAATATCTGAATTTGAAACGGCTGCCTTCCAAAGTCAATTTTCGCATGATTGGGCCCTTTTTTCGTTCATACTCTCTGGATATAAACTAATGGACCTAAACACAACACAACACAGGCCAAGTGTCAACATTTAAACACTCCCTTCACGCATAAACAAAACAAGCCCATTGAACCCCTACTTTCCACAGCATTAATTACTGAGTACACAATACAACTTAGGTCCCTCTGTCAGGATAGGAAATATATAAAAGTAGGAAGAAGGCCAACTTAATTGGAGTCAAGTATGGGACGCAGAGGTTATAAAAAAAGACAATAAACACTTTACTCAGAAGCAGGAAAAGGGCGCGGACTTGATTGAGGCTTTTCATTGTTTAAACAGGATTAAACAAGATCAACTGGTCAGGGCCTGTGGGGTTGAGTTCAGACAGCGGAGACTAGTGCAGCAGAGGAGGAAAAAAAAAAAGCTTAAAATGGAAATTTTTACGTCAGAAATCCTCCAACTTGCCGCTAATTCATCAACGACAACCTGATACTCTCCCCCCCCCCCGGTCGGAGCTCAGCTGAATACACAGGCCTTTCTCTTCGGTCCAGCAGCCATTTTGCATGACCTTTCCGTGGGTGACTGTTCCCACGGCATATTTATGCACAACAGAGTGGGCCGCTCTCCCATGTTCTCACGAGGACAGACCCAGAGATAAAGGAGTAAAAGAGATGGAAAATTAACACAGGAGAGGAAAACAGAGGGAGTATGAGCGATTCCGCCTCGTTTAAATTCCACACGAGGGAACTTTGGCCTGCACACGTAGCTGTAATCAGACAGAGGATGTAATGTTGCACAATGGTGTTCAAATGGTTTTCCTTCCACCCGGGTTCTATGGTCTCGCGCCCCCACACCAAGACACATGGGTATTTTGTTAGCATCACTCAGGACGCTAACCTTAAGACTGGAGTTGGTCCCAATGCGCTGCACAGTAGGTTCAAATTAAAACCCTATCTCCAATAAAGTTGGGACTTTTTGGAAATCGCAAGTAACAAAAGGAAGCACACTTCGGTAGACACACCCCATCCCATTTTTTTTGGGACATGTTGCAGGCATTAAATTCAGCATCTGAGAGTATTTTCGAAAGAATAAAATTGATAGCGTACCGTTTTCAGCTCAGCACAGGTCAAAGATAATTTACAAATCACCGTTTCACTTTTATACTTGGATTTTTTTAACCATCCCACTTTTTTTGGAAATGGGGGTCAAACAGCTTTTATGGGTTGACACAGTGCAAAGTGTGATTTGGAAAGCAATATTCACTGGTTCAACAAGGCCTCAAGGCTTGGGGCAACAGGTATTGATGACGCTTCTTAAATGGGCCGTGGTATTATGGACACCTTCAATAAATTGATAAAGAACATAATTATACTGGTGAATTACCATGCATTTCAGAGAACAAAATTTTTCAGGTAGTTGATCATGCTTTTAGAGGCTTGCACACAGGAAGGGCTACAGTTGTTTTCTGGAGCAATAATATAGAGAGAGAGTTGGAGCCTTTTTACTACAAAGAGAGGAAATCGAGCAACACACCTGCTGTATTGCCGTAAAATATATATATATATATATATATATATATATATATTTTGTACACTGTCTATTGCTAGTAAAATATACTGTATACACATCAGTGTTTCACACAGGAAAGGAATGTATTTGTGGTGGCCCGGGGGGGGGGGGGGGGGGGGGGGGTGTTGTTGTTGCTGCTTGGGGGAGGGGAGGGTATGATTCCAAATACTATATAGAAATACATTTAAACTGCAGTGCAATAAGTACTCAGAGGATTAACTAAAAGTGTCAATATCACAATGTAAATGCTTTAATAGAAGTAGAAATCCTACATTTAAATTACAAGTGAACTCATCCATAAAACCGTGTTTCAGCTTTGCTTGGTCGTGAATAGTCATTAACTGATCCTGGTGTGCCATCTAGTGAAAGAATATTATAACTGCGTGTATAAATTTGCAGCTTCATGTTCGCTGGCATCAACATCTGTACAAAGATACCCTGTCGAACACCGTTGTTCTTGAACACGCCAAATCCAGAAAATTACATTCATATTTTAATTTGTAACGAGTAACGAAGTGGCCAGTGTCAACGTAACGCAGGAAAGTATACTTTTTTATCTTTTAAATGTAGTAGAGCAAAAGTAGAAGTCAAAACTCAAGTTAATCATCAAAAAATCATCAAAAAAAACTACGTAAGTAAGCTACTGTTCGTTACTATACACCTCTGACCATTACAAAGTGCGTTAGGACGCAACTCATTTTTTTTTTTTTTTTTGATTTTTCAGTTTTCCGGCATGGCAATTTTTCCAAGCTTCAAGCCGTGTGTGTCATGTGCGAAAAAGACTATCTCCAAAAAGTCAGTCTCCAGAAATTAGGGCCTAAATCCGCCTATGTTAAAGACCACCGAGAAGCTATAAAATAACTAATAAGAATGATTGGAGGGGAACTCCAAGTGATAGCTGCTCAACTTGTTTGAACGTTAACACTACGGACAGCGTTAGTTAATGTCTGCACAAGTTGAGCTTCCAGCTATGTTATACATACGTAAGCTAATGTAACATGATATGTTAGAGTTGTTCGGACCACTTTTAGACTTGTTTGCCCACATATTTGTACCAAGTCGTCTTACCGTCGTCTTTCGATCCATTGTGCTTCTTCTTCTTCTTCTTATGGCGGTCAATGCATAATTTGCGTCTTTGTGGTTTTATTTGTGGAGTTACGATGCATACCGCCACCTACTGCACGGGAATTGTAATGACAAAAGCCACATTCACAGACAATGAGTCCAATTCATGCTTTTATGAGCGAGGTCGAGCCAAAAGCGGGAAAAATCTATTCGTGGCGGAAATAATTTATTTGTGGCCGTACGCCACAAATAAATGAACGTATGGGAAACACTGCGCATAATAGTTCTCAGCATGCACAGGTGCCTATTTCAAGGGTCAGAAAGTAAAAGTCTTGCCATGTTTTCCTTTCACCGATGAACTCAGCCAATTGATTTCGCGTTCAATTCAACCTCCAGGCTGAACGGTGGACCTACTGCACAAATCTAAAAGATTCTAAAAGAGAAACCAAACGCAGATCTCAGTCAATAGTCTGTATACCTTTTTTTTGCAACAGGGAACAACAAATGGCATGAAACAGAAAAGGTAAACTCACGGACGGTAAGCTGACGCAGGGTGGAGGGTAGAGGGGAGAAGAGGGGAACTTGACAATTTTGCGGCAAGGGTGCATCCAATTTCTAAACGCAAGCAACCTTCCTCGCAAACAGACATGAACAAGAAATAGTTTTGCTTGTAGCCATGACAAGGAACACCCCAACTGTCCATTTCATCAAGGAGAGGAGGCAATTAGCTCCAGTTGCTTCTTCGCAGCAAGGAAATACAGAACCAACCTTGGAAGAGAGGAAAGACTGAATACAGACCACAGTCCTTTGCAGCTGTAGCAAGTGGAAATGTAATTCGGTCCCAAGGTTCTCTGATAAACTGTGAAGGCTATCTTCACAGTCGAGGTCATGACATTAATCAAAAGAAAGGAGATCTCATTTCCCTTAACAGGTCCAAAGGTACCACTAAAACCTCCCCGTACTTTCCCTTGACCCCTTTGTTTTTTTTTTTTTCTTGCGAGGTCAAGGAAAAGAGGAAAGGAAAAGGGCCACTGACGAAAAAGAATTTGGATGCAGCCAAGGAAGCACAAGCACTAAACTTAAAATGGACAAAGACAACGAGCCCCAGGCGAGCAGCAGAAGTGAGGGGCGCACAGGAGGGGTGGGTGGAACGAGATCGTAATGGGAAAACAAGGCTGAATAAAGCTACAATGAGGCTGAACAGGCATCGACTGCAAAATGCAAGAAGAAACAATCAACCCTTGCAGACACAGGAACACAAGGAGTTGAAACCAAGATGAAACTAGAAGGCGTTTTTACTCGTAAAAACATACGTCTCCTCCCCCCGGCCACCTTCCCTGCCAAACCCACCGGATGGACGGACAGATGGACAGACAGACAGGCACATACCAAAAGGCACTACTGCAGGTCCTGAGCAGTAAGTAAGCAAAGTTTCATTAAGATCATGTAAACGGTTTTGGAGATACGCTCCAGAAAGGAAGTGGGAACGCGAAAGCGAACCGGAACTGAGTCTAAAACAGTACGTCTCCCAGCTCCCTCCGCTCAACATGAATCCCCGAACCCCCTAAAGCAATCACTCCCATAACTGACGGGCTCCACGTGCGCAAGGCCCTCGCTAAATGTGAAACGAATCCGCTGAAATTCGCAGCCTGTTGAGCGCTCACAAGAAATCTCTAAATACGCGGCGAAAACGGACGCGGCGTGATATATTGTGATCTGTAGCATCCCCAGCTCATTGTGAGGGGATACAATAAACGGAATGGTAAAATTAAAAAAAAAAAAAACACCATACTCAAAACACTACATCTTACTGACAACCCTAGGGCTGAAAACACGCTGGGAGCTAAATCAAAAGAATAAGGGGCAGGTGGGAGAGGCAGGTAGGGAGCAGAAAGGGGCGTGGAAACCAAACAAGGAAAGAAATTCAGCGAGGAGAGCAAGAGAGGGAGAACATCCATCCATCCATCCTTCATCTTTTCCCATTTTGCAATGGAAAAATAAATGGAATAAACAGAGCAATGAAAAATACTAAACTAAATAAATAATCTTTTTAAAAAGTCATGACTTAACACAGATAACAGAATAGCAGTGGCTGGAACTAAAACCTGTGGAGAATATTTACTTTCTGCACCTGATCTTTCCACCCCTGGCTGTATGTTTAGTATGCAGTACAAACTTTAAGGACTGAGGAGTTCAGAGGCAGATAAGGAGGCCCAGGCACCCAAAGAGCTCAGCAAGTGCTCACATCTAGCACATGGCTCTCAAAGTTCTCACTGTCTCAATGTTGTTGTAAGGTTACTGGAATATTGCATCCAAGTTATAATACTGCTTCTTGCCAGCAGCATTGCGAGAGCATTTTTCTGTTGGCTGGACACGATTTTAACTGCACTGACTTAACTAATGTAATAACTCTCATGTTGTACTTTAGCCATTTAACAATTAAACTAGCAATAACTACAATGGCACCGCAAGTAACTGACAAGGAGGAAGGGGCTAACTTCAGAGGAGATTTCTGAACCCTGAGCAGCCGCAAACAGCTGGGTGACGATGAGAGGAAGGAAATAGTTTAAACTTAAGGATGAGTGTTAACAGGAAGCCCTGATGCCAAGTAACTGCAATACTCGCTACTGTGAACACAAAGAGAAACTATATAGATCGAGGAGCATGTAGGCCGTTTCTCAATATCTGTGCTTATGTGGAATTGTGTTCCATGCTAAATGAACCCTCATGTCCTATTCTTTCGCTCAAGTCCTATTCCAATGTCAAGATTGCCAAGAGGGAAGACCACCTAAAGACCAAGGAAATGGTCTCTATTCTCTGGAAATATCAAAAACACAACCAATGAAAACATTCGTGTGTGAAAATGATTCCTCACGCTTGTTTTCCTTGTTCACCGTATTCTTTGCTTGACGCAGGCCAATAACTTGCCCCGTGTGAAGCACTGTAAGAGATTTTACACCCCAAAGGGATACGTCTTCAGACATGATTCTTTCATGAAACGAGAAGCATAGCACTTCATCAATTAGGGTTAAAATATTTATTGCCATCTGAAACATATTAATTGCAGAAATAGTGATCCTATCATAGTATTTGCTTATTTACAATGGCTTTTTTTGGGGGGAGCAGTGTATAATTAAAAAATTTAATTCCCTTTGGTGCTTCAAGTTAAACAAGTCCACCCGTACACAGTTGTAGCGCTATGGAGATTCTTATTAGGCCTACAGCAAAAATAATTGCGAATTATGCAAACTACAGTAAGTGCATTGACTAGCTTTAGAGCGGCAAATGAAAAAGATGGTTCGACCCAGCAGATAATTGCTGCCGGTTTGCAAACCGCATGTCTTAAGTGTGCATTGTTTCTCAATGTTGTAAACAGTCTTCTCAGAGCTTCTGATGCAGGAAGTGCATTGTGGGTGAGGAGGGCCAGATTAGCTGAAAGAGCAAGAAAGATGATTTTCACTAGACACACATATACAGCCAAAGTTGTCAGGCTCAGGAGGCCAGCTAAAGATAATGAGGTTACTGATGCGCTACAGCGAACTCCATTTCCCCAGGTAGTCCTCAGTCATCTGAGTGACCTCACCACTCCCCAATGAAAAAACAAGGGCACACAGGCCCACCTATAACTCACAATGCAAAGCTGCTTTAAACAATATGAAACTTGAACAATAAAAGTGTCATGTGGTGTGGTTCGACACAAACCAAATCTTGCTTCCCATAAAGTGTGTAGTAATAGGAAAGTTAATCTAAATGAAAAACATTAATCTTGGGATGTATAAAATCTAAAAGTCCTCCCCAGCATTTTGTTATTCCCACTAGAATTTCCTAAAAGGCACAATTTTCAGGCCAGGTGATTGAAGTAATGGGCAGAATCAGCCGGCTTGAGCAACAAAAACAAATAATAGGACTTCAGAAGCACGGACCGTCCACCTCTGAAACAGTTGCACTGCTTTTCTGCCTTTTGCCAGAAAGTCAGATAGGTTTTTCCTGAAAGACAAATTAATCAGTTTACATGAAGCCATTCCTGGGAACTCAAAGGAGTTGCCCAGCCAGAAGAGACACAGTGGTACGTGTGGGAAACAGGAAGACTGAGACAAGATGAGAGAGAGAGTCAGGATTCCGCTCTCCAGACCTCGCCAGGAAAGAGCACGCAGGAAGACACGTACTGCACTCATTAAATATCACAAGACGCTAATCGCAGAGTGCAAGGTTGTCTGGTGTCCTGGTTAAATTCTCAACCGGTCTCTTTCAACCTACACTCTAACCCCACCGTGATTTTAATTAGCTGTGAATCGTTCTTTCCCTCTCCACCACAGTTGACATGTGATAACCGTTCTGGTGCATAATGGCTGCCGCACATCACAGAATTGGGAGCCACATATTGGTGGTAGGCAAGACGTCTCGCTCTCTCTCTCTTTCAACAGTAAACTAATTTAAGTCACCACTGATTGGCAAGAAAAGTGCAGCATATATTCAATGATTTATCTCCCTCTTCCGATGTTCTCTGCGATCTATACACAACTCAAGATCATTATCTGTCCGTAGACAGCACTGTGGCAACAAGGATTAAGATTACAAATGAGGTTTTAGATTTTAAAGGCAAACGGTGAACTGACAGGAAAATGCCGATTGCACAGCTTTAGCACCAGCTAACTGCCGCTGTTCTCTGCAGAAGATAGGAACTGGCCCTCAAATGCAATCAGCCTGTCACACACCAGCATTGCTACATCATCCGTCCATGACTCTTTTGTGCTCAACTTCCCCTTCACATGTTCAATGTATTTTGGGTCATTCCATGTCAGATCATCAAATGGGTTTCATCACCACCTTCTCAATTTTGCTAATTTTATGTATGCAGGTGTATTATTATATATCACTGACAAATCCGAAATTTCAGCTCATTCAGACCATTCAAATTTTTGGCGAATTATTTTCTAAGGGTACTATCCATCAGTTTTTTTTGTCAACTTACATTTTTCTTGTATTTATTGTATAACTTTTTTATTATTACACTGATAGCTTTGAAACTTTGCATCTAAGCTAATGTAATACTGCTTAATCAGAAAATGCAGTCCATTTTACTTTATCTTTCTTGGTTGTGGGGCTATGAGGACACCAAAAGTGCCTTTTGTTCAGGCAGTTCCATGTTTAGGTCCTCACAGCACCCCCAATATAAACCCTAGCATTGGCTCTCTGGCATTTTTTTCAATTTATTTATGTCTGCTGAATATAAATCAGGCTGAATTCACCATGAATTCATCGCCAACTGCAGTCAGTACCTTGTCAAATGTGAAAAAAATGCTAAAATGCCACCTGTTCAAACCCCCGTATCTCCAGGGGCACATCTCGGATTTTCCTCTGTTTTTTAACTGATTCTTCTATTATAGTAGAAAATCCACTCCAAAAATTGTTGATGAGTTTTGACCAGTATAAATCTTGCAGGTGTCTACTCCACCACTGTTCATTCTCGAGAATCGCGTGGCACTTTAAGCTTCTTACACGCAACAATCAATTAATCTATGCAACAATCAATCAATTTCAATCATTAGGGAATCACATACTAAACTGTACCAATTCCTGTATTATAGTAGACATAACAAAAAAAAAACTTGTTGATGTGACTTGAATGACATAAATTTCAGAACTGTTCAAATTGGGGTCAGGCAATGAGCCGGAATTTCGGATTTGTGATGAAATGTGAAAATATGGAAGCAATCTATGACTACATGGTGACAAATGTTTTATATATCTGATGATTTGACATGGAATGACCCTTTTTCTATTTTTTTACTGTGTATTGGTTACTCCAAAAAACTCACTCACTCACTCACTCACTCACTCACTCACTCACTCACTCACTCACTCACTCACTCACTCACTCACTCACTCACTCACTCACTCACTCACTCACTCACTCACTCACTCACTCACTCACTCACTCACTCAGTCGTGAGGACATTACATAGACTTTCATTCATTTTTCTGTGTCTCTAAGGCCTTTCCCTACTCTTAACAATAAGCAATGTATGCCTAACCCAAACCCTCACCCTAACCTTAACCTATCCCTAATTCTCACCTTACCCCTAAACTTAACTAAGAAGTCACAATTTGCCTTTGTAGTTGTGAGGACCGGCCAAAATGTCCTCACTTCCCAAAAATGTCCCCACTCTGTTGGAAAAAAAAAAGTTTTTTGGTTCACACTTCATAGCAAGTACAAGAACACACACACACACACACACACACACACACACACACACACACACACAAAGCCCTAGAGGTTCTGCTTCTTCCAGCCTAATTGACGAGATTAGCTTGCAGATCCTTCACTGATTTTCGCCTCCTGTAGCAGCTCACGCAACCCGAACCCCCCCCCCCCACTCGCAGACCACCCCCCTCCCCCACACTTCCTTTCTAACCACACACCCCTCACCACAACCACACGCTCCTGAGACTTCACTTCTGTCACAATAACATAGAGCAAAACTCACATCCTCTCAAATACAGAGTATCAGAGAACTGAGATCAGCATTCCTGATGCATATCCATTACTCGTCTACAATGAGCCAACATGCCAAACCGATCCCAGATCAGGGCACCACAGAGAAACCAAGATCAGGTTTCTCCTGCCCTGACAGGTTTTGCCCAACCTCACATGTTATGCAAAACTGACCTCAGGTCAGCCCACTAGAAAAGGTTTGAAAGACATAGATATGAATCCAGCAGATCTACAGACACAGAGGCTTCTGATACTAGGCAGCCTCCTCCTGTGTGTGTGTGTGTGTGTGTGTGTGTGTGTGTGTGTGTGTGTGTATTAAAGAGACAAAGAGAATGTTTGGTCGTGCTGGTGTGAAGCTATGACTCTAAATTCAAACTTTTTATTTTTTCATTTTTACGCTTCCTTTGACTGAGTTTAACTTAATTTCAGTGAGGCAAGGCACTCATCCCGCCCTACTCTCTCCATACACTCAAACTGTTCACTTCAAGTAATTCTAGCAAAACAAAACCACCTGGCCCAGGAAATCCTGCTTGGCTGGATTCTACAACACCCAGATTCAATGCCAAGCAGACTCAATACAATTCAAAATCAATCCCACCATACAAATTCCAAAAAAAATCCTGATTCAATACCATACCAGCCAGATTCAACTTGATCCAGATTTCAATCTATACACAATTTTTTCTTTTCGCGATTCTTTTCCACCTAGATTTGATCCACCCAAATTAAATGCCCCCTAAATCACATTCTACAAAGATACACAACTACAAAGACCTCTCCGGTTCTGAACGCATAGAAGGCTCACCCCACCTTTCCATGACAGGAAACTCAAGTTTTCTGAGACATGAACTCAAAGTAAAAATGAATCAAATGAATAAAAGGTCCCCCATCATGTTACCAGGGGCACAGTCAACTAACCATTATAAGCCATTTCAAAGTCTGTCCTTTGTGATATCACAAGCAGGAGGGACCAACCACAATAATGAACTGATTATTGTTGGCTGAAGTTGATAAGTTCTTCTTGCCTTGGTCACTTCACTATGTGTCGCCACAAATGGACAGATTTTGAAATGGCCTGTAATGGCTGACTGGTGGTGCACCTAGTGACATGATAGGAGACCTTTGAACAACTAAACCAGGCCAGAGCTTTCACTCCACCATATTTAAATAGGCAGGTGTGTCTTGACTTATTTCTCTCAACTCTCCCTTCTGATTATAATTCTCAATGCCAAGGCAGCGACTGATTTTGTGTGTGTGTTTGCGTGCAGTGTACATGCACATGACGATACATGCATGTGCAACTGTATCTACACATGCATGTAGGCAGCTGTCCCTCTGTGTTTGCGTGGGCATGTGAAACAGAAACACAGCGCCTGCAGCATGAATGCTCAGGAGCCCTGTGAACAGGACAGCTGCTGAGAGTTTTTAGAGGGTGATAATGGCCTGTTTTTGAGCGGATAGATTTTTCTATTCGCTCCCGCGAATCAATAACTCCAGTAATCAAGTCTTCAGCGGCTTCACTCTTCCGGTCTTGAGTGCTTAGGGGTAATAAACTGACTTCACTGTAAATTCAACCACCCTCTGGCTCCAGGGAACACAGCAGTGGTTCTCAAAACAGTCAAATTCGACCTGGTTCAGTATCGCTTTGCTAAGACGTAGCGCATATCCCTCCCTCAGCTCGTCTCTACGGGCTCACTGTTCCTCACAATTGATTCCAGGAAACCAAAACACTTCCATCCCCCAGTGAATTTAAAGACAAAGTTCCCTCACTGGCAATGCAGACCCCGAGGAACATGTTGAGGCCTTGTTTGCTCCTCATCTTGAAGTTTTTTGGGTTTTTTTTCCCCCACCATGAACACAGCCTAACTGTTCAACCTACAGCAAAGCCACCAGCTCCCATCAGCTCAAGATGAAGATGCCATAGTACGTGATTCCTCAGACTCGTGATAACTACCCCTCGCTTCTTCGCTCTATGCAGTCGCACGATAAATTACACTCGGCCTATTGCCTTCGGAAGGACACATAGTCAGTGCACAAATTAGTCTTACAGCTAGGTGTGCCCGGTTGACCAGAAGTGGTCGCTACAGAGCGACGAACCAACAAATTAACTGGCTTAAATCCCATTATCCCGAGCGAAGTTGCAGCAGTTATTGCCTCACCCATGCAGACCTCCAGCCATAGCAGATAATGGCGTGGCTGGGATAAGAACAACCGACAAACAGGGCTCACAGACAAACGTCTTAGCGGTGAGCTACCCGGAGGTCCCCACACCAGTAAGTTAGTGGGGGGAAAAAAAACAAAAAAAAAAACAGGCCGTTTTCAGTCATCTTCCCTTTTGCCTGAAATGCAGCCTTTGTGTGTTTGGTTTAATGTCAGTGTCCAGCCCAGCAGCATAAAGCAGAATTATTGAGTTAGGTGGGTATTAACATGATGGAAAAACCCAGATCCCACCCAAATGTGGAACATGGACTCAAGCAAAGGGAGTTGCTGTAGACTTTTATTAGGATCGTTACTCAGCTACAACAACCTACATGTGGATGAGGCCTCAGGTAAAGTTAGGCAGGTATGACCAGTTACTCCATCCACCAAATGGAAGTTAATTTGGTTGTAAATGAAACTAGAGCTTACAGAACATGCCACGAACAATACCACAAAAAATGGTATAATTAGTTGATAAGATTAATATAAATCCAGTGAAAATGAATTTGGAATTTCATTCTTCATAGGCATTTCTGACAGCCATTTCTGATCTCTACAGAGGAACACCATCTTTCAACAGACAATAAAAAGCCATTTCAGGGCATGTCACTGCATGTTACAGTACTATTATCGCAAGGAGAAATCACAACGCAAATAAAGGAATCCTGGACCGAGAAAGGAATCCTGTTCCACAAACCGCTCACCCTTACGGGCGTACACAGTTAAATATACACAGATACACACACATGCACACACACCTTTAAGATGAATAGCAAACAGATATCAAAGATTTCACATAAAAAGCAAAGTACAAGACACAATATAAAACTGATAGCTGGCTTGTGCACGGACTCTCATGTCGTCCAACATTACTCTTTCTTTAAGCAACACCCGGGTTGATCTGAAGGTGACGACCTGTAAATGTTTGACGAAGTCAAGGGTTGAGGAGGCAGGGCATGTTGGCAAACTGATTTATGATGCGAGTTTACGATTGTGCAACTTCCAACACTCTGGTCCAAATGCCTGAGATGGATCCATTTTCAACTGCATTTTTGATTAAAACAAAGGAGTTAGAAGTAAACAAGTTTGATGTCGGTGTCAGTGGTGGTAAGACGCAACTGTGACACACAAGCCTGATGCCTCACACCCCAAAATCGGATGTCAAGTCAGGTGACTGAGTGCATAGAATTTTAAGCAATTGCTCTTACCTCTCCTGATAGGAAGAACCCAGATCTCGACGTCCTGTTCTTCTGCATCCTCTTCAAAAAAGCTATTCAGGATGAACCTTGCTGAAATACAGTTCAGGAATGTCCAGTAAGCCACAGATGCAAAAACATGCGTTGTGCAGTGTCGTGCATAAATGCACATACAGAGCCCTCCACTAATGTTGTGTTCATGAATTACTATCTTTATCCTCAATATTTAACAAGAAAATAAACCTTTAACATACAGTAATTGAAAAAAAAAATCAAAAATCAAAAACAAATAATTTTTTGAGAAAAATATGCCATCACTATTGGATCCCCTTCATTTTGAACTTTGAGCAGCCTGCCTTTGGCAAAAAAAAACAGCTCAGTCTTCTCCTGTAGTATGTCATCAGGTTGGAGAAGACAGAACAAGGGATCTGAGACCATTCCTTCCTGAAAAACCTCTCTAGAACCGACGTTAAGATTCAAATTCCTTGATCCATGTCCATAAATGTTCCTCTTCAGCTTGTCCCACAAGGTTTCAATTGTGTTCAGGTGAGGGGACTTCGATGACCAAGATTCTGTGGCAGGTGATCCATGCCCACATTGATTTCAGGACATGCCTTGGATAACAGGGTTCCAATATGATCCATCCACAGCCCAGTTTTAGCCTTCTGGCAGAGGCAGTCACGTCATCAAAAAATAAATGCGCGTACTTGATGCAATTCACGATGCCATGAATCCTGACAAGCTGTCTGAGGCCTTCACAAGAAATGCGCAACAATATCAGACATCCACCACCATACATCACAGTGGGGAAAAGGATCTTAAAAGACTGGCTATCTTTGTTTTTTTTTTTTTAATGCTGTTCAAGAGCTCTACCATATATTGTAGTCTTGATATGAGTTCCATAATCAGCCCTTTGGGACAGTAAGACTAACAAAATGAGCAGTATGCCAAGGTTTTTTGTTTCTGTTATAATTTTTTTTTCTTTTGCGTATTCATTTTTTAAAAATCATACTACTTCAACCAAATAGATTGCAAATGACCATCTGAAAAAGTTGAGAAAATAGGGGATGCCGGGGTTACTTTGGTCAAGGGGTTAGGTTTGTCTCCAGTTTTTTTCATAGCAAACGCACTGACGGGAAAACGAAAATGTACAAATTATGTGACATCCCAGCGACGTCATCTCTCGGAAAGAAGAAGGATTTGTAGTGTCATGTAAGCGTTTTCTGCACAAATAACTGAATTTTGGCCCAAATTCCAAACTTGAAGTTTCTGAAAGAAATGCATCTAGCTTCTTTGAAGGCAAAGATTTCCACTGTGTTTTTACTGTTTCATAAACGTACGTAACTAGAGTTATTAACAACACATAAGATAAAGGCCTGCTGCTATAATGCGGCCCGATTTCCAAAATGGAAGCACGGGGCGACACTGGCCAAGCAGCATGGGGTTAGTTTGTCAGGGTGCTGAGGTTGCATCAGTTGTCGGTCCTGTGTTAGGCCTATATTGAAATATTCCAAAGTCAAATACAGGATCTGATCTATTGTTTTTCAGACACCTATAGTGTCTTAATAATTCTAATATTTGCATTTATTTTATGTTTATGATAGAGGACCTATTAGGGCCTTTGTTTGGTGGACACAAGTATGAATGTGTAAGGGTTTGCTCCTTGCAGCCCCTCCCCTTTCAGGTCAGGTTTCATTCTTTCAGGTCCAGCTAAATGGGCCACAAGTGGGGCCCATTAAAGTGGAGGTGTTGGCAGAGTACTGAGGGTTAGCAGATGCCAGCCCTGGGGCCTCTGCATTTCATTCTATTCCTTTGTCAGTGGGAATGTTTGCTGCTCCTCTTTGGTGCCCCGGTCCTTACTCACCATCCAAAGGCGGAGAGGAGGGGGTCCAATGCTTCTCATGCAAAGGGTGGGCACATGAGGATTGTGCTAATGTCAGTGGGCTCACCTACAAATATCATAACTGCTACTCTGATGGTGATTATGCATAAATCATAGCTTCCGTTAATTCGTTGTAAAAATAAAACAGTTCTCACAATTTCTGTTATGAGAATATTGGACTGTCTTTTTTAGCTTCAGCTAATTGCCAACTATGACAATTTTACCCGACCCATCTCACAAAGTAACCCCGGGTATGGGGTTACTTAGGCATGTTTGTGACATATTGAAAATTTAATATTGTGATGAAAATGTAGGTTATATTGAGATTGTATCAGTACAACTTTTGTAGGCAACATTCCTCACTACACATAGACCATAAAGGTATTTCTCCAAGTTTTAGCAACAAAGAGTTATGAAGCCAAATACAAAATCATGACGAGGTAACCCCGGTCTTCCCTAGTCACAACGCCTTAAAAGGGCGACAAATGCAAATATCGACTCAGAGAAACGTGAACGCAAATAAAAAGTGAGGATTTTGGCGGCTGCATGAGCAAATATTTCTCAAGCAAATACAAATCTGATAGTGAATTTTATTTGCTCAAAAGAGCGGGGACAGGAGAGGTCTGCTTTAAGTGCTACGGCGCGCGCAGGCACCTGCACTAATGCATCAGCAAACAGACATAAATTCACGCGTCGAGACGTACCCTACTCAGTTTATTAGCTCAGTCCCACCGGGAAACACTGTATACACAAAAAAATGGCACCGCTCGCCATCTACAGGAATGCAATGGTATAATTTATTTCGTGCTGCAAGTTCATTCCACGAAGTTACTTGACTCCTCCATTCCAATTTAAATTATTTCACCCCATTTCACTACACTGGAATACTGAATTAGCTGCACTGAGTTACAACGCAAAACCTTCCCAAATGTGGAACACTGAATGAAGTTAAAAGCAATGTTCCGAGGTTGACGAAAACTAGTTATCGAGCAGCCAGTAATCTTGGTATACGACATTTCCCCCAGTGTAAATACAGGGCAATCACAAAGCTACGTCCGCTTCTTTATTTACAATCCCTACTAAACAAGTCCAGTTCGTGCCAAATATTCTTCCATGAGATTACGCACACTGAGCACATGAGTGGGAAATCCATGCCGAACAAAGAGTTACTGTCCGATCTGTAAATGGGTTCATTGCATACCAGACCTAACTCCTTTGTCAGTCCACACAACACTCAAGATGAAAAAACGTCATCAATGAAAACGGCAGGCTGATTTACGGTCCATAAACAAAGAGAGTAACTTGGAACTTGCGTCAAAACAGCCTGTGACTGTTATCCGCTATGGAGGCTACGTTACCGACCTTTTTTTTTTTTTTTTTTTGGCAGATTGAGCTTTGAAACACGCCTCTCAGGTCTGATGGTACAATGCGCAGAGCGAAGTTAACCACTTTTCGTGTAGTGTAACAGGTCATGTTGGCTAAATAGAATGCAGCTGGAAAATGGGACGAATACAGTACTGCCGAGTTGATAAGCCCTGATAGAATATTTTACCAAAAATTATATTCCTACGCGCAAATAGGTTATCTAAAGCATTTGGCCACAAACAAAACTAGGAAACTATCAACAGACAGATTTAACCCAGCGCGAGTAATTTCAGGATTGACAGACAGTCCCACGTACACTAAAAATAATAGAAAATAAATGCAATATTTTGGGATCCGGGTCAAACTACGGAAAAGCTGAGTTACGGCTACAACTTGCTCTCCGGGTGGTCTCTGTGAAGCCAGTTTAGCTGACCCCAACCGCTAGTTAGCCAAGCAGCTAACCTCAAAATAAGAGTTTGTCATTCATGGCAGTTGTGATCATTCAGCGGTAACACATTGATGTTCCTGCATGACCAAAAGGCAGTTAAGACGTAGAATCTGAACGAAAAACTTCCAACAGCCTTGGATAAGTCAGAAGCTGCAAGGACACTTCTCCCGCTGCCTAAATGACAGCGGTTCACTTACTTAACTCATATGCATGCTGAACCGCACCAATTTCAGGTGTTACATTTTCTAAACATTAACGTTTAAGAACAGACAACACATATGAATAAAACTTGGATTCTTACGTGTCACGTCTCCTTTCAAATGAGTTTCAGTCCTGAACTTGCCGCTATGCCCGCGTCCAGTTTCGAGTTTCTTTAACAGTGAAACAATGTGACCGTAGCGCAAACTGCTTCATGCATGAGACTAACTTTTCCTAAACGAACAGCTCATCTTCAGGACATCGCATTTTTATATATCTGCTCACGAGAGCATCACGCAACAATAAACCCTTCAGGTTTTAAACTTTGATAATTTCGCAGGGAATGACGCCGCTTCAGCGCATACCAGAGATAGGCGTAAACAATATAGCAAAAATGTGTTGCAATGTGGAACACGCCGTAAAGCGTCACAAAACCCGAGTCTTTCCGGTCTCTCGCAGTTTTGGCCCTAATACATTCTGAAAGACGTCTGCATGTTGGGAAACAGTGGCGCTGCAAGTTCGCATTTTTTATTGGTTAAGGGGGCCTTTTCATTTAAGGGTCGATCCTCACGTGAACAACTTCGTCGTCAGAAATATACGATTATTATCCCATTTCCCACAGTAACACGAAACACAAAAGCCACTGTGTAATTTTTTTCAGAGGTTTGACTGCAAGTAAAAAAAAAAAACAAGCTGGCCGCGAGGCCCACGGTCTCCTTTCGCCAAAATAAATACATACCCTGTAACCTTAAAGGGCATCTAAAGTCAATTCTCAGACGGGACGTTGAACGTCCAGTGTTTAAAAACAAATCACTTGCTTTTGTTGACATCTTGCATTGTGACATGACCGATTTCACTCATCAACCAATGTTTTGTGTACACGTGTAGATAATCCTTCTATTAAGGTTCGTTTGCACAGGTGCGGCTCGCTGATTGGCCGATAAACAAAAACAATGGGAATCGACTTTAGATGCCCTTAAAAGGAGGTCAATTCTGTTCAACGTGAAAGTGGATATTTTGAAAAAGATGGCAAGGAATTGGATCCATAAAAGTTGACGATCAGTTTAAAGAGAATGCCTCAAAACACCACAGTGAACAATGTTGAGCTTGTAAATCAAGTTTGAAAAAAAAAAAAAAAAGGTGAAGTACCAATATTTGACCTGCTAATTGCAAGGTCAAATTATAGGTCAAGGTCACTGATATTAAATAGGAAACTGGTTCATAATCTGATCTTCTTATAGGCAGAACATGGGGTCTGTAATCCATTTTCTTCGAGCTACGGTGTTAACGCCACTTTTCGGACGGACGGACACGTGCACGCACGGACGCAATGCATTCCTATGTCTAGCCCTCACCAGAGATGGCAGGAGACAGAAAAGTATGGCATTACAACGCAGAAGTTATCATTTTAGAACGTGGCAACCAAGATGAAAACATTTTCATCAAAGCTCAGACACACAAAGGTTTCCAATTTTTCAAATGTCGCTTATTCCAAACTATCGATGAGTGGCTTTAAACCGAGAGAACATGCTTACGAAGTACGAACACATCACATTCACACTCTGTGACTCAATAATTTTTCATATCAATTTCCATACATAATATAGGGTAAGTAATTATAGACTGCCCAAAGTGGTTAACACGAATGGCAGCTTGCCCTCTGATAAAAGCAGCATTTTTGTTTCACTATAATTACAGCTCAGTGAAGTGCCAACTGGTGCCATTTTTGAAGTAAATTAACATCTAAATGTGACCTCGTTTGTTTAAATGCAGGAAAGCTGGCTCTAGAAAAAAAACGTGTACGTATACCTACCCAAGCTTTTCTAGTTTTTTGTTTGGAGAAATCAAGCAAGTTCTTGGTTATACAGCTCCAGTTTCCCTGGCTCTATTATATTCTTTTCAAAACTAATCCTACCAGCGATGCTTTCCAAAAATAGTGACATTAATTTGCTGCGTAACACATATAAGCCTTTTACCTCCCCATAGTCTCCACAGCTCCATTTAGTCTCAATTTGACATTAAGGTGGTGAATTGATATACATACTGCCACAAATTCATTAAAAAAAAATGAATTCGAGTTGCAGTACCTTCAAATGGAAGCCAAACAGGACAGATATGAAGAATTTCAAATATTAGTTCTCTATGCACGCCAATGAGGTTTAAGGGATGTGTCCACGCACTTTGGCTACATAGTGTAACTTGAGGACTGACATGGCAAAAACATACAGTGCCCTCAAAAATTATTGGCACCCCTAACAATTCCGAGGAAACAAATGTAATTGAAGTATTTCTGTCATTTCTACAGTAGTTTACAAAGTTGATCAGAGTATCTTGGAACATTTAATTAGTCATTCATCACGTCCTGTTTCCCTGGGGTATAAATATGACGTGACACTGAGGCCATTTCTCTTATCCACTCTTCAACATGGGAAAGACAAAGGAACACACCATTCAAGTAAGCCAGATGTGTATCGACCTTCACAAGTCAGGCAATAGCTACAAGAAAATAGCCACTCGCCTGCACCTGCCCATATTTACTGTCAGAGGAATCATTAAGAAGTTTAAAACAACTGGAACAGTGGTAAACAAGCCTGGACGAGGTCGCTAGGTTATTTTGCCACCTCGCACAGTGAGGAGGAAGGTATGAGAAATAAGAAGTTCTCCAAAGCTCACTTTTAAAGAATCGCAACAAATGGTAGCATCTTGGGGTCTCAAAGTCTCCAAAACAACCATCAGGTGCCATCTACATGCCAACAAGCCGTTTGGGAGGCATGCACGGAAAAAAAACCTTTTCTCACTCAATCATAAACGCAAATGTCTGGAGTTCGCTAAGCGGTACTGGGACTTCAACCGGGACAGTGTGCCTTGGTCAGATGAGACCAAGATAGAGCTTTTTGGCAACAAACACTCTAAGTGGGTCTGGCGTTACACAAAAGATGAGTATGCAGAAAAGCACCTCATGCCTAATGTGAAATATGGGGGAGGATCGGTGATGCTGTAGGCCTGTTTCTCGTCCAGAGGCCCTCGGAACCTTGTTAAGGTGCATGGCATCATGAACGCTTTGAAATACCAGGACATTTTAAATTAAAATCTGGTGGCCTCTGCCCGAAAGCTGAAGGTGGGTCGTCACTGGGTCTTTCAGCAAGATAATGACCCTAAACATGAGGCCACACAGAAATGGTTCACCAGACACAGAATCAAGCTCCTCCCATGGCAATCTCAGTCCCCAGACCTCAACCCCACTGAAAGCCTGTGGAGTGAGCTGAAGAGGAGAGTGCAGAGGAGAGGACCCAGGTCGCTGCCTGATTTAGAGAGCTTGCGCAAAGAGGAATGGTCAAAGATCCCTCTTTCTGTATTCTCCCTCCTTGTGAAACATTTTAGGAGAAGATTAGGTGCCGTTTTGTTGGAAAAAGGGGGGTTGTACAAAGTATCATCAGGGGTGCTAGTAATTGTGTGATTTGATGTAATGTAAAATAATTATTTCTTAGTGTGGGATTTTTTTCCCCACTGAATAAATGCACTTGAATTTAAAGGTTGGATTTTCTTTTTTTTTTTTCATTGTAGTCCTATATTATTTATTAGATAGAAGCTAAAGAACACATCTTAACCAGGGGTGCCAATAATTATTGAGGGCAGTGTAAACCCTGCGACCACCCTGGCACAGGTATTTAGAGGACTAAGAGCATACCCAAGCCTTTAAACTGCTCCACTCCCACCCCAGTGGTGTTTCACGGCCAGCTAAGTCCTGCTAACATGCCTGCCAGCCCATAATGAACCACTAAATACAATGTGTTAGTCTCAGTGGAACTATCCATAATATATGTGGAATGATATGAGGCGAAACATGCCTGTTCCCCCCCTCCGATAACAAGTGTTAATCAAATTTAGACACAGGAACATGAGGGACACCAGTCACTCTAACAAATAGTTAAAATAATTTAATCGCATTACTGAATATATTTATATATGAGCACATGGACATATTAAGAGAAACACAAATACTTGATGTACACACATTTTTAAACAGCACTAGAGTGATTACATCTGGCAGTGGCTGCAGCTGCACACGATTAATCAGACTTCGGTACCCAATCAGAAGCCTGTTTGAGAAATGATGTAAAGACTACAAATGGAGGCATACAAGACAGTTTAAAACTGGAGTTGAAAGCCACTGGGAATGCCAGAAATGAGGCACCGAGAGTAGAGTGGGGAGGAATATATTGAATTCAGGACATTAAAAAGCTAGTTGACTAGATCAGAGCTTCTCTTCGACCCTCGTAGTTGTTGGCACAGATTCTTCAGTTGCAGCAGTCTCAGACGCTTCCTTCAATATCGCCTCCTGCAGGAACACAAACGAAGTTTGAATATATTACCCCCCTAGAAAACAATTTTCCAAAGGAATGTTGCCACTGTCATGTTTGTCTGTCTGTCCGTGTGCTCAGATCAAGCTTATAGAACGCACATGTGCACTGCATTACCTGTGTGAACCACTAGGGGCTGCAATGTCCAAACAAACACGGAGTCCAAACAAAAGTGTACCGAGGGGGTCTTTAAGAGTAACCACACCCCCAAACCTTTGCCATCTTACAAATAAAATCACTGCCGGTGCTGGGAACACCAGGGCCCTATTTTCTGTGGTCAAGAACTCACTCCGCCCCCCAGACTCCCTCCCCCCACATTTCTACTCAACTGACCACTGCAACTCATTGATGTCATTTTTTAATTCAAAAATAACCACCATTCACCAGCAATTGTCCCCTTACACGTCCAGTTGCCAACCTCCTCTTGTTCCCTCCCCCCACCACTCTGTACCCCTTTTCCTGCTTTGAACTCCCCTCTGCTGTCGATCTGTCTTAACTTCATCAGAAATTCCAAACCATCCACTTGCCAACTTGACCCCTGCCATCCTCGCTGGTAATAGCTCCTCTTTCCTCTCTGCTGCCTCTTATAACCGCCATCATTCACCCCTCCCTCAGCTCTGGTTCTGTCACTTCATCTCTTAAGTCCGCCACTGTCATACCATCTCTCAAAAAACCTGGCTTGGACCCCACAACTTCAATAACCTTCGTCCCATCTCCAATCTCCCATTCCTCGCAAAAATTCTGGAAAAAGCGGTGGCTTCACAGATTCAGTCTCACCTCACCAACAATAACCTCGATGAACAGTTTCAGTCCGGTTTTCGCCCCCGCCACAGCACTGAAACAGCCCTCTTCAAAATCACTAATGACCTCCTCATAGCAGCAGACTCTGGACTGGTGTCCATCCTCATCCTCCTGGACCTGAGCGCAGCTTTTGACACCATTTCCCACTCCACTCTCCTTGAACGACTAGCATCCATTGGACTATCTGGCACACCACTGGACTGGTTTCATTCATATCTCTCTGGCCGTACTCAGTTTATTCAGTTGAAATCATTCACATCCCACCCCTCCCTGATCTCCTCCGGTGTTCCTCAGGGCTCTGGTTCTTGGCTCCATCCTATTTATCATCTACCTCCTCCCACTTGGACAGATTTTTTGCAAATACAATATCCATTTTCACTGTTATGCTTACGACACCCAGCTCTACGTCTCCTCAAAACCATCTTCTACCTTCCTATCCTCCTCCCTCTGTACCTGTTTGCAGGAAATCAAGTCTTGGTTCGCCTCAAACTTCCTCAAACTCAACAGTGATAAAACAGAGGTAGTCCTCATTGGTTCGAAATCCACACTCACCAAACAACCCAGTTTTACCCCTTGCCATTGACAACTCCTTGGTTTCCCCATCCCCTCAGGCTAAGAGTCTGGGTGTCATCCTTGACAGCACCCTATCCTTCCAAACTCATATCAACAACACCGTCCGGTCTGCCTACTTCCACCTCAGAAGTATAAATCGCCTCCGCCCCTCACTCACTCCCCACAGTGCCGCAATCCTGGTTTACTCTCTCGTCACCTCCCGTTTGGACTATTGTAATTCTCTTCTTTTTGGTCTTCCCCATAAACTCCTCCATAAACTCCAACTGGTCCAGAATGCTGCTGCCCGCATTATCACCAGAACCCCTGTCATCAGCCACATCACCCCTGTACTACACCAACTTCACTGGCTTCCGATCAAGTACCGGATTGATTATAAGATTCTACTTTATACATTCAAGGCAATTCATCACCTCGCCCCCCCATACCTGTCTGACCTTATACATATTAATATTCCCACCCGGTCTCTTAGGTCTGCTTCGTCCATCACCCTGAAAGTCCTCCAAGTCCGTCTGTCCACTATGGGGTCAAGAGCCTTCAGCCGCTCTGCCCCCCACCTCTGGAACTCCCTCCCCCCTGATATTAGAAACCTGGACTCTATCACCACATTCCTATCTCACCTTAAGACTCATCTATTTAGGCAGGCTTATGGCTGACCAGTGTGGTCTTCTGCTGCAAGCTGTAACTCAGGTTTGTTTTACTTTTAATTAACTGTGTTTTGTTTTTACTGTTTTTTACTTGTTGTACGGCGACCGTGAGTGCCCTGAAAGGCGCCTTATAAATAAAATGCATTATTATTATTATTATTATTATTATTATTATTAACCTTCGCCGAGGAGGTTTATGTTTTCGGTGCCGTTCGTTTGTTGGTTTGTTTGTTTGTGTACAAGATAACTCAAAAACTACTGGCCGGATTTTGATGAAATTTTCAGGGCAGGTGAGTATTAAGTCAAGGAAGAGGTGATTAAATTTTGGCATATCTAGGCCAAAGTACTGCTGAGATATACTCCAAAGTTCAAGATTTCAAGTCTTTCCAATGAGCCAGAGTTCCAATTGCCGTGCTTTTGGCTTTGCTGCCCCCTGGCGGTGGAGGTTCTGCGCTCTCTGAGTGCTCTTCTAGTTATTATTAAACCACTTTTATAAGCTCACCCCAATGTCTATGTTGCAGACAGATTCAGGTCCAATGCTTGACCAAGTATTTTAATCCTGCATATAGTGTTATAAACATGCATAGCGACTGCCCTCTACTGGTTGAAACCCTGCTATTGCAATTGAATTTTGCCACCAACTGACATGTAATGCTTTCGGCGGCTGCAAAGTCACATTACAAATCCTGCCACCTCCAACTCCTGGCCTGCATGCAAAAAATTATTTTTGCACTGGAGTTCTGGATACGCATTCACCTAATTTACATTCAGCCAATCAGAATCAAATTTTGCAAGCAGGCGTACCCTCAGCCATGAGTGAGGCATCTTTGGTAATAACAAGTAACTACCTAGCTAGCTGGATAATGTTAGCTTCCTGCATATTTTCTACTGATGGTCAAAACATGAGAGTTGGCTAGCTAGTTAGTTAGGTAGCTAGCTAAGGTGGCATTCGTTAGCGCTGTTCTAACTGAAGGAAAGGACTTCAGACTACCCTAGCTAGCTAGCTTGCTGATTATTGTTGCAATGTGTTTGTATTGGTTCCATCTAGCTAGATAGCTAGCTAGCCACCTAATTCTCAATAAATAAGGTAGCTTGCTGGCTACATAGCTAGATACGCTGAATAACGCTAGCTCAGTCCATTTTACAGTTAGCTAGCTATATAGCTAGCTCCCACACAAAGCTTGGTATATTCCCTTCCCTTATCCTCATCAAATTATGGAATTCATAACCTCACTGTGTCTTTGGCCATTAAGCGTTAGTGCTACCTAGCTAACCACAATATTTCTTTGGTAGAAACACGAGTACTGCAAAGGTTTTGCGGTCAGACGCCAAAATTGATTCTGATTGGCTTTATGCAAATGAAGTAAATGAGGTTGACTGGCTGCATGTAAATGAAATAAATGTGGTATTCGGAGCTCTGGAGCAAAAAAGAATTTTCGCGGCTCGCACATCTCCTCCATTCCCGCCCTCAAATTTTTTCTCCCTCAAATGTTAGAGGCTCTTCATTGGCTTTAACATCAAGTGGCGATCCATGCTCCAGTATATGTCAATCGCATATAATCTTAAGCATAGGCTATATTACTCCTGGTTTATGTTTAGTATGAATGGCAAGACAAAATTATTAATTGTAATTTTTTTTTCCTCTAAAAAAATAACTCCCAAATTATGTTTGGATATCATGACCAAAATAAATAACTTTTAAACATGCATTTGCAGCTGTTCACATATTCATGAGGAATTAAGATGCAACCACTGGACAGCATCTGGTGAATCAGCTAAAAGCATTAGCTTTCATGCAAACCCTTAGCTCATGTAATGAAGATGGTTATATTGGTACCGTGTCATTAACAAGTTATTTATGTAGCAATTACAGCAGGGAGGCAACTGAATCTAGACTACTTGTACTAATAGTTTAACTTGCTAGCGATCCTAGACCAGCAGGGAGAACAGCACTTATTAATTGATAGGAAAATACTTGGTAACCTTTAACCAGATGGTCAGTCATTGCCAATTCACAGTATATTACTGTACCAATCTTGGCGAAATTCAATTTACATTCTCCATATAATTCAGCAACTTGGCAAAAGTCTCATTGCTGCAGCTGAGCTGGACGCGGGGACAAAAATGTAGCTAGCTGTGTCTGACTATTACAGGCTAGTAGGCAATCAAACCATACAGGAAGTTTTGGCCCGATTGCAGTGAGGGCTCAGAGCAGCAGAGGTGAAACGCCTAGGGTCACAGTGAGCACAAGTCCAGCACAGAATATTGTAAAGTGAATACAAACCACTAGATGGCAGTATTGACCTTTCTTTTGTTAAGCCCAGACTGGAGCTAGGTTTGGACATGTCCTGGGCATGTCTGAAACAGAAAGTCCCAGAGAATTAAAAAAAGGTCTAAAAGGCGGGAGGGGTCTGCAAAAGAGTATATAAAGAGGAAAATTGAGAGAGTAAAGTAGTAGGAGAAATTGCAAGGAGAAGGATACATTTGACCAGACCTGTCACTTCTTTTCATGACTTGTGAAGCTTTTTGTGGATTTTTGCCTGTGTTGGAGTATTTTCCTCACCCAGGACATCGCCAAGCAACTAAAGGGACTGTAAATATTTTTATTCTTGCATTTATCAATCTTGGTCAGTAGAGTAGATAGTAGATTAGTTAAAAGTCTTTGTTTAATTAAACCTGTTTAAGTTTTAAAATTTTGTCTATCATCCCTTGCTGTCATATATGTTATAACAAATTGGGGCCATAACAATATTATTCCAGTCGCCAGTTTGTTTGTTTTGTTTTTTTTAATTAGCGTAATTATTTATTTTTCCGCTGATATAATGACTTCTTGGCTATCAGGGCAGCCATAGTTTCAATTCATCTAATGATTACAGAAACCGACCTTCACTCCCAGCCCCCCTCCTCTGCCCCTCTGACAATTTTTGCATTTTTTAAAAATTATGTACTGGGCGGAGTTCAGTTCAGAACAGTGGGTTTAGACACATTTTAAGTGCTAATGCATTTTATCTTTGTAAGTACTGTCCCACAATCCATAAAGCCAATTCTGAGGACAAGAGTTGGAAAATTTGGTACAGGAATGCAAGTATGTACTCAGGTTTTTGAGTCAAATGGTATAACAGTAGGGCAAGTTATGCTATGAAAGAACAAAAACTGAAATGGCCCTAAAAGCACGTCTTAGCTGCAGGACCTCGGTTTTCAGCGCAGGACTCCTGGAAGTAATTCAAGGGGGTGCCTGACAAGGTTTTTCAAGCTTTTTTTACCAGGCCATAAAACCAGATATTCCTGTGCTCCACAAGTGAACTAGAAAGCAATTTTGCACTTCCTACCAAGGAATCAGAGGCACATCTCGACTTCCTATTGGCGTAAAAGGAAAAATTTGGTGAAACATTATGGTTTCAAAGTCCAGGGGCTTTCACAGACAACACCCTCACTGAATGTTTGACAGCCTGAAAAATGCAAGCACCATCAGGAACTAACCCTACCCCCATATTCAACTTACAAACATAATCTATTCAATTTCTCAGCAATTTCTTTTGAAGCATGCAAATTATCTAAATCAACTGATGGTGGCAAAACTATAGCAGAGCTCATAACCAGATTTAAAAAAAGTTGTATTTAAAGTTAAAATTTGATAACAGAATGCCTGAAGACCAGAGTTAAAGGACGTTCAGCTTTTAAATTCACTACAATTCACATCCGGGTGACAAGAAAGCTAATAAAAAAGTCAGTTATAACTTAAGATATTGAAAGGAAAGCCTCAGACAGAGCCAAAGGCTTACACAGAGCAAGGTAGAAACAAGACAAGAGTTCCCAGACTTGTATAAAATAAATATGTAAACTAATCCACTAGGTGGCAGAGTAGCAAAATTGTTCCAGATCTGCATCACATTTCTTTCCGCGCTTGGTAAAAATGTACAAAAACAGATCATTTGGCAAACAATTTTATCCACATAGACTTAAGTCTAATGAATGGAGGTCTTCATCTGACAATTGTTGTTTCTGGGCGAAGTAACCAGAATTAATATGTCTAGATCAGGCGCTAGACAGAACAGTTGTTACTTTGGAAACATCAAAGCTTGAACCAGCAACCTTCCAGGTCCAAGCCCATTAGCAAACAGGGTACAGGCTGAACACCCCCTGCCCCCTTTTTACTTTCTAGAATGCACCTCCTCACCTATACATTAGTAAAGGTCTGGGCAGGACAAAAGAGAAAGGCCCTTGCTGAACTCGCTCACTCAGTGACACAGTTTGGCTGTGAATGAAAGGTCTGTTATGCTGCTCTTCATGGAGACTGAGTAAGACCACGAATGTAATCTGAAGCAAAAACACCATCCAGGCCTCTGCGTTACACCACTGTACACTGACCCAGAGCCTCCAGCTCCGTCTGCAGACGTAATAAAAACCTTACATAATACCAGCATGAGAACGGTGAGGCGTGCCAGAACGAGGTCAGATCGGCCAAATCGTCACGCTGATGATGATAATGATGATAATGATGATGGTGACTGATTGACTGACTGACGCACATGCTGATTACCCACAGGACTCATTAAGTTCTACGTCAGCTTACGCTCCGGTTATTTCCCCCTCACTTTCAGCCAGAACTGGGCCAGACCAGAGAAATTCCCAGGAGCTCCGAACAAGTTAAAAGGGGGGTCCCACTGGATAATGCTATGAGAAGCACATAGCCTTCCTCACGCAAATTATTTCCATTTCACTCATTCTAAAAATGTGTAAATTAGGTTTGTTTTTATGCCTTAAAGGCAAAGTAGAGGGTTAGGCATTTCACGGCCGGAACTACATTACTTGTCCCAATAAATCAGGCAAACTCAATCGAATGCAGAAGAGTATTCAAATCCACGTCACACAAAATCTGAATCCAGGTCTAGTGCGTACAGTGTTATCAGGGAACACATGCAGCTCTAAAGCGGTATGTGCACACTATTAAAGGAGAACACAAGCAGCGTTAAAGGGAAATGCACGTAGTGTTACAGGGGTACTTATCCAGTGTACATATGCAGTACTATGAAGGTACATTTGCAGCGTATATACGCCGTGTTACAGGGGTATATACTCAGTGTTTAAGGGGTACACATGTGACATATGTATGCAGTGTTTAAGAAATACATACGCAGTGTACGTACACAGTCTTAAAGGGGTATGTATGTAGTTTAAAAGGCATAGGAGCAGGTCTTAAAGAGGTACATACGCGGTGTTTGAGGTATGAGAGATAGGTGTCCCAGCCCAGGGTGATGGTGTTTACATACAGCACTCTGAACTTGGACGGCAGGAAGTAGAAGTTGATCATTTGAGCTGGAGGCCATACGCACCAGTCAGCCTAGGAGAGACAAGCAGGTGCACGGAGGAGCACACGCACAGACAAAGATACACAAATTCAAATATGGAGAAATTCCTATACATGCCCCAGAATAGCCCCATCGCAAAAGCCCCATGTCTCCTCCACAGTAGAAGACAGTAATAATATGAAGGAAACATAAATAAAATCTTTCAGGTAGCCCAATCAACCATGAACACATCTAAAACTAGGCTTTTACCTTGTAAAACTCCCAGAATTTCCCTTTGAACTCCTTTAATCCATCAGAGAGAGTGTGGCCTTCCATCGCTCCCATTCCTGTGCAAATAATTTTAAACAGTTTGATGATCGGTCTTATGGCTCGATTGTGCAAGACCATATTATTAATTTGTTTTAGAAATCTCGGCGACGAAAATAAACGGATAAATTAAAAATCCGGAACGAAGGCCGGCGAGCGAGTTCCATTAAAAAGCATTTTAAAGGCGCCCGAACTGCTCTCTGCCACGACTACAGTGCCTCCTGGTGGCCGATTTAATCCAGACGTATCTGGGCTCAGTCTGATAGAAGTTTTTCCAGGACTGGATGTCAGGGTCTCTGTTCTAGACAGACTAAACGGTAAAACACTCGCGGACTGTAATTCTCATCAAAACACAGCACGGAACAAAGAACTTTCTGTGTGTGACCTTATCCCATGTGCTTTATTTGTTCCCCAAGATCATAAATTAAGTCTGCAGGAAAGTTATTTGATGACATTGAAGAATGCTCCCATCCAAAACAATGTGAAAATAAATCTTGGCTGCATAGCAGTTGAAATATTCCAATTATGCTTTGGAAAATTGCCGGAATATTGGAACATGCATAAGGTGGTGAAAATTATTTTAAGGGGACAGAATATAAAACTAATGTGCGTACAGTGCCATACAAAAGCTTGGAATCACTGAGAAATTATATTTGTGAAAAACTGCAGGAAAGAGATAAAGTTAATATGATTAAAAAAAATAAAGCCACAATATTGGTAGGGTTAAAATGCTTAGAAAGTTTTTCATTCAATCTTTATTTTTGAGAGAAAGTTATTCTTTTTGGTCATTTTTGAACCAAAATTAAACAAATACTATTTAACTATATAGCATGCATGTTGGAAGTAGTTTAAGTACCTAAACAGCACTTTAGTTCAACTGGGATGGCGTGACACCGTGCACTGCCAGTACACTGGAGTCATGGCTGCCAGTCTTGTTTGCAAACGTACGACCGAAATAAACTCCGTTTTAAACTGTGACAGTAATAGTAACATTATCAACATGATGGCTGTATGCAGTCTAAGAATTTTTCAATCCAAACGCATACTGATATCAGTGACATGCGGTGGGAGGATAGATAGGTGAGGCAGAATCCTTCCCTCTGCTTGATTAGCAATCAGACGATTAACTCATTTAGTAAGACCACTCGGCAGAATGACGAGCCAGTTTAAGTTTCCGCAGCATTATTACTCAGTACATCGAACCTGAAATGCTCACTAGACAGCAGATTAGTGCGTACTTGCTTCCAGGAAGCCGAAGCAATGTCATCAACAAATATTAAAACAGTTCGACTTATGCAGAGTTCAATGCTTAATCAACATGCAATGTATTCTCCTTTAAAAACATGCTTTTACTCCCAAACACAAAAAAGCGGGCGTTTATTTTCAATCTTCTTTTATAATCCAATTGACAAAATGTTTCAACAATATACAGAATTACCAAGAGCCAAGAATTTTTTAAAATTGATTATTCAGATTTCCATCCTTGCAGTCTCGAATTGAAGGATTCTGGGAGGATTCTGCCTCACCAAACTAATCTCCGACCGCATGTCAATGAATGATATTCAGTGATATATTTATGGAAAAAGTTAATCGATTCTCTCTCACCCAAGAAGTACCAGGCCCCCATGACGGGAGATGCGATGAGCTGGTCCAGTAGCACTTTCTTGCACACAACCTTCAAAGATTGGCCAATGTAAAGGCCATCCAGCCACAGGTACCAGTAGTGCAAGACAGGACCCATGGTACAGCCAACAGCAAACATGCGACCTGTTTGGGGCCAGTATTCAAAGAAAAGGTGCTGTGACAAATTCTGTTCCCTGACTGATCGCTGTCTCCCCCCCCCCAAGCAATGACATCATGAAATAGCAAGGAGCTTGAACATATATTTTTCTCTGAGGAAAACATTTAAAAAATAAAGGCTGCATCCAAATTCTTAAAGGGGCAAGGAACTTTCCTTGATAACATTAACCAGAAACAGTTTGGCTGGTAGCCATGACAAGGATTTTCTTCATAGCTCTCCAGCCGGATCTGTCATGTCATTATCTATCACTGAAAGGCTCATGGGACACTTGAGGAAAGGACATTTGACATTCCTTAAACATGACTCAAGGTGGCTTAAACATCTCCCTGCAACTTCCCTTCAATCTGCGTGGTGCTTTCTATCAGGGCCAAGGACAAGTGGGGAGGAAAGGAGAAAGGCCATCAGTTTAAGAGAATTTGGATGCGCCCACCCATTGAGAAAGCATGAAGTGATAACGTGAGTAATAACAAGCAAAACAGCTCTGGGTTGCAAAGGGAAAATTTGCTGAAGATGACGACTTGTTAATGCAACATGGGTGAAAATGATCCACCATTCAATGAGAAAATGGCACGAGCATGTAGTTTCATAAATTCGTTCGCCTCATAGCATAATTGCCAAAGTCCTATTTTTGTCAAATTGAGATATCAGCTGCATGTTCTTTCATGTTGGCGGAAGCAAAGCCCTGTCTCGTTGGGTGGCCTGCCATGTCCAGCTGGATAGGCGGTGTCTTGACTGGGTAAGTTTTTGAATTATATGGACTCTCCTAGAAACATTGTGCATGCAATATCCCTGTCAAAAATTACCATATCCCCTTCAACACTCTGTGTCAAATGTTAAGGAACACAGCAACTTGGTCTGTCAGCGGTGTGTGGAATAATGTTTCGTTTGCTTTGTGAGCTCATGCCTCAAACTCACGCGATCACGAACTTTTCTTCAATAAATATTGAAGATATTTATCAGATAATGCATATCTTCAATATGCCTTATTATGCGACTTCATTGTTGAAGTTTAGCATGTAATATTTCTCAGTAACAACTTTGTTACTTTGGCTATTTGATTTTGTTCATTGTTCATATTCAACTATATTCATGGAAAAAAAGACTCGTTCAAATGGGCATTAGCACTCACATAACCCATTAACTGCCTACTCAACCTTCTGGTAAAGCAAAATTTGAGTCACTGCATTGAATTAAAAGATATGTTGAATTTAACTGATTGGATTTCATCAGCATAAACACCTCAAACGAGCGTTAGAGATAACCTTACTGAGCTGAGTTAAGTTCAACAAATCATTAAATTACAATTTTGTTAAGTCTACAGATACAGTATATGGAAATTCTAATTATAATGCGTGTAACGGCAACAAGCTGAAGTCTGGACTGTGATACATCTTGCCCATAGGTGGCGGTATAAGTAACCAAGAAAACTTCAGTTATTCTTACACATCTGTGAGGCAAAGGCGTGATGAATTTGGACGCGGCATCACATTTCATAAACGCAAAATTCCATAAAATCATGATGTTCCCATTGTAATTCAATTACCAGTCATTTTCACCCAAGTTGCATGAACTAAGTAATTTTTTCATTTGCGCAGCTAAGGGTTAAACACATCTAACTGTCAACTCGAGGTTCTACATTAAACTCTAAGAAAATATGATGAAACGCACTTACTAAATAACACGATTTATTGCGTCAAGATTCAATATAGCATTCATTTCTTTTTTTTCTGAGCTGCGCTAATATTTTATAAACAACTTGCATAACTATAGTGCCACGATGCCCGAGTCTCGTTTTGTTGACTGTGCTGCTGGTTTTTGATAAATTTGCTCGTTTCTTTCGGTAGGCTACGGGTCGTTCTAGTCCTACAACTTTCACTTGGTGTTTCTTTTGTCACTTGATCCATTGGCACTTTAACTTGCCCCCTTGGAGCTCAGCACTTTCGCACTTTGCACGTCGCTCTGGAGAAGAGGGTCAACTAAGTACATGCAATATAATGTAATGTAATGTATTACGTCAAGTATTACTCGTCAGCGCCAATTCGATGCTCTCCTCAGCCTTTCACTCTCCGCTCCCACTCACCAGTCCGGGACCAGTCGTGCGTTTTCTCCGGAATTCTCCTCTTCTCACGGGTTTGCTGGATTACATCACCGGCAGCCAGCATACCTCCACAGCTAACAGTGTTCGTTACTAAAAGAAACCTACCTTTGAACAAAGGCTTCCAATAACCAGATATCCGGACGAGAAACTCCTTACCCGACCTGGGAATCATGTTTCTAGCTACCTATCGCGGTCTGATGTCTTTCACAGATACCATACGTGGACCAGCACTTATACTGGCCCACGGAAGTAGGATTTTCGTTCTTGCTATTTGAGATCAGCGCTACGACAAAATGTGCAGCAAAGCAGCAACTGGACAGAAGGGTTCCAAAAAAAAAGATATTCAAACTGTTGTAAAAAGTACAAGTCCAAATGTGCCAAGTCAGGTAATAAGCTAGGAGATAGATTATTACGATTATAGGAAGCTGAGTTACCGAGCTAGTTAATTATTATGATAATATGGCACTCGATGACTGCCCAGACAGCTAACTTAACGGTCGGTACTGTGGAAACGCTTCCCTGGTTCGCCAAGTCATGACCAGCGCGCCTAGTAACGGCGAGTGAACCAGCGTTAGCTAAGATTCAGCAACCAAGTCATTTTGATAGTGAAATTGAAACGAAGACTCTGTGTCTGACGACTTAGCCATCACTACGACCAATGCCAACCGTCATGCGTGTAGGCGAGAAAGTAAGGTTAGGAGTTTCCAGAAGTTATTCTAAGTTTACACCGCCGAACAAAACGTCGAACTCCCAACGCTGGCTAAGTTTTGATAACGACTAACAAAATCACATGGACTCTGACAGAGCGAGCTCTTCCGCATCACTGACACGACCAACTTAGCTAACGTCAGCAAGCTTATCAACACAGATTTAACAGAATAGGCAACTATCGGAAAGATTGATGAGTAAAGCGCACACCGCACTCTCTTCCTTTTGAGATTTCTCGCAAGTAGATAAAAGAAGCGGCTGCATTAGAAGTACAGACACAGACGCTTCTGGACAACAATTACCATTACAGGTATCTTACGTTATTGCCCGCAAAAACGTGCACTGTCCTTGCAAAGACACTGTACATGTAACCTGGAGGTAACAGCTGGCTGTTACAGGAAGTGAACTAAGGATTCTAGCAATGGTTTCTGGGATATGTAGTTCACAGAATTGCACGTTGGTTAGCAAGTGCACTGCTAGCTGCTGTTATTTAACATTTAGCTGACACTTCAGTCCACTTTGGCTGCCATATTTGAGTTATTTGGCACATTTTATAATGAAAATGGAACATATAATATATATCTTCATGATAATGTGTTTTTCAAACACAAAGTATACACCAAGGGTTGGCAACTCTTACATTTTGTAGTTAACCACGACAATGAGAATAAAATGTCAATTACAGCTCGCTGACTAGTCATTGTGACAACCTCCTTTTGGTGGTATTGCCCTACCTCCACCTTTCAGGTAAGCATGCTCATGGACACCCATGCACAGAGTACACAGTAAGCAAAGGTCGTCATTTTATGAGGTGTGAGGAAACCTTGGACGGAATGTATTATTCCTTATCACCAATAATCTGTGCATTACGACATAGCAGGGTAATTGTAACATACATTGTTGAGAAAAATTCTCTAAAATGCCAAGTCTTTCCAATCAAAGAATTTCTCCCGTTAGCAACAATTTGATTTGGCAAATTTGTCACAGTGTTGCAGGGCTTGAATACTATGCGCACTCATCATGTTTGTTTGCTTGGGTTACATGTATCCATCTACAGCTGAGCTCTGATCTAGGAGGACTGCAGAGTATTTTTAAAATTTTATTAATTGAATTCTACATTTGTTCACTGAGCTAAATTTCATTTGCCTTTTCATTTGACAGAGAGGCTAAACTGTCTTCTTGTGGTCCAACAGTACAGGACAGCATCGATCATAATCAAAAGCAGGGTGCACAACCAGGGCTGATTTGAGTCACCTCTTATCTAAATTGTTCAATAATATCTTGATGTAAGCATTAGAATAGAAGTGCATCCTTGAACTATGTGACAACTGCAAGTCCGAAGAAGTTGGCTCAGTCGAGAGTTTTCCACTGTGTAACGTGACCATGCCTTTTAATCTCACTTCATGTATTTGGGCACCTGAGAGTTGGTCAAATTTAGCAAGCAGAATTTTCGCTCGTTCCTTCATTACACACATTTTCAGCTGTTGAAAGGGGCCTTCATTTTCATATCTTTCAATTCATAATGTGCCTTACACTCTGAATCAGAGACAGATCAGGATCGCGGGCATGCCAATCTAGTGCTTGAACTCTCAGCTTATGCAAAAGTGCACTTGGATTCTATACAGAACGTGGTTAGGCATTGACTTTCTGGAAAATGAAGGGACTCCCTGTACTATACCATCTCGATTCCGCAAGGATACTCACTCTTTTCCAGAACAAGCAGGGTGGGTGCAGGCTTTCAGTCTTACCATGCAGGCTGGCCCATTAGGGAATATAGGCAAATGCTAAGGGTGCCGTGGCCTCAAGGGTGCGCCACAAAATCGGGAAAAAACAATTCACCTTCAATGTAATTATATTAAAACTAGTTATTACTATTAACTCTTAAAATGGAAAAGTTAACAAAGAGTCAAATGTGAAGTAATGCCCAATTAATATTACTACAAAAACCAAATAAGTCCCCCCTCCTCCTCCGACTGATCAGTACCTGCTCGCTCTCTATGTGGGGAGGGGCGCATTTATTGATGTGACCCCAGAGAACTTTGTAAACATGTCAAAAAGACCTGAACTGTCTGGAACACAGGGAAGAAAAAAAAAAGGAGGAAAAATGGGAGAAAGAAAGAGGTTAAGTACGTAATGAAATTAAGAATCAGTTGTACTGCGTCAGTTATTTAGCACAGTGTACCAAGTTGATAACTTGCTTCTGAGCAATCAGCCTTAACATTGTATGCTAATCAGTAGGGATCCACCAGAATACGATTCGGCAAGTCATGAATAATGGCTTTTTGCCGAATAAACTACTCGTCCAAACATTTTGTTAAAAGTTCGGCTTTGTATAATATGTAGTGTAAGTATATATATATATATATATATCACGCTCAAAGGCAATGAAAACGCAACACTCTAAGTAAGTAATTTATATAGCACTTTTCACAGATAAAATCACTAAGTGCTTTACAGTGCATACCAGGAATAAAAGCAAAAGCAGATCAACAGACACAATGAAAAAAAAAAAGTAGCATCAAAATTCAATGAAAATAAAAATAAATAGATATAAGCTAAAAAAAAAAAAAAAAAACACAAGCTACTCAAAAGGCAATTGTAAAAAGATAAGTCTTCAATCTCCCTTTGAAACTTTCTATACTGTCTGCAAATCTAATTTCAGTGGGGGGAGCATTCCAAAACTTAGGTGCAGCCTTATAGAGAAAGCTCTATCACCACAAGTCTTTAGGCGGGTACGGGGAATGGCTAACAAGTTTTGATTGTTGGATCTAAGAGAGCGTGGAACAGAATGAAAGTGAATGAGTTCAGAAAGATACACAGGTGACTGACCATGTAGGGCTCTGTATGTTATAGTGAGTCTTTTGAATTGAATCCTGTAGATCACTGGAAGCCAGTGTAGGGAATAGAGGAGAGGGGTGACATGGGTGTGTTTGCTTGACCTAGTCAGAGGCCTAGCAGCAGCATTTCGATGGATTGTAAACGGTGGAGAACAGATTTGTTGAGTGAAGAGAACAGTGCATTACAGTAATCAATACGGGATGAAATGAAGGCATGAATGAGTATTTCTAACTCTGCCTGAGACACCACAGACCTCAGTTTGCTTATATTCCGCAGGTGAAAAAAACAGGATTTAGTCAGAGACTTGACATGAGTGTCAAAAGAAAGACTTATCAAACATCACTCCAAGGTTTCTCAAACTAGGGCTGACTAGTGATGACAGAGGCCCAATGTTCTGTTTTATCTCAGGAACAATTTTATCTGGCGCTATGACTGAGACCTCTGTCTTATCCATATTTAATTGTAAAAAATTCTAAGCCAGCCAACCTTTAATGGCTGAAATGCAATCAAGAAGGTTCGAGAGCTTTTGCATCTCTTTTGGACTAAAAGAAAAATGAAGCTGTATATCATCTGCATAAAAATGATAAGCAATGTTAAAACTGCAAATAATCTGGCCCAGAGGCAGCAAATACGATGCGAACAATAAGGGGCCCAATACTGACCCCTGGGGGACACCACAGGTAAGGGGTGACGAGCCAGAGAGAAAATTTCCATAAGACACTGCAAAGCTTCTATCAGAAAGATATGAAGAAAACCAATCTAAAGCCACACCTAAAATGCCCGCCCAGTCGCATAACCTCTTAATCATGATGTGATGATCAACAGTATCGAAGGCAGAGCTGAGATCGAGAAGTAAGAGTACAGAAAAATATCCAGAGTCAGAGGCCAACTGAATATCATTATGTACTCTCAACAGGGCAGATTCTGTGGAATGCAGTTTTCTAAATCCAGACTGAAATTTATCAAATGGCTCTAAGTTTTCTAAAACACTTGTGAGCTGGTTAACCACAGTTTTTTTCTAGAAAACAGTGGTAATTTAGATATGGGCCGATAATTTTTAAACACTGTTGGGTCCAGATTTGGTTTTTTAACCACAGGTTGAATAATTGCATGCTTAAAGTAAGAGGGGACACAGCCTGTGGCTAAAGAAGAGTTAACAATAGATACAATAGCAGGCCCGATAACAGGTTACAGTTTTGGGAATAATGACGACGGAAGTATGTTCTGAGGACTGGAAAATAATTTCATTTTCTTAGTCATACCTACCAAACCATGGAAACTGATTGGTTGGAAAGACTCAAGAGTAGCAAGCCGAGGTGCAGGAAGGCTGTAGTCACGAGGATAAGGCCCAGGCTGTATATTTGCTCTAATTGATATTATCTTCTCCATATAAAATGCAAGTAGCTTATCACAGTCATTTTGAGAGTGCGTTGTTACCACACTTGTGGGAGGGGACACAATTTTGTTAAGGGTATCAAATAAAAGCTAGGGCTTTCTCTTTGAGGAAAAGATTAAACTGGAGAAATAAGATGCTCTCAATTCTGTTACTAAATTGTTAAAGTCACGCATGAGTTCCTTAAGATACAGACGGTGTACTTCTAGCCCCGTGGATTTCCACAAACGTTCTATTTTGCGGCACTTCCTCCTGAGACGACGAGCAGCATCCGTCATCCAAGGCGAAGAACAGCGAATGAGCTTGGATTTAGTTTTCAAAGGTGCTACTACATCTAAAACAGCAGAACAGTGGTCATTGAATGCCTGCATCTAACAGTTTACATCATCACTAAATGTATTAATGTTACTAACAAACCGAGCAGTAAATTGCTCAAAAGAAGTTTCAGTGGTGATGCGCGAGGTGACACCATTTTCTGACAGGGGGGGGGGGGTCAGCAGTTGCAGATAGATTGAAAAATATACACTTGTGGTCGCTAATCAGCAAATCCTCACAGCGCAATCCTTTTACATCCCACCCAAGCTAGAAAACAAGGTCTAAAGTATGGCCGTCCTTACAAACAAATCATTCAAAACATGCGCTTTGTTCGCCACGGAGTGAGCGTTTAATAAATACGCGTCTTTCAAGGCAAAGTCCACATTACCATCGGTGGAGGCAGATGTGCATGCAAAGGTCTTTTACGCTGGCAAGCCCCGTCGATCCCGACTGAGATGGAATGGGGAAATCCTCCTCAGTAGTCCGCTGGGCGCCTCTGGAAAAACTGCCCGTAAGTAGGATGATCAAATGAGATTCCGTTGCCATGCAGTGTCTGGCTGGTGGAGTGGCGAGTTGCGCTCCCAGAAAAGACAGCTCCTTCCATGGACGGCAGGGGGGGGTCATAATCCGGTGCGCACAGGCGGACGAACGGGGGTAGTGGTGGTGGATCCCCGACACGCGGAAAACAGGACATTGCGGTCCTAATATGCAGCAGCATTTGCCGATCATATACAAGTGCTGCAGATACATCATTAATGGATAAAAACAGCGGCAGCAGCAAGCAGAAAACTATCAGTAGAGACAGCCAAAGGGCCAGGGTAGCAGCAAGGCCAAACACAGGCGCCATCATACCCAGAATCTAATTTTGGTTTATTTTTGCTCAGGACCTGAGTTGTCCAATTTGAGTTCTTAAGTGACCATTGGGGTCACAATGTGTACCTCATTACACATGAATGATCATCATGTAACTTAACAGTGTGAGTTGGACTCCCATCAATCCATATTCGGTACGACATATGGGATTAGGAGTTGTGCAAGTACAGTGGTTGAAATGAAGGAGGGGTTGTCTTTCCAATATAAAGGCATGATAAACGCCGCACAAAAAAACATTTTTAACTGTCATAATGCCACATCTGTCCACTGAACAACGACACAGGGCCCTGGGTATGCTAGAGGCGGGACTAAGTGCCCGGCAAGTGGCTCACCGTTTTAGGTGTAGTACGTCCAGCATCAGTACGTTTTGGGAGTAGTACATCCAACTGGGACGAGCTCTTTCATCAAGAGTACCCAGACCTCAAACCAGGCAGCAGCTCCAGAATGCACTACAGGCAGTGGGGACAACTTCCCCAAGACAACCTAAAACGCTTAGTTAGGTCCATGAGGAGACGCTGTACTGCCTGTGTGGATGTTCGTGGGGGTCACACCCGATACTGACTGTTCTTTTGAGTTCATTTTTAAATGTGTTTCTGTTCAGTCTTGTTGTGATTTTTCATTTTCAACTTGTGCTCGTTATGTTTAATGCATCTGCTTATTATTGTCCAAATTGGCCCATTAACACATTTAATTCATTAAAGTCAACCTACCCAACATATTTGAATTGTTGAAATAAGAAAATAAATTTGATTCACAAAATTATTCGTATCATCTTTAGCAGGGGTCACCAACTCCGTTCCTGGAGGGCCACCATCCTGTAGGTTTCTGCTCTTCCTCATATTCAGCACAGCTGATTCAACTAATTAGCTACTTAACAAGATCACAAGCTGGGCAATTGAGTGACTAATTAGTTGAATCAGGTGTGCTGACTTGGAGAAAGTGCATAAACCTACTGGATGGTAGCCCTCCAGGAACGGAGTTGGTGACCCCTGGTCTGGCTAGCTCCATTGTTTCGCTTGCATAAAATGCAGTAGCTCACTGATTTTTATCTCAGAAATTTTCCTTTTTGATTTGTCTCTTTTGTAATACTTCGGAAAATGGATTCAGACAAACGTGCCTGATCCCCCTGTTTGCAGTGCTATTCCCCCACCATAAAAAACATTGCAGTGATGTCTGGGAGCACTTTACAGTCACTGCAGTAGAACCAACCAAGGTGATCTGCAAACTGTGCAAAGCTTAAGTTAGCAGAGGCAAGGATATTAATCACCAGTCAACATCTTCCATGCATAATCACTTGAGTTATAAGCATCCTACCCTGAGAATGACTCAAACTACCCCAAATACTGCTTCAATCACAACTAAACCACCAAGTGCCACATCAAAAAAGTTTAAATATTTGTCCTATTAAAATATAATTGGCACGTTCCCATTTGATAACTGATTGTTTATTCTCCTCAAGAAAGTGGTTTCGACATTTAAGTAATTTTAGGTTTGTGGTTAAAATCCAATTATTAATTCACTTATTGACAGGATTTTTATTTTGTGGTAAGGTAATTGCATTTCAGATTTTTTGTATTTATTTGTAATTTGTTAAGTATGTAAACTGGGTGACATGTTATCTTATAAATTCAAGACAATGGTAAAAACAATGCTATTCGGTTTCTTTTTTAAGCGCATGTAAATCGTTGGGGGGGGGGGCACATGTGATGTTGTCATGGAGGAGAGGAGGAACCCAGCAACAACCTGTGCAGCTCTGGTGAATTCCATGCCTCGGAGAATCAAGGCAGTGCTGGACAACAATGGCGGTCACTCTAAATATTGACACTATGGACACAATTTGGCATGTTGACAGTAAGGTGTACTCACTTTTGTTGCCACCCATTTTGGAAATAGTGATGTACTCACTTTTGTGAGATACTGTAGCCATTAGTTTTGCAGCTAGAGTGTTAACAAACAAAGAAACAAACAAAAGCACAAACAAACCAAACCAAAAACAATACCCCTTGCCCTCCCCCGTCGGGTGGGGCGAGGTAATTGGCAAATTCCGAGGGGAAAATGAAATTCAGGGAAAGAGAAAGAGAGAGCAGCTCATCTTCAATCCTTGTCCTCAGCAGCCATTGGTTCTCATGCTTTTTTTGTAGTTTTCATCTTTAAATTAGCAAGCTGTTAAGACCTAAGAAGTCAGGTGAGGTGAGTTTACCACTCAATTAGGTGCTGAGCATGACTGAGAATTTGCAATCCATGTCAAATTGTCGTCTCAATTGGTTGCTGGTTGCACGAGCTACACGCAAAAAAAGGAGGCATGAGCTTCGTTTCAACACAGGCACTCATTGGCTATAGCAGGCTGTAGACAGGGCAGGGAAGCTCGTAACTGGTAAAGTGAGATATTAATCGAAGGGTTAGAGTGCAGACTCCATTTTGACGCCAATGGCTTCGTACTGTTTACATGTGCACCGGAGCAATGACTACAAATGCAGCGAACTTTGTGGATTTCCACCGACTCATTTCAAACGATGCAGCTGCTGTTTGTGGATATATACCGGTATAATAGTGTGTTTTGGACTAAAATTTTACTCTGTTAGATTTACTGGAACTTCGTGGATGTAACAAGACCATGTTTGAGGGGATATGTTGGACTGGAGGAGTGCTAGGAGGCTTCATTGTTGAGTTACATCAGTCTTGTAACTGTTCATTTGTTTGTTTGTGGTCTGACATAGGCGTTGATTAAAGCTGCTGTGATGATTATACTCTGAAATGGCATCACTTGAATCTCAAGAATCTTAGCTTTCCGACGATATGTGGCATGAGTATCTCAGTTACATACAAGCTGTGTAAATGACGTAGTATTTTTTCAACTTTATTTTTTCAACCGAATACAGGCTGTCAGAGTGACAACAGGTAAGAAAGTTCTTCACTGATCATTGCAAAGCTGATAAAACAGATATTCATAATTTACTGAAGTGGAATACATTTACTTAAAATACTTTATAAAATGGTTTCAGTAGTGAAACTGCTTACTGTATCCATTCCATTTGTAAGTAATCACATATAAATCATCATATGTTGTCACAAAAGAGTGCAAAATTCTGCAGTGTGCAAAGAATTCACCCCAATCATAAAAGTACAGTTCTCTGCTTGTCACAGATGATGCCAGCTGATGCTCTAGTCAACAGAAGCTAGCTCCATAGGCCAGTCTCGACTCCAGTGCAGGCCTTGGGCTTGGGGTCCTGCATAAGGAAAAGCGAGAGCTGACATCGCCCTCTAGTGGACTGACAGAACCAATAAGTGCACCATTTTAGCAAAGGTTTTCAACGTTTATGAATACATTTTCGCTAGAAACTCCTTCAACCAAAACAATTTATTTGTCTGTTTGTTTGTTTATTTTTATCACCGAAAACATGCAAATTAGATTAGGTAATAAACACATTTTTCCCTTCGAGGCAACAAGACTGTCCTATCAAGAAATATGATCAGGTGGTTTTTGCTTTTCCCAGTAAAGTTCCTGATTATCTGTCATATAGCGAAGGGTTTGGAGACTGGCTGCAAGTTAAATACACATGAGAACTGCCAGACCTGCCCCATAACAACTCCACGCCAGTTTCATCAGAAATACCTGCAACATGCAGTAGAAAAGGTGAGTTGGTTACCTGATAAGTTTTTGGCCCCCCCCCCCAATCAGCTACATTTACAGGGCCTAAATACCCCCCATTCCAGTAACTTACCGGAGACAAGCTGCAGATCAAGAGGAAGAGAGCCGACATGGCCTTTCGCTCAAGGTCTTCCGAGTATTCCTGCAAGAATGAGGGCATTACTCCACTTAATTTACATTGCAGCAAAGCTAAACAATGATACAAGAGGCGTCAGATGCACAGATTAAGAGTATGACCGGTAATTCAGGTGTGTTGGCAAACACCTTGCTGCAGGAAAGATGTTTAAGTGCGAGCGCTGATAATGCAGCATCCGTAAAAATGTTCAGGCATGTCAGTTTGAAAGGTTATTCAGTGTCAGTAACTTAATGATGTTTTCTTGTGTCAGCTTACCAGAGTATTTAGGGCCGTGTTAAAGTATGCCAGTTTGTCAAAGCATGTAAGCGACAGAAATCAAATTTAGACAGAAGTCAATTGGGTATGGCAGTGAGACAGAGATTACATACCTTAGTGTAAGGCCAGAAATAAAGGACTTAATTAAAACTAGACTGTCCGGTCGGCCGCAATCGAATGGGTGTAGCCCCCAATAGCCTGTTTTCCCCCTTTCTTGCGGATTATTTGACCATTACTGTCGCCATGGCAACCAAAATCCATAATGGTCATAAGTGAAATAAAACACATGTCCATACAAAACGTGAAAGTAATCGGCACAGCCCATACAGCGTCCGCAAGGAAGTGAGTATGTTTCAGCACAAAGTTGCACATTATTCGGTCAATACTGTCGCCATGGCAACCAAAATCGATAGGTGTCGTAAGTGAAGTGTAACTCATTTCCATACCAAATATGAAAGTAATCAGTCAAAAACTACACTACAGACAAAGAACCTGTTTTTGGTATTCTTTGAGTTACATTAAAAATTACGATTGTTAATGAATAAAGTAGCACAATGATAAATGTTGCACAACATACCATACAGAAAAATAAGCGGAAAAGGGGAGGGATGCTGAGCCAGTATATTATCTGGGGACCCCAGAGGAGCAGCCCCCTCTTCCTGGGACGGGCCTGAGAGGATTAAACAGTTTATGCACACAGGGGAGAGGTTGCGCTCTCTCTCCTACAGTACCTCAGAAAAGTGAGTACACCCGTTGCCCTATTCAAATTATTTCACGGCAGCTGGAGTGGAGACCCTGGCATGAGGCTCATGAAAGAGTAGATATTCTGTGATTCATTTGCATATAGAAAACTGTGATGGCACAAAAACAAGGTAATATACAAGAGTGAATGCGGAAAAAAAACAGGCAACAAAAGTGTACACACCCTTACAGCACTGTCACTGCGCCAATGTCAATATTCTGAATGAGCAACATTGTTTTTAAGGACCGCCTCGATCCTAATGGGCGTTGAGTTCATCAGAGTTACGCAGGTCTTTGCCAAGATGTTCTTCCGCTCTTCTGTGATTCTGTGATGATGATTTAGGGTGCCCCACAAGTGCTCGGGTGGGTTTAGATCAGGTGACCTGCTTGGCCACTCTAACACTTTCACTTTCAGGTTGTTCAGACAGGAAGCGGTTTGATTGGAGCAATGCTTTGGGTCATCGTGTATCAAAATGCATCTCTTTGCCGGGAGGGTGTCACCATCTTCTTGAAAATGTTACAGTACATAGTGGAATCCATAATTCTCTCAGTGAATTTGAGCTCTCCAGTACCTGTGCCATTCATGGTGCTCCAAACCACCACCGTGTTTAACTGTTGGCACAACACACTTTTCTTGCCTCCGTTCATCAGCCATTCTGTACCACATCAGATCCAAACAAAGACCTATGTTTTATCAGACCACAAGACATACTGCCAGATGGTCATCTGTTTGGGTTGATGTGCTTTAGCAGTTTGCGAGTGCTCAAATGGACTTGCCTCAGTAAAGGTTTACTACTAGGACAATGCCCATGCAAACTGACCTGGTGGAGTGTGTGACGTACGCTTTGTGCACTCACAGTCTGACCAGATGTTTTGGAAATCTCTTTAGCAATACTAGTGGTGCTTGACATGTGTCATGAGGAGCCAGCTTGCAAACTTAGGGGTCTATTCTCCCATTAGCGTGTAAGTCTTTTTTTACGCGCTTCGAGTTAAGCGCTTTTGAGTTACGCGTATTCTCCCCTACTCGCTTCAATCACGCCCACAGCGCTTAACTTCAGAATGTAGGCGGCCTTATGAAAGAGGTGTGACTGATCCAAAAGAGACTCTGTACAAAGCTCATTGATTATGGCTATCAGGAAAACATGGAAAAAGGATTTTCTGATTAACCATGAAAACGCATTTGTGGTCCATGGAAAACGCAATCCAGACTTTAAATTTGAATATCGTGGGCCTGCCGATAAAACCTCGTATCTCCAAACTGATAAGAAACGAAAACTCGTATGTCCACTATTCTTACATGCAAAATTAAACATTTTTATTTTAAACTATATTTATCCATTTATATTATTTTATTGTTATTATTATTTTATTTTATATTTATTTTTTATTTTCCTGTGAAGTTTGTCATTGTGAAGATACGAGGTTTTATATGCCGCTGTAATTGTAGGCCTATGTATGTCCTTACCAATTACAAGATGTAATTCAGACATCTCTTTTTTTATCCCCCGCTTTTATCCCCCGCCGCGCAATTAGCGCGAAGTGGGGGATATAGCATTGGGCTCCGTCCGTACGGACATATAAAATTGCGGTGGCGGGGGATATGTTAGTGACAAACACTTGTTATTTCTTACTCTAGCCACCATGGCATTAAAGCTATGCAAACAAACAAATTGCCGCGATAATGAAATAATAAATAAAGAATTTAGCGCTTCTCAATCAGCGATATCAGATCATTGAAAATGTGCCCCTCCTAGACCAGCCTGTTTGTTCCGTGGAAGACAGGGGAGAAGACAAAGGGAACATTCTAGTCACACAAAGACGATCAAAGACAGTTTAAATGATCTCATTTAGAAATTGCGCACTTGAAAACAACTCCGATGTCAGGTTAGCAACTAAAGGACATGGAAACGCTTTAACAAGGATTCTTACCCCGCATGCAGTCATCTCCCCGCCCCGAAACCGCCTCAGTAATGACGGAATTCCATATCCATAGCCTATCATCCTATTTGATTTGTGCAACACATTCACTTGAACTTGTGCCTAATACTTTATTATAATCAATTATCCCATTTACTGATAATGATTCTTCCCATGTCGGCTATTCTTTAAAGGCTAAAATTGATTAAAAAATGGATAGTGCTTTGGTATTTGCCAGGGTAGGGCTCAATCTAGAGTAGCCTATTTAATAATATCTTTATTCACACATTAAATTACACAGTATTACCAATGGTAAAAAATTACTAGGACTCGAGTTTATCCAGATATCCTCAATTAGAAAATCAATCCCCTCACTCGTGAGAATATCACAACTTTTTAGATTATCACGAACATACAGGGCAGTCCCATTTGTTAATAGAACATGGAAGACAATGATGGCAACGTCGAGCCTAAGCCGAAAACCAAATTTCACAGATGTCGGTGTTGTATGGCAAGCAAGCAATGAAGGCTGATCCGAGGAATTAAGCTGTGAATCGTTCTGGATGTGGCATCGGTGGGGAGATGTAAGCGCAGTATCCCCGATTTAAAGCATAAATGGAGAGATCTGCGGGGCGCTGTAAAAGCCAGGTTCTCTGCACACCGGAGAAGTGTACACGCAACAGGTGGTGGGCAACCATCATCCCCTGTGCATTTCACTGCACAGGAGGAGGGGATGGCATCCACTCTTTCTGCAGTGGAAGTGCATGGAGAAGAACTTGAAGCACCAACGAACTGCGTCAGACACCTTGACACAGACGCCTGTGATGTGAATGACATGACCAGCCACTCTCTGAAACGACCCAGATGCCAGGAGCGACAGCGCAGTTCTGACGTTGATGACCACAGGTATGTTTTGTGGATAATTGCTGCGGCTGGATAGCTGTTCATCCAGAAGTCGGCAAAGATAGATGATTGCCTCATGCACGGTCCAGGCGAAAGCGCTGGATGCACTCGATGTTTGTTAGTCCCAGGATGTCCAAACGAAGCCGATATATGCGTGTTCGTCTTCGAGCTCGGCGCGCTCCTCTACTCTTTCCCAATCACGCAAGAGTGCAAGCAAATGCAGGACTGGCATTTTGGCTTTAGATTTTGAGGGCATGGTAGAATGATGGTCTTATGTATACTCGTATAAATTAATTGTTTTGCGTTTGTAATTTAACTGATTGGAGAAGAGGCTGATGCGTAATATCATGTGATGATTTCGTTTGATAAATTATCATGGCTTTGAGAAATGTAGTTTAGAAATAAGGAAGAACAATGAAATATTAAATGTCTCAACCTTTACCATGTTAAATAAAATAGAAGTAATGTAAAAATTTGGCCTATAACCGACATCAAACGCAATATTCAATTTCGCCTAATGTTGGCGCTTGACCTTAATACAGCCCTCAAAAGTGCTTAACAGAAAAAGCGCGTAAGCCAGGGGGAGAATATGCATAAGTGTTATTTGCATGAGAAACGCCCCGATTTTGGCCTTGCTCCGCCCCAAGCGCGTAACTGCCTTCAAGGCGCGTAATTTACAGACTTAAGTCGAGGGGAGAATAAGCGTAGGCTGAAAAGCGCGTAGCTACGCGCTTTTTTCGACTTAAGCGCATGGGAGAATAGACCCCTTAGTGAATTATATGTGCAGTCATCTTCCTACGTCTGCCTTTGCGACTGATTCACCATCGAATGATTCTCGCAAAACCTCTGAATTATCTTAGCCGTAGCGTTGCAGTTTAGTTTCAAGGATGTACTGTTCTTCTTATATCTTTGGTCATCTTCATGAAGGGCAAGAATTCTGTCCTTGAGATCTTAAGAGGATTCTTGGCCAGATGCTGTCATGCTTATCATTCTCCTGTAACGACTTGTGTGGTATTTCTGGGGCATGTTATTCTTCAGGTTGAATACCAGCACATGGTATAAAAACTCAGTAGTCTTGTCATGTGGAAAGAATGTAAACGAGACAGCTATCGTTCCATAGTTAGCCAACTTCAAACCAAAGAGTATTCTGGGTGTACTTAGTTTTGTTGTGTCTGTTTGCAGAATTCTCAATTCAACATCACCCCGTTTTTGCGTTTTAGCAGTCGGGAATACTCTTAAATGAACTTCAGGCCATTCCCTTTGATGTAATCACGTGGAAAGTTGCAGTGAAATCATTTCTAAAATGCAGAGTGTGTACTGACTTTTGTGAGCTACAGTACCCTCTTACATCTATTAAGTTGCTTTTCCAGTTTTGAACTTATCATAGCAATGAACAGAATTATTTTTCACCGGTCCTGGACTTTAACTCTTTTTTCCTGAGAAACGGTCTAACGGGAACAATAACATATTTATGTCACCTTGAAATGTCACATCAATGACAGATTTATGTTCAGTAATGTCAGCCTGACAGATCACTGAATGTCAGAGATGAAATGAAGTTTAAATATGTTAGGTTGAATGGTACCTCGGTGAGGACCTTCTCTCAGGGACAAAGCGGGCAAAGGAAGCTGGCGATCCCACAGAGGAACCCAACCATTTCAGGAATTTTATGCAAAATAATTCAGATTCAGAATCAGACTTTTTCCAACCGTGATAAGCAAACAAGTGAACCTATTGTACCTGCGTGTATCGGCAGGGCGGTACACCGTGAGCCACCCGTTTACAGATTCTCTTACCCCATTGAAGGTCACCCAGGGCACATATTGGTGGCGTGGTTTCAGGGCATCCGTTTTGAGAGCGTTCTCGTGCATCAGCTTGTTCCCCAAGTCTCCTGTCACGCAGTCCATGATGGACTCCCACTTGGTGGAAGAATACACCTCCACACACTGAAAAGGGACGAGGGATCAAAGGTCAAGGCTCAGACCAAAGCAGCGCCTCACTATCGAAAATGGTTCATGACTCACACTAATTTCCACTCCCTATATTACCTCTTCAAGTCCTTTCCCAGTGTCCTGGCCTCCTATTAAGGACATAAGTAGGCGAGTGCAAGTTTTGGATATGAGAACGTCAGAATTATAGTTGGAGTTTGAAGCCAGGTCAGTCACGAAAATGATCAATTATAGACAAGGGAGATGCGCAGAAGTGGATCCACAAGTGAATCATACATAATCTTCCAAAAAAATTACACCCGGACATTTCCGTGTCCTCAGTAAAACATCATTCGGAAGCTTACCCACTCTTCCATGGAGCATTTAAGAGATTGAAACATCATAACAGATTGCGGACATGGTTCTATTTACTGTGTCATTGTTATGGTTTTTGTGCATGTTTATGTTCTTGTTCTGTGTTCATGATTATTGTCTTTTATTTATTCTTTTTGGTTATTGTAACACTCAGGTTTTTGGTTCATTCCATTTCTCAGTTCCATTGCACTCGTCTCCCCTGTCTTGTGATCTAGTTGGTTCAGTCTGTCTTCCCTGTCTGTGTGCCCACTGACTTTGGGTGATTTAAATGAATTCCGGTGTTTAAATTATTCCTTCGAATCTCTTTTTCTTCCTTCGCCTTTCTGTTCTGATTACTAACAAGACTAACTTTTGTATTTTGTATCATAGTCTACTAACACAACTAATCCATGTATGTAAGATTACTAACTTACTAATGAGCACTCTAGTTCGATATGTAAATTTGCACCGCTACTAATTTAGAGAAATTCCCTCTCCGCAATCGCCCTGTTCTATACTCCACCCCTCAGCCGGTCTCTGTCCTCTCCTCAGCTTCAGCGAGATCTCTCGCACATGCTTAATCACTCTCCTGCGCTCGTTATCTGTGCACGTAGAACTCCTGGCCCGGAGCTGTTTAAATGTCATAGGCTGTTTGTGTGATTCCCGTTCGTATTTTGTCTTTCTCCAATTTTCGTGGTTAGGGCTTCCCTCATGTGATTCTCCCATTGTAATTAGTCTGATTCTCTACATCTGATTCCTGTATAGCATGTGACCTTCCCTGTGCGTATATTAGCAGTCCTTTCACTCGAAGCTCTGGTCAAAACGTTGATCAATACTTCTTTGTGCAGAGCGCCTCGTATGCCATTGAATATTGTTTTTCTTCTACTGGACTGCCCGACCTTGATTCTTGCCATTGCCCTTTTTGCATTGTTTTTGTCTTTCTGGATTTTGACCCATTTTTGTATGACCACGATTTCTGTGTTTGGATGCCCTGTGTATGACCCTTGGCTTTGTTCATCGACAAATGTTCATGAGGAGGCATGGGTTGGGACTGACTATCTAATGCCACTCTGATCTCTCATCATTGGCTGCAACTCTTTATGAATATTTGTAATGCTGGTCAAATTATGCCCTTCAGAAGTAAAGTGGACTATCCCACATCTCGGTCAAAGTTGGGTGCAATACACTGCATATTGAAGGCCAATGGGTCAGTCCATATCTAAGCATCCAGACCTTCCCAGATGACCACCTCAGAAATTTCTCAAAAAATTCATATGGGTACCTCTGGTGAACTTATGAAATAAATACCAAGTATTTGACCAATATCCCTAGTAGTTGTGGTGATGGCCCGTCACAATTTTAAGTATTTTTTTAATTTTTTATTATTTTGACGAAATTGTGTTCCGTTCAACTTTGGGCTTCCACTGCTCCTCTGTTATTTAACCTACAGATCAGATTTTTGGTCTCCCTGGCCAACTTTTCCCCTAGAATCAGAATTTCTGGTCAGATTAGGTATATCTACCTTGGTTGCTCCACAATAGCCAAAAATTGCAAAAATTACATAATGAGATTAAAAGCAGCAGTGTTATGGTCTCTAACAAAAAGCACGTGAACCATTCCAATGTAGTCGTCGTACATGTTATCCATTGTAAAGCGTCAAATAAAACAATGATTTGGCATGAAAAATTGTACTGAAGTTATTTTTTGCATGTATTAGGTGTTTCAAAGTGCCTAGATGTGGTAAATGTGCTGAATTTGGCAATTGATGCTACACAATGCTGAATTTTCATCAATATCGGCTCAAAATAGGTAACATAATTCAAAAACTTGCAGTAAAAAAAAAAACTAGGCTGAACACCATCCCAATTTTTTGTCTGATGAAGTTGACAACTATAGCAATCTATGGTAAAGATTTGAAGGATGTCGTCAATTGCTCACATGTTGAACCGTGGACTTCAAAATTGCTATTTTTTCTGTAAAATGAAAAATGAGCAAAATTTTAAAAAGATTTTCTTCTCATTCCTGCCAAGATACAAACAAGATTAAAGTGGATTACCTATGAGAGGTATCAGGACTGGTCACAAAAAAATTTTCAAGCTTGAATTCCCTAAACTTTCTGATCTGTAGCATTTAAAATGTACAGAAATTTTAGATTTTTGGCTTTTCAGCCAAATTTGGAGCCCTATTGTGGAGCAACCAAGGTAGATACACCCAATCTGACCAGAAATTCTGATTCTAAGGGAAAAGTTGGCCTCAGAGACCAAAAATCTGATCTGTAGGTTAAATAATAGAGGAGCAGTGGAAGAACAAAGTTGGACGGAACAAAATTTCGTCAAAATAATTAAAAAAATACTTAAATTTGTGACAGGTCATCACTTCATAACTATTAGGGATATCATCATGCTATAATTTGAGGAACGTTTGTCTGTCTGTCTGTTTGTCTGTCTGTTTGTTCCCCTACTCCTCCAAGGTCCTCTGACGGATCTTCACCAAACTTGGTGGGTCTATGTAGGTTGTCCCTGGAATTGTCCTTGAGGGGTTAGTTTTTTGAAAGGTCAAGGTCACTGAGGTCAAAGGTCAATAGGTCGTCACAAGAAATGACCGCGAGAGGTCCGTTACGTCAAAGGTCAAGGTCACGAGGGTCAAAAGTCACCATATTCATGAAAGTTGGTATGTGGACGTAGGTTGTCGCAAGAAATTCTTCTCGCCATGGGTAATTCACTAGTTTGTCTAATACTTGGTATTATTTCATAAGTCCACCAGAGGTACCAATATGAATTTTGAGAGACATTTCTGAGGGGGTGACCCTGGAATTTTCTGATTTTCTGGATGCCTTCACTTGGACTGACCCCAATGCAACTTCCCATCTTACTAGCATTTTCAGGAGTATGCTGTGCTGCCACCTATTGAAGTCAAAGAAACCATTCTTTACATGATGTGACAACCAGTAATGGGTATAGTGGGCTATCCCACATTCCAAGATGGTAGCCCCCATGCTGACTGGAGCTGCGGCAGTTCTCGCGAAGATTTTTGAGTCTGAAAGTGACTCCAACCCCCAGTGGATGCCTACAGATGAATCTAGTGACAAAGCATATACCCCTCATTCATCATCCATTTTATGAAACACTGAGTGCAAACCAGGGGAAAACCAATGGTGATAGCTTGAGTGACCTTGAGTCTAACTAGGACAAGGAAAATGATGGAGTGATTTTGTCAAATCCAAGAAATCCCTACTGGTAATTACCAGAAATTACAGAATTCTCTGTTTTCAAAATAGGTGTTCATGATTTTTTCCATTATACTTTGAAATTGCAACGAGTCGTTAATTTTATCACCGAACAAAATGTCATCCTCGTCAAGAGGTAAAGTGGTCTATACCGCATTTTGCCCATTTTCCTTAATTCAGTAAAAAGCTTTCCGGTAAAAATTTTCCACAAACCTTAAGTTACACCTGGACAATAATGCAAACATATAAAATTCTCATGGAGAAGGCAATCCTGACTTTTTTCAAACTGTTTTAACTTCAAACCTTTATTTCTCTAAACAATGGATTTGTGAGATAGCCCACTTTTCCTCTCAAGGGCACGACTGTGGACCATTCTTTTGCGGACTCAAAAAATAGGCAGGATGGAAGAAACTATAAAATGGAGACAGCTGGCTGGTTCTCAATAACAGAAATCCTTCCAAGATTGTGGGATGCACAAACAGCCTCATTTCATTTTATATTCTATCTGTTGTACTGCTTGATCAATTACAGTGTTTTTCACTCTTTTGTTGGCTATGACCCTGCTTTATAACCCTGGTTTTTAGAAGGTGACAGCGTCTGTAAGAGCAGGTATTATAGGTGTGTCCCAAAACTTTTGACTCTCCACCTCATTTCCTGCTTTCCTGTCATGCCACTCCACGCACACAGAAAATAAATGTGTATAAATGAAGTATAACCAAGCAATGAGGGCAGGAGGGAGCAATGGGGAGTTTAAAAAATTGGGACAGGTTATCTGCCTCTTCGGTCATCAAAGTTAACGATTTAAGAAATGGATCCAATGGCCCTCATTTATCAAACTTGCGTAGGATCTGGTGTAGATTCTGGTGCAAATATCATCGTTCGCCAAGTGTCACGTCTGATTTTCTAAAAGTGTGTATGTCGCAGATTTCGGTGTAGAACTGCCGGGGCGTTGATAAATCTGGCGGCAGAAACCATCGTAATTTACATGACACGCCCCAATAAATTCATGCTCCGGGAGGCACAGCCCTGCCCACTGTACGACATGGACTCTCGAAAGACGGCAAAGAAGAAAGAACTTCACTGAGGAGGAAATATCGTCGGCCTGCTGATAAACCTCGAATCTACAACTTGACGAGAAACAAAAACTTGTATGTCCACGATAATAGCATAAACATTGCAAAATACAAAATGTCATTGATTGGATACATTCTTGGAGGAAAAATAGTCATCCTACCCGAACACAGCTCAACTGCATTCTTACATGCAAAATTTAACTTTTTTTTTGCTCTCCTGTAAAGTTTATCATTTTGAAGATACGAGGTTTTATCAGCAGGCCGACGATAGATGGGGCAAAACAAAATTATTTTATTTGGAAGTCTTAGGAGTGGCATAAAGGGAGCCCAGTAGGCTGCAGTTTGGAAAACTATTTCTGCTGCAGTAGTAAACACCGTTGGGGTGGAAAACTGGAGTCCAGCAGAGGTTTCATTTAATTCATTAATAAATCGAAGTGACTATTCGCACTTAATGTTTGTGCTTTGATGCACTTAAATGACCAAAATTCTTGGAAGACACTCTTATTATTATGGCCACGATGCACATTTCTCAATTGCCCACACTTATTTTAAGTGTGTCCAAAGCTAAAATTTTTTCTTGGCCAAACTTACTTTAAGCGGTACTTTCTAAGCGGCACTGGAATGGTCATCAACTTGCGCACTTACAAGTGTGGTCAAGAAAAAAAACTTAGCATTGGCCACACGTAAAACTGCGACTAACATCGGCCTTAAAAAATTCAATTTATAAATCCACGATAATTAACGTTATATTGCCTACATAATTGACAATCCAAATGGTTTGCATGTAGGTTAAAAAAGTGGTCCGATTTTAAGATCGCCTCCTAAAAGCAGATTGCAACAGTGTACGGAGTGGTGGAGGCCAAATAGACTCCAGCTATCTCAGCACTGATAGGCTCCCCCTCCATCGTGGGAACACGAGCTGGTGGGGACATGGCTGAATCCCCCCTCCCCCCGCCTCGATCGGAGCACGATCGAGCACCATGTGGGTAATTGGTAAAATACAGTCTGCAGAGATCACTCTTCATTGTACTTTTATCCGTGTTACTCCATGACATTTTATTGGGTGCCACACAAAACAAGCAGCCACTCGTCACATCTGTGTAGAGAAATTAATTACACTTATATTTGGAAACAACCTGCTTTTATTCATTTATTTATTCATTCATTTATTTAGTCTATTTATTTATTTTAATAATAAGAACAACAACAGCATGACGTCCGCATCGCTGCATATGGTTTATTACTCATTTTGACAGCTGCACTCGTTCCTGCATGTTGTTCGCTGTTTTCAGATTTGCGTACACCTGGTCAGAGCTGGCGTGAGATTTTTGCGGACCGTTCGCTCACGTTCAGATTGATAAATGCCGATTCTTGCGGGAGATTTGGCGTACACCCATTTTTTTGGTGTACGCAAGTTTGATAAATGAGGGCCAATATGAGCATGATTTTTATGAGTCTACAAGCAGTTGCACAGCTAAACACCGTTCTTTCATGTTGTCAGTGCCCCTGCAGTGTCTGCCCATACCTAGTAAACATAAACATGACATTGCAGGGACCTGAGGTGCAAATTAATACTGAATAAACCTCATAAAATTCTGAATTAACTCACAATATATCATTACAATCAGTATAATGTCCAAACAGAACAGCATTTAAAAATAGGCTAAAACATACGCTGCTTTAACAAAGTAGGCTACCATAGTCTAATAAATGAATCTTACATTGGATAATTAAAACATTACTGTGGACTGTATGGATTGCTTTATATTACGGAAGTTATTTCCCCCAATTTCAAGCGTTTTTTTTTTTTGGACTGGGTGTGAAGCTGCGCTTACAAGTGGGGCGGCTCTGAGGGCATCAGCAGCAGATTCCATGCAGTTGATGATGGGAAACGCGGCATCTTCTGTCATGTTCAGCACACATGCCTGCAAAGGACAGAGGGGAAGAAAACAATTTTTAAAAAATTTAAACAAATTAAACAAAGCCAAAACGGATAAAACCTACCCGGCAGGCTGTAGGCCAGTGGTGAAGCCACGCTAGAACTAGGAGCCTGATTGGTTCTAGCTCTTGTGTTGCCACGAGTAGATCAGTGCAGTCCCTTGGGACCCTAAACTCTTAACCGACATTGCCACAGCGATGATGGGCCCTTATTTAGTTTAATCAACTGTAATTTGTTTTCAGTAAAAAGGGTGAGCTGATGAAATATGACTTTATGCTCGCACATGAACCATGTTTTAGCTTGCGACCCCCCACCACCACCACCATGGTCAGCGCTGCTGATAAATAACGGGCACCTCTCACCTCAATCATATTCCCCCGACATTCATCTTCTCCGTGCTGGCAAGTAAACTTGTACTTTTTCCCGTCAAATGACTCCTGCAGATAAATAACATGATTTAAACGGTAAAAAAAAAAAACAACAGAAACCCGAATCATGCACGCGCACACATAAACATGCGATCCGACTTACCTCAGCGTTCCCATAGGGCACAAGCTGCACGTCCATGGCTTCTTGCAGCATAACCCAAGTGGGGTACAGCTGTTGGACCAGGAAAAGTCTGCATCCGGGACACAAGCTCTCGTAATACAGACTCACCTTCACCACAGACCCGACTGGCCTCGGATTAGTGATGTTTCGCTCTAAAAAGCAATACCTCTCAGCCTGCGGCACAAGGGGATGAAAGTAGAAAACAGCACATTAACTCTCTTTACGAGACTGTAATAATATCTTATCATACAAAATCGCTGCAGTACATGATATTGCTCGCGTCCCTCGAACCATTCTCATGAAAGACAACTTGGGATCCTGGGGGTCTTTTTTGGAACTAACCCGCCGTTTAGTGAGACAGTGACTCGCCGTCGGAGGTCAGATAGGGTAGGCAGAATCCGCACCGTTAAACAAACGATAACTCTCTTACTTTGCTTGATTAGCAATCTGAGGATTGATTAAGTAATTTACAAGACTAAACGGCAGAATGGGGGGCCAGTTCCATCCACGACATTAGGCCTATTGCTCAGTGCATCGAACTTAAAATGTTCACGAGACCGCAAGTTTGTTCAGAGGGAGCTGACGCAATGCCATTAACAAATATTAAAACCTTTCTTATGCCGCGTTCAATGTGTGCTCAATATGTTTCCGACATTTTCCCCGCTTAAACAGGTACTTTTTAATGCCATTTTTAAAAAATCGGGAGTTTACTTTCAGTCTTCTTTCATAATCCGATAAACAAAAGATCAAAACAATATACGGAATAACCGAGAGAGTTACATTTTTTTCCTAATTAATTTTTAAGATTTACTTCCTTGCAGTCTCGAATCAAAGCATAAAGGTAAATTAATTTTTGTCACAATCACGTCTTTATCATTACAGGCTTATTTGACCAGAAAAAAAATCTCAAATTGATTGATTGACAATCAGGCGTAGTAGGCCTACGTGCAAACAGGTTGACAAAATCTAGCGATAAAAAGGAGAAGTCACTGCCTCCCCCTAATCGCACGTCCCTGCAGGGGAATTCCCATGCTGAACAATACGAGAAATGCATTTCACATGCCATGAAACAATCGTAGCGATGACAGTGCTCAAAATGCTACATTTTGCTCGCCTCGTCGACATAATATTACCAGAAGCATGTACTTTGTATGCCAACTTTACAACATTACCCCACATTCTCTGGCGATGTTTTCAGTTCTACACCATTCCGACAGCGGGTATCCACAAGAAGGCTTTGAATATGATTTTTCGGCATAGATGCACGGAATAATAAAGATCAGGACAGCTACTTTCATGTTTATGTCCAGAGTAAAAATCAACGTGTCCCCTTTCGTTCAATTATAATATCGCTACTTTTTGAAAACTCAGACAGCGTTTAGATTTCCGAGAGACCTCTCGAAGTTGAACTTTTTCCGGCGCCACTGTTTAACTTATGATGGTTACCACGTGATCGCGGAAATGAACACCAGTCACCCTTGTAAAGCAAGGTACAGCCCATCCATAAAAACGGACGCAACTAGCGCTGCTGTTTTTTGTGTATTGACCAAGGACTGTATAATCACGAGTTTGGCATGCATGCATGAAGTATTCGGACATGGCCGAGATCTACAAAAAAAGAGGCAAATAAAATGGGAAGAGGATACTCTCCCCGCAGCGCTTCTGCGCGAAACTTCAGAGTGGGGTGGATTATAAAATGAAATGTCTTATCCGCCCAGCTGCTGAGAAAATAGCAGACGTGCCTCTGTTATCCGCCATGCCATGGTGAGAATAGCAAACTGCTTCTCTTATTGGCTCCGCTGCGGGGCAGACAGCTGATGTATTTCCTTCAACTCACCCCGCTGCGGGGGAAATAGCCCCTTCCAAAAAAAAATTTTCCATCCACCAAAACCACCAAGGTCCAAAGAGTTGGGGTTAGGGGATAATCAGGGGATTATTTTCATAATCTGTTTTTTTTTTTTTTGTGAGGCGATCCGTCAAATTTCTGATAATCTCTTGACACAAGTTATCATTTATTCAGAGATCTATCTCAGGCTCTCTAGACTGAGGCGGTTTTAGAGCATGGAATCTAATGCCTACCTCAGAAATCCCAGTCATAAGTCACCCTTCGTTCAGTTGTCGCGTGATAGCGCCAAGTTTTTGCTTTACACAAATAGGTCGTGCTGATATAGCCTACCCATTTCCACACATAAAAAATAAGTTCCATGATTTCTCCAACAATTCATGTTAATGGTTACAATGCTAAAACCCCTTTTCCAATACGTGATTTGATAGTCCAGGTAAACGGTACTTTTTGTTATGTCTGAAAATGTTTTCAGAAGGCAATATGTCGGTCCGAGATGCCTTAGCATATAAATCAAGTTTAACAACTACCTTCAATTTTTTTTTACCTATTTCCCTCTCATGATCAATCCACTGCCAGCGGTTAACAGGCCCTGTCACACTCTAGCGTATAGAGCCAGCGTATGAGGAACGTATGGACTTTTTTGGCATACGCTGACATACGCTGAAACACGCTAGGTGTACGCTGGAATACGTTTCTAGTACGCCGGGGTACGTCAGTGTACGCTGATGTACGCTGACGACCAAAAAATTTTTTGAACATGCACAAAAATTTTCAGCGTATGCCGACGTATGAATTTTACGCTCCTCATACCTTCCTCATACGCTGAACACGCTAGAGGTACGCTGAAGGTATGTTACTCATACGTCGAGTACGCTTCTCATACGTTGAAATTGAGTGGGTCAGGAAACCTAGCGTTAGAGGAGCGTATAATGAACGTGTGTCTAACGAATGGCTAACGTTATGATGGTAGTTCTAACGACAGTCTAACGTACTCAACTTATGCCTAACGTGTTCTGAGCGCACAGCTGGTGGAATGACGAATTCGCGCGCTGCCACGTTTTATGTGTACGCTCCTCACACGTTAGGCTGACGTTCCGCATACGTTTGTCATACGTCGGAGGTACGCTCACATACGCTACTCATACGCTGACGGTACGCTAGTCTCACGTTACTCTAACGGTCATTAACCAAAAATCGACCTCATACGCTGAAAAGTTGTGCGTGTAAACAATTTTTCGAAATATTCGATACGTTCCTCATACGCTGGCTCTATACGCTAGAGTGTGACAGGGCCTAAGTGCGTACGACACGAACCACTTCCACTTTGCCATGTGCCTCGGTGTGTTTCACCACCACTATGAATTCTGTTTCAACTTTCATGTGATTGTTTCAGTGGTCAAACTAATTTATTTTATTTGCTGGGACCCCGCGACTCCAAATTTTGTACGACTGTAACAGTCTGATGAGGAAATAATTTGGTCAAAATGAAATCAGCGGCGCACCGCATTTCCTTTGCCTATCAACAAGTGACGTCAATTTAGACCAGTACGATTTTTTCAGTTTTAGATCTACCCACAATTAGGCTACCCACAATAGTAATTGAGCAAACGTTGTGACATTTATAGTAATCGCTCATATTTTTTCCAATGCCAATAACAGATACCGATGTTAGCCAAAGCACTGTGTGGGGGAGGCTACTGGCTTCCTTCACTATCGGTTGCTACGTGCAAGGAATGCAAATAAGCATTTCAAGTTCATGGTGCAAAGCAATTATTTCTACAACTGTTGTTACACTAACAAACGGGTGTAAAAATGGGTCTCCCCATTCTAATATCTACCCATGAATAACCGCGAATGTGTCAGAGTATAACATTAGAAAAACCCATAATACCATAACGAACATTAATTGCAGAATTGATTGTTTTCATATATATAATATGGAATTCACACTCCCAGCAGAAAAATTCTCAATGAATACCTGACCGATTCTGAGAACTTTCTTTGAATTGTACTTTTGATACTTCTGGCTGGTCCATGGTTGGTCAGTGCTGGCCTCCAACAGCTGCTAGAAATACCGATTGAAGGTGCTGGTGGTCAGACTGAAGGACTGGCTGACAGTAGTCCCGTCAGCAAGCTGATAAAAGATAGATCTAAAAAAAGCTGAAATCACCTTGACTAACATAGTCCGGCTCATGATGCATGTTTCATCGTAGTTGAGCATGCCGTGGTTGTTCAGATGTGCTTATGACAACAGGACTGTTTTGTCAAGAAATATGATCAGGTGGTTTTTGCTTTTCCCAGTAAAGTTCCTAATTATCTGTCATATAGCGAAGGGTTTTGGAGGCTGGCTGCAAGTTACATACACATGAGAACTGCCAGACCTGCCCCATAACCACCCCACACCAGTTTCATCAGAAATACCCACAGCATGCAGCAGAAAATGTTAGAAATCGCTGATTATGTTTGTTTTTAGTATGTTTTAGTAATTTAGATGCTATTTATTTATTTATCATATTTATTCTTTTAGTGTATGTATGTTTCTGCAAGATTGCGCAGTCTTTGGTCTTGAATGTGTTCCTCTCGTTTCTGTCTTGTGCTGTCTTGTCTTTTTCATCACACTCTCTTCCCTGTATTTCGGTTAGGTAATTCCACTTCCTTCTTTCTTGCTGTTCTCATTGACTATCCACACCTGAGAGTAGTTTAGAGAGGCACGGGTGATTAGTTAGATCAGAATTAGAACTCCACCTGTTTTCCCTCTCTCTCCTATCACCGTCCTTGCTTTTCTAGTTCCGCCTCTCTCTACAGCTGTCCTGTGTTTAGCTGGGATTCCACTTAATTTGTTTGTGTTTAAAAGACCCACTTTTTCCTCAGTTTCTTGTCGACTTGTTTCTTCCCATAGCTTGTCTTGGTTAAGTCTCGTTTCTGCGCTTTTCTGGTTTCAATTGTTGATTGCTCGTTTCTTGTAATATCTCCCGTAAGTCTTGTTATTGATTGTTTGTATTACGTTGTTTGATTGCTGGCTGATTGATTAGTACTCTGTTCTCCCTTATTCCCATTTTGTACCCAACTGTTTAGTTTCTCCTTTGTTCTCCCTTATCTTTCCAACTCCCTTTTTCCTTCCCCTTCCATTCCCTTCGCTCAGCCCCTTTGTTATTGTCTTTGTGTGGATTGATTCTCTGGTTACTGAATTACTTGCTTGTCCCCTGACTTTGATTCTGACTATTCTGCATTACTGTTTGCCTGGCTATTGATCCATTTCTGTCCTTGACCATGAGCTTTGTGAATCCTAATAAACGCCCTGCCGAGGCTGAACTGCATTTGGAGTCTAAGCCCGTTCCTTTCAGAAAAGGTGTGTGTGTGTGTGTGTGTGTGTGTGTGTGTGTGTGTGTGTGTGTGTGTGTGTGTGTGTGTGTGTGTGTGTGTTTTTGCTGGGCTTTTCCAGCCCACTCAGTCAGATGACCCCTGTGCCCCCCCCCCCAAATCAGCTACATTTACAGGGCCTAAATACCCCCCATTCCAGTAACTTACCGAAGACAAGCTGCAGCCCAAGGGGAAGAGAGCCAACATGGCCTTTTGCTCAAGGTTTTCTGAGTATTCCTGCAAGAATGAGGGCATTACTCCACTTAATTTACATTGCAGCAAAGCTAAACAATAAAGCTGTTTTCACATAGCATGCGGTTTGGACGGCGCCGAGTAGGGCGCACGCATGCGCGTTGTGCATGCATGTGGCGCTGTTTGCTATGTGACCGATCAAGAAAGATGACAACAACGATAACAGATATAGTTTTAAAAATTGTTCCAACTCACGAAGATCACGAAGTCCACAACTATAACGGCAACGATAATGGCAAAAGATATCGCTGTGATCACTTTCAGAGCAATTTTATGAACGATGGAAAAATTGACTGCCCATCAAATCCGTCGGAATTTATAGGGCTTCACTTCAGCATGTCCTGTTCATTCAACATAGCAGAGAAACTCATTATATAATGTTAATCTAAGTCCAAAGGGATACCTTGTATAACGTTAACTCGTCAGATCTATTCGCTGAATAGTAGCCATGAAGCTAGGCCAACGTCAATTTTCCAACGAAGCAAAAATGGGTTCGCTGAAGAGAAAGTACAGCCAATGTGAACTAATCAAAGTAGCTAAATCAGCATTTACATAAGAAGTGAGGTGAGTCGTGTGAGTAATCTTTCTGGGTGCGGACGGCCCTAGGAGCCAATTATGCTATGAGGCTAACAATCTCTCTGCCGGTTTTTAAACACACCTGGTATCCCGAAATTGTGAGATCTCTCTCTCTCTCCATGCCTGGGCTTTTTTTAACGAGATCCTGGTAGAAGCTGAGTCTCTTGTCCCACAGCTCTGCATGCAGAGAGACTGCCACAATGATGCTCTCCTCCATTTTTGCTCTGCCTTTCTAACAAAATCCGCCCCTTTTTTTTTTTTTTCTGATTCCAATATTCTCTCCTATTGGACGCGCCGAGGTGGGCGCTGCGCCAAAGTTCAATATTTTGAACTTGGGCGCAGCGCCCTATCCAGCGGCAGTGCCCTGCCCAGTGGCGGCGCCAGCCTCTCGCTGCGCCCTCCTCGGCGCAGAATGGTGCGCCCAGCAATCACATAGACAATGAATGGCTGCGGTGGCCGAGATCTGCGCCATGCGCGTGCTATGTGAAAACGGCTTAATACAAGAGACGTCAGACGCACAGATTAAGAGTATGACCGGTAATTCAGGTGCGTCGGCAAACCTCTTGCTGCAGGAAAGATGTTTAAGTGCAAGCGCTGATAATGCAGCGTCCGTAAAAATGTTCAGGCAGGTCAGTTCGAATGATTATTCAGTGTCAGTAACTTAATGATGTTTTCTTGTGTCAGCTTACCAGAGTATTTAGGGTCGTGTTAAAGTATGCCAGTTGGTCAAAGCATGTAAGCGACAGATTTCAAATTTAGACAGAAATCAATTGGGTATGGCAGTGAGACAGAGATTAGGCTACATACCTTAGTGTGGGGCCAGAAATAAAGGACTTCATTAAAACTGGACTGTCTGGTCGGCCGCGATCGAATGGGTGTAGCCCCCAAAAGCCCGTTTTCCACCTTTCTTGCGGATTATTCGACCATTACTATCGCCATGGCAACCAAAATCAATAATGGTCATAAGTGAAGTATAACACACGTTCATACCAAACGTGAAAGTAATCGGCACAGCCCATACGGCGTCCGCAAGGAAGTGAGTATGTTTCAGCACAAAGTTGCACATTATTCGGTCAATACTGTCGCCATGGCAACCAAAATCGATAGATGTAAGTGAAGTGTAACACATTTCCATACCAAATATGAAAGTAATCAGTCAAAAATTACACTACAGACAAGGAACTTGTTTTTGGTATTCTTTGAGTTGCATTAAAATTTACAATTGTTAATGAATAAAGTAGCACAATGAGAAATGTTGCACAACATACCATACAGAAAAATAAGCAGAAAAGGGGAGGGTTGCTGAGCCAGTACATTATCTAGGGACCCCAGAGGAGCAGCCCCCTCTTCATGGGACGGGCCTGAGAGGCCCCCTGCACACAGGGGAGAGGTTGCGCTCTCTCTCCTACAGTACCTCAGAAAAGTGAGTACACCCGTTGCCCTATTCAAATAATTTCACGGCAGCTGGAGTAGAGACCCTGGCATGAGGTTCATGAAAGAGTAGATATTCTGTGATTCATTTGCACATAGAAAACTGTGATGGCACAAAAACAAGGTAATATACAAGAGTGAGTGCGGAAAAAAACAGGCAACAAAAGTGTACACACCTTTACAGCACAGTCACTGTGCCAATGTCAATATTCTGCATGAGCACCATTGTTTTTAAGGACCGCCTCGATCCTAATGGGCGTTGAGTTAATCAGAGTTACGCAGGTCTTTGCCAGGATGTTCTTCCGCTCTTCTGTGGTGACCTCTTGGAGCTGGCTGGTGTTGGTCACCCGAGGTCCCTCCACCTCGTGATTTAGGGTGCCCCACAAGTGCTTGGGTGGGTTTAGATCAGGTGACCTGCTTGGCCACTCTCACACTTTCACTTTCACATTGTTCAGACAGGCAACGGTCTGATTGGAGCAATGCTTTGGGTCATCGTTTTCCAAAATGCATCTATTTGCCGGGAGGGTGCCACCATCTTCTTTAAAATGTTACAGTACATAGTGGAATCCATAATTCTCTCAGTGAATTTGAGCTCTATAGTACCCGTGCCATTCATGGTGCTGCAAACCACCATGCTACCACCACCGTGTTTAACTGTTGGCACAACACACTTTTCTTGCCTCCGTTCATCAGCCATTCTGTACCACATCAGATCCAAACAAAGACCTATGTTTTATCAGACCACAAGACATACTGCCAGATGGTCATCTGTTTGGGTTGATGTGCTTTAGCTTGTTTGCGAGTGCTCAAGTGGACTTGCTTCAGTAAAGGTTTACAACTAGGACAATGCCCATGCAAACTGACCTGGTGGAGCGTGTGACGTACGCTTTGTGCACTCACAGTCTGACCAGATGTTTTGGAAATCTCTTTAGCAATACTAGTGGTGCCTGACATCTGTCATGAGGAGCCAGCTTGCAAACTTAGTGAATTATATGTGCAGTCATCTTCCTACGTCTGCCTTTGCGACTGATTCACCGTCAAATGATTCTCGCAAAACCTCTGAATTATCTTAGCCGTAGCGTTGCAGTTTAGTTTCAAGGATGTACTGATCTTCTTGTATCTTTGGCCATCGTTATGAAGGGCAAGAATTCTGTACTTGAGATCTTAAGAGGATTCTTGGCCAGATGCTGTCATGCTTATCATTCTCCTGTAACGACTTGTGTGGTATTTCTGGGGCATGTTATTCTTCAGGTTGAATACCAGCACATGGTATAAAAACTCAGTAGTCTTGTCATATGGAAAGAATGTAAACGAGACAGCTATCGTTCCATAGTTGGCCAACTTCAAACCAAAGAGTATTCTGGGTGTACTTAGTTTTGTTGTGTCTGTTTGCAGAATTCTCAATTCAACATCACCCCGTTTTTGCGTTTTAGCAGTCGGGAATACTCTTTAATGAACTTCAGGCCATTCCCTTTGATGTAATCACTTGGAAAGTTGCAGTGAAATCATTTCTAAAGTGCAGAGTGTGTACTGACTTTTGTGAGCTACAGTATCCTCTTACATCTATTAAGTTGCTTTTCCAGTTTTGAACTTATCATAGCAATGAACAGAATTATTTTTCACCGGTCCTGGACTTTAACTCTTTTTTCCTGAGAAACGGTCTAACGGGAACAATAACATGTTTATGTCACCTTGAAATGTCACATCAATGACAGATTTATGTTCAGTAATGTCAGCCTGACAGATCAATGAATGTCAGAGATGAAATGAAGTTTAAATATGTTAGGTTGAATGGTACCTCAGTGAGGACCTTCTCTCAGGTACAAAGCGGGCAAAGGAAGCTGGCAATCCCACAGAGGAACCCAACCATTTAAGGAATTTTATGCAAAATAATTCAGATTCAGAATCAGACTTTTTCCAACCGTCATAAGCAAACAAGTGAACCTATTGTACCTGCGTGTATCGGCAGGGCGGTACACCGTGAGCCACCCGTTTACAGATTCTCTTACCCCATTGAAGGTCACCCAGGGCACATATTGGTGGGGTGGTTTCAGGGCATCTGTTTTGAGAGCGTTCTCGTGCATCAGCTTGTTCCCCAAGTCTCCTGTCACGCAGTCCATGATGGACTGCCACTTGGTGGAAGAATATATCTCCACACACTGAAAAGGGAGGAGGGATCAAAGGTCAAGGCTCAGACCAAAGCAGCACCTCACTATCCAAAATGGTTCATGACTCACACTAATTTCCACTCCCTATATTACCTCTTCAAGTCCTTTCCCAGTGTCCTGGCCTCCTATTAAGGACATAAGTAGGCGAGTGCAAGTTTTGGATATGAGAACGTAAAAATTATAGTTGGAGTTTGAAGCCAGGTCAGTCACGAAAATGATCAATTATAGACACGGGAGATGCGCAGAAGTGGATCCATAAGTGAATCATACATAATCTTCCAAAAAAAATTACACCCAGACATTTCTGTGTCCTCAGTAAAACATCATTCGAAAGCCTACCCACTCTTCCATGGAGCATTTAAGAGATTGAAACATCTTAACAGATTGCGGACATGGTTCTATTTACTGTGTCATGGTTATGGTTTTTGTGCATGTTTATGTTCTTGTTCTGTGTTCATGATTATTGTCTTTTATTTATTCTTTTTGGTTATTGTAACACTCAGGTTTTTGGTTCATTCCATTTCTCAGTTCCATTGCACTCGTCTCCCCTGTCTTGTGATCTAGTTGGTTCAGTCTGTCTTCCCTGTCTGCGTGCCAACTGACTTTGGATGATTTAAATGAATTCCGGTGTTTAAAATATTCTTTCGATTCTCGTTTTCTTCCTTCGCCTTTCTGTTCTGATTACTAACAAGACTAACTTTTGTATTTTGTATCATGGTCTACTAACACAACTAATCCAAGTATATAAGATTACTAACTTACTAATGAGCACTCTAGTTCAATATGTCAAGTTACACCGCTACTAATTTAGATTAATTCCCTCTCCGCAATCGCCCTGTTCTATACTCCACCCCTCAGCCGGTCTCTGTCCTCTCCTCAGCTTCAGCGAGATCTCTTGCACATGCTTAATCACTCTCCTGCGCTTGTTATCTGTGCACGTAGAACTCCTGGACCGGAGCTGTTTAAATGTCATAGGCTGTTTGTGTGATTCCCGTTCGTATTTTGTCTATCGCCAATTTTCGTGGTTAGGGCTTCCCTCATGTGATTCTCCCATTGTAATTAGTCTGATTCTCTACATCTGATTCCTGTATAGCATGTGACCTTCCCTGTGTGTATATTAGCAGTCTTTTCACTAACAGCTCTGGACAGAACGTTGATCAATACTTCTTTGTGCAGAGCGCCTCGTATGCCATTGAATATTGTTTCTCTTCCACTGGATTGTCCGACCTTGATTCTTGCCATTGCCCTTTTTGTATTGTTTTTGTCTTTCTGGATCTCGACCCATTTTTATAAGACCACGATTTCTGTGTTTGGATGCCCTGTGTATGACCCTTGGCTTTGTTCATCGACTACGACTTTTTGCCTCTCGTGTTTGAACCTCTGTTCATCTGTCTTACTGGCTCTGACCCCTGCCTGTCTAGTCGACACTGTTTTTGGATTTCGTATTGTGGCTTGGCAATTCCTGTGTTTTTTGGCTTTGACTCGTACTCCAATAAAGGCATACGTTTTTTGAATTTCTGTCTCGTGTGTGGTTCCTGAACTGTACGTCACATACTGGTTGAGCGAGGACTGAAGAATTGAGGTCAGTTAGGTTATAATTGGCCAATTAGATTGAACCCTATGATAAACAGATTCTCGGTACCTGCATTTACTGAATTCTCCACCAACCACTTCCTTATTCATGCCAAGCCAGATCAAGAGAAGTCATCGACGGCACGCCCCGGCAAAGATGCATACCCGATACGGATTAAGATGAACTTCTGGAATGTAACAGTTGGCGCAAGAGCGATATGGAAAAGCTGCGAGCCTTCCCATCACAGAGTACCTGCAATTTTATCGATTACATTAAGAAAAACTGTGTCACCCATCCTCAGCACATGTCCAACTACGCACTTGCCATAACCAAAACATGCAAATGCTGACCCTTTTCTTGATATGCCTTGATTCTTACCAGTTTCCAGGTTTCAACTGAATTTAAAATATTATGCTGCTGTGCACAAATGTTCATGAGGAGGCATGGGTTGGGACTGACTATCTAATGCCACTCTGATCTCTCATCATTGGCTGCTCATCATTGGCTGCAACTCTTTATGAATATTTGTTATGCTGGTCAAATTGTGCCCTTCAGAAGTAAAGCGGACTATCCCACATCTTGGTCAAAGTTGAGTGCAATACACAGCATATTGAATGCCAATGGGTCAGTCCATATCTAAGCATCCAGACCTTCCCAGATGACCCCCTCAGAAATTTCTCAAATTCATATTGGTACCTCTGGTGGACTTATAAAATAATACCAAGTATTAGACCAATATCCCTAATAGTTACGAAGTGATGGCCTGTCACAATTTTAAGTTTTTTTTATTTTTTTATTATTTTGATGAAATTGTGTTCCGTCCAACTTTGGGCTTCCACTGCTCCTCTATTATTTAACCTACAGATCAGATTTTTGGTCTCCCCGGCCAACTTTTCCCCTAGAATCAGAATTTCTGGTCAGATTAGGTGTATCTACCTTGGTTGCTCCACAATAGGGCTCCAAATTTGACCAAAAAGCCAAAAATCGCAATACCTTTTAAATGCTACAGATCAGAAAGTTTAGGGAATTCAAGCTTGGGTAATCATGGGTAATCCACTTTAAACTTGTTTGTATCTTGGCAGGAATGAGAAGAAAAAAGTTTTTTTTATTTTGCTCGTTTTTCATTTTACAGAAAAAATTGCATGGTTCACCCTGAGCACAATTGACCACGTCCTTCAAATCTTTACCATAGATTGCTATAGTTGTCAACTTCATCTGACAAAAAAAATTGTGATAGTGTTCAGCCTAGTTTATTTTATGTGAATTTTTCAACAGACACACCATATTAGCCATTTAAGCGCACCATCGTATGTCATAAAATGCTATACATTTGTTGAAAGTATGAATATTCAGTAATGTTCAGTTCATCGTGTAAAAACATGAACAAATAATGAAATCTTGAGACAAGGACAAACTTGTTTCATCTTAAATCATCATTAAATCTGCAATCTGAGGTAAGTGAAGTGTGATGACTTAATCCATAATTCGTCTGAATTCGTTTAGGTATTGCGTAATGATGACCAGTATAAAAGAGCTGCAATGATCAGATTATCATAATCACTCAAACCATGGAGGGTAAGAAGGATTTACCACAGTGTGACTTAGGCACCAAATTGGGTGATGAATGTCACAATACAGGTATGGCAAGAAAAACTGGCTTCTTCAGAGTGGATACCTTAAGCAATGAGGATCCAGAATTGCTCGCCTGGAGATCTGGAGTTATGCTTGAGGAAATTGAGCAAATTTTCATCATGAGAAGATAAAAACATCTCGGTTCATGAGTAGACAGCATACATGTGCAAATCCAGGAAATATTCATACCAGACAGATTTCACGAAAGTGTAATTTCCATGTTTTGGTGTAGCAATTGTATAAGTTTATCCTGATTCCATTACAGATTTGAATAATGTGTGATTTTTAGTCCTCTAAGTTCCTGACAGTGAATGTAAATTTGATAGTTAGCAATGTTCGCAAAAATTACATAATGAGATTAAAAGCAGCAGTTTTATGGTCTCTAACAAAAACCACGTGAACCATTCCAATGTAGTAGTCGCACATGTAATCCATTGTAAAGCTTCAAATAAAACAATGATTTGGCGTGAAAAATTGTACTGAAGTTATTTTTTGCATGTATTCAGCTGTTTCAAAGTGCCTAGATGTGGTAAATGTGCTGAATTTGGCAATTGATGCGACACGATGCTGAATTTTCATCAATATCTGCTCATAACATCATTCAAAAATTGCAGTAAAAAAAAAAAAAAAAAAAAACTAGGCTGAACACCATCCCAATTTTTTGTCAGATGAAGTTGACAACTATAGCAATCTATGGTAAAGATTTGAAGGATGTGGTCAATTGCTCACATGTTGAACTGTGGACTTCAAAATTGCTATTTTTTCAGTAAAATGAAAAATGAGCAAAATTTAAAAAAGATTTTCTTCTCATTCCTGCCAAGATACAAACAAGATTTAAGTGGATCACTTATGAGAGGTATCAGGACTGCCCACAAAAAAAAATTTCAAGCTTGAATTCCCTAAACATTCTGATCTGAAGCATTTAAAATGTACAGCAATTTTTGATTTTTGGCTTTTCAGCCAAATTTGGAGCCCTATTGTGGAGCAACAAAGGTAGATACACCTAATCTGACCAGAAATTCTGATTCTTGGGGTAAAGCTGGCCAGGAAAACCAAAAATCTGATCTGTAGGTCAAATAATGGAGGAGCAGTGGAAGCCCAAAGTTGAAGGAAACACAATTTCGTCAAAATTAAAAAAAAAAAAAAAAAAAACTTAAAATTGTGACAGGTCATCACTTCATAACTATTAGGGATATTAGTCTAATACTTGGTTTTATTTCATAAGTCCACCAGAGGTACCTATATGAATTTTTTGACATTTCTGAGGGGGTGACCCAGGAATCTACTGATTTTCTGGATGCCTTCACTTGGACTGACCCCAACGCAACTTCCCATCTTACTAGCATTTTCAGGAGTATGCTGTGCTGCCACCTATTGAAGTCAAAGAAACCATTCTGTACATGATGTGACAACCAGTAATGGGTATAGTGGGCTATCCTACATTCCAAGATGGTAGCCCCCATGCTGACTGGAGCTGCGACAGTTCTTGCGAAGATTTTTGAGTCTGAAAGTGACTCCAACCCCCAGTGGATGCCTACAGATGAATCTAGTGACAAAGCATATGCCCCTCATTCATCATCCATTTTATGAAACACTGAGTGCAAACCAGGGGAAAACCAATGGTGATAGCTTGAGTTACCTTGAGTCTAACTAGGACAAGGAAAACGATGGAGTGATTTTGTCAAATCAAAGACATCCCTACTGGTAATTACCAGAAATTACAGAATTCTCTGTTTTCAAAATAGGTGTTCATGATTTTTTCCATTATACTTAGAAATTTCAAAAAGTCGTTAATTTTATCACCGAACAAAATGTCATCCTCGTCAAGAGGTAAAGAGGTCTATACCACATTTTGGCCATTTTCCTTAATTCAGTAAAAAGCTTTCTGGTAAAAATTTTCCACAAACCTTAACTTACACCTGGACAATAATGCAAACATATAAAATTCTCATGGAGAAGGCAATCCTGATTTTTTTCAAACTGTTTTAACTTCGAACCTTTATTTCTCTAAACAATGGATTTGTGAGATAGCCCACTTTTCCTCTCAAGGGCACGACTGTGGACCATTCTTTTGCGGACTCAAAAAATAGGCAGGATGGAAGAAACTATAAAATGGAGACAGCTGGCTGGTTCTCAATAACAGAAATCCTTCTAGGATTGTGGGATGCACAAACAGCCTCATTTCATTTTATATTCTATCTGTTGTACTGCTTGATCAATTACAGTGTTTTTCACTCTTTTGTTGGCTATGACCCTGCTTTATAACCCTGGTCTTTAGAAGGTGACAGCGTCTGTAAGAGCAGGTATTATAGGTGTGTCCCAAAACTCCTTTCCTCCTTTCCCGTCACGCCACTCCACGCACACAGGAAATACATGTGTAGAAATGAAGTAAAACCAAGGAATGAGGGCAGGAGGGAGCAATGGGGAGTTTAAAAAATTGGGACAGGTTATCTACAAGCAGTTGCACAGCTAAACACCGTTCTTTCATGTTGTCAGTGCCCCTGCAGTGTCTGCCCATACCCAGTAAACATAAACATGACATTGCAGGGACTTGAGGTGCTAATTAATATTGAATAAACCTCATAAAATTCTGAATTAACTCACAATATATCATTACAATCAGTATAATGTCCAAACAGAACAGCAATTAATAATAGGCTAAAACATACGCTGCTTTGACAAAGTAGGCTAACTACCATAGTCAAATAAATGAATCTCACATCGGATAATTAAAACATTACTGTGGACTGTATGGATTGCTTTATATTACGGAAGTTATTTCCCCCAATTTCAGGCGGTTTTTTTTTTTTTGGACCGGGTGTGAAGCTGCACTTACAAGTGGGGCGGCTATGAGGGCGTCAGCAGCAGATTCCATGCAGTTGATGATGGGAAACGCGGCATCTTCTGTCATGTTCAGCACACATGCCTGCAAAGGACAGAGGGGAAGAAAACAATTTTAAAAAAATTTAAACAAATTAAACAAAGCCAAAACGGATAAAACCTACCCGGCAGGCTGTAGGCCAGTGGTGAAGCCACGCTAGAACTAGGAGCCTGATTGGTTCTAGCTCTTGTGTTGCCACGAGTAGATCAGTGCAGTCCCTTGGGACCCTAAACTCTTAACCGACATTGCCACAGCGATGATGGGCCCTTATTTAGTTTAATCAACTGTAATTTGTTTTCAGTAAAAAGGGTGAGCTGATGAAATATGACTTTATGCTCGCACATGAACCATGTTTTAGCCTGCGACCCCCACCACCACCACCATGGTCAGCGCTGCTGATAAATAGCGGGCACCTCTCACCTCAATCATATTCCCCCGACATTGATCTTCTCCGAGCTCGCAAGTAAACTTGTACTTTTTCCCGTCAAGTGACTCCTGCAGATAAATAACATGATTTAAACGGTAAAAAATACAACAGAAACCCGTATCATGCACGCGCACGCATAAACATGCGATCCGACTTACCTCAGCGTTCCCATAGGGCACAAGCTGCACGTCCATGAAGTCGTGTAGCATAACCCAGGAGGGGTACAGTTGTTCGGTCAGGAAAAGTCTGCAACCGGGACACAAGCTGTCGTAATGCAGACTCATCTTCACCACAGAACTGACCCGCTTCGGATTACTGGCGATTTTCTGAAAAGAGCAATACTTCTCCACCTGCGGCGCAAGGGGATGAAAATATAAGACAGCATATTAATTCTAATTGCGAGACTATGATAATATCTTTTCATTAAAAATCGCTGTAGTACATGATATTGCTCTCGCCCCATGAAACACAGCTTGGGACCCTGGGGGTCTTTTATGGAACTAAGCGCCATTTAGTGACACAGTGACCTGCCGTCGGAGGTCAGTTAGGGTAGGCAGAATCCGCACCGTAAAACAAACGATAACTCTCTTACTTTGCTTGATTAGCAATCTGAAGATTGATTAAGTAATTTACAAGACTAAACGGCAGAATTGGGGGCCAGTTCCATCCACGACATTTTTGCTCAGTGCATCGAACTTAAAATGCTTGCGAGACCGCAAGTTTGTTCATATTTGCTTAGAGGGAGCTAACGCAATGCCATTAACAAATATTAAAACCTTTCTTATGCCGCGTTCAATGTGTGCTCAATATGTTTACGACCTTTTCCCCGCTTAAACACGTATTTTTAATGCCAAATTTTTTAAAATAGGGAGTTTATTTTCAGTCTTCTCTCATGATCCGATAAACAAAAGATCAAAACAATATACGGAATAACCGAGAGAGTTGAGATTTTTTCCTAATTAATTATTAAGATTTACTTCCTTGTAGTCTCGAATCAAAGCATAAAGGTAAATTAATCTTTTTTAATCTGAAAAAAGTGATTTTGACCCCTAGTAAATGTTCCATATATTAATTAAGCATATTTTAATAGAAATAGGTGTGTTATTTAACTCCACTTAAAAAATATAAGTAATTTCAAATAGTCAACATAATAAAAAGATCTAGCTTCAGATAAACATATTTTGTGCAACCACTTACCTTAAAAAAATTATGTTCATTCAACAAAACATTTTTTTCAGTGTATCTTTATCATTACAGGCTTAATTGACCACAAAAAAAATGTCAAATTGATTGACTGACAATCAGGCATAGTACGTGGAAGGTTGACAAAATTACCAAAAGCGCCAATATGTACTTTGTATGCCAACTTCACAACATTACCTCACATTCTCTGGCGATGTCCTCAGTTTTACACCATTCCGACAGCGGGTATCCACAAAAAGGCGTTGAATATGATTTTTCGGCATAGATGCACAGAATAATAAAGATCAGGACAGCTACTTTCATGTTTATGTCCAGAGTAAAACAGCGTTTCCCCTTTCGTTCAATTGCAATATCGCTACTTTTTGAAAACTCAGACAGCGTTTAGATTTCCGAAAGACCTCTGAAGTTGCACTTTTTCCGGCGCCACTATTTAACTTATGATGGTTACCACGTGATGGCGAAAATAAGCACCAGTCGCAAGGTACAGCCCATCCATAAAAACGGGCGCAACTGGCGCTGCAGTTCTTTGTGTATTGACGCATAATCACGAGTCATGCATGCATGCATGAAGTAGTAGTACATGACCGAGATCTAAAAAAAAAAAAAAAAGAGGCAAACAAAATGGGAAGAGGCTATACTCCCCGCTGCGCTTCCGCGCGAAACATCAAGTTCAGAGTGAGGTGGATTATAAAATGAAATCCCTTATCGGCCCAGCTGCTGGGAAAATAGCAGACGTGCTTCTGTTATCCGCCAAGCCGTGGTGCGAATAGCAGAACTGCTTCTCTTATTGGCTCCGCTGCGGGGCAGACAGCTGATGTATTTCCTTCAACTCACCCCGCTGCGGGGGAAATAGCCACTTCCAAAAAAAATGTTCCATCCACCAAAACCACCAAGGTCCAAAGAGTTGGGGTTAGGGGATAATCAGGGGATTATTTTCATAATCTGTTTTTTTGTGAGGCGATCCGTCAAATTTCTGATAATCTCTTGACACGAGTTATCATTTATTCAGAGATCTATCTCAGGCTGTCTCGACTGAGGCGATTTTAGAGCATGGAATCTAATGCCTACCTCAGAAATCCCAGTCATAAGTCACCCTTCGTTCAGTTGTCGCGTGATAGCGCCAAGTTTTTGCTTTACACAAATAGGTCATGCTGATATAGCCTACCCATGTCCACACATAAAAAAATAAGTTGCTTGATTTGTCCAACAATTCATGTTAATGGTTCTTAAGCCTGTACGAGCCTAGTGGCCCATCGGGCCGGTGCTTAACCCCAGTTTCCATGGCATGAAGCGACTAGGAATATTACTACTCCCCCTGGATGGGATGCCAGTCCATCGCAGGTACTCCCCCCAGCTCTTAGACAACTTTCCCAAGTCCATTTGCTCATACCCATTTATACGCCTGGGTGTGGAGTGAGGCGTGGAGTGTAGGAGTAAAGTGTTTTGCCCAAGAGCACACCGCGAAGGCCATGGCCGGGGCTTGAACTCAGGACCTTATGATCTCAAGTCAAGCCTACTTAACCACTGCAATCTCGTGTCCCCATGTTAATGGTTCCAATGTTAAAACCCCTTTTCCAATACGTGATTTGATTGTCCAGGTAAACGGTACTTTTTGTTATGTCTGAAAATGTTTTCAGTAGGCAATATGTCGGTCCGAGATGCCTTAGCATATAAATCAAGTTTAACAGCTACCGAAATTTTTTTTTTACCTATTTCCCTCTCATGATCAATCCACTGCCAGCGGTTAAGCTTTTAACTACAGTGTTTAAGACACGAACCACTTCCACTTTGCCATGTGCCTCGGTGTGTTTCACCACCATTAAGAATTCTGTTTCAACTTTCACGTGATTGTTTCAGTGGTCAAACTAATTATTTTTATTTCCTGGGACCCCGCGACTCCAAATTTTGTACTACTGTAACAGTCTGATGAGGAAATAATTTGGTCAAAATGTAATCCCGACTAACACACTTACGTCGCCAAGACGTTGTGACAACGTAACCGGACGACCTTAGATTCGTCATGGCAATGTGACAACCGGAAAAGTGAAATTCCTAGAAACGTCGTGGCGACTTAACTTCGTCACGCTGTCAGTTCGTCTTCTGCACGTTGTGGCAACATAATTTATCAAAGGTCGGCAGTTGGTAACTTCGAAGTACATTATTGCAACCACGATGCTTGCACTCGGCTCTTCCTTCCTAACTCTTATTGGATGGATTCCTCGTGCTTTAATTAGCATTTTCCCTGCACGACTTAACAGGCTTACTAGTATTCACCTTGCAAAATGAAAATAAATAAATAAATAAAATATAAAAGAAAATCAACTTGGCTTACATTGGAACATGCTTAACCCTGCTCAACTGAGAGCACAAACATTGCAAGTCTGTTTAAAAACAATTTAATTTATCACAAAACTTCCATCAGTTCAGGAATACCAAAGTCACGCATTTCAATTGATGACAATTAATACATGTCTATAAATTGTATATGAACTGTATACATTAGATCTATTTTTAAACAGTATATAATATTTTAATCTACAATAGTAGTACTTTAATGAATTACTAGACAGAAACATGCATTTTGCACCACAAAGTTTTTATTTTTAACATTACAAATAGAATATAGAGTCTGCAGAAGTATCCAACACTTTCATTTTTCACTAAGGCAAACATCAGTTCAGTTAGGTATACAATCTTACATTCAGAGGGAATCTGATTATTATTATACACAACAATACACCACCCAACTAAAGGTTCAGAATGAGCCATCACAGATTTCAATTGAATTCACCAGTTTCAGAGAGGATGCCCAGTCAGTTAATGAAACTTGAGGCAAAGACTCAATCATAAAAACCATAACTTTCCAAAAAAGAAAAGGATCAGGGGCCTCGTTTATAAAAATTTGTATGAATTTCAAACCAAAGTAATGCATACGCACAAAAAATAAAAATGTCATTTTGTGGACAATAACCCAATTTATAAACCTATGGGTAAAATAAACTGCATGGAATTTTCATTTATTTAATCAGGATGGACTTGGAATTCATTGACATTGGGCATAATCTTAATTTGTCTTTTTATAATGTCAAGTTTGTTTTTATAAATCATAAATCTGCGAAGAAAGTGACGTATGAATCTTTTTTTGTGCCTATGCACTGTTTATAAAAGAGGCCCCTGGTGCAGTTCAGTGTGAAGCTGTAGTGGCTCCAAAGCAGATAGTAGACATTGAAATCATACTCTGTAAGAAAGAGAATGACCTATAGTTTTGAAACTGACCATAAATTTCAGGTACATTTCCCCACCAATATAAGGCGGGCTCAGACTACTTGAGTTTTAGGCTGATGTATCCCAGATTCACTCCTCCCAACAATCACAGAAATCTGGCCTGGGACCTTCGTCAGAAATGATCTTCAGCCAAGATTATCTGGTAATGTAAGGAGTTCACAGATTCAGTCTTTTTCCTCCCAAACTGCTTGCACACTCAGCAGGGCAGCGCTGATAATGTCAAACATTTTTGATATTCAGGATTTACGACTGGATTATTCTGTCAGAAAATAAATTTTAACATCCCATTCAGGGCTTCAGAGCTGACGGTATCAAACAGCAATGGTAAAACCTTAGCCACTGAGAGGCTAGCTGAGTATCAAAAGTTATAAAACCTTAATTAGAACTGACCATTAAATTCTCACCACCAGCTGTTGGAGAACAAATTCACTGTGTTGCCCACTATCCCCAACCACTCCCTCAAAATCTGTCTTTAAACATCTGCCTTCTGCCTCCACATGGTCACCTGAGTTGTGGTATACAGTAGCTCTTTCAGGCAAGATGACCTTAATCATAACTTGTATGGTATGATGGATTGCAAATTTCTAAATGTGCAATTTAAGCTTGTTTGGAAATTGAGAGAAAAAAAAATAGGAAAAGTTCATCCTTTTCTGTGAGCTGTAACACAATTTCAAATCAGCAAGGACTTTAAATCTCCAGTAGTCTGAGCCTGGCTCTATGAGGATCAGAAAAGCCATTGCAAGCAAGGTCATGCGAGCTGCAATTCTGGAATCACCGCAGTGGATGTTCATTCAGCTTCATAGTTTTCTTCATTGCAAATCAACCAATTGCAGACAGGATGCACAATTTTTGTTCATTAGCTTAACATTCAAGCTCCATGAAACACACAGCAAAGAAATGAGCTTTTAATAAATGGCATATTTTTTCATAAACAAGTAGCGGAAATGAATGCCATCACTATCATTTGAGGGAAGAATTATGGAATCATCAAAAATCCAGAATAAATACTTCGTTGCTCCACCCGGGCTTTTCTTATGGCCTGAATTCTTGGAGGAATCGACTTCACTAATAAAGATACTCCCAACAGCATCTGGGTATCCTGATGAGTCAGTATTGGTGTCCTGAGGGACATCCTCCCAGACCTGGATCATGGCATCAGTGAGCTCCTGCACAGTTGGTTGTGGTACTTATCAGCGTTGGATGCACTGATACATAGAATCCCACAGGAGCTCTATTGTGTTTAGGTCAAAGGAACGAGAGGGCCAATCTATGGTATCAATGCTTTTACCATCCAGGAATTGCCTACATGCTGTGACCACATGTGGCCAGGCATTGTCCTGCACCAGGAGGAACCCATGACCCACTGCCCCAGCATAAGTTCACACAATCGCTCTCAGGATTTCACCCCAGTGTCTAATAGCAGTCAGGGTAACGTTGGAAATCACATACAGGGCTGTGCAACCCCCTAAGGATACGCCTCCCCAGACCATTACTGATTCACTGCCAAATCAGTTATGCCGGATGATGTTACAGGCAGCAGAACATTCACCACAGTGTCTGCAGACTGTTTCACACCAATCACACGTGCTCAGTGTGAACCTGCTCTCATCTGTGAAGAGAACGGGGCACTAATGCCGAATCTGCCAATTCTAGTGTTATGTACCGAATACCAATCAAGCTGCATGGTGCTGGGCTGGAAGTCCAAGTCCCACTTGACGACATTGGGCCCTCACTCCGCCCTCACAGTCTGTTTCTGACTGTTTGGTCAGAAACATGCGTACAAGTAGCCTGCTGGAGGTCACTTTGTAGGGCTCTGGCAGTGCTCTTCCATTCCTTCTTGCACAAAGGAGCAGAAACAGTCCTGCTGCTGGGTTGATGCCCTTCTACAGCTTCGTCCAGCTCTCCTCGCGAAACGGCTGGTGTCCTGGTATCTCTTCCATGCTCTTGAGACAACGCTGGGATACACAGCAAACCTTCTAGCGACTTCACATAAGGAAGTGCTGTCCTGGGAAAGCTGGGCTACCTGTGTAACCAGACTGGGCTGTGGGCACCGCCTCATGCAACCAGTTCTGACAAGGACACTAGCAGAACATAAAAACAGAGAAGAATCTGTCTTGCCCTTATTTGCTATGGAGTAAAATAGCTGAATGTACATCATCTGTGACAGTTTTCCCTAATTTTTGCCAGGGGTTCCACAAACCAACTTAATTTCAAAACAGGTTTCATATTGCTTTTTTTCCCTAATTATTTAAATAAATCGCTTAGAACCTGTAATTGTTTGTCATCTCTCAAAATGTAATGTAAGAGGGCTTAAAATGAGTTTGGAAAATAATAACAGTTCATTATAATAATTAACATTATCCTGGGTTGCTGAGATGAAATTTTATAGGGATGCTCAAGCACCCCTAAAAGTCTAAAATCGCTGTTTCTTCATTCAGTTTAGTTTTTTTTTACACATTTACAAGTCGTCCTCCTCTTCTTTCACCGAGTACGCTGTGCATTGCGTCTTCTGCAAGGAACAACACAAACATAGCAAGAGGTCAGTACATGAAATTATTTTACTTTTTCCTAAATTTTTTTCAGCAGTGAAGTCTGAGTCTGCAGTTTGGGGTGCAGCTTAAAGGAACAGTCCACCGTAATTTCATAATGAAATATGTTTTTCTATCAAATGAGACGAGATGATACGTACCTCTCCCAGCTTTTAGCGACCACCCAGTCAGCCAGACGGGCTGCCACTCCTGTTAGCATTTGTAGCTAGACTCATTGTGGTCAACGGTATTTTTCGGGGCTGTAGTTAGATGCGACCAAAGTCTTCCACGTTTTTCCTGTTTACAAAGGTTTATATGACCAGTGACATGAGTTCGGGTTCGGGCACGCAAATCCAAAAGTGGCTTTTTCTATGCTGTGGGAAATGCGTACTATAATGACAGGCGTAGTAACACCTTCTGCGCGCTTCGACAGCGCATAGATACCTTCACTTCTGATTTCTTTTCTCTCCCACGACCCCCCCTACTTCCGTACATACTACCAACGTGACTGCACTGCACTACTTGGTACCATGGACCTATAAGGAGATCTGGACGCACAACTCGGGTCGACCACATACGCCTCCATGGTCCTAGCGGCGAATGTGATATTGCAGGTCACGTGATGCCATGGGGGCCAAAAAGAAATTTCTCCATAGGGAATAATTGAAAAAGACATGCTGATAAATCCGTTAATAATTTTTTTTGACAGCCACAAATTATCGATACCGAATCGGTTTATTTTTCTCTTTTAAATCATTAATCCCTCTTTTCTCGGCAAAGACAAAATCTTTTATTTATATTCAGGCTATGCGAACACCAACGGGTCCTCATATGTAAGCGCGTTCCCGCTCCTCCGAATTTAGCACTGCAGCGGATGTGAGTGGGTGGAGCAATGGGCTTTCCTTGCCGTCCGTCTGTTCAACATTACAGACGTAGCCAAATCGGTGAAGTGAGCTGGCCAGCTACGGAGCATATTTATTGAGCGACAAAAGAAACGCAAGTTAAATAAAGGCAAACCGGAAAATAAGTTTGCGCGTAATTATTTAAAATCAAATTTATTACTAGCGTGGGCGCATTTACGCTCGTTTTATCAAACTTTTCTTTGTTTTGCGATAACTATGAGTACCCAGATAGCAAGCTCCTCCGCTCCGGATTTGCCCCGGCTCTGGAACCAGGGCAGATCCGGAGCGGAGGTGCTTGCTATCTGGGTAACCATAAGAGCACATTAACTAAGTTAGCTAACTTGCGTTTCTTTTGTTGCTCAGTAAATTTTTGCCATTTTAATTGCTGAATGGCTGTAATACGTTATAATATGTAACTTAGCACCTCGATTGCTGCACTTCATGCAGCGCGAGAAAATGCACAGTAAGCTAAGGCCGCTGTTGTGACATCCTAGAACCATGTACGCAGGCAACACTCACCTTACTTATTCAAATTAAAATGAAATGGTTAAATCCATGAATTGCATTGTGTATTGCCAGTACTTTGAATAGCACCAATTCGCATCACTCTATTCTGATGCGTTATGCTTAACGTGTCAGCTGAGTAGCATCTACCGCAACGTAATGTGCGTTTATAGCAGTATATAAATTCATTTCGAACACTGCTTAGCGATCCATTTATCAGCCTAACCATTCTTCGTTGTTAAATTACTTACCGACCTTCATACATGATGACGAAAGATCCAAAATGAACTATTTTTTGTTCATGATCCGAACCAAGTGGGTGGAACAACGCGCATTCCTTGCCGTCCGTCTGTGATGAACATTCTTTATGTGGCCAAGTCAATCAAGCGAGCCGGCGTTACGGTGCAAATATTTTATCCATTTTATTTTAATTGATGAATGGCCGTAATATACTCGATCGCCACACTCCATTATGTAGTGCCACAAAATGTACAGTAAGCTAAGGCCGCTGTTGTGATATCCTAGAGGCATGTATACGCAGCTAACACTCACCTCACCTTTTCATTGTTCATGGTTATCATTGTAATGAGTTGTATATTTCCATTACTTTGAATAACACCAATTCACATTTCTGTATTTTGATTTGCGAACTGGTGATATCTTGACCGCAGTCATCAACTGTCAGCTGTGTAGCATCTAACGTAATGTCCATATGAGTGTATTTATTGCAATACATAAATTCAGTTCGAACACTGCTTAGCAAACCATTTATTAACCATTCTTCAGTCTAAAATTAATTACTGACTTTCATACTCGACGACGAAACTTTTCAGCAACTTGACAGATGACATCCAAAATGTTTATTTTTTGTGCATGATCCGAATATCCATGAAAGCACTGAACATGCATACACATTTTTTGCGGTACAGCCTTTATTAGATCGAAGTTTTGGGTTGGTGGAAACGTCAGAGTATACAGAATCCGAACATCTAATGTTCGTGAGCAGCATCTGAGATCAACCGGAGTGATGCAGGTAGATTCGACGGTGTGGCTGATTTTCATCTGAACGAAAATAAATACGAGACCTAAAAGAATGCAACAGTTGGTAGCGTAAATATGCACATTCTGTACCCCATGTCGGATGCAGCTGTCATCATCCATCTGCTCACCCCCACCACCTGTCATATTTGTCACCACCAAGGCATTATTTACATATATATATTAAAATTGTTTTCAAATAGATTTATTTGTGTTTTGTCAGTTTTTGATTTTTTTGCCAGCTCTGCGTAACATTTGAAGATGAACTCAAGTACTCAAAATCAAAAGGGGTTTAACGCTTAACTTTCGCAGAGCCGGCCATAATCATAAAATCTACCACAAATACAATCGATGTTCACTCGCACTTAGAAATGAAACGTAGAGACGACGGTATTAAAATTATAACCGAGAAAGACTTTATTGGAAAGGGCTTTGGGGATGGATAGAAAGGCACGGCCTCTGGTTCGCTGACATGCAGAAATTCATGGATGAAATGTTCAGTGCACTCCAAGAGGCTCAGATATCTGGGAAAGGACAGAAAAAAGGAGCTTTAAGGGAAAAATAACGCAGTACAACGTTCGTAACATTTCACGGTAGACCCATTTTATTATACTCCACGGAATGGTTATAAGTTACGTAAGCTAAAAGTAAATTAGCTTACCAGAATTGACAAAAGTTTAAAGCTCCTGACTTTAAAACATATCAGTTTATAAGGTAGGTGAAGTGCGTTATGTTGTGTGTTCGGTTTATTGTCTTTAATCCGGAAAAAGATAATGGAATTCGCACGCAGACAAGTAAGAATGATCTGACTCCGATAATGTGGTTATTCGACGTTGAACTAAAGAGAACACAAGCCTGTGGCGTTTTTCCCAATAGCGTAGTTGCAGAAATTTATACGTCCATTCAGTCAGTGGTTCTAACTATGGAAGTTAGCATCTGTGACTTCGGGAAATGCACCCCTGAGCAATGTCATATTAAAGTTACGCAACAGCAAGTCAACTATTTTGCCGAGATTTTTGAGTTGAAATCAATAGTATTACTTCCCTGTCAAAGTCATTTTTCACATTTGTTATTGCATTTGTGTTTTAAAATAGAATCTCAAACCATAATTAAACCTTTATCGGCGGCTATGCTTTGTGTTCCGTACATCAGGGTGCAGTCTGCAGTGGTCAGACTTCCATTTCCGGTGAAAAGTGATCGTGAACACGCACCCTAGGTCGGAGTTCCACGAGCCCGAGCCGTTGTCATGGACACCTCGGAAACAGGCGCGTTCATAAGCCCCACACTACGCATGTGTGAGCAAAAATCACACAGCGCATGTCCGCGTGGCTCCGGAAGCTTGGCCCCCATGTCGGCACGCTGCGCCACTGAGCAATTTCCATTGAAATGAATGGGCGGCCATTTTCCAATTGTATATCCAGTGAAATATAAAACATCCTTGCTTGGTACACAGTCAGGAAGCCAGAGCTTGCAGAAAATTATAAGTAAGGGATAAATAACGAGAAGGTGTGCATTCCTCGGTTTTAATGCACGTTGCCTCCGCGAAGAGCATTAAAACCGTGGAATGCTCACCTTCGAGTTGATTATCCCGCTTATACCATGGTCATTTGCCAGCAATATCAAATCGCAGCATTAATCTGAAACAGAGATTATGCATAACCCAACATTATGCGGACTGTAGCTTACTTGCTACCCACAATTAGAATGAACTTATGACGGTTTCCGCAGTCAGCAAGCTGAAATCAGCCTGCTGGCAAAGCACGTAGCTAGCGAACTGTCAGCAGTCGCTGATACATGAAGTGGACACGTTAGCTTCATTTGTAGCCGTACTCAATTACAATCTTTTAATGGATAAAGCCTGATTTTTTCGCTGCTATAATATTTACGGTCGTTATCGCTTGAGTACGAGTCAGCGAGGTGAAATCAGTCTGCTGGCATAGCAGGTAGCTAGCGAACTGTCAGCAGTTGCTGATACATGAAGTGGACACGTTAGCTTCATTTGTAACCGTACACAGTTACTATCGTTTAATGGATAAAGCCTGATTACTTCGCTGCTACAATATTTACGGTCATTATCGCTTGAGTAGATGCCGACGACTGGCTTGTGGCGGAGCCGGAGCCATATCTATTTGAACCGGAATATACCGAGGAGGAGCTAGCCGAAATGGACCGTGAGAGGGAAGAAGAAACGGACGAAGACGAATCGTATGTGAAGAAGTGAAGTGAAGGTTCGCAAGCTACGTGCTTTGCCAGCAGACTGATTTCACCTTGCTGACTCGTACTCAAGCGATAACGACCGTAAATATTATAGCAGCGAAAAAATCAGGCTTTATCCATTAAAAGATTGTAATTGAGTACGGCTACAAATGAAGCTAACGTGTCCACTTCATGTATCAGCGACTGCTGACAGTTCGCTAGCTACGTGCTTTGCCAGCAGGCTGATTTCAGCTTGCTGACTGCGGAAACCGTCATAAGTTCATTCTAATTGTGGGTAGCAAGTAAGCTACAGTCCGCATAATGTTGGGTTATGCATAATCTCTGTTTCAGATTAATGCTGCGATTTGATATTGCTGGCAAATGACCATGGTATAAGCGGGATAATCAACTCGAAGGTGAGCATTCCACGGTTTTAATGCTCTTCGCGGAGGCAACGTGCATTAAAACCGAGGAATGCACACCTTCTTGTTAATTATCCTTTACTTATAATTTTCTGCAAGCTCTGGCTTCCTGACTGTGTACCAAGTAGTGCAGTGCAGTCACGTTGGTTGTATGTACGGAAATAGGGGTGGTCGTGGGAGAGAAAAGAAATCAGAAGTGAAGGTATCTATGCGCTGTCGAAGCGCGCAGAAGGTGTTACTACGCCTGTCATTATAGTACGCATTTCCCACAGCATAGAAAAAGCCACTTTTGGATTTGCGTACCCGAACCCGAACTCATGTCACTGGTCATATAAACCTCTGTAAACAGGAAAAACGTGGAAGACTTTGGTCTTATCTAACTACAGCCCCGAAAAATACCGTTGACCACAATGAGTCTAGCTACAAATGCTAACAGGAGTGGCAGCCCGTCTGGCTGACTGGGTGGTCGCTAAAAGCTCGGAGAGGTACGTATCATCTCGTCTCATTTCATAGAAAAACATATTTCATTATGAAATTACGGTGGACTGTTCCTTTAAGACTACTTCAGAGCCCCTTTCAGTGACCTTGTGACACCTATGTCGAAACTTCTCCTCTAAACATTAATCCCCAGAGAGAGGTGTAGGGTTTATCTACCAACTAGGAGCCTGGATAGCACTTCACCTGCCTGTATACTAATTTTAGGCCCAAGAAAGATTTGTGTAACCTTTGTCATACAAAATTAAGGACTTCTGTGTACATAATCATCACAGCACTATAAGAGTTGGACAAAAAGAATACAAATACTGTACCAGGTTCTCAGTCGCCTCCTTTCTAAACATCGCTGTTGAGCATTTCACTGGTCAGGCTCCTCACATCTTTCTCTGCCAGCACTTGCTTGCATCTCAAGGCAGTCTGTGCAATGCATCGGACAGATATCTCAACAATAAAATTAGAGTCTCAACTTCATTTCAGCTGGCTAATTATATTGGCTTTCGCAGATGCTGCATCCGTATAGTGCCAAATTCACAACGTTTATCGTAAATTTCTAATTATAAAAGGCGCAGCAAACTAGCCATAACTGTGACTTGAAAAAAGGCCATAACGTTACCCCCATAAGGACTATACTCAGACGTTAGCGACATCTGACAACTGAAATTTTGCGCAGTGTTAAACAATGTTGTTGTTTGTGCGACTGAGTTGCACGATTGGTTGAGCGAGAATAGGTAATGCTAGCTTTCTTACTTAATTTGTACCGAGTGTTAATTTTCAAAAACGATCAGTGGTTAACCACGTTTTTCCTGGGCAACAACTTAACTTATTTAAGTTTCAATCGTTCGCCATCGTGAGCTACAAGCAAACATTAGCTAACGTTATCCATGTTTTTTTCCCCCAAATTTATCTTATATTTACAGCAGGTAACGAAGAACAAAAATTAGAGACGTCTAAATTATTAGTTATTTTAGCTGCTGTACTATTTATATCCTGCAAAATGGTTAATATCGATAAATGAAGGAAACCCAGGGCTCTTAAGTCTCACGCATTGGGCGTGACACGTATTTGAATAAATTCACACGCTCTCCCGCCACACATGACATTTCTCACGCTGAGAAGTGATAAAACTCGCCGCACATTAGTATCATGAACTGTAAAATAGATTAGTAATCTATGAATGGATGAGGCGAAGGCAGAGAGCTCTGTTTGAATCCGCAACCTATCAGCCAATCAGAAAATAGTATTTCTTGTTGCCGGGTCAAATAGCAGTGCCGCAGTCACGTCTTCCACACGCGCGCGAATGCTAGTGTGACACGATAAAGAAGAGCTGGTAAGTGGAAGCCCGAAATCAGGTAGTCACTTCACTTGTTTCGGGGAGAGTGGGGGCTCTCTGCCCTCCGTGTATTTTGGCTGAAAACAAACCCTGCTCCGATCCGGTGTCAGAGGTGGTACCGCAAAATCTTGTTTGTGACTGACAGAACGATACAAATACACCGAATAATTATTTGAATTTAGCCTTTAATCTACTGGGGAGTCCCCCTGAAATAAAAAAAGCACAGATATTAGGGGGAATGAGAGTCTCTTATTTCAGTTTACTGGCAGTGGTGATATTCAAAAACTGATCCTGGTTTGCCATCTAGTGGTAGAATTTTGTAGCTGCGTGCATAAATTTGCAGCTCCACGTCCACTGGCGGACACATCTGCACAAAGATACGCCTTTCTTCTTGACCACACCAAATCCAGATAATCCGTAAATGAATTAAATTGAGATTTTAATTTGAAACGAGTAAGTTGCCATTGTCAAAGTAACGAAGTGAAAGTAGGGGAGACCAGGGTTACTTCGGTCACGGGGTTAGGTTTGTCACCCGTTTTTTTTTTTTTTTTATTGCAAACGCACTGACAAGAAAACGAAAATGTACAAATTATGTGACATCATCTCTTGGAAAGAAGGACTTGTAGTGCCATGTAAGTGTTTTCTGCCTAAATAACTGAATTTTGGCCCAAATTCCAAACTTTAAGTGTCTGAAAGAAATGCGTCTAGCGTCTTTTAAGACAAAGATTTCCACAGTGTTTTTACGGTTTCATGAACGCATGTAACTAGAGTTATTAACACATACGATAAAGGCCTGCTACGTGTGAGGTGTCGATCTGAAACCAAGTGCGAGGACACGGGATTGCAAAAATGAGGTGCTTTATTGAATAAGGGGGGAGAACCCCCGCAGAGAAAAAGGCAACAGTACAGAGTCCGTAATCCAAAGCTCAAATTCCAATGGGGCAGAGCAGAGTTCGTTACCAGGGCACCAATCACAAAAATCTTAGCCTGACAAAACAGATCCGGTACACAGGCGAAGGTTTGAGGGAGAAGCAAACTCATAAGCCGTAAGACAGTCCGAATCGTAAACAGGGCAGCAATCCACAAAATCAAGGTCGGGCAGAAAAAGGTAAAAAATACACAGATGCAACAATATCCACAAGAACAAAGCAAGAATCAGAAGTCGGGCAATCCAGTCAGAATCAGAAACTCAGTGAAATCAAGGCGGAGAAATAGCAGCACAAGAAATACACGTGAAACGATCTGACAAGATCTGGCAGTGAAAAGACACCTAATATACACTTCTGGGAAGATCACATGGGGAGAATCACAGATGCAGGAAATCAAACTGATTACAAGGGGAAGGCACATGAGGAAGAACCTAATCACATGAAATTGGCTAAAGCCAAAACGCGGACAGGGAACACAAGACATTCCTATAAACCAGGGGTGTCAAACTGACCCGTAAAAGGGCCAAGAGGCTGCATGTTTTCACTCCAACAATGCAGAAGCGCACCTGATACAACTGATCTGTTGTGCAGGCCTAGATCAGCTGATTAAATCAGTGCTTTCAGGTGAGCTTCTGCTTGGTAGGATTGAAGACCTGCAGCCTCTTGGCCCGTTTACGGGTCAGCTTGACACCCCTGGTATAAACAAACATATGGCTCCAGTCACGGAGTTTCTAATGAGCATAGATAATGAGAAGCAGGACAGCACGATCAGGTGTGAGCTTACACAGAAGATGCAGCAAAGGTAATCTGGGAGAGCAAAGAGGCGGAGATTAGAACAGGGCGAGTGCTGAGAGCTAGTTAGTCAATTAGTAAGTGCAACTATACAAATCCTAGGTGCTCGTTAGTAAGTTAGTATTATATACAAGGTTAGTTATTGTTAGTAATCTCAGAAGAAAATAATAAACTGTTAGTATTGTTAGTAGATAGAAAAGCAAGGTGAAGTAAGTAAACGAGATCGGAAGGAAGGTTGAAATCCAGAATCCAATAAATCACCCGAAGAGTGAGACATAAGACTGGGGCTAAAACAACAGGCGAGACTACAGACCAGACGGGGGAGACAAAGTGCAAAGCAAAATGGAAAACAAGAACTGGAGTATGACTATGGCTAAAAGTAAAACATGGAAAAGTAAACTAAGAAAGAATATGACAAATCGAGGTAACCAAATCATAATACATAATCCAAAGAATAGTCAGAAGATAGGCAGTGGTCACTTGGCACATAAATCAATAACATGGCAAGCAGGTACAGAACTTAAACAAGGCATGAAACAGGCAGGCATGGAAGGATCATAACACTACAACAGGGGTGTCAAACTGACCCGTAAAAGGGCCAAGAGGCAGCAGGTTTTCACTCCAACAATGCAGAAGCGCACCGGATACAACTAATCAGTTGTGCAGGCCTAGATCAGTTGATTAAATCAGTGCTTTCAGGTGTTTCTGCTTGGTAGGATTGAAGACCTGCAGCCTCTTGGCCCGTTTACGGGTCAGTTTGACACCCCTGCACTACAATCATGAGATGAGATATGCGGCCTGATTTCCAAAATGGGAGCACGGGGCGACACTGGCCAAGCAACGTGGGGTTAGTTTGTCAGGGTGCTGAGGTTGCACTACTTGTAGGTCCTGCGTTTGGGCTATATTAAAATATTCCAAAGTCAAATATGGGAGCCGATTTATTGTTTTTCAGACACCTATAGTGTCTTAATTCAAATATTTGCATTTACTTTATGTTTATGATAGAGAACCTATTTGGGCCTTTGTTTGGAGGACACAAGTATGGGTTTCTAAGGGTTTGCTCCTTGCAGCCCCTCCCCTTTCTCACTCTTTCACCTCCACCAGAATGGGCCACAGGTGGGGCCCATTAAAGTGGAGGTGTTGGCAGAGTATTTGGGGTTGGCAGATGTCAGCCCTGGGGCCTCTGCATTTCATTCCGTTCCTTTGTCAGTGGGAATGTTTGCTGCTCCTCTTTGGTGCCGTGGCCCTTACTCATCATCCAAAGGTGGAGAGCAGTGGGTCCAATGCTTCTCATGCAAAGGGTGGGCACATGAGGACTGTGCAAATGTCAGTGGGCTCACCTACAAATATCATAACTGCTACTCTGATGGTGATTATGCATAAATCATAGCTTATTTTGGTTCGTTGTTAAAAATAAAACAGTTCTCACCATTTCTGTCATGAGAATATTGGACTGTCTTTTTCAGCTTCAGCTGATTGCCAACTATGACAATTTTTACCCCACCCATCTGACGAAGTAACTCCGGGTATGGGGTTACTTAAGCATGTTTGTGACATATCGAAAATTGAATATTGTGACAACAATATACGTTATATTGAGATTGTATCAATACAAGTTTTGTAGGCGACATTCTGCACGACACATAGAGAAATATCTTTATGGTCTAAGTTTAAGCAACAAAGAGTTATGAAGCCAAATACAAAATCATAAATACCGTAACAAAGTACATGTACATCGATACTATGCACCTTTTCAAATGGGAGTATCATGCACCCCCCCCAAAGAAAAATCTCACTCAAGCCTGCATTCAAAACTTGAGAGCCCTGACTTACCTTTAGCGGACTGAAATGTTAAGGTCCTTCACGGTTGAGAAAAAAAATGCCTTATGGAATCACTGTCCTCGAGAGTGAACCTCACTTCCCGCCGCTGAAGCTCCATGAGATAAACTGATTAACCTCAGCTTGCCAGCATTAGTAACTTAACTACCAACAAGCGACGTGTCCTCGACGTATTGAAAAAGTCGTCAAGTTTGCCAGTATTCGTAACTTAATTACCAGCAGGCGACGTAACCTAATAACCAACAAGCGACTTGTTCACGATGTATTGAAAAGGTCCTCAAGTAAAGTACAAAACCCAAAACCAGTGAAGTTGGCACGTTATGTAAATCGTAGATAAAAACAGAATACAATGATTTGGAAATCCTTTTCAACTTATATTCAATTGAACACACTGCAAAGACAAGATGTTTAATGTTCAAACTGAGAAACTTTATTATTTTTTTGCAAATAATCATTAACTTAGAATTTAAAGGCAGCAACGCATTGCAAAAAAGTTGGCACAGGGACCTTTTTACCACTGTGTTACATCGCCTTTCCTTTTAACGACACTCAGTAAACGTTTGAGAACTGAGGAGACCATTTTTTGAAGCTTTTCAGGTGGAACTTTTCCCATTCTTGCTTGATGTACAGCTTAAGTTGTTCAACAGTCCGAGGTCTCCGTTGTCGTATTTTACGCTTTGTAATGCGCCACACATTTTCAATGGGAGACAGGTCTTGACTACAGGCAGGCCAGTCTAGTACCCGCACTCTTTTACGACGGAGCCATGCTGTTGTAACACGTGCAGAATGTGGCTTGGCATTGTCTTGCTGAAATAAGCAGGGGCATCCATGAAAAAGACGTTGCTTGGATGGCAACATATGTTGCTCCAAAACCTGTATGTACCTTTCAGCATTAATGGTGGCTTCACATATGTGTAAGTTGCCCGTGCCTTGGGCACTAATACACCCCCATACCATCACAGATGCTGGCTTTTGAACTTTGCGCCTATAACAGTCTGGATGGTTCTTTTCCTCTTTGGTCCGGAGGACACGAAGTCCACAGTTTCCAAAAACGATTTGAAATGTGTACTCGTCAGACCACAGAGCACTTTTCCACTTTGCATCAGTCCATCTTAGATGAGCTTGGGCCCAGCGACCCTCGCCCCATCCTTGTTTGTGAATGACTGAGCATTTCAGGGAAGCAGCTTTTATACCCAATCATGGCACCCACCTGTGGGATGTTCCAAATAAGTGTTTGATGAGCATTCCTCAACGCTCTCAGTCTTTTTTGCCACCTGTGCCAGCTTTTTTGAAACATGTTGCAGGCATCAAATTCCAAATGAGCTAATATATGCAAAAAATTACAAAGTTTACCTGTTCGAACATTAAGTAACTTGTCTTTGCAGTGTATTCAATTGAATATAGGTTCAAAAGGATTTGCAAATCATTGTATTCTGTTTGTATTTACGATTTACACAACGTGCCAACTTCACTGGTTTTGGGTTTTGTAACTTAATTACCAACTGACAATGTTGTCAGACCGTTTTCTCATGGTCGGTCATTAACTTACCAAAAGAGCACGAATAGTTACGTCGCCAGTTCGTCGTGTGTTAGCTGGGATCAGCGGCGCGCCGTATTTCCTTTGCCTATCAACAAGTGACGTCAATTTAGACCAGTGCGATTTAAAATTCAGTTTTAGATTTACCCACAATAGTAATTGAGCTAACGTTGTGACATTTTTATTAATCACTCATATTTTTTTCAAATGCCAATAATAGGCACCGATGTTAGCCAAAGCACTGTGTGGGGGAGGCTGTTGGCTTCCTTCACTATCGGTTGCTATGTGCAAGGAATGCAAATAAACATTTCAAGTTCACGGTGCAAAGCAATTACTTCTACAACTGTTGTTACACTAACAAACGGGTGTAAAAATGGGTCTCTCCATTCTAATACCTACCCATGAATAACTGCGAGTGTGTCAGAGTATAACATTACAAAAGCACATAATACCATAACGCACATTAGTTGCAGAATTGATTGTTTTCATATATATAATATGGAATTCACACTCCCAGCAGAAAAATTCTCAATGAATACCTGACCGATTCTGAGAACTTTCTTTGAATTGTACGTTTGATACTTCTGGCTGGTCCATGGTTGGTCAGTGCTGGCCTCCAACAGCTGCTAGAAATACCGATTGAAGGTGCTGGTGGCCAGACTGAAGGACTGGCTGACAGTAGTCCCGTCAGCAAGCTGATAAAAGATAGATCTAAAAAAAGCTGAAATCACCTTGACTAACATAGTCCGGCTCATGATGCATGTTTCATCGTAGCTGAGCATGCCGTGGTTGTTCAGATGTGCTTATGACATCCGGATAGTAAGATCCAAATTTTTGATAATCATCACAAATTCCAGGACCAATCCTGCCTTGATTTATTGCTTCATGCTTCTGACAGTGGTGCAATGGTTCAATGGCGCGCTTTAAACCCCTTAGTTGCAGATTTCTTTAAGGATTCTGAAGGATTTATATTAGGTTTGCCTTTATTTATTTTTATTTTTTGGAAGGCCTGTGGGTAGATTGACAAATTGAAACGTTCTAGGTCCCTAAGCAAAGTGTCTTAAGGGTCAATTATTGTTGTGAATTGCGCCTATGGTTGTTCAGACGTTAGTGTGAGGGAAATGAACCAAGTAAGACGTCTGCAACGGAGGCTAATGACTGCCCAGGTTTACTTTGACTAATGTCAAACTACGATGGAAGGAGTTCCGGAAAATTGCTTAATTTCCGTGGCCAGTTGAGGGCGCCACCTGTGAGGGCTGCCGCACAACACTACTTTCAGCTCAAGTGACAGATTTTTGAGGCATTTCTAGACTGTGCCCTCAACAAACATGACTAGTTGATCAATGGTATGATTTCATTAGCAAGCCCAATACTATGCCACTCAAAATGAATGAGGCAAAAAGGCGCGAGAATTTACATGGTGCTGAAGTCGGTAAAAACATAAAATTTAGTTTCTGGAGTGGTGTACCTCAATGCACTTACCAGATTTGAATAAAGTATTTTTTTATCAGGCAGCTCAGTATGTCTACTAACTGTGTCACATGAAGATTATAGTGCTGTTCTTCTGTATTAACCCTTGTCTGACAATTACTCCACAAGTATGTGAGACTGTGCACAACTGTCTCTAAGTGAAGGCAATTTAATGATAAATGTCACTCTTTAATGGCACATCAGCCATTGTCTTGTTCGCTCATATTCAAATCTAAAGAAATCAATCCCAAATGATCTCTCTCCTCCCTCTGTGTTCAAAGGAACTGAGGTGAGAATAAAAGGTCGGGCGACTAGTCAGTGAGACCAATTAATCGATACAAAATTTTATCCCTATCAGCAAAACTTGGCTGCAGTCCCTGTGAGTCACGTGGTCACGTACATACATCGCCGATGGAAAGTTTTTTTTTTTTTTTTCACTAGGATGGCGAAAACATGACCTGCCCCACTCTGCCCTCCAATTTAAGATCTTGTAGCTTCAAAGCTGTCTGAGTAGCATCGACAGATTAATATTAATATTGTTTAAAACAGGAGCAGAAAATTAGCTTTGTCAAGCCAATTTAATGAAGCTCGGCCATCATTGGTGCAGACACATTTCAACTTCAACAGCTAATTTCTTAAGAAGACCAATTGTGGCCATCAAGAAATGGACTCTTCTTAAAGCCTAAGAAAAAAATATGTTTAGTCTAGGGACCTGGAGATTTCGATTTTTCCTAACCATGAACCTTCCACTAAAAAGAATTTGAGGCAAATCTAAAATGGTCATATATACCACTCAACGCCTGAATCATAATAAAAAAACCTGCCACCTAAAACCAGCAGAGTACTATTTCAATGCCATGGCATGGTGGTGTTGCTGATGATGTGCATCCATTTCTGACCACAGTCCACCTCGTCCCAAATGAATACTTCGAGCAGGATAACATACTCATCATTTCAACCTGTCTCCACAAATAAGACAGTGATGCAATATAATCAAAGGGCCTGTTCAGTCACTTGCTCTCAGTCCAGTACAGCTCTTTTGGAGTGAAGTCGAGAGAGGTTAGCATCAAATGAATCAGTGGCTGGACAACTGTGGGAACTACAGGATGGCGTCAGGACGGTATAGACCTAAATCCCCCAGATCTGGTAACTTTCAGTCTGTTCTGAGAGGAAAATGGTGTCCAACCAGGCAGCAGACAGCTCTTCCTAATAAAGGGGGTGAGTGCATAAAAGGTCACTAAAGGATTTTAGGGGCGCTTACAATACAATCTTACTCCAGTCACAAGATGGCGCCAAATATTTACTCGAGTCCGCAGACATACTGCATCAACCGCAAAATACCTCATGACAGTACTCCGTCATAAAAATCAAGCAGCAAGAGGGAGACGCTTCATTTCAATGCTAGTTTTATTTTCTGAAGTACCTTATAAATCTGAATACCAGTCAAAGACAAACACAACACAGAAACCAACTTTAATCTGAACGGGTAAACAGCTGCATTTGATGACAAGACAGGATACAAAAAATAGAACTCATCTGAAGTACAAAACGATTGAAACATCATTCCTACACAAACCTTACTGGACTGTTTAAGGAGCTCCCTTACAACCAAAAGACAAGACAGGAGGCCCTAACCTGATTGCAGGCTTTACTACAAATACTCATTTAACAAAGCAGATGTGTTATTTTGAAAGCACAATGAGCTGGTGAAATCTTTTTTTTTTTCTCCTTTTCTTCGACTCACTGGACATTTAAGCTGTCAGGACCACCCAATACTCACCTTGAAATCAGTCATCAGCTGAAGAGCACTCAAGAGGGCACGGAAATTTTTGTGTATATTCACACACATTGACTACGTTTACATACATACTAATATTATACTATAAGGCATATTCCGAATAAGAAAATATTCAGAATTTGATAGCGGTCATGCAGAAATCATATTCTGCTTGGATTTGAAATTGGGCCTCATTCCAGATGTAGCATTTTCCAATTAAGACGTGGGTTATGCTCATAATATTAGGTTTTAGAGGTATTCATGGAAATGTAGATAACTTATTCAGAATATTTGTCTCAATTCGGGGGTTTTGACCACAGTCTAGGACACAAAACGGCCTGTTTAAGCTCACACTGCTGGTTGGAAGGCAAAACATAACTACCATTAAATTTTATGAAAGACTCAAACTTCAACAGGTTTTTGGATATGCGCAGATACTGCAGTGCAGAACTTTGCTGTCATCAAACAAATTGAACACTGCTTTGGATGGGGGTGCACTAATTCTCTGTTCACTCCGTCAAACAAGTCTGCCACTATCTGTAAACTTTAGAATGGACATATTCTGATTGGAGCACAGCTGCATGTAAATTAGAGTATTAGAGGAATATTAATTTTTGTTCGCCATGTAAAGAGCTTTTTATGAATATTGTCTTTTACAGAGTAAGGCCAGGAAACTGGAACATTTTGTGCATGTAAACTTAGTCAATGTCTAACCTACAACGTATCTGCATTAGCTTTGAATGGTGTCAGAAAACTAACAGAACAGATGTCAATTGGTTGAAATATGAAGAAAACATTTGGGTTTCTCGGTGCAAAAAAAAATCCTTTTTCAAAATTGCAAACTCAATTGCAAGAAATTTCAAACATTTAGATATCAGGCGGTTTAGATTGAGCATGACTTAGTTTCCATACATCAAATCTGTAAGTGCTCGCAAGATTTCACATATTCATTACACATCAAATAGCCTACAGAGCCCTGAAAAAATTATTTGCCCCCTCCTGATTGATTCTACTTATGCACGTGTCACACTTAAGTTTTTAAAAATCTGAAACAATTACCAAAAGAAAACATTACAAAAAACTGATTTAATTTCCTGAAGAAAAAAGGTAATTCAGCACCACCTAAATATGAGGGGGAAAAGCAAGAGCAAGAGCAAGCCACAGGATCCCGGCTGCAGTTCACGTAACAGCCAGCAGTGGCAGTAATGACAAGGATTCAAGGATTCAAAGCGCATTTTAAGCTTTAGCCAAGGGTTACAAGGAATTCGAGCTGGTAGCCATGGCCCATAATTGTAGAAGAAAAAAAAAAAACCTTCTAGATTTTGACTTGCAACAAGCAGACTTACTTTGTTCAAAGTCGTGAGCAAGCATGGTAATCGTGACAAAGCTCATTTCATTTTTCCCATGGGTGACATAAAAGCTGGTTCTTCACAAAACTATTTTGTTTCCTCATATTCTTACAGTCTTATATTGCATTTAGAATGAAGATGTGTAGTGAAACAATTTATTGTAAAAAAAAACAAAACAAAAAAAAAAAAACATGCAAAACACACCGAGATAAGGAGGGGAAAATACTTTTAAATGGCACTGTAACTTGCTCATAAAAAATAAAACATTTATAGTTTATTTTTGAGGGAAGACCCAAGTGTAATTGAACAAAACTTCTGAAAAAGAGAAACCTAGGGCTACAGTGTCTATCCTTGAGAGCAAATATTAGCAGCCAATGACCATAGATTGCATTTATGGTTCAAGGGGACATTTTCACGTTCAAAAAATTGACACCCAAATTATTAAAATTTTCAAGTGGGCTAAGAGGGCGGCATGCTTGAACGGTCAGCCCATTTTATATTTGGTGCAATAAACAATTCCCACATTTTCAGCAATCACAGATATATACGTATTCATAATACATGGAAGGAAAATGTAAAACATATTTCACAAGATGCTGTAGGCAAAACAACAAACAAATACAGATAATTTGATTTAACCACCAACAATTCTTTATCCTTGCTGTTGCATTGCTATACCCAATATTCAACACTGAAAGTGATCACCCCTCTTGAATTTCAACCATTCACATTCCCAATCGACACCTGGGCAAGCCAGTGAATACATGTGATGAGAAAACATTGTTTAGGGACAGGGGAGAACTGGTATGAAAGTGACACAAGATAAGAGTAAAAAGGCGATTTTCTCCAAGCCCATTCAATTTGAATAAGCCTAAATGCGTCAAGTCCTACCAAAAATGTGGGAAAAAAATAAAAAATCATGCGGCTACATCTTACATTCACGTAGTTCTATGCAAAAAGCTGTTTTAGATCAAGTACATAAATTCGCCAAAACAGCAATTTTTTTCAAATGATAAGTTGCGTTTGTTATGCGTCATGATCAACTGACTGAATATTTAGTACTTTAACGCATCCTGAAGTTTTCTTCATTTCTCCATGGTAAAAATGAGCACATCTGTCACAACTGTGACAATGACTAAAAAATGAGAATTTATCACAGTAATAGAGCAAATGAAATATAGTATTTTTACAATGTTATACTGTTATATTTTCTTTAACAGTCACAGTGTTCATACTGTTGCTGTCAAACTTTGATAAAATTGAAATTAAGTTTGTTTTCACTTCTTCTGAAATTAATAATGAAATGTAATATATTTTATTGAAGGTGCAGTGTGGAACTTGTTTTTTACATGTATTAATCGCTTTCCATTGCCAATGTTTCAAAGGACAGTAACTTAACTTCAAAAAATGTGACCTTTCCCGACTTTCTCAGTTTCCTAGAAAGGGCTGTGGACGATTTTTACATGGGGGTATCAAGTCAAATTTTACGCAAAAATCCAAAGGAAGTGACTTATATGCGTTCCAAAGTGCTTTGCCTGCCCCTCTTCAGGTCCCTGATTGAACACTAGCCTAGAAATAGAGTCCACTAATGTCAACAAACGACCAGTGACAGTAGCAAAGTAATAGACAACGTAATGATACACCAAGGTAGACTACAATGATACATGAAATGATGAACACATAGGCTATGTTCAAGGATAGTGCCAAATAAGTTTGTTCTTCAGAACCTATTACATTACTTTTAATGTGTTTTATCTCCGGTCAAACATTACGAATCCCACTACCATCACCAGTGTATAACTGACGTTAGACGAGGATTATGTGATTGTTATCATTGCTTCAAGTCACTGCCAGACCATTTAGTTGACGATAGGGAAGGCCTGATTACGCTGAAAAATTAGCAGATGGATTCACCAAAAACGAAAGTTGTGATAGAAGCGATCACTTTAATTTTGAACTGTGACAACACATCTTATTCATAATATTCCATCTAGGTCACTAACCGTAAATATTGCCACACAGAAAAAAATAGCCAAGCTGAAATTGCTGAGCGGCTCCATGAAAGTTAACCTTAGACTACTGCATCTTATAAATCTTGGCATTTTTGAAAGCTGCACATAGTATTATGGACCATATGTTTGTAGTTACATATTAACAAGGATATTGTTAGAAATTTTAAATTTAAACAAGGATAACATACGCAATTCAAGTTTATACCGTTACTTTTGACCCACCTGTGTGGTACTTCCGTCCCGAACGACGTGGTCAAAAGTAGCAATGTGTAACTTCCATATAAAGTGAAATTATACTGTAGTCATCTCACATTTTACAAAAAAACAACAGGTATTGACAGAGCATATGAGAGTTCTTGATGAGAACAAATGAAGTTTGTCTGAAAAGTGTCATTTTTGGCCAAGTTTTCCCCTACAATCAAATAATCACACTTAAGATGCGTTCTAACAGCGTACTGGGAAGATTAAAAAGCCTTATAAACAATTACATTTTGGGCTATATTCTGTTTCAACACCCATTTACTCTTTCGCATGGTGAAAACAAACATGGAAGCATATCTGCACACAAACACACACACACAGTGCTGTGAAAAAGTATTTGCCCCCTTCCTGATTAATTTATTTGTGTATTTGTCACACTTAAATTTTCAGATCGTCAAACAAATTTTACTATTAGACAAAGATAACCAGGGTAAATACAAAATGCAGTTTTTAAATGATGATTTCATTTTTTGAGGGAAAAAACTATCCAAAACTACCTGGCCCTACGGGAAAAAGTAATTGCCCCCCCCCCTTGTTGAATCATGAATTAACTGCAATTATCTACATTTTCTGAGTTCAATTTCACTAGCCACACCCAGGCCGGATTACTGCCAGACCTGTTTAATCAAGAAATCACTTAAATAGAACCTGTCTCACAAAGTGAAGTAGGCTTAAAGATCTCAAAAAGCAACTCATCATGCCGCAATCTAAAGAAATTCAAGAACAGATGAGAAACTAGGCTACTGACATCTATCATTCTGGAAAGGGTTACTAAGCCATTTCTAAGGCTTTGGGATTCCAGCGAACCACGGTGAGAAGCATTATCCACAAATGGAGAAAACTTGGAACAGTAGTGAACCTTCCCAGGAGTAAAAATTACTCCAAGAGCACATCGACGACTCACCCAGGAGGTCACAAAAGAACCCAGAACAACATCTGAGGAACTGCAGGCTTAACTTGCCTCAGTTAAAGTCAGTATTGATGATTCAACAGTAAGAAAGAGACTGGGCAAAAATGGCATCCATGGTAAGAGTTCCAACGCGAAAACCACTACTGACCAAAAAGAACACAAAGGCCTGTCTCACATTTGCCAAAAAACATCTTGATGATCCCCAAGACTCTTGGGAAAATATTCTGAGGACTGACGAGACAAAAGTTGGACTTTTTGGAAGGAGTGCGTCCCATTACATCTGGCGTGAAACTAACATATCATTTCATAAAATGAACATCATACCAACAGTCAAACATGGTGGTGGTAGTGTTATGGTCTGGGGCTGCTTTGCTGCTTCAGGACATGGACAACTTGCCGTAATTCATAGAACCATGAAGTCTGCTCTCTACCAGAAAATCCTGAAGTAGAATGTCCAACCATCAGTTTGTGACCTCAAGCCCAAGCACACTTGGGTTATGCAGCAGGACAATGATCTGAAACACACCAGTAAGTCAATCTCTGAATGGCTTTAAAAAAACAAATTGAAGGTTTGGAGTGGCCTTGTCTAAGTTTGGACTTAAATTGAATTGCGATGCTGTGATTTGACCTTAAACAGGCCGTTTACGCTTGAAAACCCTCCAATGTGGCTGAATCAAAACAACTCGGCAAAGAAGAGCGGGCCAAAATTCTTCCTTAGCGAAGTGAAAGACTTTCTGCCAGTTGTTGTATTGCAGTTGTTGTCGTTAGGTTAAAGGGAAATTACTTTTTCCACATAGGGCCAAGTAGGTTTGGAAAGTATTTTTTTTTCCCTGAATAAATAAAATCATCATTTAAAAACTGCATTCTGTATTTACTCAGGTTATCTTAGTCTAATATTAGTGTGTGTGTATATATATATATATATTATATATATATATATATATACATACACACACACACACACACACACACAGTGGTGCTTGAAAGTTTGTGAACCCTTTAGAATATTCTGGATTTCTGCATAAATATGACCTAAAACATCATCAGATTTTCACACAAGTCCTAAAAGTCGGTAAAGTTAAACAAATGAGACCAAAGTATTATATTTGGTAATTAACTATTGAGGAAAATGATCCAATATTACATATCTGTGAGTGGCAAAAGTATGTGAACCTTTGCTTTCAGTGTCTGGTGTGACCCCCTTGTTCAGCAATAACTACAAGTAAACGTTTCCGGTAACTGATGATCAGTCCTGCACATCGGCTTGGGGGAATTTTAGCCGTTCCTTCCTACAGAACAGCTTCAACTCTGGGATGTTGGTGGGTTTCCTCACATGAGCTGCTCACTTCTGGTCCTTCCACAACATTTCAATTGGCTTAAGGTCAGGACTTTGACTAGGCCATTCCAAAACATTAACTTTATTATCCCCCGCCAACACGAAGTGGGAGGGGGATATAGGTTTGACCTCCGTCCGTCCGTCCGTCCGTGCGTCCGTCCGTCCGTCCGCCCGAGATAAAGGGGACAGCTTTACTCAGAAACTACTACAGATACAGTAACCAAATTTGGTGTGTAGCTTCAGACCATAAAGGCCTTGATTGAGTTCGAAAATGAGAAGCGCACGATTGGCGGGGGATGTTGTAGACCATGTCGACTTGTTCTTCTTTAAACATTCTTTGGTAGAATGACTTGTGTGTTTAGGTTCGTTGTCTTGTTGCATGACTCATCTTATCTTGAGATTCAGTTCAATGACAGATGTCCAGACATTTTCTTTTTGAATTTGCTGGTATAATTCAAAATTCATTGTTCCATCAATGATGGCAAGCCATCCTGGCCTAGATGCAGCAAAACAGGCCCAAACCACGATACTACCACCACCATGTTTCACAGATGGGATAAGTTCTTATGCTGGATTGCAGTGTTTTCCTTTCTCCAAACAAACACTTCTCATTAAAACCAAAAAGTTCTATTTTGGTCTCATCCGTCCACTAAACATTTTTCCAATAGCCCTCTGGCTTGTCCACATGATCTTTAGCAAACTGCAGATGAGCAGCAATGTTCTTTTTGGAGAGCAGTGGCTTTCTCCTTGCAACCCTCCCATGCATACCATTGTTTTTCAGAGTTCTCCTGATGGTGGACTCATGAACATTAAAACTAGCCAGTGTGAGAGAGGCCTTCAGTTCCTTAGAAGTTACCCTGGGGTCCTTTGTGACCTCGCCGGCTATTACACGCCTTGCTCTTGGAGTGATCTTTGTTGGTCGACCACTCCGGGGGAGGGTAACAATGGTCTTGAATTTCCTCCATATGTACACAATCTGCCTGACTGCGGACTGATGGAGTCCAAACTGTTTAGAGATGGTTTCGTAACCTTTTCCAGCCTGATGAGCATCAACAAACCTTTTTCTGAGGTCCTCAGAAATCTCCTTTGTTCGTGCCATGATACACTTCCACAAACATGTTGTGAAGATCAGACTTTGATAGATCCCTGCTCTTTAAATAAAACAGGGTGCCCACTCACACCTGATTGTCATCCCATTGACTGAAAACACCTGACTCTAATTTCACCTTCGAATTAATCACTAATCCTAGAGGTTCACATACTTTTTCCACTCACAGATATGTAATATTGGATCATTTTCCTCAATAAATAAATGACCAAGTACACTCAACAAAAATACAAACGCAACACTTTTGTTTTTGCTCCCATTTGTCATGAGATGGACTCAAAGATCTAAAATTCATTCCAGATACACAATATTACCATTTCTCTCAAACACTGTTCACAAATCTGTCTAAATGTGTGATAGTGAGCACTTTTGCTTTGCTGAGACAATCCATCCCACCTCACAGGTGTGCCACATCAAGATGCTCATCAGACACCATGATTAGTGTACAGGTGTACCTTAGACTGTCCACAATAAAAGGCCACTCTGAAATGTGCAGTTTTGTCTCACAGCAAAATGCCACAGATGGCGCAAGCATTGAGGGAGCATGCAATTGGCATGCTGACAGCAGGAATGCCAACCAGATTTGTTGCTCTGGCATTGAATGTTCATTTCTCCACCATAAGCCGTCTCCAAAGGCGTTTCAGAGAATATGGCAGTACATCCAACCGGCCTCACAACCGCAGACCACGTGTAACCACACCAGCCCAGGACCTCCACATCCAGCAGGTTCACCTCCAAGATCGTCTGAGACCAGCTACTCAGACAGCTGCTGAAACAATTGGTTTGCACAAACTGTCAGAAACCGTCTCAGGGAAGCTCAACTGCATGCTCGTCGTCCTCATCGGGGGTCTTAACCTGACTCCAGATCGTCGCCGTAACAGACTTAAGTGGGCAAATGCTCACATTCGATGGCGTCTGGCACGTTGGAGAGGTGTTCTCTTCACGGATGAGTCTCGGTTTACATTGTTCAGGGCAGATGGCAGACAGCGTGTGTGGCGTCATGTGGGTGAGCGCTTTGCTGATGTCAATGTTGTGGATCGAGTGGCCCATGGTGGTGGTGGGGTTAGGGTACGGGCAGGCATCTGTTATGGACGAAGAACACAGGTGCATTTTATTGATGGCATTTTGAATGCACAGAGATACCGTGATGAGATCCTGAGGCCCATTGTTGTGCCATACATCCATGAAAATCACCTCATGTTTCAGCAAGATAATGCACGGCCCCATGTTGCAAGGATCTGTACACAATTCTTGGAAGCTGAAAATGTCCCAGTTCTTGCATGGCCAGCATACTCACCGGACATGTCACCCATTGAGCATGTTTGGGATGTGCTTGACCGGCGTATTCGACAGCGCGTACCAGTTCCCACTAATATCCAGCAACTTCGCACAGCCATTGAAGAGCAGTGGACCAACATTCCACAGGCCACAATTGACAATCTGATAAACTCTATGTGAAGAAGATGTGTTGCACTGCATGAGGCAAATGGTGGTCACACCAGATACTGACTGGTTCTGAGTCCCCAGACCCCCAATAAAGCAAAAACTGCACATTTCAGGGTGGCCTTTTATTTTGGACAGTCTAAGGTACACCTGTGCACTAATCATGGTGTCTGATGAGCATCTTGATGTGGCACACCTGTGAGGTGGGATGGATCGTCTCAGCAAAGCAAAAGTGCTCACTATCACACATTTAGACAGATTTGTGAACAATGTTTGAGAGAAATGGTAATATTGCGTATCAGGAATGAATTTTAGAATTTTGAGTCCATCTCATGACAAATGGGAGCAAAAACAAAAATGTTGCGTTTATATTTTTGTTGAGTTAAACAATATTTATGTCCCATTTGTTTAACTGGGTTTTCTTTATCTACTTTTAGGACTTTTGTGAAAATCTGATGATGTTTCAGGTCATATTTATGCAGAAATACAGAGAAAAACAGAAAAAAGGTTCACAAACTTTCAAGCGCCACACACACACACCCACACCCACACACCTTTTTCCCACAAATGGTGTAAAAAATAAACTATATGCTCCATCAGTGTTAATAAGATTCAGACTCCTGGCAGCAGTATATTGTTCAGGTAGAGGGGAATTGTATTCATGTTGAGGGTGGTTTAACTGGGAGCCTTAAACTGCATGCAACAATTAGATGCTGCGGTTTATGTCACATTTCCACTATGGTGCTGCGCCATATCAAGCCGACAGCATTGCCGTGTTTCCATGAGGCCATATTATGCTTTGTTGGTTCCCTTAATCCTTTAGTATGTTGTATAGTGTTTTGGTGCTTGCAAAATGTTTACAAGTTACAAAACCCAGAGCTCCTGAATGTGCCAGTCGCTTTTCAACCCAGTTTAGAGTAAACCATGCCTATTTCCGTATGACAAAAGCCGTTGTATAAGTAACCACTGCATTGCCAACTGTAGTCAAGGCTACTGCAAGAAGCATCTACACCTAACCCAAATTCAAACCACAACCCTCACAAACCAGTTTTGACGTCAGAGATTTGTTGCAGGAGTTAAACGTTTTAGAATCTGATTTGACAAAACAGGGACCACTTCCAGCCACAATGCTTCCGTCGTTGCGTCGAGACTTTATGGTTTAATCTAGTTGTAAAAATGATGCAGGCATTTTGTACTGCCAGAAATGCCAAATTTTGTCCAATCTTCTCTTCCCTTGTCTATGCCACTGTGTAACACACTTGCACAGTACCCGACTAGTGGCTAATTTGGTAATGGCAAGGGAAGTGGCAACAGCGACGGCTATAAAACCCCTTTACCTAGAAGCCTAATAAAGCTTATCCTTGCCAGTTGCAAATGACCCCTATTTAAAGCTTTACAGCTTAGTATTTGAGTGTCGCAGAGGCTGGAAAAATTATTTCAATAAAGCTACACACTTGTCTCAATGGAAAGACAATTATTGCATCATCTAGCAATATCATTTATGGTGTCATTTTAACATTGACATCTACTATGCTTAAAGCGAAGAGGTCTTAAAGAGACAGGAGCCATAACAGCCTATTTCATGTTAAGTGAGTCTGAGGTGCTGCACACACAGCCTGTACAGCTGTGACTAGGAGCATTTTGACCACGAACCAAGCCAATGGTAGACTTATTCTCCCTCTGAAGTATCATGTAACACCGTGAAAATGAAAAGACAAACTCAAATAGCTTCAGATGCAAAATTTATAAACAAAAACCAAGCATTTCTCAATCAGTAAAGATCAGATTTCCAAGTCACAGTCATTCCAAACGACATAGCTAAATCATATTTAATGGCCAGCATACTAATGTTAGCGAGCTAGCTACATAAGAATTAGCATGCCACTACACACGGTTAGCATGCAGCAGCAATGAAAATGAATGTAATTTTACATCATACTGAAGTTTACGCAATAATTTGTGACAAGGTGATCAAATGCGTGTGCATTAAAGCAGATAAACAGGAGTTCCAAATTTTGTGGTTATTATTTGCCATTACCATGCAATTCATTCTGCGCTTTGCGCAAATCATTCAAATTGGAGACTACATCAGTCACTGTTCATGAGACGTACATGAACTAACTTACAATAAATATTAGAATGCAATATATAATGTAGCTGAATCACTAAAGTTTTAATACATGGAGTAGATTACCCAAGCGTTTTTATCTTAAGTTGTCATGGCAGCGTATACCAATTGCAATGCAAGCTCTCAATGCAAGCTACGCAAATCATACTTTTCCCTCCTAATTTAGCCAACGGAAACAAGTCTTGAGCCGTGCTGAGAGCACTGATATGTCTGAATCAGCATAGCAAAGTTCGGGTCAGTGAGTAGTGGAAATGTGACATCTAACATCAAATTCTGGATCCCCCACATTAGAAACATTGCAGGCGAACAATTCCAGTCAAACTTATTGTATGCAAATTCTGAACAGTCCTTCTGATCATACAAAACCCAAAACCAGTGAAGTTGGCACGTTCTGTAAATCGTAAATAAAAACAGAATACAATGATTTGCAAATCCTTTTCAACCTATATTCAATTGAATACACTGCAAAGACAAGTTACTTTATGTTCAAACAGGTAAACTTCGTAATTTTTTGCAAATATTAGCTCATTTGGAATTTGATGCCTGCAACATGTTTCAAAAAAGCTGGCACAAGGGGCAAAAAAGACAGAGAGTTGAGGAAGGCCCATCAAACACTTATTTGGAACATCCCACAGGTGAACGGGCTAATTGGGAAGAGGTAGGTGCCATGATTGAGTATAAAAGCAGCTTCCCTGAAATGCTCAGTCATTCACAAACAAGGATGGGGCGAAGGTCACCACTTAGTGAACAAATGCGTGAGCTGATTGTCGAACAGTTTAAAAACAACATTCCTCAACAAGCTATTGCAAGAAATTTAGGGATTTCATCATCTACGGTCAGTAATATTGTCAAAAGGTTCAGAGAATCTGGAGAAATCACTGCACGTAAGCGACAAGGGCGAAAACCAACATTGAATGCCCGTGACCTTCGATCCCTCAGGCTGTACTGCATCAAAAACCGACATCAGTGTGTAAAGGACATCACCACATGGGCTCAGCAACACTTCAGAAAACCACTGTCAGTAACTACAGTTCGTCTCTACATCTGCAAGTGCAAGTTAAAACTCTACAATGCAAAGCGAAAGCCATTTATCAACAGCACCCAGAAACAACGCCGGCTTCGCTGGGCCCAAGCTCATCTAAGATGGACTGATGCAAAGTGGAGAAGTGTTCTGTGGTCTGACGAGTCCACATTTCAAACTGAAACGGAAACGGAAACTGTGGACGTCGTGTCCTCCGGACCAAAGAGGAAAGGAACCATCTGGACTGTTATAGGCGCAAAGTTCAAAAGCCAGCATCTGTGATGGTATGGGGGTGTATTAGTGCCCAAGGCATGGGCAACTTACACATATGTGAAGGCACCATTAATGCTGAATGGTACATACAGGTTTTGGAGCAACATATGTTGCCATCCAAGCAACGTCTTTTTCATGGACGCCCCTGCTTATTTCAGCAAGACGATGCCAAGCCACATTCTGCACGTGTTACAACAGCATGGCTCCGTAGTAAAAGAGTGCAGGTACTAGACTGGCCTGCCTGTAGTCCAGACCTGTCTCCCATTGAAAATGTGTGGCGCATTATGAAGCGTAAAATACGACAACGGAGACCCCGCACTGTTGAACAACTTAAGCTGTACATCAAGCAAGAATGGGAAAGAGTTCCACCTGAAAAGCTTCAAAAATTGGTCTCCTCAGTTCCCAAACGTTTACTGAGTGTCGTTAAAAGGAAAGGCGATGTAACACAGTGGTAAAAAGGCCCCTGTGCCAACTTTTTTGCAATGTGTTGCTGCCTTTAAATTCCAAGTTAATGATTATTTGCAAAAAAAAAGTTTCTCAGTTTGAACATTAAACATCTTGTCTTTGCAGTGTATTATATTGAATATAAGTTGAAAAGGATTAGGCAAATCATTGTATTCTGTTTTTATCTACGATTTACATAACGTGCCAACTTCACTGGTTTTGGGTTTTGTAATATTGCCAAAGTGATATGCTTAACCTCCGTTACTTAATTTGACTGTGGCAATTACAATCCCCCAAGGCCCTTAGACCAAATTGATTTGAGATGGCCAGCAATCGGCAAGGTTAAAATGAGCTGAATTCTACAGCGGATTACGCCCAATAATCATTTCAACATTGCATATTCATAGAGCCTAATGCATCAATATGTAGTAAGAGCATTAGAACATCCTAAAATATCCAGTGTGAAAAGAAGACTAGCAGGGTTCACAGGAGTCAATTTGACAACGCGTGTACTCCGAAAGATGTTGAATTAACTCTGGACATTTTACTGCACACACATACAAAGATTTGAGGCAAAAGTATTGAGAGGTAAGTTTGCCAGCTTTTTCCCGCTGATTGACAGGTCTAAGGAACCCCAGATGAGGTTCATGATCTGGTCACGGCTACACTGGTAGGAACCTCCATATGCGATGAAACTGAAGAAAAGGGACAGCCAATGACAGAAGGCACTTCTCACAACTCTGCCACTGAACATAGCTCCCAGAAAAGTGCAATAAACAGTACAGGCCCAGGTCCCAGCTACCGTAAATATCCGTATAGACATGGTCTTTCACCAAAGTTTCACCAAAATAATCTTTAAAAGCCCCTTTCTGTCATCACTATGCATTCTGGGCATCCTATTTTAGTTTCAACTGACACCCAAAAAAAAATCAATTTTTGAAGTTGTGGTTGATACTTGCCTTTTCTTTAAAAACAAAATGTATGGTGAAAAATACCTTCAACGTTTTCTGAAAAGATGTTAGCTTTTAGTTAGATCAGAAAGTTTTCAGCTGATAAAAAAAGATACCTTACTCTTGCATGAAACCCTAATTCAGTGAAAAGAATGCAGCAGAAATAAAGGCTGTACCATACTCCCTTTTCCTCATCCTCAAAGCCCCACCCAACAAGTTACAGTCACATGACCCCAGATTCAAGTTTTCATTGGTTGTCTCTCCTTACCTAAAAAAAAATAGAAGTTGCCTTGCGAGCAGCTAAACAGCGTTGAACAACAAAGAAATTCAAAGAAATTCAAGAGACAGCGATAAAGACAATACCTCAAACACAAATGGTGAGGAGTTAGATAATCTCTTTGTAAATATATATGTATATATAAATATATGTAACTATATGTGTGCATATACATACATGTACACACTGTTAACAGTACTGGTTTTAAGTGCTTACATAATACATCTAAAGGAGAGTTTCCATGCTTTCTCTCATTCTTGATTTTTTTTCTGCATTTTTCCAGCAATCTCTCAGGCCACTGTGTACAGAATAGGAGCAGTTTTTGTGCTACAGGAAACAGATGCCCTTCACTGGGCAGCGTCCACCTGACACCATGCAACAGGTTTCATCAGAACTACAAATACCAACAGACAGTGGGCAAATTCCCATCAGGCCACTGCAACTCCACCTTCCACTCGAAACGGCCTTTCTTCCTTGTACTTGCTGCATAGGATAGCGACTATTCTACATTTTTTTTTCCAGTTTCCATAACACAGCCTCCTCACTACACTTTAGTCAATCAGCTTGTGCTAAAACAACCTCAAACATGACACTCAAGTGTTTCAAATATGTCTTAAAAAATACGCCCACAAAATGCCTCATGGATAGACGGTCAGCTTGTTGTGTGCACTGTTCCATTCACATGTAAAGAGGAAAGGAAAATGAAAATCCTAACCCTAATAGCCTTGGAGTCCAGAAAACAATTTTTTAGTGAGGGTTGATGGGGCTGGGACCCTCAACTTGGGCTATTTCACCTGCTTAGAACAGGAACACTAAACCCAACCGAGGAAGTCAACCCAACATCAATAAATACACCCCAATGACACACCACATGGCTTCCATACCACAACATGAGAGAACCCATCAGTACAGCCAACAAGCTGGCTTTTCACAACCTGCTACAGTTCATTCTGCTCCCTACCCACCAAACCTAATACCGAAGAGTAAAAATTAAACAAAAAAATAAAAACATGCAGAGCAGCTTCGTGGCAAGAAATATTGAAAATAAATGTCTAAATCTGTGGTTTTTGGTCCATTCCTCTTCCCTGTCTTAGGGCTTTTTCAAAACATTGACATCAACCCACTACCCAACTCAAAAATTGCAGGCTTTTAATTAAGAACCTAAAATATTAGACCCCCTCAAAACTGTTGAAGTTCTGCAAAACACCCCTGAATCATGAGTGGCTGCTAGTCCACCTGCTTCCTTCTTTACAACCTAATTGAAGGGGCTTCTGGGACTTTTTGTTCCAGATACTTTTTTTTTCAAAGCACCACAGGGCTTCTGGAATGAATGTGCTTATTAGTAAGTTGAGAGTGCGGAGGTTCATGGGTGATGTAGTTCTCAAGAAATAGATAGCAGAGGCTCATGAATAGTGTAGTCCTCTGGCACTAGACAGCAGAGGGTAACAGGTTGTAATGTTCTCAGAAGCTGGACTGCAGAGGCTTGTGGGGATTGCAGGTCTCAAAGGCTTGACTGCAGAGGCTCAGGGGTAGTGCAGTTCTCTGGGACAAAACCGCAAAGGCTCATGGGGTGGGTAGTTCTCAGAGGCTAGTCAGCGGAGGCTAATGGGTAATGAAGTTCTCAGGGGCTGTTGGTGGCGCTGTGGCTGCTATGCTGGCTGAAGACAGGACAGGACAGAGTTACATTCAGAGTGTCGTTGTGCTGAAGCAGAGGCGTGCTGCGATAGTGGAGCACCAGCTCCTTCAGAGAGCCATACAGATTATAGGGCTCTGCAAAACCAAAGCCTGTCACCGTCTTATAGATCACACAGTGCTTTACTTCTCCATCCACTCTGCAGAGACAGAGAGGAGGATACAGAGAAGAGGATGTGGGATAGAGAAAGTGACAGTGAGAGGGCAGGAGAGAGAGGGAGAGACAGAGATGGAATGATTTGTAAGATTTTTTTGTAAAATGCATTTCAAAGTCCATTAAGTGTTATGAGCGACTGCAGTAACGTAACAAAAAGCATTCTGTATTATAACATAGCACGAGAACCTCTGCTCATCATAACCAGCAGAAGAAATGGAAAAACCACAGCTGAATGTCTACTGCAGACACAGAATCTATGCTGAATGTTCCTGGCTGGTACAGACAGGAGCACCAAAGCAGCCAATCCTCTTCGAACGAAACAACCTGCATCTGTGATTGACAACCTCCAGGCTGGTGTTAAGTGACACTTACACCACGGAGCAGGCAAAGGAGCCCTTCTGCGATTGGCTGTCGCGGACGAGGAAGGTTCCATGGTCCCGCCCACTCAGCAGCTCCTCGGCCTGAGAGCGTTTGATGCTCCCGACGTACCAGGTGAGCTCGTTACTATGAGGAAGAGCCTCTTCCTCATCGGTCACAGAGTACAGGCTGACGAGAGAGAGAGAGAGAGAGAGAGAGAGAGAGGAGGGGGGATAAAGAGAGAGGGAGAGAGAGAGACAGATGAAGCAAGAGATACATAGAATAGACGAGAGAGTGGAGGAGGGAGGGGGGAAGATAAAGAGTGAAGGATGGAGAGAGGGGGATGAAGGGAGAGAGAGATCAAGAGGGAGAGGGGGATAAAGAGAGGGAGAGAGTTTGAGGGGGATAGAGAGGGAGAGAGAAAGAGAGATGAAGGGAGAAATACATGGAATAGATGAGAGAGGGAAGGAGGGAGAATCCAAAAGAAAGAATAAGAATTATGGTGAAGTATATCAATATGATTTTGTTTCCCTTTTTAAACATTATTTGGCAAAACTAACATTCTTTCAGATGTAGGCTACTCCCAAATAACACATTCAAGTGCTCAAGAAATCGTTGCTGATGCCACATCATTCAGGTGACTCGATTAGTCTGTGTAAACTGTGCAGACTCACACACACACACACACACACACACACAGGCACAAATACACACATAAACACGTGCGTGCAATCATACGTCCACACACACAGTAAAGACTGTACACTCAAAGAATACACATGCAAGCACTAATTGAGTTAAGGCCGCGCAAGCGCACAGACACAAATACACGCACTCACTCTTCAGTCTCGGCCTTGATGCCGAGCCACTCATTGATCTGCTTCTGTCTGGTGCCCTTCTGCGTGAGCCAACTGAAAAAGAGCAGAACTACATCTCCCATGATGCATCATAACACCGTAGATGACGGGTGCGTGTATAGGTGTAAAAAAGTGTTCATGTAGGCTAATGTGTATAGTTAAGGATAGAGGTGGGTTCATCAGCCTTAGGTGGCGGTGTTCAGGTGAGTGGGTCATGGTACGTGAGTACACATTATGCTCCCCAAAAGTAAGAAGAAACTGCTTGGTTTGAGATGGTTTTTCATTTTGGGTCACTGTGCTTCCACATGTTTGCAGAAGGCTTTGCTGTGTTTCACCATAATAATCCCCTGATGCAGGGTTCGGACATTGTTTTTTGAGATCGGTATAGAGCAGGGATTGACAGGTTACAGTCTTTGTGGGCCAAGAACTGCTGGTTTTCCACCCTCTATTTACCTGGGAGTCAGGTGTATAAACAGTCTGGCCAATCAGAAGCATTAACTGTTTTGTAAATCAGTTGGGAAAAGCGAACCAGGGCTGGTTTAGATTCAAGGGTCAGATTTGGTGATTCCTCGAACTGAAAAACTTGACTGGCCTACAAAGCGCTCTGATCTCAACCCCATCAAACAACATTTTGATTAACTGGAATGCCGACTTTGATCCAAGCTTATCCCCAAACATTACTGACCTACCTCAGCAATACTGTTCAAGCCAGTATTTGAAGCAAATCTTCGAAGCAATGTTCAAATATCTCGTCCGAGCTCTCTCAAAGATAGTGGATGCGGTTACAGCAGCAAAAGATGGGTAATCTCCATGTTTATCACCGATTATGTTGGAATGAGATTCTAGATAAGCGGTCTTCCCTACACTTTCAGCAGTGCAGTGGTGCAGTAGCGTGTTGGTCGGACGGAAGCGGGGCCTACAGTAGGTACTGCTCTCGGATCCGGCGCAGCTGAATCAGGTCGGGCCTCAGGCAACTGATCCTGCTGTCGATGAGCCGGCTCTCCTTGGCCTGTCGCTCTAGAGACCGCTCCAGGCGTTCTTTACTCCGGTGGATCTCCGTGACCCGACACTTCAGCTTCTCGCAGTTACTCTGCACCCTGGGGGAAAACAAAGAGTCCATGCCAGATTTTACATTTCACCAATGACAGAAATACCAGGGGCAGTTGAACACTGAGATCATACAACCCCATTTACAAAAATGGGTCCAATGGCTCTGTAGCTCGCCGACTTGACATGAAATTAGATACATATTTGAATGGTGACTAAAAAGAATACTTGATGAAAATTGATTTGAAAAACTAGAAATCTGGACACCATTGCTATGATTTACATCCACCAAAGCCTCTGACAATTATGCAACGTAGTGACATTGTCCCAAGGAAGCTCCATAATAAATTTGAAGTGTATCTGGCCAGTACTTTCAGAAAAGAAGATTTTAAAGTTTCGGATTAATAAAAAAAGGCGAAAGTCATAAAAAGTGAAAACAAAACCCCAATATTTTTCAAAACTATGAACAGTCTTTGTAGTAACTGTCCCAAAGAAGATCCAAACCAAATTTGAACTGAATCCAGCCAAGCAATTACTTTAGGAAAAGATGATTTTTTAAGTTTCCGATGGAAAAAAAAAACAGAAAAAAATTCTTAAAAATAAAAAAGAAACATTATTTTTTTGTAACTGAACATTCTTTGTAGGCATTGTCCCAAAGAAGCTCCTTACCAAATTTGAAGTGAATCTGGCCAGTATTTTAGAAAAAATTTTTTTTAAAGTTTCAAATAGGAAAAAAAAATTCATAATAAGTAAAAATATAAATAAATAAAAAGGCTATTTTTCAAAACTGTGAAGAATCATTGTAGACATTCCAAGGAAGTACCATACCAAATTTGAAGTGAATCAGGCCAGAAGTTTCAGAAAAAAAGATGTTTGAAGAATTTGCTATCGGACGCAAACACGACAGATGTAGATGATGCCAGACCTAGTGCTACAACAACAGCTAAAAGTTTGGAAACAGGGTAAAATGTGAATAAAAAGAGATTGCAGTGATTTGCAAATCATTTCAACTGTATATTTATTTGAAAATAGCTCACAGACAACATATCAGATGTTCAAACAGAGAAATTTCTGGTTTATGGCTCATTCTAAATTTGATGCCGGCAAAATTTTTCAATTTCCACAAAAAAATTAAAACAGGGGCATGTTTACCACCATGTTGCACCACAACTTTTTTAGCAACCTTCTTTCAGTGTTTCGGAACTGAGGAAACCAACTGCTGTATTTTTTAAAGCAAAACTTTTTCCCGTCCTTGCTTGATGTAGGATTTCAGCAACTCAACATATTTTTTGTTACATAATGCGCCAAATATTTTAAATTGATGACAGGTCTGGACAGCAGTCGGGCCAGTTTACCACCCAGACTCTTTTAATACAAAGTCATGTTTTTGTAATGCATGCAGAATGTGGTGTTTTGCTATTCTTTGCTGAAACAAAAAAGACTAAAAAAGACACAGACACACACACACACACACACACCGTTGTGTCTCCTCTGCGCTGAGCTCCTGTTCATGGTTGTCCTGGTTCTCGCACTGCTCCTGGAAGATCTTAATGGTCTCGTTGAAAGCCTCAATGGCCGTGCGCTTCATCTGCAACTCCTGCCGGAGTCACAAGGTCAGAGGTCACAAGGGCAGGGATCACACAAAGTTTAGTGAGAAAGACAGCGCTCTGCATTTCTCTTCAAGCTAAGGAGGGTCTGCACCATGGGCGGTCATTAGCCTAATGACTGAGCAATGAGACTGACATGGAATGCAGGAGGCTCCTGTCCCAGTGTCAACATAGTAATGATATCAACACCTGTTTGATCCTCATGATAGCCAACCTGTGAAGACTGCACTAAGGGGCCTAACTGTAATGCATAGGTAAAGAGGTCCATTTAGCCGTGATTCCACCAAAGACCTTCGGCATAGTGCCCTTGGAACCGGTGCATAACTTGTACAAATCGTATCTAAATTCCACAGGTGGTTTAATTTCCACCGCCGATAGGACTCATAAACGTAGGCGGAGTAGTTAACAAATACTAATAGCCATGTCGACTACAAGTGAGACGACTTTCTTTCGACCAATCAATGGAATTCTGTGCTTCTAGCTCCACCTTTTCGTATCGGATCAGAGTGCGAGGTACCTCAGCAGAGGAGTTAACACAAACATCGCAAAGACTGGAATTAGTCTTTTGGCACCATCTACTTCTTCAATCAATGGAGACAAGCAAAAAAAACCATTCCAATGCGTAACACACTGAACTGAACTGAACTGCAATGCTCGGTGAAAACAAGGTTTTTTTTGGTGGTATGAGTGAAGGAGCCGACCAATGAGAGAGTGGAAAACTAATGAGCAGGGCTTTCAAAAGTGATTGGAATAGGTGGCTGGCAGAGTAGAGAAGGCTGCTATGGCTGGCGGTGCAGGTGCCGAGAATCCAAGCATTGAGGACACAAAGCCCTCCAGGGGGTATTCTACCAGGAGAAATAAAAAAATTTGAAGCTCTGTGATCCTTTCTGGTGCCTTCTAGTGTCTGATTTCCTTGTCATTTGGTGATGTAAATTCAAAATTTTTTTGTTTGAACATATATATTTTTGAGGATGCTTGTCATTATTTGCTCATGACGCATTACTGTACACATGTACAGTCACTTCAAATTATCAGTCATTAGAATTAGATACACACAACAAACCCCTTTGTGCAGAAGCCAAATCAGAAAATGTATGTGTTTCCCTGTTTAAGGCTTTATAATTCACAGCGAAGGGGAAAATGGCCTCAGTGAAATCAGAAACTTGAAGCATTTGGAATACCATCATATGTCAGTTTATTTTCAAAATAAAATTTTTGGACATTTCATTAAATGGCTGGCGTCAAACTTGCGTCATTTCATGACATTACTAAAAAATTGGCCCTCACTGAAGCGGGCAAAACCCCTCAGCCCCGAAGGTCACTGCTGCAAGGTCAAAGGTCAAACTGGGACGAAACCTCGAAAAGGCACACCTATCCCCCCATGGAGAGTCCACAAATGCAATATGAACTTCCTAACCCAAGTGGTTACAGAGAAATAGCCCGGACAAAATTGGCAGCCGCCCGCCTGCCCGGATGCCCGCCCGCCTGCCCGCCGAAGGGACGACAATACCCCTCGTGCCCTTGTCAGGCTGAGGGGTAAAAAATGTATAATTTCAAGAAATTACTGGTTTCACGATCTGACTGAAACATATTGCCCATTACACAATGTAACAAAATTTTAGCCTTTTCCTGTTCCTTTCAGAAAGTGCTATTTCCCAATTATACCTAAAGTAAAAGGAGAAGGCCTATGAAACTTTGCTTTTGCGAGTTGGGTGATGAATTTTTCAAATGGCATCCATTTTCCCGGACATTAAAAGGTAGATATAGAGCTGGTTTGCCAACAGAGAATTTTCTTGAGCTTACAAGCATTTAAGAACTTTCTAGTATGTTGTGCAACTTCCAAGAGGTTTCACAAATTTTTCTAGGATGTTATAGAACTTACAAGTATTTCACAAAACTTTTAAAATTTTATAGATCTTTCCATAGTAGTATCTATGCAGCAGCTCACCACTTGCCACCTCAGTTTAGTTCAGTTCCACCTCAGTTTAGTTCTAGCTGCCCAAGTAAATGTAAATATATCAGAATTTTTCAGAGCTGACATCAAGAGGCTGCAAAGCATTCTCTAATTGCATTCTGCAATCTATGCGATCAATTTATCAAAATAAGAGCAAAAAAGTACTTTGTGACAGCGACTCATCAGCTTGCTGATAAAACCTCTAATCACCAAATTTGAAAAGTAACAAAAACTCGTATGTCCATGATAATAGGATAACCTTTGCAAAATACAAAATACATTCTTGAAAGAACAAGAGGCCCATGGGCCTTAACGGTCACCTGAGTGTAGTATATCCAATGTTAAACCTTGGCCATTAGGCGTGGCCCTAATTTTGACCCCAGGGATCAGATTAATGGAAACCAGTATCATAAGCAATAGAGTATTCTAAATTGTATGTATATAACTTGTGGCTATTTTCTTTAAGCAAAGAAGATTTTCAAGCCATTTTGACCCTTGGTCCCTGCCCCTTAGCCCCTGGGTAAGGGAAACTGTCAAAAATATTATAATATCATCTAATTGTTGTAATGTCAATCAAGTGTGAATGATTTCCAGTAGAAATTATACAGAATATACCCAAAAGTATCCTTTTCCTACATAAACTATAGTAAACTTGACCCCCTCACCAGGGGCAAACATGGAGCCTGGGGGTCATGAAATTCACAATTTTTACAAAGCACCTCAAGACACGTCCATCTATAAAGATAACTGGTTTCCAGCATATCTAGGTATAAAAAAGTAAATGCAAGACAATAGGCTTGCGCTAACAGAGTTGACAGTACATAGGTTTGGTCGGTGCGGTCTGTGGGTATGCTCACAAAACTTCATTTTGCGTTTAAACAAAAAACGCTTCAGTGAAGGGAAGGAATAATACCTTCATTAACATATGTCAAGTTACTTTTCTACTTCTGAGGTAAAACCGCGTACCGCGGGGCATTTTCCCCTCAAACTGTACTTGCAGTTGCCAAGTACCAACCACAGGTAAACTCCAGTTTCCTCCAAAACCTAAACATGACACATCCTTAAATGACCCTTACTTAAGTTGTTGTGTTCACAATGTGGCTTATGATGACAATATAACAAGGGGCAATAACTCCATCAAATTTGATTGAATCGGTCTGGTTTTCGAAATTCTTTGAGATCTTATAGATATAAGCCAGCAGGCAAAGTTTAATGAAAATTGACCAATATTTACTGAAATTATTGTGTTCACAAGGTTGCTTATGATAATAATACAACAAAGGGCAATAACTCCATCAAATATGATCGAATCAATCTGGTTTTCGAACTCGTCCAAGATGGATATAATGGATGGATATAAGCCTGCATACAAAGGGCTCTAATTTCCTGGCGCAGCGCAGGTGGCGTAGCCAGGCGCAGCCCGCGCAGTGGTAATTTCGTACGGCGCAGCCCGCGTAGTGGTAATTTCGTGAGGTGCGCAGCCTTCGGTAGACGAAGGTGCGCCGAGATGGGTGTGGCGGCGTAGTGGGGGGAGGTGTCACATATTCATCAAGACGCAGTGACAATTTCGTAGAAAAAGTCTCCGCTGGAGTTGCGCAGAAAACTCGCCAGCTCCAACCTGGTTTAATTTTCGTGCAGCGGTAATTTGGCTGACCGGCGCAGAGTGCGCACACGTCACCGAAATCTCACAGGCAGGTTTACAGAATGTCAGGCACATTTCAATGCAAGAAAAAATTACAGGAAGCATTATTTAATGTAACTATCTGAATAAGGACATAAATTATAGTATCTATATCGATTGTCCTGATGTCAGGCGGTTGCCCCGCGTAATGGAAACTTGACCTGGCTTAATCAACGCAACTGAATCTGTGATGCAAACTAACGACTTCACATCTTTCTCAGCCAACCACAAACTGTATAATATATATATATCGAATGCCTGCGTTCTATGCTCATTAAAGCCGCTTGCACCCTGGACGCAAAATGAATTTTTCGCACGACTGATTACAGACAAAGTCAATGCAAAGACGCGATAGTCGGACAGGGTTTTAATATAGCTCCGTGTCCATGAGTCATAAAAGTTCTAGTTTTTCCGAGTATTCCAGGAATTATTAGACGTGCAAACTTGGCTATGTTTGTGTTCGGCCTTCACAAAATGCATATTGATAGCTATCGACTTTTCTTGGTCTTTTTAGCCTATTCATCTGTTTTCTTCCGTTGAAGATAGACGTCAGTATTTATTCGGTCTTTCTTTTGAAAATTAGTCAGATGGATCGAACAGATTCACGCTTTATTTCCACAGCAGAGATAATATAGTGCGTGAGCAAATCAATTCCATGACCACTGACAGAGTGAAGAAATCATCGCATGCACGATCAAGACTGTCCGACACGAAATGCAAATTACTCCATGTCCAGCAGCCAGCAAAAAGTAAAAGTATTGATATGAGAACAGATTTATAACGAAATAAAGAATAAAAATATATCAGCAACAAACGTGATATCAAACAAAGATGACCCGCCAATAAATAAATCGCAGTGTTCATTGGATGCTCTGTTGTTAAAATGTTTCTTTTTATTCTTTATTTCATTATCAATCTGTTCTAATCGTCCTCTTTTTTTGGCTGTCAGACACGGAGGCATTGTACATTGTCTCGCGCCAGTGTCGACTCACTTTATTGAGCAGAGCTTAAACAGAAACATTGATTGAAATTGTCGGTACTCATCTTGAAGAACTGAACCCTCTTATCAAACATTCACGTTTAATGTCTGAAAGAGTCAGTAGATTTGAAGAAATTAAAAACAATAATAGACTGTCGGACACGACAATTTATTAAAACCCTGTCAGACCTTTGGACACAAGACGCAATCTGTCGAGCGAAAAATTCGTTTCGCGTCCAGTGTGCAAGCGGCTTAATACTAGGCTACTATTATTGTCACTTATGCTTTATCGTCTTTAGTGGGGGAAAGGAATGCAGCCTGATTGCTATGATCTCGTACTGAGTTAAGATCACATATTGGAAATAAATGTGTAACGTATCTTGCTTTGTTGTATATGCATGCTAATCCCAAAATTTTCAGCAGCTACAGTTTGTAATAATAGGAACACGCTATCCATCGTTTCTCTTGCCAGTGAGCAATATTTGACTCGGCTGGGTCGCCTTTTATATTCTAACACATTAAAGGTGAGGTGAGGAGCTCATTTGACTGGTGAAGATTTGACCTGGCTGTGTTATACCCAAACACGCCTTCTTTGCCAACTTGCGCTGGAAGGAGGGGCAGAGGCGGGACAGAGGAGTACTTGCGCCAGGCTACGCCGGGCACGAAATTGCCACATACGCCTGGACACACCCCGTTGGCGCGGCGCATGGGGTGTGCGCCGCGCCAACGGGGTGTGTCCAGGCGTATGTGGCACCGCGCCTGCGCCTGGTCTACGAAATTAGAGCCCAAAGTCTCATCAAAATTGGTTCATAAATACTTAAGTTATTTTGTTCACAAGGAAAAGTTTACGGACGACGCACGACGCATGATGACGGACGAAAGGGGATCGCAATAAGTCACGCCTTCGGCTCAGGTGACCTAAAAATAGTCATCCTACCCGAACACAGCTCAACTGCATTCTTACATGCAAAATTAAATATTTTATATGCTCTCCTGAAATGTTTATAATTTTCAAGATACAAGCTTTTATCAGCAGGCCGACAAACTGTTAAAATGTATGAAGCCAACAAGGTGTATTTTGGCAAGCCTGTCAAGGATCAACACAAACTCTGGGCACCTCATTTTACCTTAGACCTCTGCAAAAAAAAAAAAAAAACTCAAGAAGGTAAGACAGACATTTTTTGCTTGTTTAAATAGGAAAATTTGATATTATATAAATTAAATAAAATTTAATTTATGTTTTGTTTAATTCATAGCTTATGTAAATGAAAATGTGCTAAATTTTCCATTTTTACACAGAGAATAGGCATATTCCTAAATTTCATTATCTTGATCACAAAAACAAAGTTTTGAAGCAAATAATGGGAATTTTCTATTCTTTTTACAACATGAGCAATAAAGAAATAACACACACAAACCAGATAAAAAAAAATGGTGTCACATAGCGTTATCGAAGTAACTTGTACAAAAACATAGGTGTCCTGAGTGGGATGCCGTTTGATAACCATTCCTGAGTGAGACACTTTCAGCCTGACCCACTTCCCAGCCTTTTTACGGGCATAGAAATGCATGTTCAGGGGTACGTTTCCCTAAAGTGTAGGTTAGCAACTTAGTTTGTTCATTGACAGTCAATGATTCCAACCATGTACAAAACCCAAAACCAGTGAAGTTGGCACGTTGTGTAAATCGTAAATAAAAACAGAATACAATGATTTGCAAATCCTTTTCAACCTATATTCAATTGAATACACTGCAAAGACAAGTTACTTAATGTTCGAACAGGTAAACTATGTAATTTTTTGCAAATATTAGCTCATTTGGAATTTGATGCCTGCAACAAGTTTCAAAAAAGCTGGCACAAGTGGCAAAAAAGACTGAGAGAGTTGAGGAATGCTCATCAAACTCTTATTTGGAACATCCCGCAGGTGAACAGGCTAATTGGGAACAGGTGGGTGCCATGATTGGGTATAAAAGCAGCTTCCCTGAAATGCTCAGTCATTCACAAACAAGGATGGGGCGAGGGTCACCACTTAGTGAACGAATGCGTGAGCTGATTGTCGAACAGTTTAAAAACAACATTCCTCAACGTGCTATTGCAAGAAATTTAGGGATTTCATCATCTACGGTCCGTAATATCGTCAAAAGGTTCAGAGAATCTGGAGAAATCACTGCACGTAAGCGACAAGGGCGAAAACCAACATTGAATGCCCGTGACCTTCGATCCCTCTGGCGGTACTGCAGCAAAAACTGACATCAGTGTGTAAAGGACATCACCACATGGGCTCAGGAACACTTCAGAAAACCACTGTCAGTAACTACAGTTCGTCGCTACATCTGCAAGTGCAAGTTAAAACTCTACAATGCGAAGCGAAAGCCATTAATCAACAGTACCCAGAAACGCCGCCGGCTTCGCTGGGCCCAAGCTCATCTAAGATAATCTGATGCAAAGTGGAAAAGTGTTCTGTGGTCTGACGAGTCCACATTTCAAATTGTTTTTGGAAACTGTAGACGTTGTGTCCTCCGGACTAAAGAGGAAAAGAACCATCGGGACTGTTATAGGCACAAAGTTCAAAAGCCAGCATCTGTGATGGTATGGGGACGTATTAGTGCTCAAGGCATGGGCAACTTACACATATGTGAAGGCACCATTAATGCTGAAAGGTACATACAGGTTTTGGAGCAACATATGTTGCCATCCAAGCAACGTCTTTTTCATGGACGCCCCTGCTTATTTCAGCAAGACGATGCCAAGCCACATTCTGCACGTGCTACAACAGCATGGCTCTGAAGTAAAAGAGTGCGGGTACTAGACTGGCCTGCCTGTAGTCCAGACCTGTCTCCCATTGAAAATGTGTGGCGCATTATGAAGCGTAAAATACAACAATGGAGACCCCGGACTGTTGAACAATTTAAGCTGTACATCAAGCAAGAATGGGAAACCTGAAAAGCTTCAAAAATTGGTCTCCTCAGTTCCCAAACGTTTACTGAGTGTCGTTAAAAGGAAAGGAGATGTAACACAGTGGTAAAAAAGCCCCTGTGCCAATTTTTTTGCAATGTGTTGCTGCCTTTAAATTCTAAGTTTATGATTATTTGCAAAAAAAAAAGTTTCTCAGTTTGAACATCAAACATCTTGTCTTTGCAGTGTATTCAATTGAATATAAGTTGAGAAGGATTTGCAAATCATGGTATTCTGTTTTTATCTACGATTTACATAACGTGCCAACTTCACTGGTTTTGGGTTTTGTAAATTCGTATCTGTGATTTCAGGAAAAGTACCCCAGAACGAAGCGCGAGTTTGAGTAATTTAAACAGGCTTAAGAGTTTATTTGTCAAATTTAAGATGTTTGTATACAGTGGTGGTTCATTGGCTGTAACAAAGAGAAGCCAAAACCTCGCCCTTCAAAGCTTAATGACTTAAACCTATCGCAGTTTACTTTTCTTGATCAGCAGTTGCTCATACGAATTGGTAGAAGGACAGTCAAATTTTTTTTCGATAGCATTGTAAGTTGTGCAACCCCAATTCCTGAATAGTTGGGACGAAGTGTAAATTGTGAATAAAATCAAAATGCAATGGCTTTCAGATCACGAGTCAATATGTTATTTACAATAGGACATAGATAACATTTCAAATGTTGAAACTGAGATATTTTACATTTTTATCCACAGAATGAGCTTATTTCGAATCGTCTTGCTCCAACAGGTCTCAAAACAGTTGGGCCGAATGGCGTTTCGGGGATATTATGTTTTTGGTCCGACCGCCGCTGCCGCCGCCCTACGTGTTAACGCGATAACTTCAGCAATATTTCAATTAGAAATTTCATGTTTTGCATGCAAGTTAGTATTATCAAGAGGAAGAACTGATTTGATTTTGGACAATTTACAATTTCTAGATTGGCCACCAGGGGCCAAAAACTGAAAAATCACGGTTTTTTATCATATCTCTGGAAATATTTGTCCGATTGACCTCAAATCAAGTGCAAATGAAAGGTCATGACCTGAGGATGTGTCCCACGATAACATTGTACCTGTTTGGTTCAAAAGTTTGACAAAAAGTGGAGCTTTGTCACATAAAATTCACCATTTTTGCCATATCTTTGGAACCATTTGTCCAATTGACGTGAAACCATGTGCAACTGCAAGGTCATGACCTCACAACGTGTCACATGATGACATCATACCTGTATGGTTCAATATTTTGCCACCAGGTGGCGCCCTGTGATGGAAAATTACAATTTTGGCCATATCTTCAGAACCATTAGTCTGATTGACCTGAAATTAAGTTCAAATGAAAGTCTTTTGAAGGTCTATTCAAGGATTGGGGAATTGGAGGATTGGGGGCATTCGGGAATATACCCCAAACTGTCGCCTCCGATGGCATAAACCTAGTTTTATATTTACAGATTAAGGGAAATTTCAATTGAATGCCAGCAATAAAGTTTTTCGTGCAGGAAACAGTTCTATATACTGTCGGTAATCAAAATGTTCGATATAAAATGACTGTTATTTTTAGATATGTTAGCAAGACAAAGTGCATCTTTACCTTTCTTGTTAAAGAAGGAAAATATTGTTGAGGTATTTAGTATTTTACTTAGGGGTTCAGCCATCTTGTATCCTCGGTCAAACGGCATGCAAATTTTTGAACACAGGCGATGTAGTAATTTTCTGCCTGCGCAAGCACCTCAAGTCTTTCTCAAAACTGTCCGAACGTAGCATACGGAGGCTGCGCCAGGCTCGCTCATGCGTGATGAAGGAAACCCTGATGACTTACTAAAGCAAGGAAATAACACAATGACTTCCTCTTATATTGACAATATACTAAAATACAGGTTAAAGAAAGGAGGAAGGTGACAAAAAGAAAGTCATGATTTGGAGAATCTGAGTTGCGAGTAGACGGCGATTATCGCCGATCGCCGCCTACTTTTGAAAGCTCTGAATGAGAGATACAGGAGGCCTGCCTGTGAGATAGGAGTTAAGGGGCCTCCCTTTGAGCTCTAAGGTCTGGGGCCTACCTGTGAGGTTCGGGTATACTCTTCATAGAGCACGTCGTATTCGCGGCTCTTCTCCTGGTACTGCTCATTGTAAACCTTCAGCTGCTCCCCCACTGCCTCCACAGTACCCTCCTTAACCACGTGGTCCTGAGAAAGTGTGCATACAGTACATTAACACAAGGTCGCAAGTGACATCCCGAATTAAACCTGTTTTTCCCACCCTGAAGTAATACAGCAGTGCACCCTTAAATCATGGGATGAAACACACAGGTTTCACCAGGACTGTCACTTGCGACCTTGTGTGACTCATGAGCCAAGAGAGTGCATTGAGGTGTGTGTGTGTGTGGGAATGTGAACCCATCGTAACACTGTGTAAAATTTTTACATTTTATGGTTACATCTTACACTAGATTTATGAGAATGAAGTGTTAGGAATACAAGAGGGCCCTAACCCTAACTCCCACAGAAGAGAAGCCCGTACCTGCTGGTGTTTGGAGACGGCGTAGAGTAGCCTTGTGTCGAGCTTGGAGTTGTACTGCGCCAAAGACTGGTGGCGGTAATAATTTATCAGGTCCACCACTGAGAGGAAGGTCAGCGGCTCAGAGAAACCGTAACTGCCTCCGCGGTGAAAGATCTTTATCAATTTATTATTCCCTCCTTTCCTGAGAGAGAGAAAGGGTCATTAGAGTCCGTTCATTTGCATATCAGAAGTGCTACGCTGCCATCTGTCTCAGCCGAGTGTCAGTGTGCGCTATGCTGTGATCAGTCTCGCATGTGACATTGGTGTGCTCTGCTGGATCTTTTTTACCAAAGTGTCAGTGCGCTACGCTGCCATCAGTCTCTCTTGAGTGTCAGCATGTGCCATGCTGCCATCACTCTCACCTGAGCGTCAGTGTGTGCTATGCTGCCATCACTCTCAACTGAGTGTCAGTGTGTGCTATGCTGCCATCACTCTCACCTGAGTGTCAGTGTGTGCTATGCTGTGATCACTCTCACCTGAGTGTCAGTGTGCTACGCTGCCATCACTCTCACCTGAGTGTCAGTGTGTGCTACGCTGCCATCACTCTCACCTGAGCGTCAGTGCGTGCTATGCTGCCATCACTCTCAACTGAGTGTCAGTGTGTGCTATGCTGCCATCACTCTCACCTGAGTGTCAGTGTGTGCTACGCTGCCATCAATCTCACCAGAGTGACAGTGCATGCTATACTGCGATCAGTCTCACCTGAGTGTCAGTATGTGCCATGCTGCCATCACTCTCACCTGAGTGTCAGTGCATGCTATGCTGCGATCAGTCTCACCTGAGTGTCAGTGTGTGCTATGCTGTGATCAGTCTCACCTGAGCGTCAGTGCGTGCTATGCTGTGATCAGTCTCACCTGAGCGTCAGCGCGTACTATGCCGTGATCAGTCTCACCTGAGTGTCAGTGTGCTCACCTGAGTGTGCTATGCTGTGATCAGTCTCACCTGAGTCTCAGAGTGTGCTATGCTGTGATCAGTCTTACCCGAGTCTCAGAGTGTGCTATGCTGTGATCAGTCTTACCCGAGTCTCAGAGTGTGCTATGCTGTGATCAGTCTCACCTGAGTCTCAGTGTGTGCTATGCTGTGATCAGTCTCACCTGAGTGTCAGTGTGTGCTCACCTGAGTGTGCTATGCTGTGATCAGTCTCACCTGAGTGTCAGTGTGTGCTATGCTGTGATCAGTCTCACCTGAGTGTCAGTGTGTATTCTCCCTTCACTTTGCTGGAAGCGTCTCGGACCAGGAAGGTACCGTCAGGTGCGTCTTTCAGTTTTTCGTTTACTACCTCCCTAGAACATGAAATGGTTTGGTTTGCAACCAGATGGCTACCTTAGAAAGGACAGAAGTCAACCCAGAATTAGGACAGATGGATAATCTAATTGTGGGTAAGGAGGGGACTATTTTAAGTTATATTTCCTCAAAATTTTAGGTGATTGATGTCATTTTAAGAGGTCAATTGTATCTATACAACCACTATGAGTCTCTATTGACTAATAATGAAATGTAAAAAAGTGGATTTTCTGGAGGATTTATTGAAATGGGAGATGGTGATGTCAGCAGGACTTGGATCAAATGTCCTGGCTTTCTAGGGTGAAGATCAGTCACTCAGCAGCTGCAGATGTAGTTTCAGTGAGGGCGCATGAGTGGCGCTGTTTCTTGCTTTTACCTTGAGATGTCGCCCCAGTACCACTCAGCTTCACTCAGCCCACAGCTCGGGGTGTTTCCGATGGCTGGAGGAGTCTCAGGTCTGGTTCTGGGGATCTTTGGAGGAAGAGCTGGGAAGAGTTGACAGGAAACGGGGGTGGGGATGAATCAATACTGCTTGGGCCAAAGGCCTGATATTAACTCATAAAAACTGTCGTCAGTGTTCGCGTATGGGCACACATGTAAAGCACATGCAAGAGCGCGTGTGAGCATATGAGCGCAAGCAGGGCACTCTGAGATCCAAACTGGGAGTTTTGAGGATGAAAAAAAGTTCCTGTGCAAAAGCTAACACAACCAAGGGTGAGGCAGCTGCCGTATTTTGCAGTGCAGGGAGTATTTATTGCAGTTTTGCATCGAGAGGAGAGTTTGTAATAAAGATAGAGATTTTGTAGTGTATGTCTGTTCTGGGGGTGCATAGCATTTGCTTTAGGGGATTACCAAGAGGAACCAGCTCCTGTTCCCAGACCTTTCCCACCAACAATCTCTCCAGCACCCGTGCAGCAATCCCCGCCTCCAATCTGACAGACCCCGCCTCCAAAGTGTCAGACTCCACCTCTGTGCTGTTAGGCCCTGCCTCCAAATTGTCTGACTCCGCCTCCACGCTGTTCGAATCTGTCTCTAATTCTTCAGGGTCAGGCCCCGCCTCCGTCCTGTCAAGTCAGGAACAATGTCAATTCTTAGCACTTCCAGGTCTTTGTAGCATTTCACCCCATAATCCACAGCTTGGCCTTTCACAATGCATGGAGAATTCGCTAACTGCTGCTACCATGCATTTCTATGTCCATAACATTAACTGACAGCAACTTGAAAAAAATGGCCTCGAGCGCAGTCATTAATTCAGGTTTTTAATTAATTCTGGGCACTTCTCTTCCAGTGTTTACAATGTCTAACGAGGGTGTTACTGGTCACCTGTGGACGCACGGGAGGACAGACCTGTAGAACAGCAAGGGGCCGAAGGTTCGGGCGAGCATGCGGGCATCCAGCCTGTTCCTCTCGGAGTTGTGGCTCACGCGGCGCAAGTGCCGGAGCAGGTACTGCAGGGCGAGCAGGTTCTGCAGGGGGACGGCGGGGGATTCTAGTACCTCACGCACAGGTCCCACGGGGTCCTCAGCGCCCTCAGCTGCACAGAAACAGCCCCAGGATTATTGCACATTAGCAGAAATGTGCACATTAGCAGAGAAGCGAGCACTCAGAGCAATTACTAAGCCAAATGCAATTACGCATTTCGAACATGACTGAGGAACATGCAATTACGCATTTATTGCGTAACCAGATTACAAGAAGGTATGCAATTATTTTATTACCAGAATGTATGCAATTACACTTTTCGTACATTACAAAAGCGCATTCAATATTGCATTTAAAGCATTCAAAAGGTATGGGCAATTGTGCATGTGGAGCACTGCAAAAGTGTGTTCATGTATGCACATTTAGAACATTACAAATGCGTGTGCAATTATCCATTTAAGCGATTACTACGGTGCAAGCAATTATGCATGAATGTGTCTGCAGTGTACAGCTGTTAAATGACACCCGTATTATGAAAATATCCTTTTTTCTTCCTCTGACACACGCACTGTGGTCATCCCTCAATCCAATATCTAAAGACGTTAAACCAAATTGTCTCAGCATTTTCGCTGAACCTACCCCCCAAAGACATAAGCTGAAATTACCCGCTTTGACTCTGCGCCCCTACTGACATCACGAAAGGATTATTATAATTATGATATACCCCAGTTCAGTCAGGATTCATTTTCAGCTCCAATTAATGAGGCAGCAGATCAGAGCGGACTGAGTCCTAGGGCTGCTCAATTAATCGAATCGCGATTATTTTAAGCGCAATAAAAGAAACTGCCACTATGAGGCAGGCAGACAAGCTTGCTTGCTACCTTTTCTATGGCCTCATTTACATTGTCAGTGTAATGTGACCCAATTACGATTTTTTGTTCTTATGTAGCACAGATCAGATACGCTCGTTGACAGTGTAAACAGAAAAAAAACGCATGCATTCAGATATTCTGAGATCGGATACAGGCAGCATTCATATGTGGAAATAAATCAGATATGTGCCAGTGGGACTGCCGTGTAAAACAGGGTGATCGGATTTTCTTACACATTGGCTATATTCGAATCCCAGTTCTCGAAAAGAGAACACTGTTTGTCTTGAATCAAAATACCCAAGAATGTGCTCACGAACGCGAACGTGGTCAAGAACGACAGAACAAACAGAGTGGCCACTGGCAAAACTGATGAAATGTAAGCTGATTTTATCCCTTGTATGGTCTATTTTACATAACTTGTAGATTTCGGAACAATTTAATCTATTCACTGATCCATTAGGTCTTGACTTGACCCAATTCCGGATTGAAAAAAATTCACTTAAATGCTCACAATTCTTTGCTTGGTGATCTTGAATAGACCATTAGCGAGAACGGTCTTGCCTCTGACAACCTCAGTACCTCAGCCAAGCATTCGGCAGCGTGGGTCCGCACATATGACTGCAGACGCCTACCCATAGTTACCGTTCCCAACTGTTCCAGCATATTCAAATCCTAACTCGTTCCCGAGCTGTTTGGAAACACTCAAGAACTATGGGTGTGTTCGAGCGTGTGTGCGAGTAAGCCGGCTGAGCGAGATTCCCGAAAAATTACGCGAGAATCTTGCCGAAGTTGCGCGATAAGCTCTCCAAACCACAGAGATATAAGAAAACTAGAATGAGACAATCCCGTTGTTTCCGCGGCAGCACGCCGCTGCCATCTTGTGTATGTATATTGGGGCAGACGTTCAATGGAAAATGCAGTATAACTGGCCTAAACCGTGCTCGTATTAAACAAAAACTCACTCAAATGGGACCACAGCTAAAGTTATTTCTCTGTAATGTCTTTAGATTAAATAAACATCGAATATACCGGATTTAAAAAAAAAAAATTTTTTTTTAATAAATATTAAAAAATTTGATTACAATTCCTTATTCGTGCCCATTTTAAGTATGAAAGGATAAAAAAGAACACGGAAAACAAGTACACACTCATGTTTAGCCAACTGTTTACATGTCCCTCATTGGACATTTATACATACACAAGATGGAGAAGCTATTCTGCCGTTTGTGCTTTGGTCCAGCCCACATGTTTTCCACTCTAGTTTTCTTATATCTCTGTGCTCCAAACCCCGCAATAGCTGCAGCCATCGCCAGGTTTGACGGGCTTATTGCGCAACTTTGGCAAGATCCTCGCATAGTTTTTCAGGAATCTCGCGCAGCCGGATTACTTGCAGACGCTTTGGAAAGCACCAAAGGATTTGAATACAGCCATTGCGTCTCTAACGTCATCAAATCTACAACCATTTAGCTTATTTTGTCGTATAAACCGTGAACACACGGTAAATGAACAAGGTTTTATATTCGAGAAGCTGGCAGACTGAACATGGATCTGTTAATTCAGATTATTAACATTCTTTCAATCTAACACGGTAGCCTGGTTAGGTCTGTCTGCTTCTCATGACCTCTTCTTAATCATTATAGGCCACATTTTGGTTTTGATTGAGTCAGTTGGCTGAATAAATGGCTTGATTGCAGATTAAGCAAAGTACACGGAAATCAATTTAAGGTAAGCCAATTATGCCAAGGCAATGTAGGCTGTCCAACCTCGCTGGTAATGAGCGGACTTCAATTCATAGTTTTCTTCCCGGAAGCATATCAAATGACCGCAATAGGTATGTGTCATAGAAAATGAAATAAGCAAGCTTGTCTGCCTGCCTCATAGTGGCAGTTACTTTTATTGCGCTTAAAATAATCGTGATTCGATTAATTGAGCAGCCCTACTGACTACTGAGTCCTAACTCACTTGCAGTAGTGCTGAAGTATTAAGTGCATATTCAATGAGGGGAGAGAACAAGAGGATCTGAACTGTCAGCAAAAGCAGAATTTGAAGAGTTTTTTGCAGCAAGCTTCCAAACTTTCTTGCAGGAAGGAGGAATTGTCTTAAATTGTTCAAAAAAGGTTACAATATGGGACCTTGGAGTACTTAAAAACATAATCAAGTCCAACAAACATAATGAGCCCAAACATAAAACAAATCTGCGACTTTTTGATGTCATAATTTTGCAAATATGAAGAGCTTCTAGGATGATAACGTTCAGCACTGCAGATTTGTATTACATTAGCAATTAATCACATTTGTGGGATGCAATTACGTTTTCAGACCTCTTAAATCGCACTCATTCACAGATGCCCCACACATTACGCACAAAAACACATTGGGGCTGAGTGGCAGCCCCTACCTGCTGCCTGTTGTACTGCGGCCAGCAGGTCCTGGTGGACACTTGGGGGGATGACGGGTGAGGGCAGGTGCCGCAGGTAGCCAATCACAGCTTCTGAGAGAAGCTGGACATCCCATGATCCTGTCTCCGCCCCTGACAGCTCTGCAGAGACAGAGGTACTTAACTAATTTCAGGAAAAGCATGGACTGTTCCTGATACCCAGTCCCAACTCTGGAATACAATGGACCACTTTACACTTAAGGCAGGACAGCCGTAGATGCTCCGCTAAACATTGATCTTCTACTTAATTTCTACAACCCCAATTCCAAAATAGTTGGGACAAAGTGTTAATTGTGGATAAAATCAAAATGCAATGACTTTCAAATCACACTAGCCAGTATTTTATTCAAATAGAACAGAGATAACATAGCAAGTGTTGAAACACAGAAATTTTACAATTTTATCCACAAAATGAGCTAATATCAAATTTGATGGCTGCTTCAGGTCTCAAAAAAATTGGGACAGGGCCTGTTTACCATGGTGTAGCATCCCCTCTTATTTTTAACTCAGAATGGAGGCATCTGGGCATTGAGGAGACAGGTTTCTTGGGTTTATCCAATGGAATTTGATCCCACTCTTGTTTAATACAGACTTCCAGCTGCTGGAGAGTTTTCGGTCTCCTTTGACAGGCTTTTCGTTCAATTATACGCCAAATGTTCTCAATCGGTGAAAGATCAGGAGTGCATGCAGGCCAGTTCAGCACACAGACTCTTCTACTAATAAGCCATGCTGTTGTAATAGCTGCAGTATGTGGTTTTGCATTGTCCTGCTGAAATACACAAGGCCTTCCCTGGAATAGATGACATCTGGAGGGGAGCATATGTTGCTCTAAAACCTTTATATACCTTTCAGCATTCACGGTGCTTTTTAAAACATGCAAGTGTCCCACACCATATGCACTAATGCATCCCCATACCATCAGAGATGCTGGCTTTTGAACTGAATGCTGATAACAGGAGGGGTGGTCTTTCTCCTCTTTAGCTCGGAGGACACGACGCCCATAATTTCCAGCAAGAATGTCAAATTTGGACTCGTCTGACCACAAGCCACTTTGCTACAGCCCATTTTAAACGAGCCTTGGCCCACAGAACACGGCAGTGCTTCTGGATCATGCTCAACAATGGCTTCCTTTTTGCATTATAGAGTTTAAGGTGGCATCTGTGGATGCCACGGCAGACTGTGATTACAGGCAGTGGTTTCTTGAAGTATTCCTGGGCCCATTTAGTAATGTCAATGACAGAATCATGCCAGTGAGTGATGCAGTGGCGTCTGAGGGCCTGAAGATCACAGGCATCCAGTAAAGGACTTCGGCCTTGTCCCTTACGCACAGAGATTTTTCTAGTTTCTCTGAAACTTTGTGTGATGTTATGCACTGTCAATGATGAGACCTTCAAAGCCTTTGCAATTTGAAGTTGAGGAACATTGTTTTTAAAGTATTCCACAATTTTTTAACGCAACCTTCACAGGTTGGAGAGCCTCTGGCCATCGTTACGTCTGAGAGACTCAGCCTCTGTAAGACATCCCTTTAATGGTCAATCATGTTACACACCTGGTGCCAGTTAATGTAATTACTTGCTAAATGTTCTTTCAACTGATTCTCTTAAATATAAATTGCTTTTTCAGCCCTCTTTTGCCTGTGTCCCACCTTTTTTGAGACCTGTTGCAGCCAGAAAATTTGAAATAAGCTCATTTTGTGGATTAAAATGTAAAATGTCTCAGTTTCAACATTTGAAACGTCATCTATGTTCTATTGTGAAAAGACATTAGCTCATGATCGGAAAGTCATTGCATTTTGATTTTATTCACAATTTACACTTCGTCCCAACTATTTTGGAATTGGGGTTGCAGTTGAAATAATCCTCAAGTGAAAAAAACAGGAAGTAATATATTTACTTCCACCAGAATTATATAACTTTCGATAAATCTCAAGACTTTACCTAATGATGTAATGATATTCTAAAGAGAATTTGATCGCTAAGACTTTTGCACCTTAAAGGTATAGGTCACTTTTTTTGTAGTGGGGCTGTATGAGCTACAAATAGCCACTACTAGATGCAGTGGAAAGCTGTCTGATCTCCGCCAGGTAGCCGCACCAGGGCATAGTGCTGGGTGGAAATTTTGGCGATACACTGTTGCAAACGGAAACACAGAAACAGCGTATTTTTGCAGCCTAAAAGAGGTCCTACCTGAAAATAATACAACATTTCAATTGTACACTATATTTCAAAAAAATTACAGCACTTTAGCTGCTCGGAAAAGAAACACAGTTGCTCTTGAACTAACCAACGGACTTTTAGGCTGCCAAAATACGCTGTTTCTGTGTTTCCGTTCACAACAGCGTATCGCCAAAATTTCCACCCTGCACTATGCCCTGTGGAAGCTACCTGGAGGAGATCAGAGCTTTCTACAGCATCTAATGTAAGTAGTGGCAATTTCTAGCTCATATAGCGCCACTTCAAAAAAAGAAAACTATCCCTTTAACTCAAATAGGAATCATTTCAGAGAACTCGTACTCTTTCACAAATAATATTTCACCATGTCTCAGCTTAGACTCAATTGCAGGATTTGAGCACTTTGTTCACCGCTTCCAATTACCCTGTTGACTCCACCCCAACTCCGGGCTTTTCAATACCACTGGTTGGTGCTCCGAGCCTTCAGCCCTGGATGCCTGGTCCCTGACATCGCAAAACATCCAGCCCTTGAATCCCTTGCCCTGTACAAAGGACCCTTAACCTCCTGACCCCTGCTACCGTGGATTGTAAATCAATGACCCCACCTCCTCTTTGAAACAGCTGGCTCCCAGACCCCCCGCCTCCCTCAACATCATGCATTTCTCTATTCTGGCTCCAATCTGGAACCAGCAGCTCCTCGCACAGATAATCTCCTGCTGGTTTGGTTTATTTCTTGCAGCATGGTTTCACACACTACTATGCCTCCAACTCTAGCTGACATGCACATTCAGTTACACCATTAGTGGCTACTTCTCCTATGTGTTCAGTGTATCCCTGCAGCCTATTTTTACTGTTGCTATGCCCCCTCTCCCCCACCTCCAGGCCTCATTAGATAGAAGATAGAAACACCCCCCCCCCCCCCTTGCTGAGCTTGGGTCTACCCAATGTTTCTTCCAAGAAGCATTTTTTTCCCTCTCCTGTTGAATTTTCTCCTCCAACAAGGGAGTTTTTCCTCGCCATTGTCACCTCTGGCACGCTCTTCAGGATCTAGTTATTGGTCTGACATCTGTGAAGCGCTTTGTGAAGAAATCTTTTTGTTTAAAGTCCTATGCAAATAAAATGGACTTGAATGGATTTACTGTAGTCTGATCTCACCCTCAGAGATGTTGGAGTGGGATGTCCTGTAGAGGTTCACAGAGTCCAGACCTGCAAAAGGGGGGCAGAGTTTGTCGGAAAGTGACCACATATAACCGTAGACCCAAATGAGCACTGACACGATCATGCAACACAATTGCCAGTTAAAATAAAGCTCCGCCCAAGGTATAAGACAGTCTGTGCAAATGAAACTCAGCTCAATGCATACAATTAGCAGTTTAAACAAAGCTCCACCCAGAGCTTTACAGTTGCTGCTCTGCCGAAGATCCACCCAATACATACAGTACGTTGGTTCTAATTAATATCCACCCAGTACTATGCAACTCCCAGCATTTTGTAGCTAAGTAAAATAAAAGAATCGCCTCAGACACATTGGCAGAACTAAAAGCTCTCCTGGGGCACTGCTTTCCAAAGCCACAAATAACAGTCCATTACTTACAGTCATTCAAGCACAGTTACCAAAGTTGGCATTTTGGCCACTTCCCTCCCCCTCAAACCTTTGCCCAAGCGTCAGAATATCACCATTCACCATAGGATTGAGCAGGACAATAAATCAAACTGTCGTTCACAACCTTGACGACGCTAGTGGTGTATCACACTAACATTACCGAGTGGCTCTGCCAGCATGCCAACAATAACCTTATTACCAGCAGGTGGCGCCAAAATGCATTCACAGACTATAAATTCACCTAAAGCAGTGGCCTCCAGCATTGTTCCTGGAGATCTACCATCCTGAAGGTTTTCAATTCAACTAAAGCAAAGCGTACCTCATTTCTCAGCTATGCAACAAATTAGCCAAATCAGGTGTGCTGAATTAGGGCTGGAGCCACAATTGACAAGATGGTAGCTCTCCAGGAGCAGGGTTGGAGACTACTGCCTTACAGTAAAATGAGTAGGCCCTGATCTGTGACCTTCAGTGGAGAGACCCACGAGACATCACTGGACAGAAGACAATTATTCAGATCTTGCATCAAATCCCCACAACGCACATTCAATCCGAACATTGTACAACATTCCACTTCTCGACCTTAATAAAGTCTTCGGTTACTTTCCATGTATGCAATGGATCAATGTCCATCTGTTATTTTAAGTGCCATCCAATGAGTATTTAGGCATTTTGACTAATCTGAGCAGATATTATAGCTCTTAACAGTTCAGAATTCTTCCAGATGCTTTTGTCAGCAGTCTAATTACAAATAAATACACGAGAACAAGTTCCACTAGCAGCCATGCATGCCCTCACATGACCACACTTGTCAGATAAGGTGATATGCTTGGGATCACTAGCAGTTCAATCTCTTCTCCATACTCTCCTCTTTCTACCGTTCTAGTATAAGTTGATCTTTGTCTCATCTGCCCAAAGGATTTTGTTTAAGGCTTTTTAGATGTTCCATACTTTGAAAGTTACCAGCGTTACACAGCTTGTGATAAATCCTCTTTATTTACTCTGGTGAAGTCTTCACTTGATTATCTACATGGAAAACAATAAGCCTACCTCATGGAAAGTGTCCTTGATCTTGCCAACTATTGTGAGGACAATTTCACCAGGGAAATAATTCTTAGGTCATCTTCCGCAGATATTATTCATGGTTCTTTCAGAACTTCTCATGCTCCTAAATGCTTCTGTGCGCTCTTCCTTTCTAAGAATGTACCAACTAGTTGATGTGGCCACTTCTAATGTTTTTCTGATTTCTCTGATGGTTTTGTTTCCATTTTTCTGCCTAATGATCGCTTGCTTCACTTGCAATGACAGCTCCTGAGACTTCATTTTGAGAGATACCAGTAATACATTTCAAATGCAAATGACCCACTTGAAATCGACTCTACAACCGCTATCTGCTGACTAGCAAATTAATGGAACAGCTGTGCAGCCAATTATCTGATTACTTTTGATTCCTTAGGAAAGGAGGGACCTTGTATGGGAGGTACAGTAATTCTTACACTGTTCAACTGATTTGGATATCAGGGTGCCAACTTTCAATTGCCCTCAGAAAAGTAGGAAAATATGAATATGCTTTTAGAAAAAATTGGAATAAAATACATAAAAGTTCAAAAATAGGAATCTTACTTATAATAAATGCACAAAAGAAATACAAACAATGAACAATG